>JAJEKV010000002.1:26467298-27667298 GCA_021234155.1 Isoetes taiwanensis | reverse complement strand
TAAAGTGGTGTGCTTAAACAATTGGTTTACAAAGCTTACATTAGCTTTTCCAAAGGAAGTTTTAGAATACACTAGTTATGGTGCCCGGCGTTGCTGGGCTTTAGTAACAATTTGAAGCAATGGTTGTTTTGGTTGACGCAAACAATGTGGTTTGGCGGGAAAAGGGTCAATGGTGAGGCATTGGTAGGCTCTAGCAATCTGTAGAAATTTGCATTGCAATGTGAAGGCAACAATAGTTATAGTTGAAATTGTGTATTTTACCTCTAAATATTGTTTGCTTAGAAGTTGAAGATGTAGTTATATTGAGTTGCCTTAGCATGGCAATTAATTGTGCTATTTTTTAATTTATGCATTTGTAGATGGCACGAATCTATTTATATGGGAAACCAATGGTTGAAGAACATAAGTTAATGGGGTTGAGAGGAAAGAGCATCAATCACATTATATGTTTGATTAGGCCATGAAATCATAATGATTGGAGAATTTTATGAATGCATCCCTCATTTCCAAGAAGACTGAAATGCAAACATTACTTACCCGCACATATTTGATTGGTTAAATTAAATAGTACTTGGTTATATGGTCTTATCAAATGTGATCATGTATGTCTTATACATGAGAGGTAGTGGTGTTCAGTATGGAAGAACATACACATTTGGTATTTGATGCATATCAATGAACATATTTAATAGTCCAGTGATTCCTTAAGAGCAATTGACTTCAAAAATAAAGGTATTATCAACAATAGTCAAAACGTAAGTTATTGGCCTCATACTTATGAACTGTCACCTATAAGTGTACCCTCCAGAAACTCACCCTAATAATGGTCTAATGCAAATTCGCCCTAATATAGGTCTAATGCTAATTCACGCACGTATCCTTGAGAAATACATCATAATATAGGTCTAATATTTCATGCAATATGTAAAAAGAGAACATCTATTCAATGTCTATTCAAGCATAGTTTTGTGCTTATTTCTTGAAAAAGTGTAGTCGTTAGCGTTACGTCGAATTCGCATTCGTAGTAAATAAGAAACAGATTTATTCAATGTCTATCAAAGTCAGTCAATGCTTATTGCCCATTTGTTTTCATTACTTATTGATAAAGTTGGTTGTGAAATAGCTAATAATGTTGCATGCTGCTTCCAGTACAGTAATCCATCCATTCTATATTAAGTAAATTCCTCATTCTATATTAAGTAAATTCCTCAAACACTCTTTCCACACTGTTACAATGCAGTTATCTCCACTACATATATGCTTTAAATATTCATCCAGCGATGGACGTACTGCAATAGCTAGATAAACATGCACTATTCCAAAAGAAATATTGAAAAGTGAATGTGATGTATACCTTTGGAGTGGAATTGTTTGAGCAAAAAATGCACACGGGATTTGTTGATGATAAATTTCAAAAGTGCAAACATAACAAACAAAATGGAGTGCGCTCAATATGTAGCTAAAATGGATTCTTAGACTGCAAGAATGTAGTGAAACTGTATTGATTGAGAATTAAAATTGCGAAGAGAATGCTATGAATGTTATTATCTCTGTAGCAGTGATTGTTGATGCAAGTGGTGTTCGATGTCTGGCTATTACATGTGAGATGTAGATTCTGTCTTTTTTTTGTCCGTGTAAACTTTAAAAGAAAGAGACAATGTGAGACAATGAGCTGAGCAACAAATGAATACTTGCAGAAATTGAAGAAAAGAAAGTAAAATATGATATGAAGTTAGTTTTGGGCACGAACGAAAAGAGACAAAGCTGCTATACTGTTACAATGCATCTGCAAATATGCATGAAACCATCACTCACCATTGTAGAAGATAAACCTTTCAAGGTAGTTGTTCTCGAATAGATAAATAGCAAATCACCAAAGTTTGTCAAATCATGTATGCAGTACATGATACCAGACCTACACTGTGAACTACCGAAGAAGCTTGCTAGCTGCAAGGAGACATGGAACTTGGAGAGACTTGGAGTTGAATGCGGGCTCGAGTCTCTTGTACCCTTGGCTTAGGATTGTTTGAACCACCTACATATCCATCTTATTGCTCTTAAAATTTCTCCTCCATGCTTTTAGTAAGCCTGCATCCAACAAATTAGAGAGATTAGCTCTGGACTTTGGTGTACAAATGGAAACAGATGTATAGATCTGATCAATCTTAGAGCTTTTTGAAGCAATTACTCCCTGCTTCTTGCTTCTGATAAGCTTGAAACTAACAAAGTAAAGAGAATGTTACTCGTGGATTTGAACATAGGATCTATCATTAGACCTCGTCTATCATTCCAAATCTATATAAAAAATGAACAAAGCAATAGGAAACATTTCAGCTGGTAGTCAGATCTCTGCATGGATGAGAAGATACTATGATCTAGAGTCCATTCCCCACCATCTCTCTTTCTTCAATGAGTGCTTTTACAGACTCCATCACAATATTGTGATCTTACCTTATTCCTAAATATTTGATGACATTGCACATCTGATAAGCAACGTTCCTAGTTTGAAACTCCACATGATGATGTGATGTGTTACAAAGTTGACTTTGAGTTATGAACCTTAGCTACTCCAATAGATACAGATGAGTCTTTATAGTGAGAATATGCCTTCAAACATCATTATTACGCTTGTGTTGCTTGCCTAAAGCTGTCTGGCATCAATCTGAGCAATATTACTCTAGAACGCGGGCGCCAGGGTCATCACATCCTCGTCGGTGTTTTTAGCGATAGTTGCAAGACTTCTCACCCCTAGCTGCAACACAGGAGCCGTATAGATACACGAAAGAGTTAGACTAATCTTGGAACTTCTTGACTTATTAATGTCTACTGAAGACCCAAAGGATCAGACCTAATAAACAGTGTCCTTGAAGCTTGTAAGGGCAGCTCCAGAATCCAATTGCGGCCACTTCCTGGCTTACAAAGCATAATTCGTTGATTTTTCCCAACTTACAAACATTAGCACTGTGGAAATGTATTGTGCTGTGCAGATAGGTGTTCATATGAGACATATATGCTGGATCCATAATGTGACGTTCGGCCACGCGATCCCGGTCCCGGGGCGTATCTTCATCTTGCCAAATCACGCCGCATTACGCCACTCCGACCGAGCGTGTAACGTAGCGGATAGCCAGGTAAGTAGCCCTAGGGGCAACTTGCTAGGAGTGTTCATATATTATTAATGTGCACATGTGCACATTAATGAGGGCACACCTTTCCATGTTGGCATATTTTGCCACCTAGCCATTAAAGGCAAGTGGGGCCTTTCAATTATCCCACATGCCAAATTGGGTGGTGGAAACCCTAGCCTAAACCCCATGTCTATTTAGGGTAGGAAAACCCTAGCTTGCTAGTTTTTCGATCCCTTAGGGTTTTAGAGCTCGGTTTGGCTGCCCGAGAGCCAAAAGCGCCTCCAAACGCCAAGCATAATTGCACCATCAGTTCCCTCAGATTCGCTCGGCCCGCCAGGATGGTTGAACTTCAGTCGGGGAGGAGCCACTCAGGATCAGAGTATTTGGTCAATTTAATAGCTTAAACCGTCTTCTAGTCATAGAATCGGTAGGTTTAGACTATTAAATTGCCCATAGTAGCTATCTAGAACTTAGATCTCGGACACTAACTAAAGAACCTAACTCTATGATTAGATCTAGTTCTTTAGTTCTTATGATGATGTATTTGGATGATGTATCTCTGTGAACTCCTTGTATTGGGAAGGGGGTAGAGGCCCTAAAGCTTGTAGTTGATGCTCCTAGAGTAGCCTCTCTAGCACATTGTAGATCGCTACGTGTACAAGAGCCCACACCTGGTTGTGGGTGAAGGGGCCGACCGATAAGAAGGAGGTTCATGTCGACTCTGGCGATCCCCCCGGTGTGTAAAGCCTACCGGGGATCATTGTGACTAGGTCCAATGGCTTACCACCGTGCGGGTAAGGCATGGGCTCGACACCGTGAAGTGGTGTACACTTTCCAGTGGGGTTCAAATCACGGGCGGTGGCCCTCTAGTCACCTTGAGTCAGATGTAGATCTCTGGAGGGAGTGATCCCTACCGCCCCATCGAATCGGGAGGATGAGACCCAGGGAATAGCCCCTTCGGCTATGCATCCCTGGCTCTGATCCAGTCCCGACACTTTTCAGCCTACTCTGCAAAGTGTGCACAGGAGGGGCGGATGGAGTGGACAACCCTATGCCATGTTCTTATGCCAGCCAACTCCATTGCCATGAATTGCAACGAACTCCGGAGACCCAAGCCGTCAGTCATCCTTTGAGTCTGAGCCTTGGGTAGGATCCCCTATGTGATGTGCTGATCTTTGTCTATGCAGATATGAGGAGGACCATCCTTCGAGATGGTCACAGGATGTTGATGTATGTGCTACTGACATGTATGTTTACGCTTCCGCAGCTAGGTAGGCCCTGAGGGAGACGGGGTAGAATGACACCTTCACTCTTCCCACTGGGACTCGTTACGGGTGCAGTGATATGTGGAGGGCCCTGTATCAGCATGGAGCTGGTGTGGGGGAAGAACTCCTGTTTGTATACGGTGAGTGCACCGTGATATAACAGTAGGGGCGATCATGCTGGTATGAGCAATGTTCTTGGAGACCAAGAGCAAAGCACTGACCATGTTCCCAGTAGTACTAACTTGATAGGATCCTCAAGCCTCGAAAAGTGGGAAAATTTTTCTCTCACCTTTGTAGTTTATGCTAAGCTAGTAACAATTAAGTGAATTGGAATTTAACAAGATTAAAAAGAATGAGCCAAAATTTTCCAAGTGAGGTGGTCTCACAGCTCGCGCCTGGTCGCAGAACTAAATTTTTGTTTTGAAGTGAGGCTAAGTCGCGGAGACATCGAGCCAAGAACACCAAAACATGATGAATTTGAGAAAACTAATGTGGTAAGGCTAATTCTAAGGTAGGAATTAGTTAGAATAGCATGTTTTGATTATCTAAAAACCCTAGAAATGTATGAGATCTCACAGCTCGCGCCTGGTCGCAAAACTAAACATTAGTATTGGAACGAGGCTAAGCCGTGAGACCAATCGAGAAAAAAGTCTGAAATAAGTATAAGTTTTAGATAAGTTGGTGCCTTAGCATGTTAAACAGAGCAACTTGAGTTTTGACCTAAAAATTCCCCAAGCTATAAATAGATGTAGAACCCCCTCATTTTTTCGTCCAAGCCCTAGAAATCCGCTCTTCCCAACTTAGGGCGATCTCGGGCGCTTTTATCCAGATTGACGATCCAGTAAAGCATGGCCCGAACCAAACAGCACCGCAAGGAAGCGTGCCGCCCGCGAAGCTACCACCGCCACCGAGGCGGAGATCATTCGGAAGATGCTTCGTGAGAGGCTCGCGAGAGGGGACGTTCTTCCGGACGAGGAGCAAGACACGCCCGATCTGATTGAGGGCTTCAACCGGCCAGGCAGAAAGCAGACGAGGCCACATCACCAAACTCCATGGACAAGGAGACGAGGGAGGTGTATGAAGGAATAGAGCGGGAGATCCCGCAGCCAGAACAAGCGCACCATTCGAGACGCACCTACAGAGATCCTCGAAAGCAGGATGAGCAAGTGATGTGTCCGGAGCCAACGGGAGATAGCAGACCTTAGAAGGTTCATCAGAAAGTACGAGCGCCGGCAGAAGAGAAGGGAAGACAAAAAGAGGAAAAGGAAGGAAGAGGAACAAAAGGCAGCAGAAGAAAAGAAGAAAGCGAAAGGGGAAGTTCGTATCGGGCATAAGGAGAACGAAGGACCGCCTCGCCAAGGAAGAGGCCTAACCCCAACATTATCATCAAGGGCAACCCGACGAACCCCCAAACCCCTCCGACGACTCTTCCGAGGAGGACTTCAACTCTAATATCGCAGGTGGAAGCTCTTCCAAGCACCCAGCGACGAAAGGTGAAGTACCGGAAAGCAGCTAAGACTGAGCAACCCCAAAGAAGACCAAGTGCGTAAGCCCCCGAAAGTACCCTCGCATGGGATAGAAAGAAGCAAACCACCTGCCGGGAAGCCTACGCCACCCCATGTGGTGAAGATTTCTGAGAGGAAGATGAGAGAGCACGAGGCCTACATGAAGAAATGGGAGGCCTACAACAAATATTATGAAGAAAAAAGGGGTTAAGTTCATCGAAGGAGGGCGACCAACGAAGCGGCAAACCTTAAGGCCGCCACCAATCGGCCTAAGGTTCCCAAGCCGCCACCAGAAGAAAGCCGATAGGAAGGAGGTGGAGAGAAGAGCGTTAAGGGAGATTAGACACTTCCAAAGCAGCTTCGGCCTCCTAATTCCCCGTGCCCCCTTCGGCGGTTGGTGCGTGAAGTAATGAGGCCTGCTGAACGGACTTTAGAGTCACGGACGAGCTGGCGGGCAATGCAAGAGGCGGTGAGGCAAAGATAGTGCAACATTTTGAAGACTCAACAGCCTGCACTATCCACGCCAAGGTGGTAACCTTAATGCGACAAGACATGAGTCTTTGCGACCCGCATTAAGGGAGAAGCATATTAGAAACTTTGTTGTAAATAATTAAAAATTTTGTAATATAGAGCAATTTTGTGTACCTTGATGACATAAACTTGGTTAATTAGAGCAAATTAATAAGTTTTAGCTTTTATTTCAAAGTGAAATAGGACATTTGGAAGCCGAGAGACATGATGTCTCACATTTCATACTGGTCGCAAAACAAAAGTTAGTATTGAAGCGAGGCAAAGTGTGAGACCTCGCCCAAACTTGGCCAAAACAGCTCCAAATTGACCAAATAAGGGGTCTATTCTGCCTAATTTGATGAGCCCATCACCCTTACACCATTAGTTTACCCAAATTGAACACCTTTGATCGAAATGATGTCGATGTCTTTCTGCGCTTTGGTCGCCAAAACAAAAGTTAGTTTTGAAGCGGGGGCGCAAGCTGTGAGACCTCTTACCATTTCTTCACCAGGACTTGTCAAAGTCACCTTCAACCTACTGCATAGCATCTTTTAGGTAACCTAGCCTTGTTTAAGCATCTCATATAGTCCTCAAACTCCTATTTTGACCTCAGATAAGTTAGAATTACCCAATCCTAGGAAATTTTCAAGTCATCCAAAAATTAGGGTTTCCCCTTTTTCTATAAATAGACCCGTCATTTCTCAGATAGCACCTTACAAATCTGCTCCTGCCCTTCTAGCCGTTTTCCCAACTCCCTGAGGCGCTCTTGCAACCGTTTGTTACCCTCTTCTGCAATTAATCAATGGCAACTTCTGATTTCCAGAGATGGTACGGCCCGGCGCTCATCTTTCGAGGCCGCCGGCGTCGACCAAATCTTCCGGATCTTGAGGAAGGAGGTAGGCGCCCAAGCAACCTTGCACGCAAACCCGGCTTATAGTAGAGTCTTGATCTGAGTTCCAAGCTAGGGTAGAACCGGTAGCTAGTGCAACTCCCCCTTGTGTAGGATATTTTGTTCCTAGGCGGTCCCTGCGGCGGCATTAGGCGATGTCGAACATCGCCAAATACCTCACAAACAAAGCGCACCGCGACACGAGCCAATGGTCCGACCAGCGGGGACCAAGTACTTCTCTTTCAACACCGCCACGGCAATCTTTCTTACCCACCGTGCGAGAACACCGCGGGGAAACCTCCATTCCCCATGGGCGTGGACCCATTAGCCATAGCAAAGAACAACGGCTCCTTACACGCGGTATGAGCAGGAGCAAGAAGGGAAGGAAGAAGACTTCGGATGAAGCAGGAATCCGAGGAAGAGGAAGACTATGTCGAAGCTCGACCCGGAAGAGCGGCGACAAGCGAAGCAGGAGTGGCAAGACCCGAAGAAGCCGGCAGACTCTCGTGAGTCGGCGCCACCCCTCGGGTTAGGCATCACAAGCCTAGCTCCCATTATCGCCGAAGGTGAGGAGTTTCGCTCCTAAGCGACATTCAAAACCTCCCGAGTGCGGGGAAAGGGAGTACCGACTGAAGAGTTGCTGCACCAACTCCGAAGAGCGGACTTGGGCGACTTCATCGTCGAGGAGAGTCCGACTTCCCCTCCAAGTAAGGAAGCCGACACTTACTGCAGGAGAGTTTACCTCAGGACATCAAGCCCTCTGACAACATCGGGCAGGATTATGGAGGCACAAGGCGAGAACAAGCTACCGACGGAGGAAGAGTTCCTTGCTCTTCAGAACAAATGGGATCCGCTATCGACCTCAAACATCCTAACGGCAAGCTTCGTCCGCAAAGCACCTCCGGGGATAGGGCGGTGAATTCGACCTGGGGAGGGCTTCAGTGATCCCGAGACTACGGGGATCTCACCACGGTGGAGGTTGATGATTCCGAAGCGGAACGTAGCTGGATGCCACCGAGTGGCGAGGACCGATCGCCTCGCGCAACCAGTCACTACGGTATTACACGCCCTTGGCGATGGATGGAAGAATAGCGGTTATCCACCGCAAGTTCACCCAGGCGGAGGAAGGAGTATCGTTCTGATTGCACTCTCGAGGATTCGCCGGCATGCGGTTACCCCTTAACACCGAGTATGCAATCCTGGTGAAGAGAGCGGTAGCACTTTCGGCGTCTTCGACCGCCATACCTTACAAAGGTGGCGGGCAAAGGCTGTCGATTGGCGGCTTATACCTCCCCCCGAGAATAGAAGATTTGGCAAGAGCATTACAAGGTGGATCTCGCCAATGTCTTAGGAACTTGGGCCATTCGGTGGGAACAGCCCAAGTGAAAAAGTTCACGGAGGATAATCCATCTTACAGGCATCAACAGGGAATGATTAGCAGTAGTTGCAATTTCTTGTATTAGTGTAATATAAAATATAAATATAATATTCTCTTGCACTATAAATGTTTTGTTGATATATTTTGTGTCCCCCAACCATGCCAACAAACATAAGTAATGCAAGAAAGCGAGGAAAACTAACCATGTAGATATGAACCACTTGTGTATGCGGCTAGAGGCAGCTGGCCAGAGAACGACAGCGGCTGCGGGAACCTGAGAGGAACAGACCCCCCCAGGCCACGCCCGCAAGGAACCCGCTTTGAAGAATTTGGACAAATGACCCCAGAAGAAGAAATATCGCAAATGAGGACGGACCTCGAAGCGGATAAAGGCTTTGCTAGCCGCACATGCGGAGCGTGTTCGGTGGTAACGCTCAAGCTGGGCCGCAAGCATCGGCTCGAAAGAAGTAGAGACAAGAAGAGGAGCAAAGAGGAAGGTCCCCAGCTCGGACTCCTCCGACCCAAGCTCAGATTCAGACTCCGATTCTGAGGAAGAAGAAGGGCAGAACCAAGTCCGAGCAGACGAAAGGCAGAGGAACCACCCGGACGGACGACAAAGGGACACAAGAACCTCTGACTACCGGAAGAAAGTAGACTCGCATTGGGAAATGTTTGGAAGGCCGAAGCTTCGAGCAATTCTCGAAGAAGAGAACAGGTCGCATGGAGGCGAAGCTTGGCTTGACGAGATGAGCCGAATACGGCAATGCCTATGGTATGAAGGATAAGGATAAAGGCAGAGGGTAGCAACAAATAACCCGGGGAGCAAGACGATTTGGTGGAAGGGCTATGCCAAGGCTCATGACTTAAGCAGGGATGCTTGCAAGTTCAAGAAGTTTGCTAAAGCCTTCAAGCGCCATTACGTCCCAAGAGAGCACAAGTCCGGCATGATGATGCAAAGTTTCTGAGGTTGCGGCAAGGCAACAAATCAGTCTGTAAATACACGGAGGAATTTATGAGGCTAAGGTCGTATGTGCCAAAGTTAGGTGAGAAGCACGCAGTGGAAAGCTACATTGAAGGTCCTGAATGAGGAGATCCGCTTAAACTTGTAAGGGCAATAAACCCGGAGATGATCGAAGCGGAGTCCAAGGAGTCCAAGGCAATAAGTTTGTAAGGAAACGGGACCTCGGAATAGCGCGCGAGGCGCAAAGATACCAAGATAAAGGCAAGGCAGCCAGCGGTTTAGCCCGAGGGACAGCCAGCCCAGGACCAGCTAGAGCCCCATATAGTGGCAATCAAGGGAAGCGGCGGGAGAAGAAGCGGTATCTTTCAAAGACAAAGCGGGGAAGGGGCAAACTACTCCAAAGCAAAGGCGATCCTTTACGCAGAGCCATGCCCAAGGAAAAGAGACAGGAGTGCATAGAAAAGCGGCTTTGCTTCAAATTGTTTCAGCCAGGCCATAGGACGAAAAAGCGCCCATATGTCATGAGTCTGCGCTAGCGAGTTGGGAGATTGGGACACTTTTCGACGGCGGCGGCGAGGAGGCCCGCGACTACATTCAGGGTGAGTGTCATATCTTTGCCATAATAGATACTGAGCAAGCGAGAGCAAGATAAAGTAATTTCCACAGATTGGGAAAGGCCAAGGCCAAGTCATTTATAGTCCCGATAGATTCGGGGAAGTAGCCATAACTTTGCATCTCTCGGAATGGTTCAAATGTTGAAGTTGAAACCATTAAAGTCAAAGCCAAGGCCCGTTGTCTTAGCAAGTGGAGCGGTAAAGCGCATCTGGCGGGCAAAAGAATCAACTTTGACATCGACTTGCGGGGATTAAGATCGGATAGAGGTAATGGGCATCGGCAAATACGACTTGATAATAGGTATGGAGTACCTTGGACCAGCAGGGCCATTATTGATTGTGGAAGCGGAAGGTGACCTTCCCAACACCGGCGGCAAGATCATTGAGATAACAGGTAAAGAAGTTGTTCCCATCATGCGATTGCATGTCTTCTAAACAATTTGTTCAAGTGCATCAAGAGTGAGCAAGTAGCATACATCTTCAAGCTTGAGATTAGTGAACCGGAATTGGAAGGAAGCAAAGAAGACAAGATGCTCGGCAAGTTGCGAGGCAAATAGCTAAGTTGATCACGGAGTTCCACGATCTCTTTCGAGATGAGATCAAGCGGCTCCCTCCTTATAGGGGAGTCGAGTGCGAGATAGCACTCGAGGCAGGGAACAAAGCCAACAAGCAAGGCTCCATATAGAATGACAACGCCAGGAGTTGTCGGAGCTAAAAAAGCGATTGCGGGGGCTGCTTTCGACCTAGGTTTCATTAGACCTAGTGTCTCGCCCGTTTGGGCGCCCATTCTTTTTGTCAAGAAGAAGGATGGATCTTTGAGGATGTGCATAGACTATAGGCGGTTGAATAAGCACACCATTAAGAACAAGTATCGCTTCCAAAGATCGAGGCGACTTGATGGATCAGCTTCAAGGAGCAAAGATCTTCTCAAAAAAATCGACTTAAGGTCGGGGTTATCATCAGATACGGATAAAGGAGGAGGATATCCACAAGACCGCCTTCGGGCCGCGGTATGGGCATTATGAGTTCACGGTGATGCCTTTTCGGCTTATCAAATGCCCCCATAGCGTTCATGAGGCTCATGAGCGATATCTTGAGGAGTTCTGGACACCTTTGTGATTGTTTTCTTTGATGACATTTTGGTGTATAGCAGATCCCTTGAAAACACGTGCAACACTTGAGAAGGGTGCTAGAAGTTGAAGAGGCACCGGTTATGCGCCAAGTTGTCGAAGTGCCGCCGCCTTGAGAGAAGGTGGAATACCTTGGTCATGTGATCTCGGCGAAGGCATCTCGACGGACCCGCCAAGATTGAAGCGGTGATTCATTGGCGGCCGAAGAAGAATGTGCACGAGGTCGAAGTTTTTCGGTCTAGCGGTGGTACTACAGGAAGTTCGTGAAGAACTTTGCTAAGATAGCAGCCCGGATTAACAGACTGGCGAGGCAGAGAAGGTGAAAGACTGGGTAGAGCATTGGCACAAGAAAGCCCAAAAGGGGTTTGAATTGTTGAAAGAAGCTCGACGATTTATTTTGCCTTGACCTTGCCGGACAGGGGAGAAAGATAAGCTTGTAGCAACAGATCGCGATAAGATAGCTACAGTCGGTCTTATGCAAGAAGAGCGGGTGGTAGCGTATGATTCGAGAGAAAAGATGAACGACGCCGAGACGCCGCTACCAACGACGATCGGGAATTGCTTGCGGTTGTCGGGGCATTAAGAATTTGGAGGCACTACCTTTTGGGAAGGAAGTTCCAATTGGATAAACCAAACCATCATGAGCCTCAATATGTATTCCGCGAACCACACCTCAATGCGAGGCGGCCCGGAGATGGATGGAGTTCCTCGAAGAATATGACTTTGATATAGTCTACAAGTAGGAAGCTCAATGTGGTAGCAGATGCGCTTTCAAGGCATCCCCGACAACTAGAGTGCATTGCAATGCAATTTCGGCGCTCTCCAGCTGACTTTGGTAAGAAGATTGAAGAGTCCTTGCCAACGGATGTGGATTTCGGGAAGTATGGGCAAGCCTCTCTAAGGAGGCTAGAACGGATAAAAAGCGGGGAGGCCTTCAAGCATTATAAGAAGGAAGGCAACCTGTTATACCATAAGAACAAGTTGTGCGTGCGAATCATCGGGTGTAAGGAAGTTGATCCTCCATGACACGCTAACAACAGACCCAATAGCTGGCCATGCGGGATTCATGAAAACATATTTCAAAGTCTTGGCAGCTATTATTGGCCAGGAATGAAGAAGCAAATAGCTCGCTACATCAAGGAATGTCGGCTATGCCCGGCCGGGCGGCGGGCAGCTTAATTCGGGGGGCATTAGAGCCATTAGCGGTGCCAAGCGCTAAGTGGGAGGTAATCGGCATGGATTTCATCACGGGACTCCCAAGAACGGCCGAGAGGCAAGGATGCCTTGATGGTAGTGGTCGACAAGTTGTCGAAGATGGCACATTTTGTGCCTTGCGGGACCACGGAATACGGCTATGGATACAAACAAAGCTCTTCACCAAAGAGATCTTCGAGGCTTCATGATTATCTCAGGCCGGGGATCCAAAGTTCATGAGTGCCTTTTGGCAAGACCTCTTGCGGACGATTCAGACCAAGCTATCCATGAGCACGGCGTATCATCCTCAGACGGATGGCAGACGGAAGCGGACCAACAGGATCTTAGAAGACATGCTCTGAAACTATATGCGGAATAAGCAAAGTATGTGGGAAGAATTTATTCACTTGGTGGGTTTGCATACAATAGCACCAAGCGAGGAATCGTCCCAAATGTCGCCATTTATGATCAATTATGGCTATCGATTGCCTAACTCGGACACTTGGCACAACCCCGTGTCAAAAGTAGAAGTTTCGCGGTGGATGTTGGCCGATATCGCGAGGCTTCGTGGAAGAAGTTCGAGGTTATCACGCTAGCAGCAAGAAGTCGTCGAAGAGCATCGCCGACAAGCATCGTCTGATCGAGAGAGTTCAAAGTTGGAGATGATGTATGGCTCAAGATAAAGGTGAAGCAGCGGCTTCGGGATTGGCAATTGCAAGAAGCTTGCTCCAAGGTGGGCTGGACCCTTCCAGAATAATCAAGAGAGTAGGTAATCAATCCTACAAGTTGGATTTGCCGCACACCTAAAGATTCATAAGGTCTTCCCGTGAGTTTGTTGAAGAAGCATACTCCAAATCCGGGGCGAAGTCTTGGACCTCAACGTTGTTGGAAATGACGGAGAGCGGTGGAAATAGTTCGAAATGATTCTTGATAAAGCTTTCAAAGAAGACAAGGAGGTCGGAGTTCCTCCAATACTTGGTCAAATGGAAGCACTTGCGAGTGGAAGACGCCGGCGTGGGTACTTAAGAAGGATTTAGTAAAGCAGTACCCACGGTTTATGGAGCAATGGGGCGACAAAGTCATCTCGAAGAAATCGGCTCAGGCATGTCGATTTGTGTAGGTTAATTCTTGTATAGATTAATCACATGCAACCTATGCTTGGTATGGGTGCATGCGTTGTTACCGATGATGAGACCACTACGGTGATCTCTAGGCGTGGTGTAATGTCAATGTAGGCATGACCGCGTTTCGATTGGGTGAGTGGAAGGTAGATTAGAAAGTCTACTTACGTTCCACGGAAGTAGGCGACCTCGAAGAAAGGAGGTCATTAAGGAATGCATTGATAGGAAAGCACCTTTAGCCCCATATATGCTTTGATAGGAGGAATCCATCCTTCCGCCCCACGAGAAGGATATCCTCCACGTTGGGCAACTAGAGGTGTAGGAATGGCGGCATATAGGCATATAGGCTGTCTCCACGCCATTATGGAAGATTCATCCTCTTCTCATGGGAGATTAGCCATGCATTCATGTAGATAGGTGGGGTGGTCACCATATAACCAAAATTCATTAAATAATTAAAGCGGTACTAGCGTGGTGTCACTGCAGAGGCGGTAGAGCTCGGGAGGCAAGGAGGTCGACTCACGAAGACTTACAACACAAGTTTTGTTGGAATGTGTTGCAAGGAATGAAAAGTACCTCGGACAATAATTATAGATATGAAATGTTGAAATTTTGTCTAACTTAAGATAGTGGATACCTTGTTTAATGATGTTGTGAATTGTTAAGTATCCCATAGTATGATGGCGTGATAATGTTTTAAAAAAATATTACCTTAGGGTAATCACGGTAAATGTATAACTATTATATTGTATGCATCACGTTGATTGCGGTGCGATTAGGAAGACCCACGATCTTTGCGGACGACATCATTTCAAGGTGGGGAGAATGTGGCGTTCCGGCCGCAGTATCACGGTCCGGGGCGTATCTTTGTACTGCCAATCCAGCGATTACCGCCACTCCGGCCGGCGTGCGCATAGCGGATATGAGGTAAGTAGCCCTAGGGGCAACTTGCTAGGAGTGTTCATATATTATTAATGTGCACATGTGCACATTAATGAGGCACACCTTTCCATGTTGGCATATTTTGCCACCTAGCCATTAAAGGCAAGTGGGGCCTTTCCAATTATCCCACATGCCAAATTGGGTAATTGGAAACCCTAGCCTAAACCCCATGTCTATTTAGGGTAGGAAAACCCCTAGCTTGCTAGTTTTTAGTCCTTAGGGTTTTAGAGCTCGAGTTTTGGCTGCCCGAGGAGCCAAAACCGCCTCCCGAGCCGTAAGCGAATTGCACCATCGGTTCCCACAGATTCGCTCAGCCCGTGAGGATGGTTGAACTTCAGTGGGGAGGAGCCACTCAAGGATCAGGTATTTGGTCAATTTAATAAGCTTAAACCGTCTTCTAGTCATAGAATCGGTGGGTTTAGACTATTAAATTGCCCATAGTAGCTATCTAGAACTTAGATCTGGGACACTAACTAAAGAACCTAACTCTATGATTAGATCTAGTTCTTTAGTTCTTACGTGATGTATTTGGATGATGTATCTCTGTGAACTCCTTGTATTGGGAAGGGGGTAGAGGCCCTAAAGCTTGTAGTTGATGCTCCTAGAGTAGCCTCTCTAGCACTGCTTGTAGATTAGAGCACATGTACAAGAGCCACACCTGGTTGTGGGTGAAGGGCCAGACTGGATAAGAAGGAGGTTCATGTCGACTCTGGCGATCCCCTGGTGTGTAAAGCCTACAGGGGATCATTGTGACTAGGTCAATGGCTTACCCGAGTGCGGGTAAGGCATGGGCTCGACACCCGTGAAGTGGTGTACACTTTCCGGTGGGTTGGTCGAATCACAGGCGGTGGCCCTCTAGTCACCTTGAGTCGGCATGTAGATCTCGGAGGGAGTGATCCCTACCGCCCCATCGGGCGGGAGGATGAGACCCGGGAATAGCCCCGGCTATGCATCATCCGGCTGGCTACTGATCGAGTCCAGACACTTTTCAGCCTACCGCAAAGTGTGCGCATGGGAGGGGCGGATGGAGTGGACAACCCTATGCCATGTTCTTATGCCAGCCAACTCCATTGCCATGAATTACATGCGCGAACTCACGGAGACCCAAGCCGTCGGTCATCCTTTGAGTCCGAGCCTTGGGTAGGATCCCCTATGTGATGTGCTGATCTTTGTCTATGCAGATATGAGGAGGACCATCCCCGAGATGGTCACGGGATGTTGATGTATGTGCTACTTGACATGTATGTTTACGCTTCGCGGCTAGGGTAGGCCCCGAGGGAGGCGGGGTAGAATGACACCTTCACTCTTCCCTTTGGGACTCGTGCACGGGTGCGATGATATGTGGAGGGCCCTGTATCAGCATGGAGCTGGTGTGGGGGAAGAACTCCTGTTTGTATACGGTGAGTGCACCGTATACGAGTAGGGGACGTCACACATATGACTGAATCTCCATAGAAAAATGAAAAGTATTCCCTTTCATGTTTTTATCAAGTCCAACACTTATATTGATTTTGCCCATTCCAGATATATACTCTCAGAAATACTCTCAGTATAATGCACTTGGTCTGCACTGTACGTGAATGAACACAGAAATTACAGTTGGCAACTGCACTTGCTCTGCAACTCTACCATATTTATACGAAAAATGGACAGATTATGCACTGTACCTGAATTAACACGAAAATTACACTTGGGCTGCACTCTACCACATTATACAAAAAATGGATGGATTTAGCACGTCTCTATCGCATGCTTGGCGTAACCTGATCTATCTCTAGAGTTCTGCCAAGGTCTCTGGTTAAGAGTTTGGCGATAAACATTTTGGCCTGCTAAAAAGTAGACAAAGGAGTGATGCATTCCAGTTTGTACATGATTTCATGTCATCTCACCTGCCTGAATGTAGATGCACAAAGCAAAACTAAAGCTGATGTTTTCTAACTTATTATGTGGTTTTAGAAATGCCCAAGGCAATAATGGTAGATTACCCGAGGCAAATTATGAGTTCATATTTACTCTTCTTATGCAGCCGTGGAAATCTTTGGCTAAAAAAAATGTCCAAAATGCTGCTTTTTCATGTTGTCCCTTGCAAAATGTGCTTCATAATGAAGCCATGTAAAGGTCTTCGTTTCACACACAATATACCTCCATAACTGTATCTCGTCACCTGCGAATCCAAAAAGTACCCCTTGCATTAATAAAGAGTTGAAAAACAACATAAAAACTTGGTCCACCAGAGTTATACAGCAAAAATGCATTACGAATATGCCTAATGTCTGGATCTTAAACAGAAAAACCCCATTATAAGAAGTCTTGGATGCCTTTGTTTTTTATGCAAACAAATTACTTACTTAATCTGATGGCCGAGCTCACGAAATCTATTTCCTTCTTTCTGGCAAAGTAGACACCGGCGAAACTTGCTTCCTTCATTCTGGCAAGAAGATGCCAATTCAAAGACCAAAAGTTTATGCTTCATATTGCAAAGAAACTAATGTTGCAAAGAGTTATGCAGCAAAAATGCATTACGAATATGAATATGCCTAATGTCTGGATCTTAAATAGAAAAACCCCATTATAAGAAGTCTTGGATGCCTTTGTTTTTTGTGCAAACAAATTACTTACTTAATCTGATGGCCGAGCTCACGAAATCTATTTCCTTCTTTCTGGCAAAGTAGACACCGGCGAAACTTGCTTCCTTCATTCTGGCAAGAAGATGCCAATTCAAAGACCAAAAGTTTATGCTTCATATTGCAAAGAAACTAATGTTGCAAAAAAACTACTGATGACTTCAATAATACCTAGACCAACAAATTCGTAGACCCAGAAGCGCATGTAATAATTAGTTGTATCAGAATTGCAAAGATGGAACACCAAATTTTCAAGCACAGTTGAATAGGCTCTAATAAGTTAAAATTAGAGCTCTATTCTTTAGGGTTCGTTCTCACCTAGACATGTGCTCAATCTGTAATCTTTGCTGCATTAGAAAGGGTCGATTCTGCAAGTAACACACATCCTTTGCAAATCGCCTAACCACCGTAGGAGGGAAAAAACATTTGGAGGAAAGGCCTCGCATAGCACCGGGCAGATGCATAGCAAACCAAAACTTCCATGAAAGCAACTATGGCATGCATGCCACGATGCAGCCAGACCTGAGCACGCGGGATCGGATAAGGCAAGACCGCATGAAGGAAAAAAAATGTCGAATTGTTATGGAAAAAAAAATATCTCGATTTTTGGCAATCAGAAATATTTCACGGCATCGAGAAGCATTTGAAATCTTAGGAAATCAATTAAAAATAAATTCCAAAAACATTTTCGACCATACCGGAAAATCCCAAATTAACAAAGTAGATAGTTATTCAATTTGAACTTTTAACATAAACGTGTCTAATGATATCTACGGAAATTCAGGAAGCAATCACGTATGAATCAGTCAGTATATTTGGCTCTAGCGAGAGATTTAATAGAATGACACCAACCCAACTTTATTAGATCCTTTTATTCTTTAATAAAAAAACAAAAGCGAACATTTCCCTTTCCCAGCTCCCAGCATTTTGAATTTGCACTAAATAGCCTTGCATTATGGTTCCAATGTTAGTATCCTTATATCTAGCTAGAGTTGCCTGCCAACAATTTTATTAGACTATGTATTAGTTCGAGAACATGCAGAATTTGAACCTGCACCATTGCCTTGTGTTCCTTGCCCATATGATACATAGATGCTAACGTCAACCACCATAGAATGGGATGTCAAATGTTATTTATGGTATGTTGTTTTAAATGTAAAAGATAAAATAGCTAGCTTTTGTAGTTTGAAATTGAAAATGGTAAAAATTTTCAATATTAACGTGTGCAATTTGTATGATTGTGGACAATGGCCTTGTGACATTTTCTTCGTGTTTATTGAATTGTGTTTAAATTGTGTTTAAATGTCTAGCTTTTGTAGTTTGCAATTGAAAATGGTAAAAGTTCTCGATATTGTTAGAGTATGGAATCTCTATGTGTGTGTACATATGTACATGTACGTATATCTGCATGTCTACATGTACAAGTACTATACATGTGAGTGTCTATTTATTCTATAACATATCAGTTATCAATTGAACCATAAAAGAGAGCGTTATTCTTGTTAATAAATGTAATGTTGTTAACAAATTGTAAGACTTGATGGTGTAATTTTTGTAGTGGTGGTGGTCTAGTGGTAAGGCCTTGGATTGGGGTGATCCCCACTAGGGTTCAAAACCCACTGGCTATCATTGAGTGGGAGACGTGGGCGGGTGCAAGTCCCACCAACCATGCCTTCAAAAAAAGAAAAAAAAAAAAGAAAAAAAAGAAAAATTGTAGTAGATTGTAGCATATGTATTTTGTTTAACAGAATTTTTGATTCTTCTATGTATTGTGTGTTGAGTAACGTGGATTGTAAATTTTTGCCGCCTTCGATTCACGTAGTTGTCATGTTGTACAGGTAATTGGAAAATATGTGCGGTCCATTTTGATTTTGTCATAATGTCTTGATAAAGTTTTACTGTGGTCATCCTATAAATCCACATGAAGTTAGTTTACAACAGTCCATTTTTTATTAAATGCAGTGGCTCAAGTCTCTCAAGTCTGGGCATTTGGTCTAGTGGTAACACACTAGTTCCTTAGCAATGTGGTCTCCGAGTTGAGACCCCGAGAATCCTTTTCGATCTTGTTGGGGTCAAATCCCAAGGGGGCGCAATGTAAGGTGGTTGGGGGCAGGGCCCAACCAAGCAATGTAGTGTGGTGTGTGGTCACATGTCCAGTTGGATGCTGCCTAGTGGCGTGATGTTAAAACTACTATCTCAAGTTGAATCAATAAGTTTTGCGAATAAAACGTACCTATAGTTTTTGATTAAGTTGGCGTTGATTGCTTAATATGGAACGAAAGGTTATTGTAATATTGATTTTAGTTTATTGTTTTACAGTGGATAGTGCTTGCAGAGTTCACCTTTTGGAAGTTGACATGTTGATATGACATATTTGGCACCACATCGTCGATGTTTCATCAGTGACTTTATTGCATGCGGTATACAACATTTATTGATCTGGATTGATGCAACTTATCGAACCTCACAATAAATGTTGTCGACTTTGAATTTACAGTAATGGAATGCTGGTATTATTTCGAATGATCATTTGGTTTCTAAGTTGTTAGATTACCTTAATTTCTCCAATGTGAGGTAAAGTGATGTTGCATATCAATGTTGGATCATTACGTGATGTTGTTGAAGTTGATTGTGATTGTCGTTTTAGTAGTGCAATCCCAGCCGATGTGTACGTAGAGGTTTTACCATTTGTATCATCCAAATGCAAGTCAAGATGAGGTCAAATCCATCCTATTTGACTTACCCCTTAGAGCCATTCCATGATTATATATCCTAGAAACATAATTTCGGTCACATAATTCAAACAGCAGCTGCCACATAAATTACAATGAGCGTGGGGAGTCGAACCCCAGTATAATTCCCATGCTCATCCAAGCATAGCATGCATCCCACAAAAGGGATGCCTACTATGCCCAGGGGTCGAAGCCCACTAAGACATCAAACAAGTTAATCCTATTTATGAAACATAAATAAAAAGTGACCTCATAATGGTCCCTAACCAGTTTCAGTTTAATCACAATCATTAACAAACCATTTCCCACAACTAGCATAACCACAATTATACTCAAAACAGACTTTACAATGTCGAAGGACACTCAAACATGTGAACGAAGTTGAGCTCCCCAACACCAAGGTGCTCCTGCAAGCACTACAATACAAATCCAGATCAACCTCCATGAACTTCACATACAAATAACAAACTAACAAAACATAAACACCAAAACATGTAACAGAACTAGTTCATAGCCGAGACACTTTGCGCATGCCTTATCACTGCATCTAATTGACGTATCTCCTGCACAAGTAATGCGCTTGCAAGCCTCATATGAGAACGCAATATATGCAATTCAGAAACAGGCATACCCAAGTGCTCCTACTCCACAACAGATATAGCACTGTCAATGGACATGTAGAATGCCCTAAGCTGCCACCTAAGCACACGCAGTGATGCCGCAATCCTATGCGCGTCAATGTCAACCTGAATAACGTTATTAACAAACTCTTGAGCGGGGAACGCTGCCTCTGGTTCAGCTGAATATACAACAGGGTCGGATGGGATGCATCTACGGCAGATGAAATGAAAGACTCCGGCAAGGACACGACTGGCTCATCCACGCCATTAACTGGTTCTGGATCAGTCCCCATGACTCCTGCAGCGGTACAACAAACAAAAGCATGAAAACAAAAAAAACAAAGTTGCGTATTAAACGGGAGCAAATCATCGAAACGAGAGCGAAAGGAATATTCCTCAAAGATTCCTTTTTTTTTACAACAAGGGGGTAAAATGAGGTTAAAAAAAAAAAGATGCATGAAATTCTATTTTGACCCCCAAAAGTGACTAATTTTTTTGTGCAGCGAAAAATTGACTTTTAAAAAGTGTCATTTTTCTTAGCAAATAGAATGTTGTTGAAGTATATTTTTCTGAGAGAAACCCTAATTTCAGAGGATAAAATATTTAACAAAAATTGAAGTTAGTTAAAGTGCTTTGAAGCGTAGTATTCTCAAAATTTGAAGATAGAATCTTCATATTCACATGCAAAATTCTTGTCTTTTTCTAAGACTTCGGTTATGTGCAAAAGTATGAGGAGTGATGAAGGAAGGATCGGGGCGTCATCATGTTCATTTATGCCATCCTCATCACCTTCACTTCTTTCTTTGTCACTAGAGGAAGTGCTTGAGTTATCTTCCTCATCACTATCAACGAGATGGTGTAGCATTGCCACCACCTTCTTCATCCTCTTCTTCGTAATTACAAGCTTTTTTAAGCAAATTGATAGTCCTCTGGCGTGAGGCGATTGTCGATTTCAATTTAAAATCATAGCACAATATAGTCCGTCATTAAGGATCAACTCATCCCTACAACCCACCTTCTTGGACTTTCTCCCTTTTCCTTGGCTTCTCATTTCTAACTCATATCTACCTTCAAAAGCATTTTACGGCGTGTTGCAAGCCAATGAATCTTGAGTTTAGTGACTAAGCCTTCCTCCTTGGTTTGTGTCAAGCACTAAAGAGTCGACCTTTGTCATCCTCCTCGGTTGGAAGAGCAATTAGCATACCCTTGGTAATTTACGTGATATTACCTTGAGGCTCATTCTGCGTCTTGGTCCAGGGTACATGACTCGATCCTCGTCTTCTTCTCTGCCGGTGCTAATGTAGCATTGCTTGGACTGCTTGGTCTTTGGGGTTGATGGAAGGTGTTAGGCCATCCAAATGGTTCTTGCAAGCTGTCTTAGAGCTATATTTTTCACAACAATTTTACGTTAGAAAAATTACTCCACCACATCCGATCTTCTTCTAAGAAGTACTTAAAACTGAGGAAATTCCATTTTCAATGGCTTTTAAGGATGACTGAGGGTACTTTTCTTACCTTGGACTCCTTAGGATTTTTGAGAGGAAGTTGCTTTCGGCCGTTCTATGAAGGAAGTGTGGAATATATTTAAGGAAGCGTAATCCCTCTAATGGACTCCGGTCCTTAGTTGTAGTATACTTCTTCCCCTGTAAGAAACTCGGCCATCCTTCAAGTAGAACTTGATATGATGTTGAAAGGTGAGATCATTCAACTTGTTCCACGGCTTGTTCTCATGCGAGCGTTGAGAGAAAACAAACTCTACGAAATCAGCGGTCTCTTTAAGAAGATCGACCCTTTGGAGTAGGAGTGTAAGAATCTTCAATAATTCGAACTAAAGAAGGAAGACAGAAAGCCTTCTTCCTTCTAAAGCGCAAGAAAATCTCTTTGAACATTTGGTCAATCGATCATGAGTGTGTCCTACAAGTAAGAAACCGAGCTTCACTTTTCTAAAGATCCCTAGCTCCACTAACATGGCACGATGCATAAAGAGTGTTTGATTCTTGTTCTCCCTTGTAGTATTGTCAAGTTGCGGATAAAGCAGCTTGGCGGTAATTGCTCTTGCTTTCGTACAGGGACCTTGTTAAAATTGTGATTGTGAGGTTGGTCACCATGCAAGTTTGGATCGTCAAAAATGCTTTGCACTTTAGACTTCCTTTGAAGACCATAGCTCCTACAAGGTGGACCTTAACAAAACATTCCTCTGGCACATCTTTAGGAATGTTCAAGAAATGTGGTAGAGTAGTTTTTTTGGTCCATTCCATCAATCTATGGACATATATTGCGATTGGGCGTTCAAGAGCTTTTTTTTACGTGTTTGGCAAGCTTTCTTCTCTCACCTTTGCTTGTTGTTCACGATGTTGCGGCAAGGTTTTGTTGCACAATATCGTAGAAGAAATAAGGTCAAAGCATTTTTTTTTTAAAACAAGTGAGAGATTGAAGAACATGAGCTTACTTCTTTTCGACCTCTGTCTTTGCCGTTTCTCTTTGACTTTTTATTACGCACACCTTGAGCAAAGCGGACATTACGTGTCTCCTCGGAATTTTCACTAAACCCGAATTCACTTTTCCACGGTCACGGTGAAGTGTGAGTAAGAGATGTCTGAAGGCTGAGTGCAAGTCTCTTTGTACTCATTAAAAACATCTTTTGGTGATGTTATCGGTTAAATGATACATGTTGCTATTAGGCGACTTCTCACATGTTTCTCTAAAATATTTCTCCATCCATGACGGCAGCTGGCAAGGGCATGCATGGTTACAACTCTTCTTGGTCCACAATGATCATCAATTCTTTGGATTTTTGTCGATCTTTTGTGTATTCTAGACATTACGGTGGACCCTAAGCGGTGGACAACCATAAAGCATTTACGGCAAACTTCTTGGCGGTTAATGTAGTGCAAGAAGGTGTTGCTGATGCGGCCTTACATGATAGGCCAAGTAGGCATTACGGTGCCAATGTCATTGAGCTGTAGTTGTCTCTAATTGCTCGTAATTTAGACATGTTAAATTTGTTGATACAACCCAATGAGCGGCATTTACTTCTTAAAAGTCTTCTCATTTTATGCTCGTCCATAAGGTTTCTTCTTCTTCTGAGGAGGAGCATGCTCTCAAACTATAATCCACCTTGAATTTCTTGGTGGGTGGCTGAAAACGTGTAATCTCGTTGCGCCGTTGGTGTCTTCATCTTACGAAGAGAGTTCTACTGCGGGGTGACCTCCTCGCTCTTAGTGGTGGTGTGCTTGTAGGGAGAACAAACCACGTGGCATGCCGGATAAAGGCGGAGGTGCGGTGTTGAATGAAGGAGATGGGCGGCATATGATGTGCCGGTGAAAGTTGTTGTAAGCGTCTTCCACGGGGAGTTGATCAAACATATCTCTTATAGCGGTAGAAATTACGCAAACCCATGTGTCCTGCGTTTGTGTGAAGAGGAGTAGATCTTTGGGTCGTCTTCATTTGTAGTGAAATCGTGATGGGAGAAGCGATGGAGAATCTACGTGATCTTGAGCGTCTTTGTATTCTTGGCATGTGTAAGTGAAGATGGAGAAACAACAAGCGGCGGAGGTAGTGCGTTTAGAAAAATTTCTTTGAGGTCGAGCCATTGTAGTGTCGGGGGATGGTACAAATGGTGGTGGAAGATTGCTACATGCAGCGGTGAGGGTTGGAAAGGTGGTGGCAGCGGTTTCCCTCTTGGACTTGGAGAGGGCTGGAAAGGTGGTGGCGAGTCTACTAGTTCTTGGACTCGGAGTGTCTTGAGGAAGCAACAAAGACCTTGTCGGTAGGTGTTGAAGAAGCATCTCCGTCTTGTGTTCCATCTGGTAGAGGTACTTGGGCAAACAAATGGTGGTGGAAGTTTGTTCCTGGCGGTTAACCATGTCAAACAAGCTGCAAAAATTGTGGGCTTGTTACTAACTCACAAGTCGATTGGACTAATGATATTCGAGAATACAAATGCTATGCGGAATAGTATTTTGTGTCGACATTTTCGTGTGTGTGCAAAGATGCTATTCGAGAATACACTTATCCGAGTGTTTGGACAAGGCGTATTCCGCATCACATAGAAAAACACAACCGACGGTGGCCTACCTTTAAAAAAAGGAAAATTCGGCCTCGGGTTGCGTATTAAAGCTATTCTTTGTATTCCGATTTACATAGCGAAAAGAATGGGCGGGTAAGCATGTAAAAGTACATAGTACGTCTTTCTTTTGTTCTCTCGATTTGCTTACGTAGGCCAAAAGTGTATTCCGAATACACTTTGCCCATCAACAAAGACCAAAGTGTATTACGGAATACACTTTGCTTATCAACCATGTGCAAAGTGTATTCGGAATACACTTTTGCCCTTCGGCGAAGAGCAAAGTGTATTAGGAATACACTTTGCTCACTCGGGCAAAGGGCAAAGTGTATTCCATTCGAATACACTTTGCTCTTTAACATTGAGCAAAAGTGTATTCCGGAATACACTTTGCTCTTCGCCCGAAGGGCAAAGTGTATTCCGGAATACACTTTGCACTTGGCCAGTAAGCAAAGTGTATTCCAGAATACATTGTGCTTGTAATTTTTAGAGCGCTTGCTTTTTTGCACTAAGATAACACACTTTTTTATTTGCAACATACCACTTTTAGGTTAAAAATAACACTTTCGAGCCCAAATAAGGCACAAAAAATGACTTAGAGTGACAATATTTTAGCTTGTTTTCTGTCTTTTCTTGTATACGGGCACAAGTTTAGTAAATGTTATTACGGAATACAACTTTCGTTTGAATTTCTGTCTTCACAAGGTAGTTTTCAACGTTTCAGTGGCAGGGAAGAAGGAAGCAAGAAGGCTTCAAAAAAATCTCACAAGCCTAAGCGTCCACACCCTCATAAGCACACCGGCACGACACGGGCCCCGCTATTTCACGAGAATTTTCAAACGCGGTGGTTCGTGACCAGGGTGCAGATGGAAAATACAGACTTTGGCGGCGTTTACGTACGTGCGTAAAAGTCTTTGGTAACAAAAGGTACGCCGACTCAGGGTTTGTTAACCTTGGGACAATAAAAGATGTCTCCAGGTTGCCGGACAAGGAGGTCAGGTGGGGAGGCTTTCCTTCAAGACCTCCCAAGGCTTTATTGTTGTGGACATCGCATTCTTTAAAATTGTCGGTGTGCAACCACCGCCTTTGTACAAATTTTTTCACACTACCGGCTAAAAGCGGCTTTGTGTTCATTAATTAGGCGGGTTTGTTCCGGCCTGGCGAGGACTTTCTGTCGGTGAGTCCAAAGCAATCGGATGGGAAAGGTCACAATCACCACCTTACGCTGGTTCTTGGGAGGTCATCGGATAGAGGTTACGAGGAACAAGGCGAGGAAGAAATCAGCATGCGACCAAAAAAAAAACTTAGCGAGGCCAAGGCAAGCGATAGCTGCTAAAGAACCAAAGAAGCCGGAAGGTACGAGGGAGCTTGTGGTTCTTGACATGCGGAGGAACAACCAAAAAGCGAAGAGGGGAAAGGGCAAGGCTCACGGGGTGGCCATTAAAGAAAAGAAGGTGGACAAGACCTCGGAGAGGATGGAACAAATAAATCTTAACAAGTATGTTCAAGGGGTAATATACTTGCCGGTAACATCCATGAGGTTGCCACCAAAGAATGAAAAGCTGGTGGCGCCCCTTCAGGTTCGAAAAAATCTATGCTGACCACTTAGAAACACGAAAGATAGAATAAGGAGCAATCCCAATGCCCACGTTGCTCAATTGTCGTTCTTGTTGGCCGGATCCCAATGCATGGACCCCAAGGACTATGGCGGGGAAAATGCAAGAAGGTAACCCGGGGTTTTAAAGCAAGAAGGCGGTTGTACAAGGAGAAAAAGAACCCGAGATATCTTTACGTGCTTTCTGCATTTGTTGACTGCTGGCGACGGATGAAAGCGAAGATCGTTGCCAACACGCATAATGCGACAGCGAGTACAAGCTTAAAATGAGCCGTGGACAAAATCAGGTTCATGCGCGGGGGTATATTATATTCAAAGAAAAATATGGAGAAGAATTGAAGAAACCAGCAAAATCTCTAGAACTAAAAAGGCGTGTCTTTGGAGTGCTGCCTCAAATATGGCGAGGCTAACAAAAGCGTCTCTCATACCACATGACAAGCTGGTTTCAATTAGCCTTGAGAGGCAGAGTAAGTTTCTTTTGTATTACGGAATACCCCGCAACCATCCCCCCGACATTGCTTGTTAACAAGCGGATATGGGACACGCAAAGCGAAATATTTAGCATGTTTGAGCGTGGTGAAACCTGAAAAGTAAAGGAAAGGTCGTAGAGAAGAAAAAGGGTTCGGCGTCCTAAAAAGGAAATGACCATAGCGTGTGGAGAGAAATGACGGGGCTTCTCTGGACCTCGACATACTCGAAAAGGCTGCGAAGGTTGTGGACAAAGAATTCACGCTTGAAGAAATGTCAAAAAGAGCACAAGTAAGAACTACAAAACATTCTTTCGATTTTTTTTGTTAGTTTGGGCGTAGTGTATTCGGGAATACTACGTCTTAATTTAATAAAACAAAGTGTATTCGGAATACACTTTGGCTTTGAGTGTTAGCCAAAGTGTATTAGGAATACCTTTAGCTTCAAGGAGGCAACCAAAAAGTGTATTCGAATACACTTTGGCCTTGGATTGTTAGTTAAAGTGTATTCGGAATACACACTTTAGCTTCAAAGGTCAACAAAGTGTATTCGAATACACTTTGGCTTGCATGCCCTCGACCCGGCGTATTCTCGAATACCCTTTGTTTACAAACTTTGAGATCGTGTTCGATTAAACCGTACTTCTGTCGAGATGTTTCTTTTCCATGTTTTCGCCCTAACTTAGCGTTTTTCTAATGTGGTTTTGTTTTTGAGTAAAAAATGTCATCACATGTCAAACATGCTTGATGGAACAACTTAGCGTTGACGGTGGGGACGGATGTAAAGAACTTTACCCCATCGCAACCTCGGACGAAAGGATAGTACAATCGGCTCCTAATTTTGAAGGCTGGGTAAGTTTAAGAGTTTCTTGTTTTGGGTTTCTTGTGTTACAAAAAGGCGATTGTTTTCGAGTAAAAAAAAAAATAAAGACCTGTAGGAGGGCTTCATGCATCTTGTCGAGACAAACGGCGTGAGGAGAGGGCGGCTGCGGACGGCGTGTTTTGGACAATGAGCCCTCCTCGAAGCGGCTTTACAATGTTTGATCAAAACAACATGTTACGTATATAGTACACGGTGATCGCACCAAACTGGCGAAACAATAAAGCCCCAAGATTTTTCGTTGGTAGTAATGACCTTCCTTACAGTTCAAGCTCAAAAGCGGCCTTCCAACGATAGCCTTTTAAGAACTCGAAGTTTAATGCATTCCTCGGCGGCATAAAGAAGATTACCACGGCAAAACATTGGAGGTTGGTTGTATTTCACTTTCGAGCATGCAGCCGCCTTGTGGAAGCCAATTTCAAGACTCATTTTGGTTCCCCTCTCGCTTAAGGCGGTTATGAAAACATGGTTTGGTAAGCAATTATTGAAAGCGTTTCTATTGCGGAATCGTTAGGAGTTTCTATTCGAATCGTTTCTTTCTTGTACTTAAACCCTCTCTTATGTTTTGTTCTTAAGGTACAAAACAAACATAAATTACCATAGGAGGCCCTAGGCTGTTGAATAAAGGTCGAATATCTCCACGCCACTTCTTTGGAGTTTTGGCGGAAAAGCGTACAATGGAACACTTCAACCGGCGAGTGCGAGAACTTTTCGAGCGTGTTGGAGTTTCCAGCGGTTTTGCGAAGGCTGCGGGACCCTAGTGCAGGAAGAATAGTGAATCACTATCGAAGCCCGCGAAGTTGATTAACCATCTTCGGACATGTTCTCACGCCGAGGAGATTGGGTGCTCGGCGCATTTTTCGGCTCTGGTACAACTATTGCTTGCGCTTAAGAAGGGCGTAAGCGTATTTGCCATTGATATTGATAAGGAGGCGTCGGTTTCATCAAAATGAGGCTTTACGCTTTACCAACTCTACGGGCGAGAATCAAGAGTTGGGGGCAAAGTCTAATTCTGATTTTGCTAAGATGACATCTTCGGAAATACAGCCTCCCTTCACAAGCTCCTTGGATGACGAAGCTACTTTTGCAGAGCTGAAAGAAGTAGCTCTTGCTGCCTTACCAGAATCAACTACTGACACTGAGAAGCCTAAGTCACCAGAAAAAGGTGAAAAGATAGCAACAGACCAAGCAGACAGCAGTAAGAAAAATGAAGAAGACTACAATTTAGATCTTTGACAGACCTTATGCTGTGGTTAAGCCACTGATATTTATTATTGATTACCATTTTTGATGTAACACAAAAATAGTAAAGAAATTATTATTGTTATTTTTTCTAAATTTGTGCTTTTTGTACATCCACCTACAAATAATTTTGTACTCAAGTCTCACTTTTGCTATTTCCACGTGCTTCACTCCAAAAAACTAAAGTCGTGTCCACAAAATACCCCAAAAATAGGCCCAAAAAAAACCTGATACTCCTCAAACTTTCAACCTCTCTTAAAAAAGGCCATTTTTTAAAATGACGTGCTTTTTTTAAAGGAATCTTTGAAACGAGAGTGCTGCAACACTCCCGTTTAATTTGCAACCTTGTTAAAAACTGAACTGTACAACCAACACCCAAGCAAGTTTATCAGCCAACAGCCATGGTACGATCACCCTTGTGCACAGGGATATAATCTACGCCAGGCTCAAGTATCACGACATCAGGGCTATCTGTACTATAAGAAGCATTATGTATATCCTCAAAATTATTGTCTTCCTCATCAGCAGGAATAGCATCAGCCTAATAACGCCTGTGCCCAGGCCCATTCCTCTCCACATACATAAAACCTGCCTGCTGGCAAACCAAATAGAATCGTCCTCATGTCGGACGGCATGCAGTGACTAGGGTTTAGCAACACTCTCCAAGCAGCCCGAACATGATGCTCATTGATATGAGCCGTGTTTGAAGGGATGATCTAGGAACTAGACAAGGTAAATTTTCCGGATCGAATCATCCTAGCCAAGGTATACAATAGACTAGCAGTCAACCTATGATTCCCATGGTAATTCACAAAATGTGCAGCTCGATTCAAAAGGTTCTTATTGCCAAGCACAATAGGGTTCTTCGTATCACTAGCTCCCCATCTCAAATAGAGATCTTTTCCTTTCTCAATAGCAACTTCACTCACATTATGGAGATGGCAAACATAATGGACTTTCCCAATGTCCTTCATGCAGTACCCAATCATGCCTTCAAAACAATGAAGGCGGCTGTTTTTAAGGGCTTTGCATACCAAAATCAATGAATTAAAATTCAATGATACGCAACGCAATTGAATCAATGCACAATTCATAGTCTCTAGTTCTTTCATTGTGCTCACCAAAAAGTTGTTCCAGTGCTCTTTCATGATTAGTAACAAATCCCTGTATAATGTTAAAAGCATATAAAATAAAAAATTAACCAGTTAAGTTTTTCATGTCAAATCCTTCAGTTCCATATTAAGGTTCTGACAAAAAGGAAGGTTCCGCAAAGAGGTTTAGGTCACCAAGAAGTACCTGTGCATCAACTGCCATGTCCTCCAAATTTATCTGTATAATTGATTGAACCTCAGTTAATAGTTATATAACTAGCATGAAATTACTGGGTATGCATATAACCTCTTTCAATGCAGCCAGATGAGCTAGCAAATCTCCGTCACCTTTGATAAGTTGAAGTAAGTCTTGTGGCAGAGGAGAACTTGGGAAGATGGACGCTCTGCATGTAAAAAAGAAAAATAATTTAAACAGTAAAACCTCATTGTCAAAACTAGCATTTTTACCTTTTATAATATGGTGATCTGCCCGACATGTTAGATATTATCTTCTTTATGCTGCAAAGACAACAATACCCTCATCAATCAAAACTGCATCTTTATGATATTCTAAGAAAAGCCACAACTCTTTTGCTTCCTTTTGCTTAAGTAACACCCTTGTAATCAAATTATACAACCCTCACCTTTGATTTGATGGCTGAACAAAAAAGACAGCATCTAGGGTAGGCAATGGTCGCCTACCTTTGTTTATGTCTTCAACCACTGCATATATATATTGTGATATGCAATATCAGCATCATGTTTATAGCCATATGAACTCTAACATTTATTCATATGGAACTCGTCCAAGAAACATGTAATATTATCATGAACAACCTAGGGTGGAAACTTACAAGAGCAAATGGTTCATACATGATATGCCTTCATCAGTGATATCTGCCATTTTGCAAGATGATGACAAAATCTTCAACGTAAAGTCATCCAAAACAAGGACCTATCGAGCATAGTTAGAGTTATATGGATATTACAGATTTGCATCCAAAATGACCATTTTTTTCATCAAGATTAGTTTCCCGAGGACCAATTGAAATGCTTGACATGAGTAGGGGAATAGTCATCTGCAAAGAGAATTAACTCACCAAGCTTCTGGTGGGAAATCAATGTAAAGACGTTTCAACACATTGTTAAAAAACAATCAAGTCAGTTAATTTGCAAAGGACATAAAGCACGTTCAAGCTGGCTTCTTGGAACTAATATCTAGGCCAGATATGATCCCACTGTCTACATTCAGCTATGCACAACCTCGTGAAGGCTGCAGTTGTTGAATTGACTATTTTATAAAGGTATGTATTTTTCCACCTATTGGAAGGTTATGCAACTTTTGCTAATTCACCCTGCTCTTCAGGAGACAAAACAAGCCCAACCTGCCTGCCTTCTTTTCCAAAAAAGCCCCAAACTCATGCCGAGACCCTGAACTCTAGACATCAACTGTTCTGCAAGAGGGACCCTAATCTCTATTTCGGAAACGTTTCCACCTAGAAAAGGAATTAGATGAAGCACTGTAGAGAACGTGAAAGGAATGACTTGCAGGTTGACCAATGCTTGACGTTATTGATCAAAGACTTCAAAGATGCAGGCATGTGCAACATATCTCTATTCTCCCACAAACTCACTGGAAAGTTGATGTTGAGGCTTTAATCTCCGCTGGAGCACAGGCAAAGGAAGCAAAAGCTTTATTATAGAAATATAGAAACCTCTGTCCATTTGGGCACCCACCATCATTTTGCTCAAAGCTACTTATACGTCACAATCATCTACAGACCAGATTTGAAGCTTTGGCTGCCGGAATTGGCGCCTTGGGATCCCGCCATACCTGCTTGAATCTGACCTAGAATGGTCAGAACCAGGCCCAAAAGGGTCGATTTGATGGAAGACGGCCTATGTCAGGCCAGACTAGGAACCAGGCCCAAAAGGGTCGATTTGATGGAAGACGGCCTATGTCAGGCCAGACTAGGAGGATTTGAAGGCAAGCTGCCTGGGTCAAAATGGTTAGGGTCGCGGCCAAGAATGGCGTCAACCTACTGAAGGAATTACCTGGATTTTCCATAGATTTTCTATTTTTCCTAGCCATCAATTCATAAATTAGCAGATCTGACGGTTGAGATGGAATTAAGCTGACGTGGCATGACATGTGGCATAGCTAAAATTGCAACAAAGTGTGCACCTGGGGTTAGGCAACCCTGTTAAAAAAAAAAAAAAAAAAAAACCCGGACATTACTAGTTTGGACAACAATCCTACTAGCACATCATACTATTTCGGTCAATCCCTCCATAGTTTAATCATTCCATTCTAAGATCTAAAAAGATCAAAGTCTGGTACACCAATCTATGGATAACAGGTTCAAGAACTATTGACTTACTGTAAACATAAAGACAATAAATGTCGAGTAATTACTTACCACTTTATGTGGGACTATTTATTCTTTACACCTTCCATTCATGTTCTTTATCTAAGAACCCAATATACTTACAGTTCAGAGAGTCTGTATCTGATAGTTACACATGCAATCATTACACTTTGCATGCCATGCAACCAAACAATCTTAGTTCTACACTTTATTTTACTCTATGGTCCTTGTATCAGAAGACACTTTTCAACACTAGCTATTCACTTTACACGAAATTAATAAATGATGTAAATGTACCACCCACCTTATGTGGGACTATTTACTTTTTACATCTTCCTTTCACGTTCTTTATCTAAGAACACAATAAGTTTGCAGTTCAATGAATCTATCTCTGACATTTACACATGCAGCGCCTACACTTTGCATGCCATGCAGCCCTGAAAATTCCGTCCTGCATTTTGTTTACTACAATGGTCCTTGTGTCTAAGGACATAATTCATCAATAGTAACTAACTTTAGCTAGAAGTGGTTTTACAATTTAGCCTTCCTCTGAACACGCATGCATGCATGTTATGACTTACAATACGACCAGCGGAGGGGACTAAAAGAACACCAAATATTTTGCACTTTAATGCAACTAACAGCTACACATCTATGCATGCGACCAGATTTTTTTTAAAAAACTTTGAAGCAATATTTCCAGTTGCATGCCATGCAACTTCGAGGTCTCAGCCCTATATTTTATATTATACTAAGATCAGTGTCTCAACGGGCGTTTTACAACATTAAAAACACTCTTTACAAGAGGAGAATGCATCATTTTAGCTTTTGTCTGACCAGTGTTTATCCATGTACTTATCATAACACCCTATATAGTACTTTCAGCACCTATTTCAGCAAGTTCAAAACCTTAATATTTTGTCATTTAGACAGATGGGATAGGTCCATTTAACCTATCAAATGGTAAGCAGTCATGCACCTATTTTTCATTATAAGCTGCATTATAAGCTTTGCTTTACCATATTTTCGGCATTACCTTGTTACAGTCTTAATTTCTGAGCTAAGAAATCAGAATATTCACTGTTTTCAGTTTCACTTGCAATAAATTCCCTTACCCATACTAATATGGCAATACATAGCCCTTCAGAGTTACTACCAGGGAACATCACACATTTAACCCTGTAGGACACTTAAAACATCTGTACAATAATTCCAGAGTATGATTAATCATTACAAAATAAGGCATATTGTATTTTTCCCTTAAATATCCGATCATAAAGTATGTTAAGGTAGGCAAACATACCTGCATGCTGTGTGAGCTTAACTATATAAATGCTCCACACTTCCATTGACTGGTGTTACAGCATGCTCAAAACTTAACATAATACATCAAGTCTTACCAAACATGCACATGTTCTTTGCCATGGAATTGTCCAAAATGTTGTTCAAAATTTGACTTATCTATCACTGCTAAATCAGCCATCCTTTAACGTACCAGTACATCCGTTTCGACCAGCAAAACACCATAACAGCAAAGACAATACATTAGGAGAAGAATCACCACGTACCTGCAGCCAATCATGAGAATGTTAGCGATAGACTCGGTAACGACCCAAGGGCCAAAAGGTACATTAGGTGATTCTTGGCTCTTCGCCCTTCACCTAATGTACCCTTTGCTCTTGATATCATGCTATCTACTAAGAATGTATGCGGTCGGATAGTGCCAATATATAACATAAAAATAATCAACCATTAGATTACTACGATTAAATGAAGGGTATCAATTGACTTTTTTATGCGGGCACATGATGCGCTACTTTTATGCTTCTACTTGCCAAATCCTATGATTTCAGATTAAGCAAGGTCGTCCTAGAATCAGTCTAGAAAATCAGAGATCATGTTTAAATGCCACAACTATATTGTTATGCCATTGTTGTTATATATTATCATATCCAGACTACCTAATCCATCTGCTACCTTACGTTTCCATATCCACTTACAATCTATTGATGCTCTCATAAGCATGCATGTTTGTGCGACGCGTGCATAACCATGGTCATGCAAGCATAGAAATGATATATAAAACATAACAAATAGGCACATGTCGGCATCTATATGGGTCTCAATAGCCATTTATTTAATTTACACGATTCGGGTTAGGCTAAAAATCAAATATCATATGCGGGACAACAAAGACTTGATTTATAAGTTACAACAGACCTGCCACTCTGTTAATCCCTTATATTATCTTGTGAGGATCCCATAAGCTTTCTGCTCATGCTAGCTCCAAAACTTGTTACCCTCTATTGATAATCCAGGCTTCATGGTTCGTATTTATAAAGGTATGGTCATTTTATAAATAGAGGAAACAAAAGCGCTACATTTTTACACGTAGATCTTCGTTTTGAGTCAATTTCATCTTCATTTTGTTGCGTCTCAGGCACATATTGCTCACTATTGTTGTTTCTGAAATAACCCCCTGGGTTTCGGTTAGATCCACCACCTCTTTTGGCATTGTATCCGATCCTGCTATCATCAAAACTCCTTTTGGAGTCAAAACCTCTACCGCCTCCCCTTCTATTCATACTTATTTTGCCTAAATTTTCGGAATTTTTGCACCGAGAAGCTCCCTCTCCGATCTCTATATGCGGTGTAAACTCTTCCTCGAAAGCGTGGCTATCGGACCACCATCTGAATTAAAACCCATGATTTAATTACCCGCCACAATCCTAGAAGATTTTCTTGGTCACACGATCGCCAAGTTTTGTAAAGGCTCGAGGATCGCCATCGCCATGGTCAAAACCCTAGACCTCCCATAAATTATAGCGGCGGTTTTAATCCAGCCCTTTGAAATTACATTTTTGGAAAAAAAGGGAAATTACACCCATGGTCACTATTAAGGTTTTAAGATAATGTATGTCTAACATCATATACTATTTATTCATTAATGGTGAAGAGTGCATCATTTTTGTAATACCCTTATAATAGCATTCATGCTTAGTAAGCATACTAGAACCAAGCATAAGTGGCTCACCTATCATTTAATTGTACCACCAAGTTCAAGGAAAATGTCTATTCATAAAAAAACCCTACCTCCTTGTAAGGTTATAAAGGACCCTGTTCTTTCTCGAATAGAGTGAGATCATTTTTTCTTTTGTAACTAATAGGGTGAGCGGACCCTACTTGTTACGATGGGGTCTTTACAACCCTATAGTTTGCCCATATTACTTCATACAATTATACCAACGGAAATCATTTCCTAACAAAACTTCAGGCATACCTTTAATATTCCTTGATCATTTGTAGCAGTGTATTGACGTCAAATTTGATCCCAGGGAAATCACTAGCTTTGATATATTTGACAATTCTTTTCTTCATTCCTCCTTCATCAAATCCATTGGATACGAACTGTTGTATCAGCTCCATGATATCTTTTGCTGCTTTGCTTGGGTTAGTGTTTACATACAAGCACGGCATAATCTGTGAAATAACCACATTCCTGGCTTGGAAGTATGGTCTGCAGCTGCATGCATGCACGAACCTAATAGAGTCAAAAGGTAGCGCCATCCTTTTGTCATATTTCATTGTTTGAAATAAGCCCATTGCTTTGTCATAAACCTGTATTGTCATATTAAGGAAGTTTGCTTGGCTACCAAATAGTATTCCTGGAGCCGATTCCGTGTATCTTGTTTCTTCCTTAATGTCCAAAATATTAAGGTCATATATTTGTAGTTCTTGCACGTTCTCCAGTCCACCTTTATTAAGGAATCTCTTAATGTTAGGACAATTAATGGCAAGAAGATCGTCCATATAACGGAACACATGTTTAAATTTCCTTACTTCTTCAAATCTCCCTTGCTTTGCTAAGTTTCTAATGAATTCCAGTTCAAACCATGCAAGGTAAATATTGCACCAGTTAGGACTGCATGCAAATCCCATTGGGATACCCTTGACTTGCTGCCAGATTCCTTTCCCCATTTGGACATAACAGTTAGCTAACAGCCAGTTGTTTATCATAATAAACTTTTTTCTGCTCATCATGGACCAGCATTTTCCCTTTGGGGCAGCTTTAAACCATTTAGTTGTCACCTTACCCCCGCTGGAGTGTTTGATCCACAATTCAAACTTCTGATTTTTATTCTTCATATAGTTCCATGTAGCATTAATTACCTTTTCACAATCGGGTGCGCAAATACCATGATCTCCGGAAAGAGGTATGCTCTCATAACATTTGGTGATGTCTGCCACAAACACCTCCTCAATTCTCGTGGGTAGATTTATTGTCACATCATATCTTTGAATTAACAATCCGGTTGACATTTAATTTGCGCCCACAAATGTCTTGATGTTGGCACACATATATCTTTTGATATTTTGGGCCATAGATTAAAGTATTTCATTAAGTATAACGGTAATAATCTGTGCCGGTTCGTATACATTTGTGCCATGGGCATTAGTTATCCAATTACTTACTCAGTTATGGGCTTTAAATAAGCCCAAAAGATAAGGTAATTTCTTGGGCTCTTCCGTTACTCCTTTGATATATTCTTCAATTACCTTATTAAGGTCCATTAATAGGTTTTCTTTTCACTACCTAAGGGCATAAAATCCTCCTTTGCCTTGACCTTTTAAAAAGCCATATCTTTTATGTGTCTCGGGCATATGAAGGATGGGTTATTGGATGCCTTATCAACCCAGGATATGTAAAGATTCTTAGTCGACCCTCCATATTTCTTATGACGATTGGGGTCATTTAATGGAAACTTTATAGCTTTACTTTTTTCACATGCTTCTCTAATTTCAGAGCCAGCTTGCTCAAGTATTCCGTTAACCACCTCTATCTTGTCACTTTCACTTATATCAGGGAATTGGTATTTGTGCCATTCAAAAATAGAATCACACACCTTTCTCAATTCTGCTTTAAGATCCCTCCATATTAATGGTTTATCCGGAATGTGTCCAAGTCCTTTACAAAAAAGGTTTCTAAGAATTTTGCATTTAACAATCTTGAGATCCGTAGTTCTGATGTGCCCAATCTTGGGATCTATAAATTCCTTTAAGCTTGGATTACTGCAAGGGCACATTGCCTCTATGTCTTGTGCAAAAATGTAGTACGGTTTGTAACTTATTTCTTTCAAACTTTCGGTGTATCTCCAAGAGAACATGGTCAAATTCATAATCTGCTCTCCCACCTCCCCTAGACATTTAGTCATATGTCTGTGCACTATCTTTGGAATGCAGATTTTGTCCAGAACCTTGGACAAAAGAAACAGTGCACTACTTTCCGTTTGTTTTTTTCTTTATTCTCTAGCATATGATATCTGCCTTGGCAATCCTTGGAAATTACCCTAGAGATCTGTGTACAAACAAACATTACATTATTTAGAGGTAACTATCGTATAATCTGGTTGGTGTCATGGTCAAATTGGATGGGTCTATACTCCTTATTTTCACTCGAAACAGGAGTAGAAGTAAGTATCAGCAAGACATGGACAATGGCATGTCAGCTTCATTTGTCAATAGGTTCTTTCGTAACTTAGAAAGACCAGACATAATATACTAGTGGCGTCATTTAAATGACTCAAGCAATTATAGTAAAACTTATCATCAAAGAGTAATAAATTTGTACAGGAAATACCATTGTAGATGAAGGTACCCGTACCTATTTGTCATACTTTAAGTCTTTGGATGACTCCATCTCCATCTTTGTGGTGACTCATTTCTTTGCTTTGAGACCGAACCTCCCATGGCACTTGGAGTACTGAGATCCCATTCAATGTTGGAATTATCGGCCATACTAGAGCCACTTTGTCGGGTAATACCGTAGTAACGAGGTGGAGCATAACCTGCAAGCTGTACCATAAGAAGGTGTTCGAGGTTTAGATGCTTTTGCTTTTCTATCCGCCACATTCTTTGGAACCGGCCTCCATATCTTTCATGAATGATTTTGGTTTTATGCTTTTCTCGCATATAGTTGCCATTTTACAAACAGGGGAAGCCTACTTTTAGGGTGCGCCCATGGGTCAACACCGACATCATTGTCATGCTAATAAGTGTATTTCTCACTTCCAAATATGAGATGTATGCAATTATGCTGTCTCTTAAAGTAGTCTTCATAAACTTCCTCATTGATACCATTTGTGCAACCACTGACATATCAGGGAAAATGTAGTCTAAGTTATTGAACATGTACCAGATTGCATGGTCAATCTAAGTCATGTTGTCCTTACAAGCATTACCCTTAACCCTGGGTTCACATACACATTTAAAATATGGGCACATGCTGCGCCACACTCTTTTAATATAGAATAGATCTCTCGAGATTGTAGAATATGCCATGTGTCCTTTCTGCCTCACATATATGGACGTATCTTTGTTACATTTCTTGTCAAAGAACCGATGATCAATTTTCAGTTTGAACTTTTCCTTGTACACTATTTTTTCCATCTTTTCTGCTGCTATCTTAGCCATTTTTTCCTGTTCAGGTGTAATCCCACCAAGCATGATCCATGAAGCTCGGCTAATTGGGGCCAAGGCACCAAAGTTTTTTGTCCTCCAGATACCTTGATTGCAAAACATGGCGTGGCTTTCAACAAGTCTTTCTGAAATAATGGGAAAAAGGTGACAGTTGTGTAGAGTGAAGCTAAAGTCCTTATCATCCTCCCCATTACCACTGTTGGCTCCTTTTTTACCAATGTCAATTTTATCCTGTTCAGAAAGGAGAGACTCCCCAAAGGGGTCGTCTTCATCATCTGGATCACTACAAGTGGTTGTCTTTTGAATAATCACATCACTAAGGCTGGATTTTTTAATCTTATTGGCTTTTTCAAGAGCCAATACCCCTTTGAAGAACTGATTTTTGGCTGTATCCTCTTCCATAGTGCAGTGGTAAACTTTGGTAGGCAGACCAGCATATATTTCCTCAATGAGTTTGCTGATCTCGTCCCAGTCATCACCAAGCTTATTAAGTCTTGGGAACTAACTCCAACCATTCATTAAAACCCAGATGGGAAATAGCAGATAATTCCTCGGGATTTCTAGTTGCCTCCTTTTTCAAGTAATTGTATGTATATTTTTGGTGGTTTTGATGCGACATAATTTGTCTAGCATATCGTGCATGCAAAGATAGCTTGGACATGTAATCTTGCTTGTAGCATAGCCAATCGGTCCAAGGTCCCTATTCGCATGGAGGTACAAACTCAACAAATGCGCTTGTGCCTCCTCATCATCCGGAAGAGTAATACCACTTTGTAAGTACAACATAAGAATAAGATAGTTCATCCCCTGTTATTACCAATAGATATGATGCAACTCGGTTAAACTAGAGAAATGAAATGTCTAAAAAACCCGGACATTACTAGTTTGGACAACAATCCTACTAGCACATCATACTATTTCGGTCAACCCCTCCATAGTTTAATCATTCCATTCTAAGATCTAAAAGATCAAAGTCGGTACACCAATCTATGGATAACAGGTTCAAGAACTATTGACTTACTGTAAACATAAAGACAATAAATGTCGAGTAATTACTTACCACTTTATGTGGGACTATTTATTCTTTACACCTTCCATTCATGTTCTTTATCTAAGAACCCAATATACTTACAGTTCAGAGAGTCTGTATCTGATAGTTACACATGCAATCATTACACTTTGCATGCCATGCAACCAAACAATCTTAGTTCTACACTTTATTTTACTCTATGGTCCTTGTATCAGAAGACACTTTTCAACACTAGCTATTCACTTTACACGAAATTAATAAATGATGTAAATGTACCACCCACCTTATGTGGGACTATTTACTTTTTACATCTTCCTTTCACGTTCTTTATCTAAGAACACAATAAGTTTGCAGTTCAATGAATCTATCTCTGAGATTTACACATGCAGCGCCTACACTTTGCATGCCATGCAGCCCTGAAAATTCCGTCCTGCATTTTGTTTACTACAATGGTCCTTGTGTCTAAGAACATAATTCATCAATAGTAACTAACTTTAGCTAGAAGTGGTTTTACAATTTAGCCTTCCTCTGAACACGCATGCATTCATGTTATGACTTACAATACGACCCAATGAGGGGACTAAAAGAACACCAAATATTTTGCACTTTAATGCAACTAACATTTACACATCCATGCATGCGACCAGATTTTTTAAAAAACTTTGAAGCAATATTTCCGGTTGCATGCCATGCAACTTGAGGTCTCAAACCCTATATTTTATATTATACTAAGATCGGTGTCTCAGGCGTTTTACAACATTAAAAACACTCTTTACAAGAGGAGAATGCATCATTTTAGCTTTTGTCCGACCGGTGTTTATCCATGTACTTATCATAACACCCTATATAGTACTTTTCGGCACCTATTTCAGCAAGTTCAAAACCTTAGTATTTTGTCATTTAGGCGGATGGGATAGGTCCATTTAACCTATCAAATGGTAGCAGTCATGCACCTTTTTTTCATTATAAGGCTGCATTATAAGCTTTGCTTTTACCATATTTTCGGCATTACCTTGTTACGGTCTTAATTTCGAGCTAAGAAATCAGAATATTCACTTGCTTTTTCGGTTTCACTTGCAATAAATTCCCTTACCCATACTAATATGGCAATACATAGATCTTCAGAGTTACTACCAGGGAACAGCACACATTTAACCCCTCAGAGGACACTTAAAAACATCGTACAATAATTCTAGAGTATGATTAATCATTACAAAATAAGGCATATTGTATTTTTCCCTTAAATATCCGATCATAAAGTATGTTAAGGTAGGCAAACATACCTGCATGCTGTGTGAGCTTAACTATATAAATGCTCCACACTTCCATTGACTGGTGTTACAGCATGCTCAAAACTTAACATAATACATCAAGTATTACCAAACATGCACATGTTCTTTGCCATGGAATTGTCCAAAATGTTGTTCAAAATTTGACATCTATCACTGCTGAATCAGCCATCCTTTAACGTAGTTACTTTAGACCAGTACATCCGTTTCGACCAGCAAAACACCATAACAACAAAGACAATACATTAGGAGAAGAATCACCACGTACCTGCAGCCAATCATGAGAACGTTAGCGATAGACTCGGTAACGACCCAAGGGCCAAAAGGTACATTAGGTGATTCTTGGCTCTTCGCCCTTCACCTAATGTACCCTTTGCTCTTGATATCATGCTATCTACTAAGAATGTACAGTCCAGATAGTGCCAATATATAACATAAAAATAATCAACCATTAGATTACTACGATTAAATGAAGGAGTATCAATTCAGCTTTTTATGCACAGGCCTGTAGTCTGCTACTTTATGCTTCTACTTGCCAAATCCTATGACTCAGATTAAGCAAGGTCGTCCTAGAATCAGTCTAGAAAATCATAGATCATGTTTAAATGCCACAACTATATTGTTATGCCATTGTTGTTATATATTATCATATCCAGACTACCTAATCCGTCTGCTACCTTCTATTCCATATCCACTTACAATCTATTGATGCTCTCATAAGCATGCATGTTGTGCAGCACGTGCATAACCATGGTCATGCAAGCATAGAAATGATATATAAAACATAACAAATAGGCCTGTAATCAGCATCTATATGGGTCTCAATAGCCATTTATTTAATTTACACGATTCAGGTTAGGCTAAGAAATCAAATATCATGTCTGGGACAACAAAGACTTGATTTATAAGTTACAACAGACCTGCCACTCTGTTAATCCCTTATATTATCTTGTGAGGATCCCATAAGCTTTCTGCTCATGCTAGCTCCAAAACTTGTTACCCTCTATTGATAATCCAGGCTTCATGGTTCATTATTTATAAAGGTATGGTCATTTTATAAATAGAGGAAACAAAAGCTGCTACATTTTACACGTAGATCTTCGTTTTGAGTCAATTTCATCTTCATTTTGTTGCGTCTCAGGCACATATTGCTCACTATTGTTGTTTCTGAAATAACCCCCTGGGTTTCGGTTAGATCCACCACCTCTTTTGGCATTGTATCCGATCCTGCTATCATCAAAACTCCTTTTGGAGTCAAAACCTCTACCGCCTCCCCTTCTATTCATACTTAGCTGCCTAAATTTCTATAGAATTTTTTTGCACGGAGAAGCTCCCTCTCGTCTCTATATGCGGTGTAAACTCTTCCCTCGAAGCTGTGGCTATCGGACCAGCCATCCGAATTAAAACCCATGATTTAATTACCCGCCACAATCCTAGAAGATTTTCTTGGTCACACACGATCTGCCAAGTTTTGTAAAGGCTCGAGGATCTGCCATACTGCCATGGTCAAAACCCTAGACCTCCCATAAATTATAACGGCGGTTTTAATCCAGCCCTTGAAATTACATTTTTGGAAAAAAAGGGAAATTACACCCATGGTCACTATTAAGGTTTTAAGATAATGTATGTCTAACATCATATACTATTTATTCATTAATGGTGAAGAGTGCATCATTTTTGTAATACCCTTATAATAGCATTCATGCTTAGTAAGCATACTAGAACCAAGCATAAGTGGCTCACCTATCATTTAATTGTACCACCAAGTTCAAGGAAAATGTCTATTCATAAAAAAAACCCTACCTCCTGCCGTAAGGTTATAAAGGACCCCTGTTCTTTCTCCAGAATAGAGTGAGATCATTTTTTACTGTAACTAATAGGGTGAGCAGACCCCTACTTGTTACAGTAGGGGTCTTTTACAACCCTATAGTTTGCCCATATTACTTCATACAATTATACCAACGGAAATCATTTCCTAACAAAACTTCAGGCATACCTTTAATATTCCTTGATCATTTGTAGCAGTGTATTGACGTCAAATTTGATCCCAGGGAAATCACTAGCTTTGATATATTTGACAATTCTTTTCTTCATTCCTCCTTCATCAAATCCATTGGATACGAACTGTTGTATCAGCTCCATGATATCTTTTGCTGCTTTGCTTGGGTTAGTGTTTACATACAAGCACGGCATAATCTGTGAAATAACCACATTCCTGGCTTGGAAGTATGGTCTGCAGCTGCATGCATGCACGAACCTAATAGAGTCAAAAGGTAGCGCCATCCTTTTGTCATATTTCATTGTTTGAAATAAGCCCATTGCTTTGTCATAAACCTGTATTGTCATATTAAGGAAGTTTGCTTGGCTACCAAATAGTATTCCTGGAGCCGATTCCGTGTATCTTGTTTCTTCCTTAATGTCCAAAATATTAAGGTCATATATTTGTAGTTCTTGCACGTTCTCCAGTCCACCTTTATTAAGGAATCTCTTAATGTTAGGACAATTAATGGCAAGAAGATCGTCCATATAACGGAACACATGTTTAAATTTCCTTACTTCTTCAAATCTCCCTTGCTTTGCTAAGTTTCTAATGAATTCCAGTTCAAACCATGCAAGGTAAATATTGCACCAGACTGCATGCAAATCCCATTGGGATACCCTTGACTTGCTGCCAGATTCCTTTCCCCATTTGGACATAACAGTTAGCTAACAGCCAGTTGTTTATCATAATAAACTTTTTTCTGCTCATCATGGACCAGCATTTTCCCTTTGGGGCAGCTTTAAACCATTTAGTTGTCACCTTACCCCCGCTGGAGTGTTTGATCCACAATTCAAACTTCTGATTTTTATTCTTCATATAGTTCCATGTAGCATTAATTACCTTTTCACTGGTACTGCAAATACCATGATCTCCGAGCAGAGGTATGCTCTCATAACATTTGGTGATGTCTGCCACAAACACTTCCTCAATTCTCGTGGGTAGATTAATTGTCACATCATATACTGAATTAACAATCCAGTTGACATTTAATTTGCTGCCCACAAATGTACTGATGTTGGCACATATATCTTTTGATATTTCGGGCCATAGATTAAGTATTTCATTAAGTACAACAGTAATAATCTGTGCCAGTTCTGTATACACTGTGCCATGGGCATTAGTTATCCACCTGTACTCAGATTTATGGGCTTTAAATAAGCCCAAAAGATAAGGTAATTTACTGGGCTCTTCCGGTACTCCTTTGATATATTCTTCAATTACCTTATTAAGGTCCATTAATAGGTTTTCTTTTTCACTACCTAAGGGCATAAAATCCTCACTGCCCAGCCTTTTAAAAGCCATATCTTTTATGTGTCTCGGGCATATGAAGGATGGGTTATTGGATGCCTTATCAACCCCGGATATGTAAAGATTCTTAGTCAGCCACTCCATATTTCTTATGACAGTGGGGTCATTTAATGGAAACTTTATAGCTTTACTTTTTTCACATGCTTCTCTAATTTCAGAGCCAGCTTGCTCAAGTATTCCGTTAACCACCTCTATCTTGTCACTTTCACTTATATCAGGGAATTGGTATTTGTGCCACTCAAAGATAGAATCACACACCTTTCTCAATTCTGCTTTCAGGTCTCTCCATATCAATGGTTTGTCTGGAATGTGTCCAAGTCCTTTACTGAAAAGGTTTCTAAGAATTTTGCATTTAACAATTTTGAGATCCGTAGTCCTGATGTGGGGTCTATAAATTCCTTTAAACTTGGATTACTGCAAGGGCATATTGCCTCTATGTTTTGTGCAAAAATGTAGTACGGTTTGTAGCTTATTTCTTTCAAGCTTTCGGTGTATCTCCAAGAGAACATGGTTAAATTCATAATCTGCTCACCCACCTCCCCTAGACATTTAGTCATATGTCTGTGCACTATTTTTGGAATGCAGATTTTGTCCAATACCTTGGACAAAAAGAAACAGTGCACCACTTTTCGTTTGCTTTTTTCTTTACTCTCCAGCATATGGGCAATCCTTGGTGATTATTCTAGAGATCTGTGTACAAACAAATATTATATTATTTAGAGGTAACTATCATATAATCTGGTTGGTGTCATGGTCAAATTGGATGGGTCTATACTCCTTATTTTCACTCGAAACAGGAGTAGAAGTAAGTATCAGCAAGACATGGACAATGGCATGTCAGCTTCATTTGTCAATAGGTTCTTTCGTAACTTAGAAAGACCAGACATAATATACTAGTGGCGTCATTTAAATGACTCAAGCAATTATAGTAAAACTTATCATCAAAGAGTAATAAATTTGTACAGGAAATACCATTGTAGATGAAGGTACCCGTACCTATTTGTCATACTTAAGCTGCTGGATGACTCCATCTCCATCTTTGACAGCTGACTCATTTCTTTGCTTTGAGACCGAACCTCCCATGGCACTTGGAGTACAGATCTGTTCAATGTTGGAATTATCGGCCATACTAGAGCCACTTTGTCCAGGTAATACCGTAATACGAGGTGGAGCATAACCTGCAACTGTACCATAAGAAGGTGTTCCAGGTTTAGTCTGTTTTGCTTTTCTATCCGCCACATTGCTGGAACCAGCCTCCATATCTTTCATGAATGATTTTGGTTTTATGCTTTTCTCGCATATAGTTGCCATTTTACAAACAGGGAAGCCTACTTTTAGGTCTGCCCATGGGTCAGCAGCCAGCATCATTGTCATGCTAATAAGTGTATTTCTCACTTCCAAATATGAGATGTATGCAATTATGCTGTCTCTTAAAGTAGTCTTCATAAACTTCCTCATTGATACCATTTGTGCAACCACTGACATATCAGGGAAAATGTAGTCTAAGTTATTGAACATGTACCAGATTGCATGGTCAATCCAAGTCATGTTGTCCTTACAAGCATTACCCTTAACCCTGGGTTCACATACACATTTAAAATATGGGCACATGCTGCGCCACACTCTTTTAATATAGAATAGATCTCTCGAGATTGTAGAATATGCCATGTGTCCTTTCTGCCTCACATATATGGACGTATCTTTGTTACATTTCTTGTCAAAGAACCGATGATCAATTTTCAGTTTGAACTTTTCCTTGTGCACTATTTTTTCCATCTTTTTCTCTGCTATCTTAGCCATTTTTTCCTGTTCAGGTGTAATCCCACCAAGCATGATCCATGAAGCTCGGCTAATTGGGGCCAAGGCACCAAAGTTTTTTGTCCTCCAGATACCTTGATTGCAAAACATGGCGTGGCTTTCAACAAGTCTTTCTGAAATAATGGGAAAAAGGTGACAGTTGTGTAGAGTGAAGCTAAAGTCCTTATCATCCTCCCCATTACCACTGTTGGCTCCTTTTTTACCAATGTCAATTTTATCCTGTTCAAAAAGGAGAGACTCCCCAAAGGGGTCGTCTTCATCATCTGGATCACTACAAGTGGTTGTCTTTTGAATAATCACATCACTAAGGCTGGATTTTTTAATCTTATTGGCTTTTTCAAGAGCCAATACCCCTTTGAAGAACTGATTTTTGGCTGTATCCTCTTCCATAGTGCAGTGGTAAACTTTGGTAGGCAGACCAGCATATATTTCCTCAATGAGTTTGCTGATCTCGTCCCAGTCATCACCAAGCTTATTAAGTCTGGGAACTAACTCCAACCATTCATTAAAACCCAGATGGGAAATAGCAGATAATTCCTCGGGATTTCTAGTTGCCTCCTTTTCAAGTAATTGTATGTGCACCTGGTGGTTTTTGATGCAGCATAATACTGTCTAGCATAATACTGTCTGTACAGCATAGCTTGGACATGTAATCTTGCTTGTAGCATAGCCAATCGGTCCAAGGTCCCTATTCCAGACTGGAGGTACAAACTCAACAATGTCTGCTTGTGCCTCCTCATCATCTGGAAGAGTAATACCACTTTGTAAGTACAACATAAGAATAAGATAGTTCATCCCTGTTATTACCAATAGATATGATGCAACTCCAGTTAAACTAGAGAAATGAAATGTCTAAAAAAAACCCGGACATTACTAGTTTGGACAACAATCCTACTAGCACATCATACTATTTCGGTCAACCCCTCCATAGTTTAATCATTCCATTCTAAGATCTAAAAAGATCAAAGTCTGGTACACCAATCTATGGATAACAGGTTCAAGAACTATTGACTTACTGTAAACATAAAGACAATAAATGTCGAGTAATTACTTACCACTTTATGTGGGACTATTTATTCTTTACACCTTCCATTCATGTTCTTTATCTAAGAACCCAATATACTTACAGTTCAGAGAGTCTGTATCTGATAGTTACACATGCAATCATTACACTTTGCATGCCATGCAACCAAACAATCTTAGTTCTACACTTTATTTTACTCTATGGTCCTTGTATCAGAAGACACTTTTCAACACTAGCTATTCACTTTACACGAAATTAATAAATGATGTAAATGTACCACCCACCTTATGTGGGACTATTTACTTTTTACATCTTCCTTTCACGTTCTTTATCTAAGAACACAATAAGTTTGCAGTTCAATGAATCTATCTCTGAGATTTACACATGCAGCGCCTACACTTTGCATGCCATGCAGCCCTGAAAATTCCGTCCTGCATTTTGTTTACTACAATGGTCCTTGTGTCTAAGAACATAATTCATCAATAGTAACTAACTTTAGCTAGAAGTGGTTTTACAATTTAGCCTTCCTCTGAACACGCATGCATTCATGTTATGACTTACAATACGACCAGCGGAGGGGACTAAAAGAACACCAAATATTTTGCACTTTAATGCAACTAACAGCTACACATCCATGCATGCGACCAGATTTTTTAAAAAAAACTTTGAAGCAATATTTCCAGTTGCATGCCATGCAACTTCGAGGTCTCAGCCCTATATTTTATATTATACTAAGATCAGTGTCTCAACGGGCGTTTTACAACATTAAAAACACTCTTTACAAGAGGAGAATGCATCATTTTAGCTTTTGTCTGACCAGTGTTTATCCATGTACTTATCATAACACCCTATATAGTACTTTCAGCACCTATTTCAGCAAGTTCAAAACCTTAATATTTTGTCATTTAGACAGATGGGATAGGTCCATTTAACCTATCAAATGGTAAGCAGTCATGCACCTGTTTTTCATTATAAGCTGCATTATAAGCTTTGCTTTACCATATTTTCGGCATTACCTTGTTACAGTCTTAATTTCTGAGCTAAGAAATCAGAATATTCACTGTTTTCAGTTTCACTTGCAATAAATTCCCTTACCCATACTAATATGGCAATACATAGCCCTTCAGAGTTACTACCAGGGAACAGCACACATTTAACCCTGTAGGACACTTAAAACATCTGTACAATAATTCTAGAGTATGATTAATCATTACAAAATAAGGCATATTGTATTTTTCCCTTAAATATCCGATCATAAAGTATGTTAAGGTAGGCAAACATACCTGCATGCTGTGTGAGCTTAACTATATAAATGCTCCACACTTCCATTGACTGGTGTTACAGCATGCTCAAAACTTAACATAATACATCAAGTCTTACCAAACATGCACATGTTCTTTGCCATGGAATTGTCCAAAATGTTGTTCAAAATTTGACATCTATCACTGCTGAATCAGCCATCCTTTAACGTAGTTACTTTAGACCAGTACATCCGTTTCGACCAGCAAAACACCATAACAACAAAGACAATACATTAGGAGAAGAATCACCACGTACCTGCAGCCAATCATGAGAACGTTAGCGATGGATAGATTAGCGACCCAAGAGCCAAAAGGTACATTAGGTGATTCTTGGCTCTTCGCCCTTCACCTAATGTACCCTTTGCTCTTGATATCATGCTATCTACTAAGAATGTACAGTCCAGATAGTGCCAATATATAACATAAAAATAATCAACCATTAGATTACTACGATTAAATGAAGGAGTATCAATTTGACTTTTATGCACGGGCGTGAAGTCGCTGCTTTATGCTTCTACTTGCCAAATCCTATGACTCAGATTAAGCAAGGTCGTCCTAGAATCAGTCTAGAAAATCAGAGATCATGTTTAAATGCCACAACTATATTGTTATGCCATTGTTGTTATATATTATCATATCCAGACTACCTAATCCGTCTGCTACCTTCTATTCCATATCCACTTACAATCTATTGATGCTCTCATAAGCATGCATGTTGTGCAGCACGTGCATAACCATGGTCATGCAAGCATAGAAATGATATATAAAACATAACAAATAGGCCTGTAATCAGCATCTATATGGGTCTCAATAGCCATTTATTTAATTTACACGATTCAGGTTAGGCTAAGAAATCAAATATCATGTCTGGGACAACAAAGACTTGATTTATAAGTTACAACAGACCTGCCACTCTGTTAATCCCTTATATTATCTTGTGAGGATCCCATAAGCTTTCTGCTCATGCTAGCTCCAAAACTTGTTACCCTCTATTGATAATCCAGCCTTCATGGTTCGTATTTACAAAGGTATGGTCATTTTATAAATAGAGGAAACAAAACTGCTACATTTTTACCTGTAGATCTTCGTTTTCAGAGTCAATTTCATCTTCATTTTGTTGCGTCTCAGGCACATATTGCTCACTATTGTTGTTTCTGAAATAACCCCCTGGGTTTCGGTTAGATCCACCACCTCTTTTGGCATTGTATCCGATCCTGCTATCATCAAAACTCCTTTTGGAGTCAAAACCTCTACCGCCTCCCCTTCTATTCATACTTAGCTGCCTAAATTTCTCAGAATTTTTGCACCAGAGAAGCTCCCTCTCCGTCTCTATGTCTGGTGTAAACTCTTCCTCAGAACTGTGGCTATCGGACCAGCCATCTGAATTAAAACCCATGATTTAATTACCCGCCACAATCCTAGAAGATTTTCTTGGTCACACACGATCTGCCAAGTTTTGTAAAGGCTCGAGGATCTGCCATACTGCCATGGTCAAAACCCTAGACCTCCCATAAATTATAACGGCGGTTTTAATCCAGCCCTTGAAATTACATTTTTGGAAAAAAAGGGAAATTACACCCATGGTCACTATTAAGGTTTTAAGATAATGTATGTCTAACATCATATACTATTTATTCATTAATGGTGAAGAGTGCATCATTTTTGTAATACCCTTATAATAGCATTCATGCTTAGTAAGCATACTAGAACCAAGCATAAGTGGCTCACCTATCATTTAATTGTACCACCAAGTTCAAGGAAAATGTCTATTCATAAAAAAAAAAAAAAAAAAAAAAAAAAAAAAAAACACTCCCTCCATCTCATGCCCAAGATGTAGATGGAGCACTGATCCCCTCGGAGATCGACGCTCTCTCTACACCATGGGCGTCGCACCGACGGCCGCACTTGGGTTCGACTCGGGGGTGCAGGCCCTGGGGCTGGGGGCCAAATCCCCCTCGGAGATCGGCTCTCTCTACACCATGGGGCACTTGACGCGGCGCGACAGGTTCGACTCCCAAGGGTGCACAATCCCCTCGGAGATCGAGGCTCTCTCTACACCATGGGTGTCGCACCGACGGCTGCACTTGGGTTCGACTCCAAGGGGTGGCTCCACCGGCGCCAAATTCTTGTATAAACATATGACTCCACAAAATCCATAGATAAAGCAATTGGTGTTCAAACGTATGACTTACGAAATTCATAGATAGAGCAAGTGGTGTTGTGCATGTGTGTCTAGTTGTTAACATATAGGGCAATTCGTGTAGGGCAATTCGTGTTGTGCATGTGTGTGTGGTTATTAATAGGAAGGAAGGAAGGAGTTACCATATGATAAATTTAGTAGAGATAGTAATCCATATCCTTGCTCTCCAAAGTATTTTGCATATCCAAGTATTTTTACATTGAGATCGGCCAGATGATGGTTAATAAATTTTGCAAAATTTAGTAAGAATATTAATGGATATCCAAGTTACAAAACACCTTTGCTGAAGGGTATTTTTGCATAACCCCAAATGACCAAATGGTTTGACAAATTTTTACATAGCTTTAACTCTAAGCAGCAGCAACAAATTGCATACAATTAACAACAATTGAGACCATTCAGAGCTTTATTAGAAAGCTTTATGAGAAAGCTATTTATTTTATTCTGCTATGTATAATAATGTGAATATTTACAGAGAAAAGCCCATAGAATTTAGGGTAGAATTTACAGTCTACATACATATGCTGCTAAATAGTTTTCAGTAAGTTTTGTAAGGATCAGCAGTGAGGAGCTGTCTAGTTAAAGAACCAAGCCGTTCGCCCATATCAAAACGATCTTTGCTCGCGCAAAGGACAAATCATCCAGCTCCATGCCGATCCGGGCCGCTGCAAAAGGCCGAGATGCATGAGCCACCATAGCCAATCCGAGAATCAAAGCAATCACAAAAGCGGCCTTCAAAATTTGAGCAGAAGCCATCTTTGTGGCAACAAATTGGACAGTCCTAGAGGCGATAAATCACAATAACTTATGGCTAGCGCCTTGCCGGAATCGATTATGCAAGAAAGAAAGACGGGGCAGATTATATAAATGGGTGGTTGACAAGGCTGCAGAGCAAATACGCGGTGTCGTCATGGTATGGTCGCCCTAAAAGAATAGAATAGAATAGAATAGTTTTTTTATCGTCCACTGAGACCAATCGGCCTATGGGACCCAGAAGGAGCGCAGCAAACTTATTACTGTCCGGGTTAAAAAACCCCCGCCCCGAGAGAGACGCGTATTCTAGACTATTTCTTTGATTGACCTAGTATGACGCAGTTAATTTAGCACGTCCACGTTCTAGACACATTTTTAATCCTATTCGGACCTAAATATCCTCTATTCTCATCTTCATCCAAGTAAAAAAAAAACCAGTTGACAGTGCTTTATAAGAGTTAACTGCGTAGGAGATATAGAGAGTCCAGTAGCATTAAGAGTACAGAAATTACCACTCATAACACATATCCGACAGATTCAAACACTCTATTTTGATTCATTCCTCGTTATGGCGGTCCCAAAGAAGCATAATCAGGTATATTCACTTATCCTCGATGTTTTGCATATTACTGTGATAGATAACATCTTAGAGTTAATGGCCTGTGACTATCGTCTGCAGGTTGAGGTTTTAGTGCAGAAGTCCATGGTCTTTGAGAAGATCAGGTGGCTTGTCTTTCAGAACATATACCTGCTTCAAACTGCAGCATTGATGCGGTAAAATCACAGAAATATGCATTTCTTTATATGTAAAGTTACTTTCCTACCTCTTTAGATACTATGTGTAAGGGATTGGTTGCAAGGCTTGTTGTATTAGTTGACTGTTTTATATGGATGAAGATCTCCATCTACACTAGCAACTAGACATGCCATGCAGATTATTTGAAGAAATCTGGCATTGCAGAAGGAACTATAGCATTGCTTAAAGATATGTGCGCATATTTTGACAAAGGATTCACATGTAAACCCAATGCATTCTTGCTGTGGGGACAGGAATTTCTATTTAATGGGCCAAGCAAAACTTCATAGTCATGGATTCACCACTCAGGGATCAGGGCGTGTCTACTGCGACTAACAATCTGCAGGTTTGTCTCTCGTGAGAAGCTGCTGTTGTAGTGTTTTCAGGGTGTTAGTTTAAATGTATAAACGTTATGGTTTTAAACTCTGGGCTCATGTGCCCATTATATTGGAGGAATGGCACTGCTTGGGGTCACGAAGTAAAGAAATTGGACAAGTGGTGCTGAAGATAATGAAATGGTCACAGATGTATGTAAAGAGATTTAGTGTCGTAGGAGAAAGAGATAATATATCATGCGAGATTTCCATGTTAGCATGCTGTGATACACCATATGTCATCCATATTAGCATGTTTGCCTATTTGTTAGAATTATATTTAGTGCTTTCATCTGACTGTCTTAAATTATATTTAGTGCTTTCATCTGACTGTCTTAATCACGATACCAGAAGTTGAATTCCTTAGACAAGTTTTGCAAGAAAAAATCATTTGATGGAATTCCTTAGACAAGTTTTGCAAGAAAAAATCATTTGATGGCCCATTTGTTAGAGTAAGGTATATGAGGAGCGTACTATCTAGTAGGCAATCCATCATGTATGTTGCTGCATTACTGCAATACTGATGTTATGTGGACTTTACTGATGTGGTTTTTCTTCTCAACAGCTATTGCAGGAAGGTAAAAGAGCCTGTTGTGCTTGTTGTACGGCTAGCCCTATCCCATCCAATTGTCTGTTTCAATGTGATAGATAATGAGAAGCATTTAAGCCTTGCTCTGGTGCAAAACTATATGGAATCTTGCTTTGGTGTATTGACTGTGGCATGTTGCAATCCATGGAAGAAATGTCTTAAAAACAAAAATGAAGCATCATCTCTCTCCACGGATACATGGGTGTCTGAGACATGGGAAAGATTGACTTTGCAAAAGACAGTTTCAGGCTTTTATGGGTTTATCTCAAGGTGAAGCCATTCTTTACGGAAAAAGTTGTTATGCCTTTGTTACGTTGTTCATGAGTATTTTGGAATATCTTAAATTTCATTTATCCATCTTAAGTATTCCTGCTTATTGACTGCTGAATGCAAGCTTTTGACTAACAGTAGAATTGTTTTGAATTGCAGGGTTTGCAGCACTTCTGTATCCTCTTGCAGGAAATAGCAAATACTTGTTGCAGGTTTTGTGATAGCACACAGCAAAAGACATTTTTACCACTTATTTGAAGTGCAACATGCGTCATCTTTTATGTTTCTGAATTTGGTCATGTTTCTATAGCTCAGCCAAACATGCCATGCAAAACATCCTTTAGGAATTGGAGCTGGTTTTGTCAGCTTCAGTTTGACTTCTTAGAGAGGAGACCAGACTATAAATTCTGAGAGAAAGTTGAAGCTTGCGTAATTGCAACTGAGGCAAAAACTTCCCTGAGGTAACATGTATAAAGTGGTGTGCTTAAACAATTGCTTTACAAAACTTACCATTAGCTTCTCCAAATGAAGTTTTAGCATACATAGTAATTCAATTTGAACTTTTAACATAAACGTGTCTAATGATATCTACGAAAAATCAGGAAGCAGTCACATATGAAATCAATATATTTGGCTCTAGCGAGAGATTTAATAGAATGACCCCAACCCAACTTTATTGGATCCTTTTACTAATTACTCAAAAACAAAATCGAACATTTCTCTTTCCCAGCTCCCTGCATTTTGAATTTGCACTAAATAGCCTTGCATTAGACTATGTATTAGTTCGAAAATATGCAGGATTTGAACCTGCACCATTGCCTTGTGTTTCTTGCCCATATGATATATAGATGACGACATCAACCACCATAGGATTCCCACTATATTCTCCATTTTATATTACTACTAGAAAATTCAATTGAAAGTCCTTGGGGTGTCAAGTGTTAATTTGTAGTATGTTGTTTTAATTGTAAAAGAAAAAATAGTTAGCTTTTGTAGTTTGAAATTGAAAATGGTAAAAATTCTCGATATTAACGTGTGCAATTTGTATGATTGTGGACAATGGCCTTGTGACATTTTCTTCGTGTTTATTGAATTGCATTTACATGTAGAAAAAAATATAGCTAGCTTTTGTAATTTATGTAGAAAAAAATATAGCTAGCTTTTGTAATTTGCAATTGAAAATGGTAAAAGTTCTCGATATGTGGAATCTCTATGTGTGTACATATGTGCATGTACGTATATCTGCATGTCTACGTGTACAAGGACTTTACACGTGAGTGCCTATTTATTCTGTAACATATCAGTTATTATTCTTGTAATATATGTAATGATCTTAACAAATGTAAGACTTAATGGTGTAATTTTTGTAGTAGATTGTAGCATATGTAATTTGTTTAACAATTGATTTGAGTCTTCTATGTATTGTGTTTGAGTAACGTCTTGGATTGTAAATTTTTGCCACATTTTGATTCACGTAGTTATCATGTTGTGTAGATAATTGGAAAATATGTGGGGTCCATTTCGATTTTGTCAGAATGTCTCGATAAAGTTTACTGTGGTCATCCTACAAATCCACATGAAATTAGTTTGCAACAGTCCGTTTTGGATTGGTTAGATGCAATATTTCTTGTACCAGCCTAGAATGCAGTCTGCGCTTTATTAAATGCAGTGGCTCAAGTCTGTCCAGTTGAATCAATAAGTTTTGCGAATAAAACGTACCTATAATTTTTTATTAAGTTGGGGTTGATTGCTTAATATGGAACGAAGGTTATTGTAATGTTGATTTTAATTTATTGTTTTACAGTGGGTACTGCTTGCAGAGTTCACCTTTCGGAAGTTGACATGTTGATATGTCAGGTTGATAGGAGTTATCAACGGATTGAATTCATGCATGTTTATAAAATGTATTCTATATTTAATGAAATTGTATTATGAACGTAGTTTTTACAGTATGTTCTATTCATTATCAATATCAGTATGATCACTAACTAGATTTTGTAGCATTGTAGTCCTAATTGACAGTGCACTTCTTAATAGTTTTCGTTTAGCCCTTGTCAACACTACTTGCACTTTTCTGATTTAATGTTGGTGGTCGGATAATCCACTTCATCATTGTACCAAACTCCTTGAAGGCTTTGTGGACCTTATTGATACTTTGGTCTATTACAAAGTCAGATAATTTTGCAGTCATTTCATCCATCAGTAGTTCATGGTCAACAAATGTTTCTCTAATGAACTTTTTGACTACCCTGATATCCAGGTGTTCTTCTGGGCAAGGAGGTAACAATGTGATTTGGCATTGTGTAACAATGTGATATGATCCTCATATAATTGAATTTGCAGTCTTATAATGTATGTGCTAAATTGTATGCATGTGATGAAATTGCTAAGTTTGCGGCTTTATAATTGTGCATGTTTATATTTGTATGCAAGTTATGAAATTGCTTAACGTTCTTCTTGTGCATCCTGTTAATGAAGACCAAGTGTCAATTGACAATGAACTAGTACAAGTTATGATGATATTAGTAACTGGCTATCTCCAAATTCTAACGCTACTACTTGGACAAAGTGAAGATGGCTTTCTTTGCAAGCTACTGCAAGACAAAGTTGCCACGTTGCAAATTTTTGGGCATGGCAACATTTGTGGCCACCGTTTAGGCGAGTGGTGGGTGAAACCAAGAGGTTTTACTTGGTTCAATCGCTTCATCAAGGGCTACTATGATGATGCAAGATGGAGGAAGACTTTTAGGATGACGAGAGATACCTTCAACTTTTTGTGCAGCAGTTTAAGTGTTGAGATTGAAAAGCAAGACATTCATTATCGAAGGCTATTTCGGTGGATGTTAGAGTAGCATATTGCTTGCTAAAGTTGTTTAGAGGGTCTGATTATTTGATTCTATGAGAGAAATTTGGTATAGGGGAGGCAGTGCACATATGGTAGTGATGGAAGTTAGCAAAGCCATCATACAAGTTTTTGGTATGAGATTAGATTCCCAGCAGGTGCAGAATTAGAGGAGGTCATTGCTGGATTTTGTCAAGTTTCGAAGTTGCCCAATGCAAGTGAGCTTTCAAACTCATGATTTACGCATTCATGGTCTTGCTTTGTTTGGAAATATTGTATGTGTATTAGGTATGTAACACTGAGTAATTAGGTCTATGAATAGGTTTGTAACATTGCATAAATAGGTCTGTAATAGTCCGTGTAACAGTTTGTAACACCATTGAACTAATTGGTTTGAGTGGAACACCATTGTCTGCTGTGACAGTCAGTTGTAACAGTCTGTAATGCTTTGGTGGGAACTGGTATAGCAATGTGAGCCACTATTTTATGACTTTTCCTTGCCAATAATCGTTTGAATATATTGATCTGAGATAGCCATGTGGTTATAAGGTTTGTGCTCAAGCATCTAATTGAATCAGAAGCACCTTCTAGTTATTCTGATACCTCTTCTACTCTACTCTACTGTGGCTTTTCTTATCATCTACTCTATTGTGCCTTTAACTACCATACACAGCCATATGATGGAGCATTGCCTGAGCTGCCATGCAAGCCATATCAATATAATGTCAAATTTATTAATTATATCATGTCAATATAATTAATTGGTTGGTGTTGTCATGACCAATTGAAAATATCACGTGAGATGGTTTTGATTTTGGAAACAAGCAGGCATCTTATATTATAATGTTATTGTGTAAGTGTTGGACCCAGCCCTAGATCGGACGGCTGAGATTCGCTCTCTCTGTTTAACGGTCAAGATTGCCCCTTGAACATTGAAACTATCTTCGGCAGCATCTTCGGTAGCATCTTGGATTCTTGGATTCTTGGGTCTTACAGGAACTGCCATCGCGGTAAATGTCCGGAACTGCTTCAAAATAGAGATAAGGTAGAATCTATGCAAAACGGCCCTCTTTGATCTGAGTTCGCCAAAAGCCAAGTTATTTTAGGTCGTTTCTAGCCACAAAAAAGCTCAGCTTGCATCTTCCATTTCGGCTTGGCCTTACCCAACCATATCAGGCCTGCAATGAGCCATGCAGAGGACGTTAGCCTTTTCTCCATGTTTCAGGTGTGTTTTTTAGTATTCAAATGCATCTTTCGTCCTGATACATGGTCCGAGCTCATGCCTTTCAAGAGTTAAGTGTTGATTTGGTTTTTTATTGCAATAGTAGCGGTCCTGACTCCTGACTTCCGTATTTTCTTCCTTTTGGATGATTCATTTTTTTGAAGCAGACTGGAGGCCTTACCTGGTAAGGATTCGATACCCAGAACCATCTAAAGCAGATTTGTTTTGAAGCAGAACAATGATTGCTTTAACTTTGTATTATGTCCTTACCTCTGAGCGGCATAGTTGGCTGGATGACGAGCTCCAGACCCCATTTCGGTCACGGTTTTCATACTCTTTGTGAGCTTCTGCATTTGCCGCCATGGTTAGTGGAAAGAGAGTCTTCAATATTGACTATGGACAAGTCTGTAATAGCTTTGAAGAAAATGACACAAATTACCATGTAAAGCTTTGCTGCATTTTGGTTATGGAATGCAGGAAGATGCAGGAAGAAGCTTATTTCTCTCTGAGCTAAACCCGCACACCCTGCTTTACTGCAAGCACAAACTAGCAAATTATGGTCATGGCATAAGGGGAATGCTCCATGCACAGAGTAAAATAAACAATGTGCTGTGACGGGCCTGGCCAGTTAACCTCTCGGTAACTGGAGATCCCATCGATCTCTACTGTTGGATCTACTTAACCTTTGCAACTCAAGAAATTGATACAAGCATACTTAGGTAAAGAATTTAATCTTTATACATGCTCTAAGGTCCCAAAAATTCTATACTTGCCATTGCTCGGCAAAAATCCCACACAACAACCAAAGTTTACAAATAATTATAGTTTAAGCCGATCCATAATAATAATGGTTATATTAATCAAATATATTGTCTAGCAATCCACACACTTCTACTCTCGCCTTTCCGAAGCTTGGCTACTTTCTGGAGCATCTCGCACCTCTGCTTACACCATTAACCACGGGGTTAGTCACACGGACTAAGTGGGGATTGGGGATTTAGAATATATCAAGCATCAATTACCACAAGCATTAACTTAGAACAATAACTTAGCCTTACCGTAACCTCGCCCCTGCAATCCAAGTAATTAATCCAACAAGCATAACCACAATGCATAATTATACGAAGCATAGCCATTGCAACTTGATTCCAATAATAAAAACCACATATACAATAGCCAAGCAACCAAAGCATCAACATTGCAACCAATATTCCTCTGGGTCTGAGCAAGGTCAACTCGGCTGATCAGGCCAGTGACATAGAGGCGGGGTAACCACGTGTGTACACACCCATCCACGCTGCGTCCAGCATTGGAGGACCACTTACTGTGCATGACGTTATACCATACGGTACCAACGCCCGATGTTCAGATAATACCATTTACATAGCACTGTGCAAAACCGTGAGTCTAGACCATCGCACCTAGACTCCGGCCCCAGAGGTCTATATCAAAGAATTACACCATAGATAATTATAAACAATTCACTATCATTATGACACATGCCTTAACAAGCTCAACATCAAATAATTCCCTAATACACACTTCATATAGCAAGAGAAAGCCAAATCATAACTCAGTAATTATAATAACCTCAATAATGCAAGATGCGGCTATCACCATTAAATAAAAGATAAGCATCTACCATCTTCCAATTGTTCCCTAACAACAAGGTTACTAGCTATATTTTAAGATTTTAATAATGGTTTAATCCCTAACGTTATAATTGTCATGACGCTTCCATTACCAATTTCCCCATACACAACACTTGTGCCTTGCATTTTTACCCCTCTTAATTTAACTAATTCTAAAGGCTTTAAATTATAACTAGCTAGCTTGTTTAGACCACTCATGTCGTAATTATAAATAACTTAACCATTAGCATTAACCCTCTTAACTTAGGCCTCAATCTTTAATAATTCACAAGCCCAACTCTTGGCTCCAACTAGCCTTAATATTTTAATTTAACTCTAACCTTAGCTTTAACCTTTAGCCTTATTATTACCTACTTACTAACAACTAATTAATTGTTAACATCTTTACTTTTTTTTTTTTTTTACTAACCTAAACCTAACGTTCAATTCACAAACGCTGCCAGCGGCTTGTGGATCCGGCCTCAAGCCATCGGATCCAGCCCAAAACTTCATGGATCCGCCCGATTTTGGCTTTTACAGAATTTCGAGGCCAAATCATACCGGATTGGGCGAATCGTAGTTCTAACCCTTTTTCTTCCCCTTTCACGGATCCTGTTGGAAACTCTGTGATTCTCGCATAAGAACCCTGTAAATCCGTCTGATTTGATCTTCTAAGGGGTTCTTAATCCAAAACGACCTGGTTACAAGCTGAATCACATGGTTCTGGATCATCTTTTGCTTGCCAGAGACCGAGTTATCCGCTGCCACAACCTACATGGGCGCCCGTATATCGAGTCCGGGATGTGGTGTTTTGGGACTTTTTGTGGTGTTTTCGCCACGTTATATCAGCCCGCGTGCACTTCCGCTTTTAAGCCCGTAATCAACTGTTTTAGGTCATTTTTTTGATCCGCTCTATCTGAGCTCAAATCACTTCCTCTCTTCATCAAACTAGTGTTAAAGAGGAAGACAAAGCGATTGGAAGGGCTTTTGAAGCATTTCAAGCCGTCCAGGGAGCTGCAAGAAGGATCCGACCAAAGATTTTGGCTCCGCCGCTTGATAGCGGCGCTTGGTTTTTGGCCGTAAATACCACTTTTTGGCCGTAAAACACCACTTCGAAGCATTGGGTGTTTCGGACGCCGAAAACACCATAGGCAAATTGTCGAAACACAGGATCCCTGACGATATCTGGCCCAACCTACATGGATCTCCATGATTCCGCTTCCTTTGCCCAAATTGACCTCTTTGAGGCCAAATCGACCCAATCCAGACCAGCTTTCATGCTTCTCAGGCATTCCCACTAAATAAGATCATGCCAATTCTACTAGCAGCATGCAAGAGATAAATACTGCCTTCTTGGCTTGTTCTTGCTTCATCAATTGGGTTTTTAATCCTTTCTTCCAAATTCTAACCGATTCAAACCATTCCAGCTTCTTCTATCATAGATTACATCTACAGCTATTACTTTGATGGAAAATATTAGGAACATATTAATTTCAATACTAGCCATGCAAGCCACCAGATTCCAATACCGAAGAGCTACTACCCATAAACCGTGCGTTTATTTACAATCATGCTCACATAAACCAATTCTCATCCCATGCGCATATAATCCAATTCTAATCCCGTGCTGGATGCTTAATCAACAAATTAAAAACAAGCACAGATACTACACTAGAAAACCCCAGGTGTAAGTCTTGATCCCCACCTGGAATCTCGCTTGTTGCTTCTTTTGCGCTCCAACACGCTTCGCTTCCAGAGCTCTGCACGCAATTCGCTCCTTCAGCAATCCCTCTGCAATCTATCTTTTTCCAAATGCTTTTCTCTGTACTTATATTTATTTTTAGCCACCAGTATTCTGTCCGTATAATTTCTACATATACGACGTATTAATTCTCAATATCTTAGGTCCGTTACAGTCTCTCCTCCAAAAATTCAACCCATGTCCTCATGGGCGCATCTCCGAAAACTCACGAAGAATCCAATTGGCATCTTCCCATGTGGCATCTTCCTCAGGACAACTCGCCCATTGAACCAAAAATCTACGTATTGTTAAGCCTCCTTAAGTTTATTGGGTTTCCTCTCGCAGAACGCGTGGCGGTGGGGTACGAAAGTTCTCCCTGCTTACCAAATCATCGTCCCCCAACATATGGGAAGAATCAAAAACATAGTTCCTCAAGTTACTCACATGAAAGACATTATGTACTTTCAAGTGTGAAGGTAACTCCAACCTATAAGCCACCTTGCCAATACGTTCCAAAATTTCATACGGACCAAGATACCTAGGGGCCCATTTACTGCACTTTTAAATGCCAATGAGCTCTGTTTGGGATTAATCCTCAAGGACACATAATCCCCTTTTTGAAATCCAAGTGGTCTACGTCTCTTATTTGCATACTGCTTCTGTCTATTTTGTGCCACAACCAAATTCTGGCGAAGTCTTCTTAGCTGAGCTTCCATGTCCTCCGCTACTTCACTAGTTTGCTTCAACATTGCATTGGGGATCTCTCGGTTAAGAGGACAATGACACTCCTTACCATACATTGCCTCAAAAGAACTCATTTTAATGGAATCTTGATAAGTGTTATTGTATACAAACTCAGCCAAATACAAATAGGAATCCCATACCTTTGGTTGACTAGGCACATACATTCTGAGCATATCCTCCAAGATTTGATTAACTCGCTCCACTTGGCCATCTGCTTGAGGACGACAAGATGTATTGGCATATAACTTAGTGCCAATATTTTGGAACAACCCTTGCCAAAATTGACTCATAAACTTTGTATCCCGATCTGATGAAATAGTGGCTGGCATCCCATGCAACCTAAAAATCTCTTTAACAAATAACTTAGCAATATCCATTGCCATAGCGATAGTCTTAGAGGGCATAAAATGGGCCTCAGTTGAAGTTAGTCGATCAACCACAACATAGATTGCATCATAACCTGAACGTGTCCGGGGAAGCTCAACAATGAAGTCCATGGAAATACTCTCTTACTTAGAAGATGGAATTACTAAAGGTTGTAATTCTCCAGGCTCTCTAAACCTTGATGCTTTTACCTTCTGACAAGATAAACACCTAGCCACGTACTCCTTAACCATCTTCTTCTGTCCGGACTCAAAAGAAATTCTGGCACATTTTCCTCAAAGTTTTGTGTACCCCTGGGTGGCCCGCCAAAGGACTATCATGTGCTTCATATAGCAACCTCAATCTCAACTCCTGATCATTAGGAATACACGTACGGCCATTATAAAACAAAACTCCTTTAGACAATGCATACCTCGGAAAATCTTGAGGGTTCTCCAACACAGGTGCAAAATATGGATCATTCCTCAACTTGCTAAGAATATCTGCATCCCATTGCCCTTGTAACACACTAATAGAGGTTAAAAATGACCTTCGAGACAAAGCATCAGCAATCACATTTTCTTTGCCAGGTTGATATTCAATTTCAAAATCATACTCTCCTCTTAATTGCATCCACCTCCTTTGCCTATTATTCAAATATGGCTGTTTTGCAAAATACTTCAAATTTTGGTGGCCAGTCTTCAAAAAGAAACGACGACCCAATAAATAATGTCTCCATACCCCTAAGGTATGGATAATGGCCAACATTTCCAGATCATGCACTGGGTAATTTTGTTCAGCAGGAGACAACTTACGAGATATATAAGCACAAACTCGGCCATCCTGCAGCAAGACTCCTCCTACAGCTTTTCCAGAAGCATCAGTGACTACATGGAAGGGTACTTTCATGTCTGGAATCCTTAAAATTGGTGCACTAATCAAAACATCCTTTAACTTTTGGAAACTTTCTTGACAACTATCAGTTCAATGCAAATCATTCTTCTTACACAACAAAGAAGTCAAAGGAGCAGCAATCTTTGCAAATTTAGGAACAAATTTGATACCCCGCTAATCCCAAAAATGATCTTACTTCTTTCACCATCTTTGGTGTGGGCCAATCTCTAACTGCCTCAATCTTAGAAGGATTTGGCTCTAATCCTTTTCTGAAATTACATGCCCAAGATATACCAATCTAGTTTGTGCAAAAGAACACTTAGATAGCTTACCATACAACTTTTCTCGTCGCAAAATAGCTAATGTCTGTTTTACATGTTCCACATGCTCCTCTAATGTTCTGGAATATACCAAAATATCATCAAAGAAAACCAATATAAACTTATCCAGGAAAGATCGGAATATCTCATTCATGAGACGCATAAAAGTGGCAGGAGCATTTGTCAACCCAAACGGCATTACAACAAACTCGTAATGTCCGTAGCGTATCCTAAAGGCAGTCCTATAAATATCTGTATCCTTGATCCGGATCTGATGATATCCAGATCGTAAATCAATTTTTGTGAAATACTTAGCTTGTCCCAACTGATCAAATAACTCATCAACCCTAGGCAATGCATATCTGTTCTTCACTGTAATCTGGTTAAGCATGCGATAATCAATACATAACCTTAAAGTCCCGTCTTTCTTTTTTTACAAACAAAACTGGCGCCCCAAATGGAGAAACACTCGGCCGTATAAACCCTTGTTCCAATAATTCCGCTAACTGTTTCTTCAATTCGGCCATCTCTAATGCATGAAATCTATATGGTGGCCTTGATGTGGGTTCAGCCCCAGGAACAAGTTCTATCTCATGATCTACCATTCTATGTGGAGGCAATTCTGTTAATTCTTTAGGAAACACTCATCCAACACTTTCTGGATCTCAGGAGCAATAGGTTGTTCTTGTAACTCTGCGGTACCCAAAAATGCACATCCCATTCTTATGCAATCGTTCTTAATCTGTTTCTTAAAACTTTTCCGGGACAAAGGTATAACCACTAATGACGAAGGCAATCCTTCCAGCACATACTTATCTCCATTAGGACTTTGGCATGTAACTGTTTGCTCTCCGCAATCAATGCAAGCTTTATGTGGCCTCAACCATGACATTCCTAGAATAGCATCATACTTCCCTAGGCTCAATACTTCAAAACTAGTTTGGGACTCAAAATCTCCTATTTGGAATTCAAGATTGTCTACCTTAGCATAAGAAGTCTTAATTTTTACCATCAGCCAACTCCACATATCTAGGATCCCGACTAATCATATCCAAATCTAGTTTCTTTGCCAGCCTTGGGGAAATAAAACAATGTGTACTACCACAATCAATAAGAAAGAGAGCAGGAACTCCATGAATAATACTTCCCTCTTAGTGTCCTTCAGCACCTTCTCTACTGCCTTGTCAGCTGTTATCTTTTGTTGCGATGCACTCTGCTGCAACACTCGCTGGATAGCCTGCAAGATATCGGCTATATCAGAGGTTCCACTAGGCCCAGCTCCTCCTGGGGAACTCATCTCTACAAGAATCTGGAACCATATCAAATATCATCAATAATTAAAAATCTTATAATCCACTAATCAGAAACTTGGCTCTGATACCAACTGTGACGTTCCTAACCGACATGCCCTTAGCCAACTGGGCAAAACCGTCTAGACGTTTATGAGTAGTCGCTTCTACCCATTTATGCCGGTGTCTCGAACGCCCACGAGGCACATTCAAGGTTCGAATACCGAGATACCAAGCTGTAACGTTCCTAACCGACATGCCCTTAGCCAATCGGGCAAAACCGTCTAGGCGTTTATGAGTAGTCGCTTCTACCCATTTATGCCGGGGTGTCTCGAACGCCCCACGTGCACATTCAAGGTTGAATACTCGAAAGCGGTCTACCATGGGCCCGTTCTGATCTCTCCCACTAGAACTATGCTCGCCCCTCGAGCATCCAAGGCTATACCATGTCACAATGATTACCAAGTCTTTGCAAATTACCCATGCATATAGGCACCCATGGAGACTCGAACTCGAGACCCTTTCACGATACCAACGTGGTGGCGTTCTGGCCGGTTAACCTCTCAGAATCGGAGATCCCATCGATCTCTCTTTGTTGGATCTACTTAACCTTTGCAACTCAAGAAATTGATACAAGCATACTTAGGTAAAGAATTTAATCTTTATACATGCTCTAAGGTCCCAAAATTCTATACTTGCCATTGCTCGGCAAAAATCCCACACAACAACCAAAGTTTACAAATAATTATAGTTTAAGCCCGATCCATAATAATAATGGTTATATTAATCAAATATATTGTCTAGCAATCCACACACTTCTACTCTAAGCCTTTCAAGCTTGGCTACTTTCCGGAGCATCTCGCACCTCTGCTTACACCATTAACCCGCGGGGTTAGTCACACGGACTAAGTGGGGATTGGGGATTTAGAATATATCAAGCATCAATTACCACAAGCATTAACTTAGAACAATAACTTAGCCTTACCGTAACCTCGCCCCTGCAATCCAAGTAATTAATCCAACAAGCATAACCACAATGCATAATTATACGAAGCATAGCCATTGCAACTTGATTCCAATAATAAAAACCACATATACAATAGCCAAGCAACCAAAGCATCAACATTGCAACCAATATTCCTCTGGGTCTGAGCAAGGTCAACTCGGCTGATCAGGCCAGTGACATAGAGGCGGGGTAACCACGTGTGTACACACCCATCCGCGCCAAGCGTCAAAGATTGGAGGACCACTTACTGTGCATGACGTTATACCATACGGTACCAACGCCCGATGTTCAGATAATACCATTTACATAGCACTGTGCAAAACCGTGAATCTAGACCATCGCACCTAGACTCCGGCCCCAGAGGTCTATATCAAAGAATTACACCATAGATCATTATAAACAATTCACTATCATTATGACACATGCCTTAACAAGCTCAACATCAAATAATTCCCTAATACACACTTCATATAGCAAGAGAAAGCCAAATCATAACTCAGTAATTATAATAACCTCAATAATGCAAGATGCGGCTATCACCATGAAATAAAAGATAAGCATCTACCATCTTCCAATTGTTCCCTAACAACAAGGTTACTAGCTATATTTTAAGATTTTAATAATGGTTTAATCCCTAACGTTATAATTGTCATGACGCTTCCATTACCAATTTCCGCCATACACAACACTTGTGCCTTGCATTTTTACCCCTCTTAATTTAACTAATTCTAAAGGCTTTAAATTATAACTAGCTAGCTTGTTTAGACCACTCATGTCGTAATTATAAATAACTTAACCATTAGCATTAACCCTCTTAACTTAGGCCTCAATCTTTAATAATTCACAAGCCCAACTCTTGGCTCCAACTAGCCTTAATATTTTAATTTAACTCTAACCTTAGCTTTAACCTTTAGCCTTATTATTACCTACTTACTAACAACTAATTAATTGTTAACATCTTTACTTTTTTTTACTAACCTAAACCTAACGTTCAATTCACAAACGCGGCCAACAGCTTGTGGATCCGGCCTCCAAGCCATCGGATCCAGCCCAAAACTTCATGGATCCAGCCGATTTTGGCTTTTACAGGAATTTCCAGGCCAAATCATACTGATTGTGGCCGAATCAGGTAGTTCTAACCCTTTTTCTTCCACTGCCGGATCCTGTTGGAAACTCTGTGATTCTGCATAAGAACCCTGTAAATCCTTCTGATTTGATCTTCTAAGGGGTTCTTAATCCAAAACGACCTGGTTACAAGCTGAATCACATGGTTCTGGATCATCTTTTGCTTGCCAGAGACCGAGTTATCCGCTGCCACAACCTACATGGATCTCCATGATTCCGCTTCCTTTGCCCAAATTGACCTCTTTGAGGCCAAATCGACCCAATCCAGACCAGCTTTCATGCTTCTCAGGCATTCCCACTAAATAAGATCATGCCAATTCTACTAGCAGCATGCAAGAGATAAATACTGCCTTCTTGGCTTGTTCTTGCTTCATCAATTGGGTTTTTAATCCTTTCTTCCAAATTCTAACCGATTCAAACCATTCCAGCTTCTTCTATCATAGATTACAGCTACAGCTATTACTTTGATGGAAAATATTAGGAACATATTAATTTCAATACTAGCCATGCAAGCCACCAGATTCCAATACCGAAGAGCTACTACCCATAAACCGTGCGTTTATTTACAATCATGCTCACATAAACCAATTCTCATCCCATGCGCATATAATCCAATTCTAATCCCGTGCTGGATGCTTAATCAACAAATTAAAAACAAGCACAGATACTACACTAGAAAACCCCAGGTGTAAGTCTTGATCCCCACCTGGAATCTCGCTTGTTGCTTCTTTTGCGCTCCAACACGCTTCGCTTCCAGAGCTCTGCACGCAATTCGCTCCTTCAGCAATCCCTCTGCAATCTATCTTTTTCCAAATGCTTTTCTCTGTACTTATATTTATTTTTAGCCACCAGTATTCTGTCCGTATAATTTCTACATATACGACGTATTAATTCTCAATATCTTAGGTCCGTTACATGTGCATGGATTACATGGCAACTTATCGTCAAGCCTGGCACAAAAGTTTGGTACATCTTTTGTCCTTGCTACTGCAACTCCACTGCTACAGTTGGAAGAAACGTAGACAAGTGTACGATTTTATGTCTGATTAATGCCCTTCTATAAATCATGTTCACATTATAATGATGTACGCCCAAGATAATAAACTACAAAGTTTAATTGACACAGTCGAAGTGAAGCTTTTATCTGTTTACAGGTGAGGAAAAGCCTTAGTTAATTTTCTTCATCCTTCTATGTAGAGCCTGCACTAACTCGCTTTCTCAAGGTTGAATCAAACTGGCTGGTGGGTGGATTGCATAATAGGTTCATACCTCTTGAGTCCCATCTTTGTGGAGACGGCCAGGACATGAACTTGCCTTTAGAGTATTTTTCGACCTCATGGCCTCGGAGTTACTGTGTATTGCATTCCTTCTCAAGTTTCTACTCATTCCACGTCTACTTTGAGTTTCACTATATAAGAGTTGCACCTGCCTGCAGAAAATCAACTTTGTTGAGAGGCATTAGCAGTTCTGCATTTATAGCATTTGTTTAGCACTTTCTAGATTATCAACATAAAATGCCCACCCATCTATCTTTTTTGATGTCATAGTGTGTAAGCACATATGCTTGAAGCATCTATAATTCTTTTTTATCTCGACATCGATTCAAATGGATTTACCTTGAATATGAATCTCCCATGCTCAAATTGATTCATTCCTGTATTTAACTCAAAATTGCTTATGGACCTGTTTGGGCATGCTTTTCCAATCCTTCAAAGCTTTGAGAACATGCTGAATGGCTCTATTCCAGAAGAAATGTATTACTGCATAAATATAGCTTCTAAGATGTGATTCAAAGAATAGCAAATGACTTTTGGTTATACAGTGTTATCCACAGGTAGTGTTTTCAATATTCAAGCTTTGAGAACATGCTGAATGGCTCTATTCCAGAAGAAATGTATTACTGCATAAATATAGCTTCTAAGATGTGATTCAAAGAATAGCAAATGACTTTTGGTTATACAGTGTTATCCACAGGTAGTGTTTTCAATATTCATATGTATCTTAAAAATTATACAATGGACTTATTCTGGTTGGTCTGAACAGCAGGTACAAGTTACATGTGGATATGAGATGCATGCGTATGGAAATTTGTATAGCCTAGAATACTGTACATTTGAGTGAAATGCAATAGGAATATTGATCCAAATTGCCTAGCTTCAAAATCCTAATTATTATATCAGGGAAGGAGGCATTAAGGTTAACCGTAAACATACATTGTGATAGATTGTTCACAAATATCAGTGGAGCCAAATATGTGTGCATTTGAAAATCCCAACATTCAAATTTGTGTGCTAATTGTGGTACTTTTCATATTTTAACATATTTCCTAAGTGGTTGATTATAGTTGTTGATTCCATACCAGAATTAGTTTTGCAAGGCTGCTAGAATTTAGCATCGATTTTTTTATCTTAGCATTTACTTAAATATTATACATAATTGCCCCTTTAATGGTAAATTTTTAACTCCCAAGTTGCCCTTTAATGGTGAATTTTTAACTCCTAAATGTAACATATGCACCGCAATATCCACATTTATGCTAGGCACCTATGGTGCGTGTTGGAACTACATTCGATAGATGGGGGCACAAGCTAATTATTTTTCGATAGATGGGGCACAAGATTACCAAATTTGGGCATCTATGTTTTGGTTGGAACCACATTATATAGATGGGGGCATAAACTAATTATTTCGGCAAGATCCTAGAAAAAGCAACCCATAGAAAAGGCCTTTTGCCTTTCATCTTAATGTATGGTTTTTATTTGAAGACCATATGTCATTTGAAAATCCCAAAGATTCAAATTTTGTGTGCTAATTGTGGTGCTTTAAATATTTTCACATATTTCCTTAGTGGTTGATTAGAGTGATTGATTCCATACCAAAAAGGCATTTAGCTTAGTTATGCAAGGATGCTAGAATTTAGCATCATATTTTTCTCACTTAGCATTTACGAAGTGTTATATGCAGTTGCCCCTTTAATGGTACATTTTTAACTCCCAAGTGTAACATAGGCACCATAATTTCCACAATTATGCTAGGCACCTATGGTTTGTGTTGGAACGACATTTGATAGATGGGGGCACACGCTAATTATTTTGGCATCAACCTCGATGCACAATATTACCAATGCTAGGCACCTATGTTTCGGCTGGAACCACATTATATAGATGGAGGCATAAACTAATTATTTTGGCATGATCCTAGGAAAAATAACCCATCAAAAAAGGCCTTTTGCCTTTTTTTCTTAAGGTACGAGCAGTCTTTATTTGAAGATAGGGAAATTTACTAAAATAACCCTAATTGTTGACTTATTTCCCAAAAAGCCCTTCGTATTTTTGAAATTCCCAAAATGCCCTTAATTCTTAAGTATTTTCCCAAATAGCCCTTTGTACTTTAAAAATCACTAGAGATAAGCCTATCATTCCAATACTAGAAATGATCGAAGCCAACTAATTTAATGCTTTTTCAAAAATCGTATTGAAGGAGAAGCTTTGTGGGCATCTTGTGGAGAAGCTGCTTCATACCCATCCAGGTTACTCGTAGAGCTCATTTTTCTATTGATGTGTTGGAGCTATTTATCCTCCAAATATTGAACTTCTTGAAAATAATGAAATGTTGCCTCTGCAACGTGTCATCCTCCTGGCAGACCTAAAAAACAATCGGGACAAGACAGAAGATAGGGATAGAGAAAAACGTGTGTACAAGTGCACACGTTGTGGTAATGCCGAACAAAATGAACATAGTTGCAGAAATCCTATTTGACATTTCTGTTGCATATTTTTGTCATAATGATTTTCTGAAATTTATTTTCCAAATTATTGTCTCTATAAGAAACATTCCCTCTGTAAAGAATGATCCTCTATGTAAATACGTGCTTTTTGGTGATTTTTTGGATACAAAAGGCTATTTGGGAAAATACTTAAGAATTGAGGGCATTTTGGGAATTTCAAAAATACAAAGGGCTTTTTGGGAATTAAGTGAACAATTAAGGTTATTTTGGTAAATTTCCCTTGAAGATATATGTTTGTTTCTTAGTAGTTTTAACATCATGCCATAGTGTCAAACATCCCTTAGGACATATGCGGGCCAGAAGTTACTCTACAATTCCCAAAATGATCCAAGGGCCTAGAAGTTACCCTACTCAAATGCACAAGTTCTCAGAGGCCCAAAAGTTACTCTACTCAAATCCACAAGTTTCCAGCATTTACAGGTTCCCAAATTATGCCCAGCAACGCTGGGCATCGTTACTAGTCTACATATAATGGTGTTTTAGGCAACAGAAATATTTGATGATAGGCTATAGAGGTCCATGTGTATATGCACAAACCGTTGGGTCTTTGTGAAGCATTAGTATACCAAGGAGACTTCACTTGCCCTGTTTTGATTGAATTTAATTTCAGAGGGTACATGCACGTCAAGGCCCTATAGAATATGCTTGTGTCAAGGCCATATAGGGTCAAGGCCACATTCAGATTGTGACGGAACTGGCCAGTTAGCCTCTCGATAACTGGAGATCCCATCGATCCCTATCGTTGGATCTATTTAACCCTTGGAACTCAGGAAATTGATACATGCATACTTAGGTAAAGAATTTAATCTTTATACATGCTCTAAGGTCCCCAGTAAATAACTTGCCATTGCTGAGCAAAACCCCACAGAACAACCAAAGTTTTTTAAATAATTATAGCTTCAAATCGACATATAACAATAATGGTAATAATAATCAAGTATATTATATAGCAATCCACACACATCTACTCTCGCCTTTCCGAAGCTTGGCTACTCTCCGGAGCATCTCGCACCTCTGCTTACACCATCAACCACGGGGTTAGTCACACGGACTAAGTGGGGATCGGGGAATCTAGGACATGTCTAGCATCAATCATCACAAAGCATTAACCTAGAACAATAACTTAGCCTTACCATAGCCTCGCCCCTGCAATCCAAGTTACTAGTCCAACAAGCATGAGCATTGCACTTAATTCCAACAAAGAGAACCACATATATGATAACCATGCAATCATAGCATCAACATTGCAACCAATATTCCTCTGGGTCTGAGCAAGGTCAACTCGGCTGATCAGGCCAGTGACATAGAGGCGGGGTAACCACGTGTGTACACACCCATCCACAAGGCCCAAAGATTGGAGGACCACTTAGCGTGCATGATGTTGTACCTCGGACGCGTTCCCCTAAAATATACGGTATGTATACGTATATTTTGGGCCACGTCACCATACAAATCCATTGTATTTAGATTTGTATGACAATTAGGTAGGTTCAAGTCACATTAAAATGTAACTTGATTAACCTTACAAAAGGATATCTCCACGTGGCATTACCTGATTGGAGTAACCGGCCACGTGTTCGCATCCCATTGGGCAAGGTGTCTACCCTAACCCTAACTTAGCCTATAAATACCTAACCCTAGACCGGAAGACACTTTTGCTCCTCCCACTCTTGAGGCTATTGTCACGCCCGAAGTTGTAATCAAGATCCGGAAGCCGCAAAGATAGCACGGTTTAGCGGCCCAAGCAGCGTGGACGTGTTAGATTCAGTTGCAGTGATCTCGAACCTTGAAGAATCGATGGAGACTCTGGGAGCAGGAGACAATGCGTCAGAGCAGGTATTTTGAAGCAGTTTCAGCTATAGAGATGAAGTAGAGTCATGTATTCTAGTAGAGCCTTCCTAGAATCACTATTTCACCTCATGAGCCGAATCAATGAACCCTAACTCCCTAGTTAGATTCATGTGATTAGGTTAGATCTTATTCTTATTGTTCATATGTTATGAATATGATATGGTTGATCTCTTGTTATGCTCCTCATGTATTGGGAAGGGGGGTAGAGACCTAGCAGCCTTATGTATGATGCTTCTAGATAGACCCATAATACCTATTATATGCGGCCTGTGCATAGAGCCCACCGGACTAAGGGAGTTATGGATTGGTCGAGCACCAGATAACGGGATCAGTGACGAGATGGTGGAATAGTCCCTGCTGAGCGCGGCTACTGGGGACTTGGGGCGCACTAGGCCTATGGTCGGTCACTTCGTGTGGGCCGGGCATGGGTTCGTCACCCCGGATCGGTGGTGCCGCCCGATCACGAAGAGGTGCGGTGTCGGCCCGGTTCTTGCTTTGGGGTGGTTAAAGGCGTGAGCGGGCGTGTGTCGCCACGATCCTCTAGTAAGCCCATCGAGTCACGATTTCCGGGAAGAGGAGATGTAACCCGACCTTGCCCTCATCCGGACCGGGGAGATGCAACACGGAGTAGTCTCTTCGGGTGATCCCAAGAGATTGCGTATGATCCTCTGATCCACGCCATAGCTTCGATTTAGCCCTTACGCAAAGTATGCACGGGGAGGGGCGGATGGAGTGGTCAACCCTTAGCCATTGTCTTATAGCCAGCCACCGCCATTGTTTATACTTACATGCGTATCTATCTTGAGACCCTAGCCGTCGATATACTTTCCCCATGAGTCGAGCTTGGGTAGAAGCTTTCTGTTTTATGGTATATTGATCCTTCCGACGATTCTATGGATAGATGGATTGAGCTACCCTTCGAGATAGGCGTATTATTATTGTTGTTAGTTGCTAGTCTTGACATTTAGCTTATATGGTTCCACCGGCGTTAGGAGCTCATAGGGGGGGCGCGAGACACCCTCTGTGTCCCTTACAGATTCGCCATCCCTTTAGCGGGATAGATGGAGGGCCCATCCAAGAGGCGATCTTTGGGTGGGGATTTTCCGTGGAGTATCTGGCCCAGATGCCGTATATTGTGCGGGGAGCGTCACAATGGTATCAGAGCCATGATCTTGGTTGACCAAGAACTAGCACTGACCATATCCCTGAATTAGTAGACTAATTGACCTAGAAAAAGCAATGGAATAATTCCAACCTTGAACCTCGAATAGTGGGAGAAAATTTTTCCCCAATAGGAGGGTCATAGAGTTAGATTAAGTTTTGGATAAGGGGATAAAGAATGAGTCTAATGAACCTTCTAGTAAATTTGAGCTCAAAGTTGTTCATGAGCCCCATTTTACAAGTGAAAATTGAACGAGGAATCGCTCAATACGAAGCTTGCAAAGAAAATGGCGCGAATCCCAAAAGAAATAGAAAAATATTGAAAGGTAGCTAAATAATTAGAGAAACTACTTTAACTAATAGCTAATAGTTATAATCATTGACTCGTAAGAAAAAAAAAATGGTCCCTAAAAGTTTAAAGAAGAATTCCTTGGAAGCTCCCAAATTGTAGCCCAAACCTCTCCTTTGCCTTATAAGGCGTTTTAGCAGTAATCTTCGAAGCTGCCAGAGAGTGCGCACCGAATAAACAGTCTGTAAGATCGACGAATAGACACCATCAACAATGAAGAACTCTCGAAGAGGGCACCACCAAAGAATCCAAGTTCTTGGGAGGACCGAATAGGCAGCCAAAAAGAATGGAAGCCCAGCTTGTGACTCAATGTTGAAGCACTCGCGCCGACTCAAGCTCTTCAGACGAATCATGTCACTCTATGGAGGAGCAATCTCAGCAGGAGGAGCGATCCCATCAGCAGCGAGAACAGCCTCCAAAGAAGAAGAGATGCAACCCCGCCAGAGGAGCAATCTCGCCAGGCAGGAGCGATCCCATCGGCCAGAAGCAGAACAGTTCAAGTAGCAAGAGGTGCAACCCCGGCGGGAGGAGCAATCTCGGCGGCAGAGCGATCCCATCGCCAGCAGAACAGTTCAGAAGAAGAGGTGCAACCCCAGCAGGAGGAGCAATCTCAGCAGCAGGAGCGATCCCATCAGCAGCAGGAACAATTCCAGCAGCAAGAGGTGCAACCCCAGCAGGAGGAGCAAATCTCGCACACAGAGTTTATCCCAAAGAAGAAGAAATGAAGCAATTCCAAAGAAGAAGAGGTGCAACTCCAGCAGGAAGAGCAGCAAGAGAAGCAAGAGTACGAAAGAGAAGAAAAGTAAAGGCAAGCAGAAAATCGCCGAATGGGAAGAAGAGAGGCAAGCAAGGGAGAAGCACACAAAGAGGCGTGAGAGGGGGAGCGTGGTCGTTAGAGAACCACAACACGACGAACCGGAGGAAAACGAGTTGGAGAAGGAAGAACCACACCGACAAGACCTAGAGCAGGAGCTGAAGGAAGAAAAATAGGGTGAGGAAGCCGAATATCAGTCGGACCCTAACACTCTGCCACCATACTTGATGTGGCCCAAGCCACCAAAGAAGATGGCCAAGAACTTCAAGACAGGCGAAAACTTGTGTAAGCTGAAGCAAAACATCGAGTACGAGAAGAAGAAAGAGTCTATAAGATTATCTTCGCCGATGGGTCCGATATAATTCTGATACTGCAAGCAGAGAGTGCCAAAGTTGTTAAGCGCGGCCGATCAAACGAAGATGACTCACCATGGGCCAGATCACAAGCACCGGGAGATCTGTCACTTCCAAACAGTGCATTAAGATGGGCTATTGAGTGATCTCGCCAGGAAGGGGTTGAAGTGGACCTGACCCAGCTTTTTCGGAGGCCGACGTTCGCGCCAACTATGCCAAAAGAGCCACCATTATGCCGAAGAATAGCCAAGTAGGGTGAAAGCATGCTACGGTGTACCACTTTTGGAACCCTCAAAAATACCTACACTGGGTACTTTTAAAACTGGTACTTTCTGTTTTTTCTTCCCATTAAAATCAATCCAAAATTTTTGAATTGAAGGCGAATAAAATGTGAATCTATATTATTAGAGCATAACAATACTATTAGATACTAAATGAATGAATCAACTCTCAAACTTATTGTTTGTTGAGATATTTATGCAAGTTTCCAGTACCCAATGCTGGGTACTTTTTTGGGTAGTTTCGCACTCCCTAAAAAGAACTTTAGATGGTACACCCTAGCATGCTTTCACCCAGTAGCAAGAGCATCTCAGGGAGGATCAGGAATATCTTTCGTGTCAACACTTTCTTGTATAAAATTTTGAATTAAAGGTACTAAAATTTTGTTTTAAACATAAGTAATAGGATTAAAAATTATTTTTTTGCTAAAAAATCAAATTTGACTAAAAATTTCGAAACTCTGGTCACACCGCGCCAAACGCGTTTTCGAGAGGATTGGAATGGCCGTCCGCGCGGTGTCACACCAAATGCGTTTCCGAGAGGCTTGGAATGGCCATCCGCGCGGTATCACTGAATTTTGTTAACAATTGACATGTACTTGATGTATTATTAAAATATAAATTGCTAGATAGAATAATTTAGATGAAGTAATGCGTGTTTGCATTTTACATCATGTTTGCATTTTACATCAAGCAAATTGGTACACTTATGCACACGGATGAAGGACTCTGGTCACACCGCGCCAAATGGGTCACCGAATTTTGCTAACAATTGACATGTACTTGATGATCATTAAAATATAAATTGCTAGATAGAATAATTTAGATGAAATACAGCATGTTTGCATTTTACAGCATGTTTGCATTGGTACACTTATGCACACAGATGAAGGACTCTGGTCATACCGCGCCAAATGGGTTTCCGAGAGCCTCGGAATGGCCATTTTACAGCATGTTTGCATTGGTACACTTATGCACACAGATGAAGGACTCTGGTCATACCGCGCCAAATGGGTTTCCGAGAGCCTCGGAATGGCCATCCGCGCGGTGTAACCGGAGTACACAGATGAAGGACTCTGGTCATACCACGCCAAATGGGTTTCCGAGAGCCTCATAATACAAGAATGCTAGAGTCAGTAGATATAAATAATTATTGTTTGTTGGAGTATTAGTTGCTCTGTGCACCTTAGGGCAGTTAAATAGGCCAGGTGAACCTTAGATGCAGATCCTCAACCCCAGCAACATGGGAGCCACTCATCAACATCGAGGAATTCGAAAGCAGGGGGCAACATTAGAGAGGAAACTTCCACAGGTCAAAGATCAAGTCGAGAAACAGGGGAGCCGGATTACAGGAAGGATGATTGAAACATCAAGAGTAAACAAATGAGCTGCCAAGAAGGGCTATTCAACAGCCAATGGGCATCAAGGCACTAGTACCATTGATCACATTAGAGGGGACAAATATTTTCTAGTTAATAATATTCACCAAGTGCCATATTGTCTTTGGAAAGGGCTCCACATCGACGACTATTGTTACAGTCCCACCACCAGCAAGTAGATACCTTCATAGACTAGTTACAACACGAGATTTTAAGAAGATAAGACTGAATACATCTCTTAGGAAGGGCATCAATCTCAGACATTCAGGCCGATGGTAGTGTCTGATCTAGCTTCCAAGCATAGATGCTTTGAGTAATCAAGAATTACAAGTCATCAAGGCCAAACTGCCCAAGGATAGCAGTACCACCACAACACAACCGACTTCTTCTTTATCAGCTTCGATTATCCAAGGTTGCTACACCAACCTCGACAACATCATCTCCGTATGGAAAGATCAAGAAGTCCTTCTAGCCTCAGAATCTTGGAGGCCAAGTAGCAACAAGAAGAAGCACCACGAGGGACCAAAGACCGCCACAAATAATTGACTACTGCAACGTCATAGATCTCGCACATGGATGCGGAAACATTTAACTCTTGAAAAGAAAAGAAGGGTTGAGCAGTCTAAGTGATGAAGTTTAACTCGTCAACACTCCAATAGCAGCAAATCAGATGTCCCAGATGAAGAGTCAACGTGAAGAAGATCGACACAGTCAACACAACAATATCAAACCAGGAGTTAGAAGAAGTATCCTCAAATCTTCTAACGTCTGAGACAGTATGATCCAACATGGAAGATTCTATAGAACAAAGAACATAACCTTCAAGCTTTGGGACGAGACATCAGGACCTCACGTCGTCAACTACGTCATCAAGTCCACAAGCATGCATACCTCCCCTAATCAAGAAAGTCAACATCAACATCGAAGTGAGCACAAATAGAAGATATTCAATAAAAGAGAAACGCCAAGAAAAGGATTCAATAATAGGATAACCATTGACCATGTATATGACGAGTACCTCCACACTATAAGGAATAATCCGACCCGATGACAAGAAGCAATCTAACAAGTCTGCCAACTTCTTAGATGGCATCAACTCAAAGGTGGGACTATTTCAAGAGTGTAATGATTAAGAAAGAGGGAATTCTAGAGTATAGATTAAATCTAAAACATGAATAATAATTTAATTGCATAGTCTTTTGTGTCCAAAGGAAATGTCCTCTCGACAAAAGCTTGTGACTATCAAATTTATATAGATAATTCTTTAACATGCAACCTTGCACTACCTAGATGACAGACATCTTTAAGAGCAAGACCCTTAAGTCTAAATCTAGGCCAATAATTATGGCAAGGCTGAGCAAGTAGCAGCACCGAATGAACAAGGGTCAAGTTCCGTTTCTCAACAACTTTTGATAGATATGTAGCAGCTCATGGAGGAAATGCGGGGATATCTTCTAGTAACAAGGGCACGTCAGAAGAGTCTAGCAGATAGACATAGAACTCCTGGGGAGTTTGTTGGGAGATATAGTTTGGCTCAAGGCAAACCAAGATCAGAATCAGGAATCGTAAGAAACTTGCTACAAGATGGGCGCGGCCATTTAAGATTATCGAGCAAGTTGGGAATCAGTCTTATAAGCTCGACTTCTCACTCATCTAAAGGTTCATAAAGTCTTCCACGTCAGCTTACTAAAGAGGCACACACCAAATCCAGATGAGATTTTGGAGACTCCAACTTTGTTGGAAATGACAGAGACACACAATGAGATTGTCCCCGAATTAATCCTTGACAAAGCATTCAAGAAAACAAGGAGATCAGAATTTCTTCAGTACTTAGTCAAGTGGAAGCACGTACCAGTGGAAGACGCAACTTGGGTACTTGAGGAAGATTTAGAAAGACAATACCCAGAATTTATGAACAAATTCGACGACCAAGTCATCTCCAAAATGGCCAACATCGGATCCATAGGTCTGCCATAGCTTAGAATCTATGATAGACTTAAGTAAGTTAGTGTATGCATTCTAAGTAGCTATGATGCTTACAGGGTAGAAGCACAGAAGGGTGTCTCATATTTCTTGCAAATTGATGTAAAACTTATTACATTTTTAAACGGAATTTTGATCTTTGTTATTCTATTCAAGCATAAATGTAAAAATACATCATAGATACTATGATATGGGACTATATTTTATTACATTTACAATAGGAAAATGTAAATTAATGTACATTTAGTTTTACATTTGTTCAAGTTTGCCTTGGCAAACATGATTTACATTTTGTAAGACCACCATTTTCTATGCTTGTAGATGATAACATCAAATGTGGTTCACATTATTTTTGTTAATCACATGTATTAAGCATTTTGGTAACTTACATTTTACATAATGTAACTGTAAACTAGGTGTCCTGTTTTTTAGCCACCCTTCTGTGCTTCTACCCTACAAACATTTCGTTATTGCCGATGATGAGATCATTAAACTGTTCTCTAGGCCGTGGTAAAATGCATGTATGTATTATCGCAGTTTAGATAAATCTAGAAGAGAGTGTTGGCGATGATGAGATCACCCATTGGACGTTCTCTACGCCACCACGCACTAGAAGTGCGCATGACCATAGTGGAGGTCATGTGAAATAAACGTGATCATGGGCGATGAAGGATTCAATTGCATATTTCCTAAGCTTAAACCATGAAACCATGAAGCACTGTGGGGTGCATGATCATAAGGGGGGTCATGCACAAGGTAGCTACGATCATGGGCAATGATAGGATCATCTTAAATGATTCTTAGCTTAAACCGTATGGCCATGATCGTATGCATATAGTAGAGGTATAGTAGGTAATTGGGGGGGTGGTCCCCTTAAAACCACAATTTATAAATTAAACTAACGTAATGTGCTACTCATTGCAAGGAAGTGAATTCAAGCAAATACGAGGGAGCGCATTACGAGAAGTTAGGAGTTAAAAATTTTGTAGCTAGCTATAAACTCCTAAACTTAAATTATGAATTGATGTGTCCAATTCATAATGCTTTATAATAAACTTTATAATAATTTTGTATAAGCTTGTAAGAATATTCTTACAACTACCTTTATGAAATATATGGAAGGTTATCATTTTAAATAAGTACTAATATCTCAATCTGATAATTGTTTTTTATAAGTTCATGCAGGTTCGAAAAACCTTACTCTAATGTCATGGACAAACATTATTCTAGGGGAGAATGTGACGTTCCCCTAAAATATACGGTATGTATACGTATATTTTGGGCCACATCACCATACAAATCCATTGTATTTAGATTTGTATGACAATTAGGTAGGTTCAAGTCACATTAAAATGTAACTTGATTAAGCTTAGGAAAGGATATCTCCACGTGGCATTACCTGATTGGAGTAACCGGCCACGTGTTCGCATCCCATTGGGCAAGGTGTCAACCCTAACCCTAACTTAGCCTATAAATACCTAACCCTAAACCGGAAGACACTTTTGCTCCTCCCACTCTTGAGGCTATTGTCACGCCCGAAGTTCAGAATCAAGATCCAAAAGCTGCAGCATAGCACGGTTTAGCGGCCCAAGCAGCGTGGACGTGTTAGATTCAGTTGCAGTGATCTCGAACCTTGAAGAATCGATGGAGACTCTGGGAGCAGGAGACAATGCGTCAGAGCAGGTATTTTGAAGCAGTTTCAGCTATAGAGATGAAGTAGAGTCATGTATTCTAGTAGAGCCTTCCTAGAATCACTATTTCACCTCATGCGCCGAATCAATGAACGCTAACTCCCTAGTTAGATTCATGTGATTAGGTTAGATCTTATTCTTATTGTTCATATGTTATGAATATGATATGGTTGATTTCTTGTTATGCTCCTCATGTATTGGGAAGGGGGGTAGAGACCTAGCAGCCTTATGTATGATGCTTCTAGATAGACCCATAATACCTATTATATGCGGCCTGTGCATAGAGCCCACCGGACTAAGGGAGTTATGGATTGACTGAGCACCAGATAACGGGATAAGTGATGAGATGGTGGAATAGTCCCTGCTGAGCGCGGCTACTGGGGACTTGGGGCGCACTAGGCCTATGGTCGGTCACTTCGTGCGGGCCGGGCATGGGTTCGTCACCCCCTGGATCAATGGTGTCGCCCTGATCCTGAAGAGCTGCAGGTGTCGGCCTGGTTCTTGCTTTGGGGGGGTTAAAGACGTGAACGGACGTGTGTCGCCACGATCCTCTAGTCGCCCATCGAGTCACTGATTTCCGGGAAGGGGAGATGTAACCCGACCTTGCCTCATCGGACCAAGGAGATGCAACCTGGAGTAGTCTCTTCGGGTGATCCCAAGAGATTGCGATGATGGCGATCTCTGATCGCGCCATAGCTCGATTTAGCCCATACGCAAAGTATGCACAGGAGGGGCGGATGGAGTGGTCAACCCTTAGCCATTGTCTTATAGCCAGCCCCATCATTGTTTATACTTCCGTCTGTATCTATCTTGAGACCCTAGCCGTCAGTATACTTTCCCCATGAGTCAGAGCTTGGGTAGAAGCTTTCCTGTTTTATGGTATATTGATCCTTCTGACGATTCTATGGATAGATGGATACTTCCTTCCTTCCTTCCTTCGAGATAGACGTATTATTATTGTTGTTAGTTACTAGTACTGACATTTAGTTTATATGGTTCCGCTGATGTTAGGAGCCCATAGGGGACGGGCGCGCGAGACACCTCTGTGTCCCTTACCGTTCTGGCCATCCCCAGAACGGGATAGATGGAGGGCTGGGTGGGGGATTTTCCGTGGAGTATACGGCAGATGCCGTATATTGTGCGGGGAGCGTCACACTCACGGTACCAACGCCCGATGTTCAAATAGTAACATTAACATTTTTACCGTGCAAAAACCGCGAGTCTAGACCATCGCACCTAGACTCCGGCCCCAGAGGTCTATATCAAAGAATTACACCATAGATAAATTCTCACAATTTGTTAACATCGTAACACATGCCTTAACAAGCTCAACATCAATTAAATTCCATAAGACACACTTTACGTAGCAAGAAAAGTCCAACCATGACTCACTAATTATTATCGCCTCAATAATGCAATATGCAATCATCGCCATTTAAATAAAAGATAAACATCTACCACTTTTCAAGGATTCACTAACAACAGGGTTACTACCTATATTTAAGACTTTAATAATGTTTAATCTACGGCATTTTAACTATCGTTATGCTTCCGTTACCATTTTCCTCCATACATAACACCCGTGCTTTGTATTTTACCCCTCTTTAGTTTAACTAATTCCAAAGGTTTTTTTAATAAATAACTAGCTAACTTATTAGGCTACCCATGTCGTATTCTTAAATAACTTATATCCATTGGCATACCCCTCCTTAACTTAGCCCTTAATCTTAAATAAATCCCAGCCAAACTCCTTGTTCCAACTAACCCTTGACATATTAATTTAACCTGTAGCCTTATTTTTAATTCTTAACCTAACCTTACTATTACCTTACTAACTAAAAACTAACTGTTAACATTTTTGTCTGCCTTTTAACTTAACGTGCGTTTAAAAGGAAACGCGACCTCGGCCTGCAGCTGCCAGATTTGGCCTCCAGGCCATCGAATCAACCAGGGAAGCACATAAAACTTCCCGTTTTTACTTCCTTATAGATTTCTGGATCATTTCGGCCTACTTATGGCACGAATCCGTTGGTTTCAGGTCGGTTCCTGGCCACCAAGATCAGGTTATTCACAGCCAAATTCTACTCCAATCTTCCGGATTTTGCATTCTTTCCACATTTCGGCCCTCCTAAGGCCCAAATCGGCCCATTTCAGGGCGATTCCCATACTTTTCAGACATTTCCATTTGACAAGATCATGCCGACTCTGCCTGCTGCATGCAAGAGAAATTCCACTGTCTTTGCTAGTTCTGGCTTCATCACTTTATTTTAACCCATCCTTCAAACATCCTAATCAATCTAACCCATCCCAGCTTCCTCTACCACGGATTACAGTCACACCTCTTACTATTACCATGATGGAAATTTCAGAAAAATATTCAATTTGCTGCCAGCCATGCAACCCAGTTATCTCAATATTAAAGAATCACTATCCATGCCGTGCGTGCATTCATGTTAACAACCATGCTCATACAATCCAATTCTATTCCCAGGCTAGATGCATAACCACAAATTTAAGCAAGCACAGAAATGCTACACTAGAAAACCCAAGGTGTAAATCTTGATCCCCACCTGGAATCCCGCTTGCTTCCTCTGCACTCGAACACGCTCCCAAAGTATTGCTCACACCCTGCTCCTTTAGCAATTCGACTGCAATCTATCGCCTTCCAAATGCTTCACGCTGTACTTGTATTTATTATTAATCACCAGTATATTTATCCGTATAATCTCTACATATACGATACATATACTCTGCATGCATAATATTTTAATCATTATTCCTTTGCATCCCTTAATAAAATAATTCCACAATGTACCTCAAAATCCTAGGTCTGTTACACAGATGCTTGTTAGAATATAGTTAATAATTTTGTTAGAATAGAGTTATGATCTTTGCAAAGAGCACCTATGAACTACAGCAGAGTTTACAGTGAAAACCGCATACGCAGGAATTTTATTTTTTATTTTTTTTTCCGCATAGAAATTTGAAATTTGAATTTCGCGTCCTTCTAAACCGTGTATACAAAAGCTTTTTCGCGCATGACATAATTTTTTTTTTCCGCATACAAATTTGAAATTTGAATTTTGCATACACAAAACCTTCTAAACCGCGTACGCGGAAGCTTTTTTGCGTACGTGAAATAGTATATAGCGTGCACGCAAAAGCTTTTTTTTTGTTTTTTTTTTTTTAGCGCAACAACCTAACCTCGAGTGTCACATTATCTCAAACCCTAGCCTATCCACGTGTGCTAAGAAATAACGTGGATTAGTTTTTGATCCTTTGATTTTGATCTAAGCCAATACACGGTTGAGAAAAATAGCCCAACCGTGCCTGTTGGAAGTGGCTTTTCACTCATCTCACCCATTCCTGCTTTCAATCCATTCTCAATCCATAGGCATTTCCATTCCAACAGCCCTACAAACGTTTGGGCGAAATGGATTGGGGCAAAAAAAATTCCCCTTCCTACGAATTTCCCTTGCTATTTCTTCTGGAGCTCCATCGAAGGTGATAGATCTAACATCAAAACAACACAGGTAAAATAAATAAAGCTTCTTACCATCTGGTCAGTTTGCAATCTTCTAAGGTTACTCTAGATTTTCTAAATGCAGATTTCATCGAAGGGGTACCCAAAACCGACCAAGATTTCCGAAACAGTGCAGCGGTTTCTTACCATTTTGTTCAAATGCCAGCTACTTCTATGGTTATGGAGGGAAGATTCTAGTTTGGATCAGCAGATTTCGACTAATTAGGGCCATATACACATGGCTTTACCGCAATAATGTAAAGCATACTTAAAGGAATTCTTGATGCCCTCGAATATGGAGTTTTAGTTATGGCAGTGGGTCTAGGAATGATTTGAAACACCTTTTGCAAAGTGTGATAACAGACCAAACTGTTGAATGAAATGAACATCCTTTAAGAGAGGCCCTTTATAAAGCTTCTAACTAGATGTCATAAATTGTCTATGTGCTTCTATGTGCTTACAATGGCTTCTCATGGAGGAGCTCTATTACTCAGCAACTCAAAACTGAGTACCATGGGGTGTGCATTTGGAGAACTAAACAGAGGACTCTGGTAAACTGTTTTAGAACTGTTTATTTATTTTTAGATAGTCTGCAGATAGGAGCATCTGATAGTCTATTGTAGCTCATGTTGATCCAGTAATGGATTATTAGAATTTCCTTTGCTTATGGTTTGCCCCCAGCTTTGAAAGTCTTGTGGCATGACATTTGCATTGCGTGTTGCATATGAAATTTCGTATTTAGACCTTTGCAGGGGTAGTTCTGACTAAGCTTTCTAGGTTTTCACTCTCTCTCTCTCTAAATAGAAAACTGAACAGGTAGAAGAGTCAGACAAAGGTGTAAGACATTGTTAATGCATTAGAGGAACTTTTTATCTTGCTAGCCTGTCTTACAAAGCTAAAGTTCCCGACAGCATATATGCCTATGTTCTTTATTAGATGAATTACACTGCCATGATGAGAGCTTGGCGGAGCCTTGCAAACTCTTTGAAGAGTTGACAGATAGTGATCTAGTTTTTGGAATGCTTGCAGGGTTTGCACAGTTTAGGAAGGATCATTCAACTCTAAATACTCTTAAATGGATGCAAGCTGAAGGTAGTCGGTTGCATTGACATTTTCAACTCTTCAAAGTGTGAAGATAAAGTACAATATCTAATTTATGGGCTTTCGGCCATTCCATGGGTTGATTGAGATATATTCCGTTTTATTATGTTTTTCAATCTTCATTTTATTCTTTCAGGGACAACTTCTATAAACAGTGGATATCGGCCCTTTGAAGTCCAACAAAACTACCTTTGATTATGGCGGATTTGAAGTTCAGCTAATGTTTTGATTCAACAAATGTTTGATTATTGGTTCAGAATTACAAAATATGCAAGTCTATACAGAACTTAGACTTAATTTTATTGTTTCTAACTCTCAGCTCATAAAAATAAATCTAAATTAGACTTAAAAATTTTCTTTACTGCTTTTATAGCCGTGAATATTTTCTTTCGCATGTAATGATCTATGGGTTTGCTATGGAATTTAAAGTGATCAACAAGCTTTGCATTTGCTTTGGGTATTAGGTTGCTGCAAACGTTGGCGCTGCCATGGCATCTCTACTTGGAGGTGATATAGAAAGCTTCTATCAATACACAAAATTGCAGACAAACCATATATGCAGGAAGCACCCAAACTATTTGATAGGATACATGACCAAGATGTTCTCATGGCCTGCAATGATTGCGGGTTAAGCACAACAGGAACTTCTAGCATTTGATCTCTTCCAGGAGATGCATTCCAATGGCCTTAACCCAGATAACATTACAAGGGGACTCATTCATGAACAGATTATCAAAAAGAGACTATTATATCTCATTACCGGGACGACTCTTATTATATGTATGTCAAATTTGGAAATCTAGAGGAAGTTTACATGGTCTCTGAGGGTTTACCAGCGCAAGATATTACATCGATCAACATACATGCAACCTGGTAATGGATGGCCTTTTCACTCTTGAACATTTCAAAAAGATGCAACAAAATGGCCTAAAACCAGAAAGAATCGTACTTCTCAACATTAGAGCATGTGGAAGTATAGGAGCCATACAGCAGAGCAGGGAAATACATGAACAGATTAGTCAAAGTTGGATTGAGCGGATATCCTCCTAGGTAATACACTTATTGAAATGTACTGTGCTTGTGATGTTGTCATCTCGTGGAATACCATGCGTGCTGGATACACCTATAATGGCTATGGCAAGTTAACTACGCAATGTCTGAAGACAATGCAACAAGGAGACGCAAGCCCAAATGGGTTACATTAATAAATTCTTGTAAATCATGCAGGGCTTATTGAAGAAGGCCACCATTATTCTATGTCAATAGGAACAAAAATGGTGCCATTCTAGACTATCGGCATTTTTTATGTTGGTCTTTTTGCATTGGTTGAGCACCCAACATTTACTTCAAACTATGGTCCCTCCCACTATTATGGGTTGGAGTTCCTTTCTGAGTGCTTACAGAAATATATAGCAATTCAAATCTAGGTTTTTCCTTTACACTAAATGGGCTAAGATTCAGATATTATAAATGTAGAATTTCATTGTATGATCTTTCCATATGAAATGCAAATATCAATATATGTCTAGCCCAACCAATATATAATCACAACTTTTCAATTTTGTTTTAGATGACTCCACCAATTACACCCTCGAAAAAATAAGGGCTTGAAATCCCTCCACCCCTCCCAAACAGAAGTACGATTCTTTTTGGTTTTAGGCCATTTGTTGCATCTTTTTGAATTGTTTAGGAGCGAAAAGACCATCCATTTACCATGTTACATGTATGTTGATCGATGTAATATCTTGCGTTGTTAAACCCTCAGAGACCCTGTAAGCTTCCTCTAGATTTTCACATTTGACATACATATAATAAGAGTCGTCCCAATAATGAAATCTAATAGTCTCTTGTTGATAATCTGTTCATGAATGAGTCCCTTTGAAATGTTATCTAGCTAAGGCCATTGCAATGCATCTTTTGGAAGAGGTCAAATGCTGGTAGTTCCTCTTGTGCATAACCTCCAATCATTGCAGCGTATCCTATCAAATAGTTTGTGTGCTTCCCGCATATATGGTTTGTCTGCAATTTTGTGTATTGATAGAAGCTTTCCATATCACCTCCAAGTAGAGATGCCATGGTAGCGCCAATGTTTGCAGCAACCTAATACCCAAAGCAAATGCAAAGCTTGTTGAACCCTTCACATCTCATAGCAAACCCATAGATCATTACGTGCGAAAGAAATCATTCAAGGCCAAAAGCAGTAAAGAAAATTTTTAAGTCTAATTTAGATTTATTTTTATGAGCTGAGAGTTAGAAACAATAAAATTAAGTCTAAGTTCTGTTTAGCCTTGCGTATTTTGCAAGTCTTGAATCAAAACATTATACGAACTTCAAATCCGCCATAATCAAAGGTAGTTTTGTTGGACTTCAAAGGGCCTATATCCACTGTTTATAGAAGTTGTCCCTGAAAGAATAAAATGAAAATTGAAAAACATAATAAAAAGGAATATATCTAAATCAACCCATGGAATGGCTGAAAGCCCATAAATTAGATATTGTACTCTTATGCTTCACACTTTGAAGAGTTGAAAATGTCAATGCAACCAATTGTATGCCTCCAGCTTGTATCCATTTAAGAGTATTTAGAGTTGAATGATCTTTCCTAAACTGTGCAAACCCTGCAAGCATTCGAGAAAATAGATCACTATCTGTCAACTCTTCAAAATGCAAGGCTCCACCAAGCTCTCATTATGGCAGTGTATTTCATCCAATAAAGAACAAAGGCATATATGATGTCGGGAACTTTAGCTCTATAAGACAGGCTAGCAACATAAAAAGTTCCTGTAATGCAAAAACAGTGTCTTGCACCTTTGTCTGACTCTTCTACCTATTCGGTTTTCTATTTAGAGATAGAGAGAGTGAAAACCTAGAAAGCTTAGACAGATCTACCCCTGCAAAGGTCTCAGTACGAAATTTCATATGCAACACGCAATGCAAATCACATGCCACGGGACTTTCAAAGCTATCAAAGCTGGGGGCAAACTATAAGCAAAGGAAATGCTAATGATCCATAACTGGATCAACATGACTTACAACTGACTATCACATGCTCCTATCTGCAGACTATCTAAAAAGAAATAAACAGTTCTAAAACTTTCACTAACCTGTATACCAGAATCCTTTGTTTAGTTCTCCAAATGCACACCCCATGGTACTCAATTTTGAGTTGCTGAGTAACAACATAGAGCTCCTCCATGAAAAAACGGCCATTGTAAGCACATAGAAGCACACAGACAAATTGTGACATCTAGTTAGAAGCTTTATAAAGGGCCTCTCTTAAAGGATGTTCATTTCATTCAACAGTTTGGTCTGTTGTCACACTTTGCATCCGTAACAACTGCCATAACTAAAACTCCAGATTCTAGGGCATCAAGAATTCCTAAGTATGTATACTTTACATTATTGCGGCAAAGCCATGCGTATATGGCCCTAATCAGTCGAAATCTGCTGATCCAAACTGAATTCTTCCCTGCATAACCATAGAAGTAGCTGGCATTTGAACAAAATGGTAAGAACCCGCTACACTATTTCGGAAATGTTGGTCAATTTTGGGTACCCCTTCGATGAAATCTGCATTAAAAAATCTAGAGTAAGCTTAGAAGATTGCAAACCGACCAGATGGTAAGAAGCTTTATCTATTTTACCTGTGTTGTTTTGATGCTAGATCTATCACCTTCGATGGAGCTTCAGAAGAAATAGCAAGGGAAATACGTAGGAAGGGGAATTTTTTTTGCCCCAATCCATTTAGCTCAAACGTTTATAGGGCTGTTGGAATGGAAATGCCTATGGATTGAGAATGGATTGAAAGCAAGAATGGGTGAGATGGCCAAAAAGCCACTTCCAACAGACACGGTTGGGCTATTTTTCTCAACCGTGTATTGGCTTAGATCAAAATCAAAGGATCAAAAACTAGTCCACGTTATTTCTTAGCACACGTGGATAGGCTAGGGTTTGAGATAATGGGACACTCGAGGTTAGGCTGTTGCGCTACAAAAAAAAAAAAAGTCGCTTTCGCGTACGCACTTTATACTGTTTCGCATACGCGAAAAAGCTTTCACATACGTGATTTAGAAGGTTTTGTGTACGTGAAATTCAAATTTCAAATTTGTACGAATTTTTTTTTTTTTTTGCGTATACTGTTTCGCGTACACGAAAAAGCTTTCGTATATGCAGTCTAGAAGGTTTTGCATACGTGAAATTCAAATTTCAAATTTCTATGTGGGAAAAAAAAACAAATGAAAAATAAAATTCACAGACGTCTTAGATTTTACATCTTTGTTTCTCGTGACAAAAAAAAACTTTCGCGGTCTGTAAACAAATTATAAAAGCACATGGTTTTACGCGGTAATGCGTGTTTTTCTTGTTTTCGTCTTCAAATCTATCCTTTTCTAAACCATTTTAAGAAACCTTACGTGTAGGTTCAAGGTCCATATTTCTCAAACTGCTACTATCTTACAAATATTACCTTGGATTAAGCTAGAACCATCAAATCATGATGTTTCACAATTCATGTCTCTTTCAAATCATGATCTTAGTGCCTCTATCCATGCTACATATTGCATTATTACTCCTGCATCTTGCCAAACAAAAGCATGACTTCAAATCCCCTTAATTCATGACTTCAAATGTCCATGCATTCAAATAATTGTAGTACCAACATGCGTTGTCTATTCTCTGCAGGATGTTAAGACAAGTGCAGAAAAGGGGCATGAGCAAAATACTCAAATCAAAAGCATAGGACCACAAAATCATTAACTCTATTCCAAGGATAGGTTCCGTACGTATGAAATTAGAAATTTTGATATATAAAGTCAAAAAATACGTATTTTATTGTTTAAAACATATTTCACGTATTTTTCTCTCGGCGGCCGGAAAAAAAACCGCGTACATTGTGACATTCCAGTACGATATACGGTCTCAAGACGTATACCGTACTGTGCCGTCACGCGTACACGCCGTCCAGTCGACGTGTACGCCAACGTGTACCCAAGCAAGGACGCCCTAGGGGGCAACTTGCAATGGTGCGCACACTTAGCAATGCGCGCACCTTTAGACCTTTAAACCCATTAAAGGTAGACCAAGGGTTATGGGAACCCTAAACCTAACTGATGGCCTACATAAGGCACCAAACCCTAACATCCCCTTTTTCGCCCACAGACCTTCCGAGCTCCGATTCGCGCGCCTGAGGAGTCAACTCCAACTCCCACGATCTGCCCGTGCACCCCAGCTTGTCAAATCATCCTTCCGACTGCATCTCGAAGCAGAACAGAGTCATGGACGCCTTCGGATCAAGAGGAGTCTACCAGGGATCAGGTATTTGGTCGATTGAATAGCCTAAACCTTATTCCAGCCTTCGAACCTTATTCCAGCCTTCGAACCTTCGGATCAGAATAAAAGAAGAGGACATCCACAAAACGGCTTTCAGAACCCGGTATGGGCATTACGAGTTCACCGTAATGCCATTTGGGCTATCTAACGCCCTAGCTACGTTCATGAGACTCATGAACGACATTTTCAGAGAATACTTGGACACCTTTGTGATAGTATTCTTCGACGACATTCTGGTCTACAGTAAATCCATTGAAGAGCATGCACAACACATAAGAAAGGTGCTCGAGAAGTTAAGGAGGCATCAGTTGTATGCCAAGTTGTCGGTGTCACCGGAAATGAGAAGGTGGAATACCTCGGTCATGTGATTTCATTGAAGGAATCTCGGAGACCCGCCAAAATTGAAGCAAGAATCCAATGGCGGCACCAAAGAACGTCCATAAGGTCGGAAGCTTCCTTGGCCTAGCAGTATTACGTAAAGTTCGTGAAGAACCGCAAAGATAGCAGCCCCACTCACGAGACTTGACAAAGCGGAGAAAGTGAAAAATTGGGCGCACCATTGGTTTAAGAAAGCCCGGGTAAAGCATTTGAATTGTTAAAGGAAGCTTTAACAACCGCCCCCGTCTTAACCCTGCCAGACCCGGAAAAGGACAAGTTAGTGGCGACGGACGCAAGCAAGATAGCCACAGGTGCAGTGCTCATGCAAGAAGAGCGGGTAGCGAAGGGTAATAGCGCACTCAAGGAAGATGAACGACGCCAAACGCTAAGCAACCCGACGCGATGACCAAGAGCCGCTAGCAGTTGTCGTATGCTGAGAATCTGGAGGCATTACCTCTTAGGGAGGAAGTTCCAGCTGGACACTGATCACCAGAGCCTCCACTACGTATTCACGCAACCACATCTCAATCTGAGGCAGAGAAGGTGGATGGAGTTTCTCGAGGAGTACGACTTTGAGATAGTCTACAAGCCCGGGAAGCTTAATGTGGTAGCAGATGCGCTTTCAAGGCATCCACTGACAACCAGAGTGCACTGCAACGCAATCTCGACGCTCTTCAGCGATTTCGGGAAAAAGATAGAAGAAACCTTGCCAACAGATGTGGACTTCAAGGAAGTATGGGCAAGCTTGTGCAAGGAAGCAAGAACAGATAAGGAGAGGGAAACCTTCAAAAATTTTAAGAAGGAAGGTAACCTCCTATACCGTAAGAACAAGTTGTGCGTGCCAGAATCATCTGGAGTAAGGAAGTTGATCCTCCACGACACCCACAACAGCCCAATAGCTGGCCACGCAGGATTCATGAAGACATACTTTAAAGTGCGTAGCCGCTACTATTGGCCGGGAATGAAGAAGTAGATAGCCCGCTACATCAAGGAGTGTCAGCTATGCCAGCAAACAAAGGCAGAACAACTCCGAATACCAGGGGCATTGGAACCATTAGCGGTGCCAAACGCTAAGTGGAAAGTCGTCATCATGGACTTTATAACAGGACTGCCAAGGACAGTAAGAGGTAAGGATGCCTTGATGGTCGTGGTCGACAAGTTGTCGAAGATGGCCCATTTTGTGCCTTGCAGGACCACGGACATAGCTATATGGATACGGCAAAGCTCTTCACCAAAGAGATTTTCAGACTCCATGGCATGCCAAGGGAAATTATCTCCGACCGAGATCCGAAGTTCATCAGTGCCTTCTGGCAGGATCTCTTCACAACGATTGGAACGAAACTATCCATGAGCACGACCTATCATCCACAGACGGATGGGCAAACGGAGCGTGTCAACAGAATATTGGAAGACATGCTCCGAAACTATGTCTGGAACAAGCAAGGCATGTGGGAGGAATTTATTCACTTAGTGGAGTTTGCATACAATAGCACCAAGCAGGAATCATCCCAAATGTCGCCGTTCATGATCAACTACGGCTACCAATGCCCAACTCCAGACACTTGGCACAATCCCGTGTCAAAAGTGGAAGTTTTAAACAAATGTTGAGCGACATGCAGCAGCCTTGTGGAAGAAGTTCGAGGGTACCTTCTAGCAGCAAGGAGTCGGTGAGAAGAGCATTGCCGACAAACATCGACAAATGTGAGAATTCCAAGTCGGAGAGGATGTATGGCTCAAGATCAAGGTAAAGCAGGCGAAACTCTGCATCGGAAATTGCAAGAAGCTTGCTCCAAGGTGGGTTGGACCCTTCAGGATAGTCCAAAGAGTGGGTAACCAATCCTACAAGTTAGACTTGCCAGCACACTTAAAGATCCACAAAGTCTTCCACGTGAGTCTGCTGAAGAAGCATACTCCCAATCCGGAGGAAGTTTTGGACACTCCAACGATGTTGGAAATGACAGAGGAGCAGTTAGAAATAGTTCCAGAGCTAATTCTTGATAAAGCCTTCAAGAAAACAAGGAGATCGGAGTTCCTCCAATACTTGGTCAAGTGGAAACACTTGCCAGTGGAAGACGCCACATGGGTACTTAAAAGAGATCTGGAAAAATAGTATCCACAGTTTATGGAGCAATGGGACGGCAAGATCATCTCCGAAGAAATCGGCTCAGGCATGTCGATTTGTGTAGATTAATAGCTTGCCTAGTTAAGTATAATCTACGCATGCAACCTATGAGGTAAGGGTTGCATGCGTTGTTACCGATGATGAGATTACTACGGTGATCTCTAGGACGTGGTGTAATGTCAATGTAGGCATGACCGCGGTTCTGCTTGGAAAGTCTACTTCTGTCCCACAGAAGTAGATGACCTCGAGAGAAAGGAGGTCATTGAGGAATGCATTGATAGGAAAAGCACCTCTAGCCCCATATATGCTTTGATAGGAGGAATCTGGCCTTCACGCCCTATATACGGGAAGGACCTATCCTCCACGCTGGGCAACTAAAGGTGTAGGCATGAGCGCCATATAGGCATTATAGGCGCTGTCTCCTCGGCCACGATGGAAGAATCATCCTCTTCCTATGCCGGGAGATTAGCCATGCATTCATGTAGATAGGTGGGGTGGTCACCATATAACCAAAATTTTATTAATATTAATGGTACTAACGTAGTGTTGACCTGCAGGCCAATAGAGCACTCCGGAGGGCCAGGAGGTCGAACTACGAAGACTTGCAACACATTGTTGTAATGTGTTGCAAGGAATAAAGAGTACCTTGAAGAATAATTGTACATATAATAATAAAACCGAAACATTAGGAGTTATTGTTATAATGACATAAGTGAACTATTGGATTGAATAACAATATAATAATGTTCTGTAAATATTACCTTGAGGTAATCCTATTAAAATGCATAACTATAGTAATAAGGATGTCCTATGCATGAGGTTGATTGCAGGTTAAGAAGATCCCAAGGTGGGGAGACCCACGATGCTGCGGACAGCATCAATTTAAGGTGGGGAGAATGTGACGTTCCAGTACGATATACGGTCTCAAGACGTATACCGTACTGTGCCGTCACGCGTACACGCCGTCCAGTCGACGTGTACGCCAACGTGTACCCAAGCAAGGACGCCCTAGGGGGCAACTTGCAATGGTGCGCACACTTAGCAATGCGCGCACCTTTAGACCTTTAAACCCATTAAAGGTAGACCAAGGGTCATGGGAACCCTAAACCTAACTGATGGCCTACATAAGGCACCAAACCCTAACATCCCCTTTTTCGCCCACAGACCTTCCGAGCTCCGATTCACACGCCTGAGGAGTCAATTCCAACTCCCACGATCTGCCCGTGCGCCCCAGCTTGTCAGATCATCCTTCCGACCACATCTCGAAGCAGAACAGAGTCATGGACGCCTTCGGATCAAGAGGAGTGAACCATGGATCAGGTATTTGGTCGATTGAATAGCCTAAACCTTATTCCAGCCTTCGAACCAGTAGGTTTAGCCTATTAAATCGCCCTTAGTAGCCAAGCAGATCCTGAGATTGACTCTAACTAAAGAACCTAACTCTATGTATTAGATTAGTTCTTATTACTTATGTTCATATGATGGACGGATGTATTCTGTGGACTCATTGTATTGGGAAGGGGGATAGAGACTTAAAGCTTAGTAGATGATGCTCCTAGCTAGCCCTTCTTAGTGCATTACTAGAATTCGGCCTGTGTACAAGAGCCCACCTGGTTGTGGGTGAAGGGGCCAGACTGGCTTAGAATGAGGTTCATGTTCTGACCCTTGACCGATCCCTTTGGCGTGTAAAGTCTACCGGGGATCAGAGTGACTAGGTCTAATGGCTTGCCACTGAGTGTGGGTAAGGCATGGGCTCGACACCTGTGGGGTGGTGTTCACCTTCCAGTGGGTTAAGTCGAATAAGGGCAGTGGCTCTCTAGTCACCTTGGGTCAGCATGTAGATCTCTGGAGGGAGTGATCCCTACCTGCCCCATCGGGACTGGGGAGATGTAACCCAGGAATAGCCCCTTTGGCTATGCACCCGGCGGGCTACAGTCAGGTCCCAACACCTTTCAACCTACTCTGCAAAGTGTGCACAGGAGGGGCGGATGGAGTGGACAACCCTAAGCCATGTTCTTATGCCAGCCCAATCCATTGTCATGATTCTGTCTGCACTGAACTCTGGAGACCCAAGCTAGTCAGTCACCCCCTGGAGTCTGAGCCTTGGGTAGAAACTTCCTTTGTATTGTGCTGATCTTTGTCTATGCAGATGTTGATGTGCCACCCTTTGAGGTGGATATATGATGTTATGTTACTGACGTGTATGTTTACGCTTCCGCAGCTAGGTAGGCCCTGAGGAAGACGGCGTAAAATGACCCCTTCACTCTTCCCACTGTGGATTCTAGACGGTCACAGTGATATGTGGAGGGCCCTGTATCAGTGTGGAGCTGGTGCGGGGGATGAACTCCTGTTTGTATACGGTGCGGGCATCGTATACGAGTAGGGGACGTCACATACGTGAAACCTTCTAAACCGCATATGCGAATTCGTCTACGCGAAACAGTGAAAACAGCGTATGCAAAAAAAAAAAAGGCGCAACAGGAGGCTTGGGTAGTTTTAGGCTTGCATTTAATTTCTTATTAGAAAAGCATGTAGGAGACAAACTATTAGCGCAAAGAATAATCAAAATAGGCATTCATATATACTAAAAGAACTTACAGACATTGATTAAAATCATGATTAAATAGATAATATAGGTTTTTTTTATTTTATTTTTCAAGATAAAAAAATTAATAATATAAAGCTATTGTATTTTCTCTAAATGAAGTATAAAAACCCCATTTTGTATGGCAAGTTAGAGCAATATCGTCATAAAAGCATTCGTTGAGCAATTGATGCAAATGACATAGTAAAGACCCTGTATATGCCTAAAGTAAATTGCATTCCTTATGTAATGATTGATTGTCACCGTGTGGCATATGAAGGTAATAGTCACAAAGATTTGAAGGAAATTGAATTAGAAAGTTGCAGGATCTTGGATCAACATAATCGTAAACAGAAGCAAAGGCGATTTTCCCAAAGTGCTCATGAAGATGAAAGTGCTAATGAGATACCTCATAGTGTTAACTAGATGATTGTTTTGTTTTTAAAGGGTCATTTGACATGTTTCCTATCCATGAAACTTAGTCAATTTAGATATAATTACCCGTACAATTGTTATCTACTGCATAGGTGGATTGGTTCTTATAGCATTATTGCTCTTTGCTGGTTGGTTTCCTTCCTTAAAAAATGTTCGCTTGAGGCATTAGCAAATATGGTCCTAGCTCAACAACAACAGCAGTTTATATTATGCAAAAAATGAAAAGGGTCTCACGCGCATAGCATCTTATAAGAGATGTGAGCCTCTAAAATCAATGCCTGACATTATAAGACTATATCTCTTGCATATCAGATGTGAATTTGTAAATGGAGAATGAGGTTTTGTTATATTTGTGCTTCCACATCCAATATATATAGGTCACATATAGACACCTTGTATGCCCTTGTGGTGGCAAGGATCCCAAGTAGCATCCTCCTGCAAAACATCCCACATACATGTATGTACAACCTTGTTCTAAGTCATTGGCTTTCCTAATTTTTTTTCCCATGCAATATTTGGGTTTGTTCAAGGGCCATTCATGTTTTAGTTGCATTCTTATTTGGGCTTGTTTTGATGTGTCATATTCATGAGAATATACCGGGTTCCAATGACTCCAAGCGAGAAATTAATGAGCAATCAAGGGTTATGCAATGTAAGGAAGTGGTAATTTTCACCACTCGCGCTCTTTGCCCACTCGCTCACCTGGCAAACGCCAGGAAATTTCACTACGAAAATTTTAGGCGGTGAGAATTTTCTAACGAAAAAACAAGGAGCTTATATTTTTTTCCGGCGAGTCTCTGGCAGATTTTCTTTGGCGGCACTGCTTCCATGGAAAGGTGAGTTCATCTCGACAGATTTTTTTTTTGCGGCACTGCTTCGCAGAGGTTTCCGGCGAGTTTTCTGCAAATTTTCTTTGGCAGCGCCGCTTTGCATGGGAAGATGAGTTCATCTCGACAGATTTTATTTGGCGGCCCGCTTCATAGGGGAAGGTGAGTTCATTGTAAGAGTGCATTGTGGGGAAGGGTGAATCGACTGTCGATCGACTTTAAGTTTCGATCGGTTGGTACTACAATTATTTGAATGCATGGATATTTGAAGACATGAGTTAAGGGGATTTGAAGTCATGCTTTTGTTTGGCAAGATGCAGGAGTAATAATGCAATATGTAGCATGGATAGAGGCACTAAGGTCATGATTTGAAAGAGACATGAATTGTCAAACATCATGATTTGATGGTTCTAGCTTAATCCAAGGTAATATTTGTAAGATAGTAGCAATTTGGAAAATATGGACCTTGAACCTGCACGTAAGATTTCTTAAAATGATTTAGAAAAGGATAGATTTGAACGTAGTAAATGTAGCAAAGAGCAGTATGCAGTAACAGTTAACCATTCAACATTCAGATGTTCAACATTCTGATGCAGCATTCAATTTTAGTTTAATGCTGAAGTTTGATCTAAGGATTAAAAGTAAGATTGTCATTGATGTAATAAGTAGCCTGTGGCAAACCTTGTAAGGATATTACCTGTATAGGACTTCCCTAATACAAACTCTGTAAGTTTGAGGTCAAAAACTTGTTGAACAGGTGCCTTTTCAACAGGGCTATCTTCCACTTTCACCACTTTAGCAGTCACCTACAACAAGCAAGAGCTTTCATGGGTGTAAGTGAAATAATAAAATAAATTCTAGGCAAAGTACTCACTCCATGTGATTGACATGCATCTACAAAGACTTTGAGGTAGTTGTCAATCTTGAGACTTTTCTTGGCACGGTATTCATCAACAACTTCCTTACTGAGCTGATCAACGTGGAACTTTTGCCAAAGGAAAGAGCAATAGGTTTCAACGAAAAGTTCATTAACCAGTCGGTTTTACCATAGAAGAGTTAGTTCGTATTGACTTGAAGATGTAATCCCAAGCAAATAGCATTCCTTAAATTTAGGGAAAATTCCAAATATACGCCTAAAGTTAGGCATATTTCCAGATTTACCCTCATAGTTTTCATATTTGCATGAGAATGTTCCAAAATATTTGCATAAAATGTGGCAAATGAGAATATTTGCATGCAGGGTGCAGAAATGTCATCAAAAGAGATCGATTCTCTTCTTATAATTCTAGCACAGAAGAAACGGAAAATGGAACAAGAAGAGGCAGAAGTTAACACTGAAGTTCTGCTAGAGTTTCTATGCAGATTGAGACGCCAGAAACTGGAAGAATTAAATGAGGTATGTTTAGATAAATTAGTATTGGGTTCAGTTGAAATTATGATTGACATGACTTCTCTTATCATGTTGCAGATACAAGGATACTTGCTATCCCTTAAGGAAGACATATCAAGGGTAGAAAATCAGAGGTTACAACTTCTCAAATCAAAGGAGAAGTACTTATCTAAATGGCGGTTGTCTCTTGACAGACCTGCTGCACTGACAAATATCTCAAATGGTATTGCATTTTCCCTTAAATTTTAAATTTAAGAAACTACTGGACATGCATTCAGAGTTGTTAAAAGTACCAGGAAGTGGAACGTAAAGAACTAGAGGATATACGTGGAGGATTGTTACGGATTCTCCTCTCATTAACAAGTTTTTGAGTACATAAACCAAAGCTGCAGCACTTCTGTAACCTCTGTCTACAGCAACATCAACTTTTTTCTGAGATTGCTTCAGGTAAAGTTTGATCTAAATTGTTTTGATCCAACATCCTTTAAATCTAGTGTTCCTGCTTTTAGCAGTTATTTCTAATGGATGAGAGATGAGAAGAATTCTGCTACAGAAGTATCACTAACTAAAAGAATAACATGTCCACAGATATTGGGGCACATATCCAAAGATATTGGAGCAAGTTGCAATGCATTGGAGTTCCTGCCATATCCTTCTCTAAGTTGTGATCTTTTATAATCCAGAAAAGTGAGAAGGTTAACTTGGCAAAAACAACTGGTTTGGATCAGAAACGGGTCAACAACTGGTTCATCAATCAGTTCAAAAGACACTGGAAAGGTTCTAAAACTACAGATGGCAGCATTAGGATTAGCTAGAAAGTTGGCTTGTGTAGCTAGTCACTAACGAAGTAGATCAGCCAACAACCCATGCATTATGTAACCTTGGTACTAGAGCAATAGATTTTTTATTTTCTTTGTACTAGATTTTAAATCTATTGCTCTAATTGTTCAATGAATTTATTGTGACTTGGTTCTGATATATTCTGAATTTGTTATTTTCTTTTGCAACTGGAGCAATAAACTATACGCACTTCGAAATAACACAACCAATAGGTCCAAATGGATTTGATTACTATGATAGAAATCATAGATTCAACATCATAATGCAAGCAGTATGTGATACAAACAAAAGATTCCTTGATATCTTTTGTGGATATCCTGGGTCTGTGCATGATGCTAGTGTATTGAGAAATTCAAGACTTGCAAAAAGAATTGAAGAAGGCCAGTTGTTGCAAGAGCCTGTTGTGAACATTGTTTTTAGGAGGGAATGAAAACAATATTTCTTGCTGGTAAGTTAAGCTTAGATATTATTTTCATGAGTGTTTATTTTTCGCAATTTATTGTATGGGCTGCTATGTTGTAGAGGATATTTTCAATAAGAAGTTGTAACGAGGACATCTATATATTGAGCAAGTGTTTGGGTTGTTGAAGGGTAAGTTCAAATGCCTTGATTCAAAGTTAAGGATGAAGCCTATGTATGTTCCGACTATAGCTCATGCATGTTGCATCCTGCACAATTTATTGATTGATAATGGTGAAGCAAATGTTGAGGAGGAGTTGGAACAATTAAGACTTGAACAACTAGTAGAAGATGAGGACGAAGACATTCAAGTTGAAGACGCCGAAGTTGTGAATGATGTCTCCCCTGAAGAGGGACTTGAGATCAGAGAATCATTAAAAAAGTATCTCGCACTTACCTGAAATAGGTTAGTTTCTGTAGTTCACTTTAGTTGACAAGTTAGTTTGTGATCAAATTGGAGATACATGTTATAGTTTGTGATAAGACTCTGTCGCAACATATGAGCTGTTGCAAACAAAGACTTTGAGGTGCCTTTATTGTTCTTTTGTCAAAAAGATAATTTGTTAAGAGATATACTATTCAAAGTTGAGTTGTCATTGGCTAGCTGGCACTTGCTAGTTAGCAATTTAAGTTAAATTGGTAACTTAACTGGATGTTTGTCTGAAGGCGTTACAACAAATTAGTTAAGTTAAATTGGTAACTTAACTAGATGTTTGTCTGAAGGCGTTAGAGTTAACATTTCAGTTAACACAAAGAATTTAGCATGTCTTAAGTTAAGTTACGGTATTTAACTGAAACCATAGTAAAGGTAGGTTAGAAGAAATTCAGGCCACGAAGCCAACCATGTTGTTTCAGGCCACGAAGCCAACCATGTTGTGCCACGTGGCAACATTTCTTTTACAGAATATTGATTAAACTTGTTGAACGGGCTGAAGCCAACCATCTTATGCCACGTGGCAACATTTCTTTTACAGAATGTTGATTAAACTTGTTGAACTTGTTCTCCTCTCTGTATTTTACCTACTGTTCTGCAATTTTTACCCTGCCCTGCGATTAGTCTCCTCTCTGTATTTTACATGCTGTTTTGCGATTCTTACCCTGCGATTCTGAGTTTCACACCGATCCTCCTGCTGTATTTTACTTGCAATTCTGCTTTTCTTACTCACGATTCTCCTTTTTTTTTTACCTGCCTGAATTTCTTCTAACCTGCCTTCACGTTGAGTGAAAGACCTTTTACTTGCAATTTTGGGCTGTCAAGCATGCCTCCGCGCTTCTTGCGTCAGCAGGCTTCAGAATTGCAAGTAAAAGGTCTTCCTCTTATACTTAGCTCTTCTACATGGGAATAATAGTATTTTCAAAGTTAAGTTAAAGAGGCTAGTTAATTTTTTTCAACTTAACTTCACTTAACGGCGAATGCACCCTATGTATAATAATGTGAAGATTTACAGAGAAAAAACCATCGAATTTACAGTCTACATACATATGCTGCTAAAAAGTTTTCAATAAGTTTTGTAAGGATCAGCAGTGAGGAGCTGTCTAGTTAAAGAACCAGGCCGTTCGCCCATATCCAAAACCTGCTGCTGCTCTGCAAAGGACAAATCATCCAGCTCCATGCCGAGCCGGGCCACTGCAAAAGGCCGAGATGCATGAGCTACCATAGCCAATCCAAGAATCAAAGCAATCACAAAAGCGGCCTTCAAAATTTGAGCAGAAGCCATCTTTGTGACAACAAATTGGACAGTTCTAGAGGCGATAAATCACAATAACTTATAGCTAGCGCCTTGCCGGAATTGATTATGCAAGAAAGAAAGACGGGGCAGATTATATAAACAGGTGGGTGATTCTCGACGGAAGGTGCAAAGCAAATACCTGGTGTGGCCGCCCTAAAAGAGGGACGCGTATTCTAGACTATTTCTTTGGTTGACCTAGTATGTCGCAGTTAATTTAGCACGTCCACGTTCTAGACACCTTTTTAATCCTATTCATACCTAATATCCTCTATTCTCATCTTCATCCAAGTAAAAAAAAACCAGTTAACAGTGCTTAAGAGTTAACAGCGTAGGAGATATAGAGAGGCCAGTAGCATTAAGAGTACAAAAATTACCACTCATAACACATATCCAACATATTCAAACCCTCCATTTTGATTCATTTCTCGTTATGGCAGCCCCAAAGAAGCGTAATCAGCTATATTCACTTATCCTGGCTGTTTTGCAATTTACTGTGATAGATAACATCTTAGAGCTAATGGCCTGTGACTATCCTCTGCAGGCTGAGGTTTTAGTGCAGAAGTCCATGGTCTTTGAGAAGATCAGGTGGCTTGTCTTTGAGAACATATATCTGCTTCAAACTGCAGCATTGATGCGGTAAAATCACAGAAATATGCATTTCTTTATATGTAAGTTACTTTCCTACCTCTTTAGATAGTATGTGTAAGAGATTGGTTGCAAGGCTTGTTGTATTAGTGACTGCTTTATATGGACGAAGATCTCCATCTACACTAGCAACTAGACATGCCATGCAGATTATTTGAAGAAATCTGGCATTGCAGAAGGAACTATAGCATTGCTTAAAGATATGTGCGCATATTTTGCAGCATTTGACAAAGGATTCACATGTAAACCCAATGCATTCTTGCTGTGGGGACAGGAATTTATATTTAATGGGCCAAGCAAAACTTCATAATCATGGATTCACCACTCAGGGATCAGTCTACTGCGACTAACAATCTGCAGGTTTGTCTCTCGTTATTTCAGCGTCTTAGTTTAAATGTATAAACGTTATGGTTTTAAACTATGGGCTCATGTGCCATGATTATTGGGGCACTATATGCGTGCTTGCCTGACATTATATTGGTGGAATGGCACTTCTTGGGTTCACGAAGTAAAGAAATTGGACAAGTGGTGCTGAAGATAATGAAATGGTCACAGATGTATGTAAAGAGATTTATTGGACAAGTGGTGCTGAAGATAATGAAATGGTCACAGATGTATGTAAAGAGATTTATGTCTTCTCCGTAGGAGAAATGGATAATATACCATGCGAGATTTCCATGTTAGCATGCTGTCATACCCCATATGCCATCCATATTAGCATGTTTGCCTATTTGTTAGAATTATATTTAGTGCTTTCATCTGACTGTCCTAATCACTATACCAGAAGTTGAATTCCTTAGACAAGTTTTGCAAGAAGAAATCATTTGATGGCCCATTTTTTAGGGTAAGGTATATGAGGAGCTTACTATCTAGTAGGCAATCCATCATGTATGTTGCTGCATTACTGCAATACTGGTGTTATGTGGACTTTACTGATGTGGTTTTTCTTCTCAACAGCTATTGCAGGAAGGTAAAAGAGCTTGTTGTGCTTGTTGTATGGCTAGCCCTATCCCATCCAATTGTCTGTTTCAATGTGATAGATAATGAGAGGCATTTAAGTCTTGCTCTATGAGGTGCAAAACTATATGGAACCTTGCTCTGGTGTATTGATTGTGGCATGTTGCAATCGATGGAAGAAATGTCTTAAAAACACAAATGAAGCATCATCTCTCTCCACGGATACATGGATATCTGAGACAATATGGAAAAGATTGACTTTGCAAAAGACAGTTTCAGGCTTTTATGGGTTTATCTCAAGGTGAAGCCATTCTTTACGGAAAAAGTTGTTATGCCTTTGTTATTGTCCGTGAGTACTTTGAATATCATTAATTTCATTTATCCATCTTAAGTATCCCTGCTTATTGACTGCTGAATGCAAGCTTTTGACTAACAGGAGAATTGTTTTGAATTGCAGGGTTTGCAGCACTTCTGTATCCTCTTGCAGGAAATAGCAAATACTTGTTGCAGGTTTTGTGATAGCACACAGCAAAAGACATTTTTACCACTATTTGATGTTCAACATGCGTCATCTTTTGGTCATGTTTTTGAATTTGGTCATGTTTCTATAGCTCAGCCAAACATGCCATGCAAAACATCCTTTAGGAATTGGAGCTGGTTTTGTCAGCTTCAGTTTGACTTCTTAGAGAGGAGACCATACTACAAACTCAGAGAGAAAGTTGAAGCTTGCGTAATTGCCATATCTGTACCATATAAAGACACGACATCTTCAATTCCCAGTTCTTTTTGCAGCATTTGTATGGGCACCTTTTTGGCAACTGAGACAAAAACTTCCTTGAGGTAACATGTATAAAGTGGTGTGCTTAAACAATTGGTTTACAAAACTTACCATTAGCTTCTCCAAAGGAAGTTTTAGCATACATAGTTATTCAATTTGAACTTTTAACGTAAACATGTCTAATGATATCTACGGAAAATCAGGAAGCAATCACATATGAATCAGTATATTTGGCTCTAGCGAGAGATTTAATAGAATGACCCCAACCCAACTTTATTAGATCCTTTTACTCATTACTCAAAAACAAAAGCGAACATTTCTCTTTCCCAGCTCCCTGCATTTTGAATTTGCACTAAATAGCCTTGTATTAGACTATGTATTAGTTCGAGAACGTGCATCATTTGAACCTGCACCATTGCCTTGTGTTCCTTGCCTACATAATACATAGATGCTGACATCAACCACCATAGGATTCCCATTATATTCTCCACTTTATATTACTACTAGAAAATTCAATCGGAAGTCCTTGGGATGTCAAGTGTTAATTTGTAGTATGTTGTTTTAAATATAAAAGAATTGTAGTTTGAAATTGAAAATGGTAAAAATTCTTGATATTAACATGTGCAATTTGTATGATTGTCCTTGTGACATTTTCTTCGTGTTTATTGAATTGCGTTTAAATGTAGAAAAAAATATAGCTAGCTTTTGTAATTTGCAATCGAAAATGGTAAAAGTTCTCGATATTGTGGAATCTCTATGTGTGTACACATGTACATGTACGTATATTTGCATGTCTACGTGTACAAGTACTATACACGTGAGTGCCTATTTATTCTGTAACATATCAATTATTCTTCTTGTTAATAAATGTAATGTTGTTAACAAATGTAAGACTTGATGGTGTAATTTTTGTAGTAGATTGTAGCATATGTATGTTGTTTAACAGAATCTTGATTCTTTTATGTATTGTATTTGAGTAATGTCTTGGATTGTAAATGTTTGCCACCTTTTGATTCACGTAGTTATTATGTTGTGTAGATAATCAAAAAATATGCGGGGTTCATTTTGATTTTGTCTGACTGTCTTGATAAAGTTTACTATGGTCATCCTACAAATCCACATGAAATTAGTTTGCAACAGTCCGTTTTGGATTGGTTAGATGCAATATTTCTTGTACTTGGTATCTTATTTGAGATAGTTCGTTGGCATTGTAGCCTAGAATGCAGTCTACTTCTTTTTTAAATGCAGTGGCTCAAGTCTCTCCAGTTGAATCAATAAGTTTTGCGAATAAAACGTACCTATAATTTTTTATTAAGTTTATTAAGTTGGGATTGATTGCTTAATATGGAACGAAGGTTATCATAATGTTGATTTTAATTTATTATTTTACAGTGGGTAGTGCTTGTAGAGTTCACCTTTTGGAAGTTGACATGTTGATACGTCAGGTTTGGCACCATATTGTCGATGTTCCGTCAATGACTTTTTTCTTGCAAGAATAGGATGCGGTATACCACATTTGTTGATCTGGATTGATGCAACTTATGGAAGCCCTCACAATAAATGTTGTCGACTTTGAATTTACAGTGATGGAATGCTGGTATTATTTCGAATGATCATTTGGTTTCTAAGTTGTTAGATTACCTTAATTTCTCCAGAGGTAAAGTGATGTTGCATATAAATGTTCGATCATTACGTGGTGTTGTTGAAGTTGATTGTGCTTGTCCTTTTAGGGTCGTTACACACTGGCCGTTATGTTATGTTAAATTGTTAACGTTACGAAATTTTTTTTATGTTAGGGTCATAACATAAAGATTTTACTTCACACTCACCGTTAGATTAAAATTTAATATAACAGAAACCGTTAAATTTTGCTTCACACTGACTGTCACACCATTAGGTTAAAAATTAACATAACAGAAACCGTTAAATACTACTTCACATTGACTGTCACGCCGTTATGTTAAGAGTTAAGATAAGGGAAACCGTTAAATATTGCTTCACACTGACTATCACGCCATTAGGTTAAAAATTAAATTGCAAATGGAGCTTAAGGGATGGGGTCACCCTACCCTTAAATTTGAAAGGAAAAATTATGGGTCATTAAGTCCGTCGTTAAAATTTAACCTAACGAAATATAGTGTGAACTCCAATTATCTTGCACCGTTACCTTAATTGTGCCGTTATTTTTTAACCCCATAATCTTAACGGAATTTTTTAACGAAAGTCAATGTGAAGCGCAGGTAAGCTAATTTTTTTAACCTAATGACACTTTAACGGCCAGTATGAAGCGGCCCTTAATAGTGCAGTCCCATACCTATATGCGAAGAGGCTTTGAGTTTGGAACTGAATGATGAATGGTCAATGCTTGTACTTTTTAAAACTCACCAAGTATTCAAGTCGATGGTAGGTGGATGGTAGGTAGAATGGTTGGATTTATTTGAATTATTCTGTTTGTTGTTATTGAGAATGACAACCCTGTAATAATTAGTCTTTAAAATTTAGTATGTTTCAAAATGTTTCATGTATTTAAATATCTATGTACCTTGGAAATTGTAAGTTCGTAGACGTGTAATTGAGACTACTGGGGCTTCATCCATTATTTCTTGTAGTTGGGTGCCATCTGTTAAAGATAGTTGATTCCAACTGTAATGTTGACATTGTGTTGGTTAGAAAATAAAGATGAGATTAGGATCATTGGATATCAACTGAAGTTGAATCTTTGAATCTTTGGTGTTGTTGCTTTACCTTTGATCAACAATTGTAAGCTCATGTTTAGGAGTTTCTTTGTTGTCGAACTTTCTTTGAATATTTGTTGTTGTTGAGAGGTTGCAAGCAATTCCAATAACATCTAATATGTAGTTAGAGTATGTTAGTGTTTGGTAGTTGAAGAGTACATTGCTTACCAACGAACCTGTCATTGATGTGTTTTTGTAGCTCATTTATTTTTGTGAAGGGAATGTCAACAAAAGGACTAAAGTTATGTATACATTCTTCATTACTATGGATTTGATGTTTAAATTTATTTCGTAATCATTGTTTAGGTTTGAGCATCTTTTATTCGCCTTTCATATTATTCTTTTGATACGTAGTATATCTGTATTTGGAGAGAGGCAAATGTTATTCTTTTGTTGGTATTATTTGGATTGTTTCATGGTGGTGATTATGTAAGTAACATTATTTGTAGTTGGAGTTTGTTGTAGAACATTTTCACGGCCTCGTTGAACATTGTATCTTGTATTTGAGTTCCCTGTCCGCATTGACAAAAAGATTGAATTAAGATTGTAAAATTATTAGCGTTGTCAAGTTCAATTAATTACATCTTTATATATAAAATCAACATTGAAGACATTGCCATATCCTTTTTCATTGTTATATTCTCTCAATGGACCTTTTGATGTAACTAGCTTTTTAATTGTCCAATTCAAGTCACATACTGATTTGATTTGTAATTGAGATGCAGTGTTTTTTGTGTTGCGGGTAGCACTCTTTTGCGATGATGAAGCTTTTGTAGGTTTTCTTGTTAACAAATTAAAAAGTTTTATTTAGCATGTGCATGTGTTGATGGATGTACCTGCATTATTTGTTATATTGGTATTTGCGCCTAATTTGGATGATGAAGCTTCTGTAGAATTTTGTTGGAAAAGTAATAAGCTTCATTTAAAAGATTGATGTAGGCAAAAATGTGCCGATTTTGTTTGACATCGGTACCATTTGTTAGAAATCTTGATTGTACTTAAAATGTATCAATGTTTAATGCATATGCTTGTCTAGAGATCCTGGGTATGTAGTGTTCGTTGTGCGTTTTTGGACATTTCTTGGTGAGTTTGGCATAGTGTTTGTATGCTTTGACATGTTTACTAGAGTTGCCATTGAGTTGCTCTTATTACAATTCATATGAATTTATATGCAAGACACTCGTGAAGTATTGTATATTACTTATTAATAAATATGGATTTTTGATATGTTGATAGGAGTTATCAACGGATTGAATTTATGCATGTTTATAAAATGTATTCTATATTTATTGAAATTGTATTATGGAATATGGACGTACAATATGTTCTCTTCATTGTCAAAATCAGTATGATCACTAACTAGTTTTTGTAGCATTGTAGTTCTAATTGATACTGCACTTCTTAATAGTTTTCGTTTGGCCCTTGTCAACACTATTTGCACTTTTCTGATTTAATGTTGGTGGTCAGTTAATCCACTTCATCATTGTACCACACTCCTTAAAGGCTTTGTGAACCTTATTGATACTTTGGTCCATTTTCAGTTACAAAGTCAGACAATTTTGCAGTCATCTCATCCACCAGTAGTTCATAGTCAATAAATGTTTCTCTAATGAACTTGTTGACTACCCTGATACCCAGATGTTCTTCTGGGCAAGGAGGTAACAATGTGTAACAATGTGATTTGGCATTGTGTAACAATGTGATACGATCCTCATATAATTGAATTTGCTGTCTTATAATGTATGTGCTAAATTGTATGCATGTGATGAAATTGCTATGTTTGCAGCTTTATAATTGTGCATGCTTATATTTGTATGCATGTGATGAAATTGCTTAATGTTCTTCTTGTCCATCTTGTTAATGAAGACCAAGTGTCAATTGACAATGAACTAGTACAAGTTATGATGATATTAGTAGCTGGCTCCCCTGGCTATCCCCAAATTCTAACGCTACTACTTGGACAAAGTGAAGATGGCTTTCTTTGCAAGCTACTGCAAGACGAAGTTGCCACATTGCAAATTTTTGGGCATGACAACATTTGTGGCCACCGTTTAGGCGAGTGGTGAATGAAACCAAAAGGTTTTGCTTGGTTCAATCGCTTCGTCAAGGGCTACTATGATGATGCAAGATGGAGGAAGGCTTTTAGGATGATGAGGGATACCTTCAACTTTTTGTGCAGCAGTTTAAGTGTTGAGATTGAAAAGCAAGATACTCATTATCGAAAGGCTATTGCGGTGGATGTTAGAGTAGCACATTGTTTGCTAAAGTTGTTTAGAGGGTCTGATTATTTGATTCTATCAGAGAAATTTGATATAGTGGAGAGCGGGGCATTATGGTAGTGATGGAAGTTAAAGCGCCATCATACAAGTTTTTGGTTATAAGATTAGATTCCCAGCAGGTGCAGAATTGGAGGAGGTCATTGCTGGATTTTGTCAAGTTTCGAACTTGTCCAATGTAGGTGAGCTTTCAAACTCATGATTTATGCATTCATGGTCTTGCTTTGTTTTGAAATATTGTATGTATATTAGGTATGTAACCTTGAGAAATTAGGTCTGTAAATAGGTTTGTAACATTGCGTAAATAGGCCTATAATAGTCCATGTAACAGTTTGTAACACCACTGAACTAATTGGTCTGAGTGGAACACCATTGTCTGCTGCGACAGTCAGTTGTAACAGTCTGTAATGCTCTGGCGGGAACTGGTACAGCAATGTGGAGCCACTATTTTATGACTTTTCCTTGCCAATAATCGTTTGAACATATTGATCTGAGATAGCCACGTGGTTATAAGGTTTGTGCTCAAGCATCTAGTTGAATCACAGGCACCTTCCAGTTATTCTGATACCTCTTCTACTCTACTCTACTCTACTCTACTCTACTCTACTCTACTCTACTCTACTCTACTCTACTCTACTCTACTCTACTCTACTCTACTCTACTCTACTCTACTCTACTCTACTCTACTCTACTGTGGCTTTTCTTGTCATCTACTCTATTGTGTCTTTAACTACCATACACAGCCATATGATGGAGCACTGCCTGAGCTGCCATGTAAGCCATATCAATATAATGTCAAATTTATTAATTATATCATGTCAATATAATCAATTGGTTGGTGTTGTCATGACCAATTGAAAATATCACGTGAGATGGTTTTAATTTTGGAAACAAGTGGGCATTTGCATATAATGGTGTTTTAAGCAGCTGAAACATTTGATGATAAGCTATACATGTCCATGTGTATATGCACAAACCGTTGGGTCTTTGTGAAGCATTAGTATTCCAAGGAGACTTCACTTACCCTGTTTTGGTTGAATTTAATTTCAGAGGGTGCATCCATGTCAAGGCGCTATAGAATATGCTTGTGTCAAGGCCATATAGGGTAAAGGCCACATTCAGATGCTTGTTAGAATAGAGTTAATAATTTTGTTAGAATAGAGTTATGATCTTTGCCGAGAGCGCCTATGAACTGTAGCAGAGTTTTCCCATTCTTGCAACAACATAATTCAAATTCAGAAAGAGCCATGCTTGTTAGAATAGAGCAGGGATAGGTTCAATACTCCATATGTTTTATATTCAATATGTATTATTCATATGATAGGCACAAATCTGCCATATAATACGTAAACAATACGGCAAAAAACAAATTCGGTGTCGGAAGGTTTTTTTGCGTACCAAAAAAAGAACTAAGCGGCCATTATCGCGAAAGTTTTTCAAGATCACGGAAATTGATGAAAAGCTAGCACAACAAAAAAAAATTCGCATATGCGCTTTATACTATTCGCGTACACGAGAGTTTTTTCGTGTACGAGAAACAATCAAAATCGCATACGCGAAAATTTTATTTTTTATCTCTTTTTAATTTTTTTCGCATAGAAATTTGAAATTTGAATTTCGCGTGTAAAACCTTCTAAACCGCATATACGAAAGCTTTTTCGCTTACGCGAAACAGTATACACAATTTTCTTTTTTTTGCGTACAAATTTGAAATTTGAATTTCACGTATGCAAAACCTTCTAAATCACGTATGCGAAAGCTTTTCGCATATGCGAAATAGTATAAAGCGCATATGCGAAATTTTTTTTTTTTTTTTTTAGCGCAATAGCCTAACTTCGAGTGTCACATTATGTCAAACCCTAGCCTATCCACGTGTGCTAAGAAATAACGTGGACTAGTTTTTGATCCTTTGATTTTGATCTAAGCCAATACACGGTTGAGAAAAATAGCCCAACCGTGTCTGTTGGAAGTAGCTTTTTGCCCATCTCACCCATTCCTGCTTTCAATCCATTCTCAATCCATAGGCATTTCCATTCCAACAGCCCTACAAACGCTTGAGCTAAATGGATTGGGGCAAAAAAAATTCCCCTTCCTACGTATTTCCCTTGCTATTTCTTCTGGAGCTCCATCGAAGGTGATAGATCTAGCATCAAAACAACACAGGTAAAATAGATAAAGCTTCTTACCATCTGGTCGGTTTGCAATCTCCTAAGCTTACTCCAGATTTTTTAAATGCAGATTTCATCGAAGGGGTACCCAAAACCGACCAAGATTTCAGAAATAGTGCAGCGGTTTCTTACCATTTTGTTCAAATGCCACTTCTATGGTTATACAGGGAAGAATCCAGTTTGGATCAGCAGATTTCGACTAATTAGGGCCATATGCGCATGGCTTTACCGCAATAATGTAAAGCATACATACTTAAAGGAATTCTTGATGCCCTAGAATCTGGAATTTTAGTTATGGCAGTTGTTACGGATCTAGGAATGATTTGAAACACGTTTTGCAAAGTGTGTCAACAGACGAAACTGTTGAATGAAATGAACATCCTTTAAGAGAGGCCCTTTATAAAGCTTCTAACTAGATGTCACAATTTGTCTGTGTGCTTCTATGTGCTTATAATGGCCGTTTTTTCATGGAGGAGCTCTATCTTGTTACTCAGCAACTCAAAACTGAGTACCATGGGGTGTGCATTTGGAGAACTTAAACAGAGGATTCTGGTATACAGGTTAGTGAAAGTTTTAGAACTGTTTATTTATTTTTAGATAGTCTGCAGATAGGAGCATCTGATAGTCAGTTGTAAGTCATGTTGATCCAGTTATGGATCATTAGCATTTCCTTTGCTTATGGTTTGCCCCCAGCTTTGATAGCTTTGAAAGTCTTGTGGCATGTCATTTGCATTGCGTGTTGCATATGAAATTTCGTACTTAGACCTTTGCAGGGGTAGATCTGTCTAAGCTTTCTAGGTTTTTACTCTCTCTCTCTCTAAATAGAAAACCGAATAGGTAGAAGAGTCAGACAAAGGTGCAAGACACTGTTTTTGCATTATAGGAACTTTTTATATTGCTAGCCTGTCTTACAGAGCTAAAGTTCCCGACAACATATATGCCTCTGTTCTTTATTGGATGAAATACACTGCCATAATGAGAGCTTGGTGGAGCCTTGCATTTTGAAGAGTTGACAGATAGTGATCTAGTTTCTCGAATGCTTGCAGGGTTTGCACTGTTTAGGAAGGATCATTCAACTCTAAATACTCTTAAATGGATGCAAGCTGAAGGCATACAATCGGTTGCATTGATATTTTCAACTCTTCAAAGTGTGAAGCATAAGAGTACAATATCTAGTTTATGGGCTTCCAGCCATTCCATGGGTTGATTTAGATATATTCCTTTTTATTATGTTTTTCAATCTTCATTTTATTCTTTCAGGGACAACTTCTATAAACAGTGGATATTGGCCCTTTGAAGTCCAACAAAACTACCTTTGATTATGGCGGATTTGAAGTTCGTATAATGTTTTGATCCAAATGTTTGATTATTGGTTCAGATTTGCAAAATACGCAAGGCTAAACATAACTTAGACTTAATTTTATTGTTTCTAACTCTCAGCTCATAAAAATAAATCTAAATTAGACTTAAAAATTTTCTTTACTGCTTTTGGCCTTGAATGATTTCTTTCGCACGTAATGATCTATGGGTTTGCTATGAGATTTGAAGGGTTCAACAAGCTTTGCATTTGCTTTGGGTATTAGGTTGCTAAAACATTGGCGCTACAATGGCATCTCTACTTGGAGGTGATACAGAAAGCTTCTATCAATACACAAAATTGCAGACAAACCATATATGCAGGAAGCACACAAACTATTTGATAGGATACGTGACCAAGATGTTCTCATGGCCTGCAATATTACCATGTTGCATGTATGTTGATCGATGTAATATCTTGCGTTGGTAAACCCTTAGAGACCTTGTAAGCTTCCTCTAGATTTTCACATTTGACATACATATAATAATGAGATCTAATAGTCTCTTCTTGATAATCTGTTCATGAATGAGTGCCCTTGTAATGTTATCTGGGCTAAGGCCATTGCAATGCATCTCCTGGAAGAGATCAAATGCTGGAAGTTCCTCTTGTGCATAACCTGCAATAGATAGTCTTTTCGCTCTTGAACAATTCAAAAAGATGCAACAAAATGGCCTAAAACCAGAAAGAAGGCTCGTTGGAAAGCTTGCTCCGAGCTCTTTCCGCAGGTGTATAGCATCAGTTGTTTTGCATGTGGCTTATTGCCTCAAACAGCTGATTTCCGGACTGGTTCGGATGTCATGGCTCCTGCCAGACAGGCTAATGGGGGATCGATTGAGCCTCATGGCTTGGGGCTGAAGCCAAGGGGGATGGCAAGGAGAAAGAATCCTCTAGTAAAGGGGAAGGGCGCGGGTCTTGGCATGCATGAAGAGGCGCGGGCTGTAGGAAGTGGCATGCAATTGGTGGCAGAGATGAGGGAGCTCTTGGAATCCCCTTCTGTTGAGAGGTATATGGATTGCTCTTCCTCTCAATATAATTCTGAGACCCCAGTAGATTGTGTTTTGGAGACTCCGGTCTTGATTCCATCAAGGATGCCCCCTTTGGAAACTGGATCTGTGATGCCCTCTTTCCCTGTGCTTGGGAAGGGATCGCTTGCTGGTGATGCGCCCTTTTCTAGGGTGCGGCATGGTGTGCATGTAGATGATGTACCTCCTGGGTTGCCCCTGGATACCTCTCAGGGTGCCAGGGCGGCAGCCCCAATTCCTGTACGCCCCGCCTGGCGGAGCAATGACACTGTTGCTCGCATCACTCGGCCGGGGTTTTCAGATTGGATCAAGCGCAAGGCTCCAGAGTGTAGGACTGCCCGTGTTCAAGAGGCTCTGAAATTTGTGGAGGATCATCACTCTGTTGACCTGCAGGCAGCTCTTCCAGGGACTCCATGGATAGATATGATCATACCAGACATGTTTAGAGCATTGAGAATCTAGTTTAGAGCATTGGGCTACTTCACGGGTTATATATTGGACACGAGGAGGTTTAGCTCTTGGCTTGCTGGACATCTGAGGCGGATTGGTTTGCCCAGGTATCAGTCTCTGAAATTCCTACCAAATAATTTCTTCATAATCATGTTTGAGGCTGAGTCTTCCATGCGGCAGTTGGTTAGTCGGGGGGTGGATACTTTGGGTGAATCATATGTGTTGTATCAATATTATATTCCGGCAATGTCCACCAATTCTTTGACAGCGGATAAAATCCCGTGTAGGTTCCAGATTCAGGATCTTCCTCCTGATCTGATGGTGCCTGATTTCTTGGTTTCTATGGCTAATGGCCTGGGTGTATATTTGGCTCATTCTATTGTGCAGGTCCCCAAGATCTGTGTTGCTCTGCCTACTTTGCAGCCTGTGCCCACTTCTCTTCCAGTGCGTAGTGGTCCCTGGCACAGTGGCAGCCAAAGGCAAGTGCGCAGGGGGTAGAGGAACCCACAAGAAAGGAGAAGAGTGGTGATAAACTGATGCATAATCTAGCTGGAAGAGCACACGCACATGATCCCAACCCCGCAACACCCCCGTGAGAAAAGGGGATGCATGTGGGAAAGGCTGGAGACCATACAATAGTGTCCAGGACAACTCCACATGCACAGACGGCTTCCCAAATGCCACACAATGGCGAAGAGACTGCAACAACAGCGCCGCACCAGGAGAAGATGCTCCATCCTGCAGAGTGCTCCAAACAAACTTGGAGACCAACACCTTACTATGCAGCGCCAAATCCAGAATGGCCAAGCCCCCATCCTCCCGGGGGCAGAGACACTTCCACCAAGCCACTTTAACAACCGCCCCTTCATCATCCCCGCCCCACACAAAATTTCGAACAATCTTATTCAAAGCCCCAGATCTTACCCTCGGGAGCTAACATCGCAGATGTCAGATACACATGAGTGCTACAAACCACCGACTTGGCAATAGTGAACCTACCGCCATGGACAACTTGCTACCCTTCCACCAATTGAGGTGTTTTCGCAACCCCCGAGAAAATCTCATCCCACACCCTCCCCATGGAAACATCCCCTCCAAAGGGAATACCCAACAGCTTAGTACACACATTACCTGGAAGCACCTTCCAAGGGAATAGAGCCAAACAAGGGGAAGGCGGAGTCAGCTGGGCCTATAATGCGGAGCATTTACCCCAATTCAGAAGAATGCCCAAGGCCAAGAAGAAAGTATCCAGAAAAATTCTTCACATTCCACGTATTCCTCTCTTCGCCAAAGAAGAAGTCGAAAGTGTCATCGGGAACCGGTTAATAACTGGCGGCTACCATCCTGCATCCAAAGCCCATCCACCACCCCCTCCTCCACTGCAGCCAAAAACAACTGAGACAGTGCCTCCGCCACAATTGTAAACAAAAACGGTGCCAAAGGGCACCCGACGACCTGAGCCCATTGAGGCGAAGCCGCCGGCTCACCTTGGAGGATTGGTATTGGGGTGGTCGGCTTAGCTTCGCGGGGAGTTCTTTCGAAGCTCGCTACCGAGGGGCGTGGACCGGGCTATCTCGGGAACAAGTGAGGGGAGTATTCCGCTACACATACCTATAGTCCCTCGGGATGATGTGGTGGTGCGGGTTTGGAAGGTTCATTAGGATATTGTGTCTTCTTTGTTTTGTGCGGTCTTGTTACACGGGTGTCGGCTATTCATGACACCGCCTCTTCCGCAAGTGGTCTCGCAGCTTCAGGGTTCTCGATGGCACTTTCGGTTTGGACGCGGGCCATGGAGCTCACTTCCCCACCAAAGGTTAGGGTGCTTACGTGGTAGGTGGTGCACCGGCCAGATCGGTAAATGCCCTTGTGAGTCGGGCTTTAGGGCGGTGTGAGCCCTCTCGCCCTTGTTGTGGCCTTTATCATGAGACCGGTGGAGCATTGTCTCGGTTTTATGCCCTCACTTGCGTGCTGCCCGGATTGGGTCGGGGCCTCGCTTTTGGTGAGATTGACTAGCCGCCAGATTGTCGCTTCATGTGTATCCTGGTGCTTGGCCACTCTTGCGGCAGCAAGCCTTGCATCTGTGCGTGGCTTGGTTGGTGTGGCTGATTTGGAAGCGGCGGCGGTTGTGGCTCTTTCAGGGGATTCAACAGCCTGCAGCCTCTCTAATTCCTCGACTCAGGTACAAGCTATTTCAAAGCTTTCTGGTATTCCCGGGATTAGTAGAGCGGAAGTTTGCCATTTGGCGGGACTTCTTGGGTGTTGTAGATGGTCGGTTTGTACAGCAGTTTGCAGTTTTTCTGTGAGTTTGTTGTGGAGTGTCGAGGTATCGCTGTCTCTTTGGGGCAGTTCTCCTTCCTCCTCACTTGCTTTGTAACATTACCATTCTTTTAATATATTGATGACACAGTTCTTCAAAAAAAAAAAAAAAAAAAAAAAAGGGCAGAAAGAATCGTACTTCTCAACATTAAAGCATGTGGAAGTATAGGAGCCATACAGCAGAGCAGGGAAATACATGAACAGATTAGTCAAAGTTGGATTGAGCGGATATCCTCCTAGGTAATACACTTATTGAAATGTACTGTGCTTGTGATGTTGTCATCTCGTGGAATACCATGCATGCTGGATACACCTATAATGGCTTTGGCAAGTTAACTACGCAATGTCTCAAGACAATGCAACAAGGAGACGTAAGCCCAAATGGGTTACATTAATAAATTCTTGTAAATCATGCAGGGCTTATTGACGAAGGCCACCATTATTCTATGTCAATAGGAACAAAAATGGTGCCATTCTAGGCAATCGGCATTTTTTATGCTTTGTCAGTCTTTTTGCATTGGTCGAGCACCCAAGATTTACTTCAAACTATGGTCCGTCCCACTATTATGGGTTGGAGTTCTTTTCTGAGTGCTTATAGAAATATATAGCAATTCAAATCCAGGTTTTTCCTTTACACTAAATGGGCTAAAATTCAGATATTATAAATGTAGAATTTCATTGTATGGTCTTTCCATATGAAATGCAAATATCAATAATCTAGCCGAGAGAAAATGCGTGAAATATGTTTTAAACAATAAAATACGTATATTTTTTGACTTTATACGTCGAAATATTTAATTTCGTACGCACGGAACCTATCCTTAGAATAGAGTTAATGATTTTGTGGTCCTATGCTTTTGTTTTGAGTGTTTTGCTCATGCCCCTTTTCTGCACTTGTCTAAACATCCTGCAGAGAATAGACAGTGCATGTTGGTACTACAATTATTTGAATGCATGGATATTTGAAGTCATGAGTTTGTTGGAATTACATGCCTAAGTGGTGGCATTTTGGCTCAAAGCTTTTGATTCTAACATCTGGTATCAGAGCCTTTGAGTCTAAAAGGGAGATGGCATCTAATAAGATTGCTGCCTCAATACTTGCTGATGTTAAGGTATATAAAGGAGGTTCTGGTTTCCAAGCATGGAAGATGAAGGTTGAAAAGGCTTTGGAAGCAGAAGGGCTGTGGGATTTGGTCCGTCCTCTCACAGAAACGGAGAAGCAAAGGCGGGTTTCTATGAAGAATGAAGCTGGAGAGTCATCAAAGCCGGAATCAGCTAAGGCTGGAAAGGATGCTGCAAGAGATTTAGCTCAAGCAAAAGGTATTATTATTTCAAAACTTGGGTATGGTATTATTGCTTCAATTCATAGCATGGATCCACGAGATATGTGGCAGTATTTGTTGAATGAATATGAACAGCTAACTGCATCACAGAGACATAAATTGGAACAAGAATTAAGAATGTTGAAATATGAAAGTGGTCGATTTGGTTGAGTTATTTGATAAAATGGACGGAATATTTATGGATTTAGAAGGGCTGCACCCTTTTTCGCTCAATCAAAAATACTTTATATTTCAGGATGTATTTGTCGTGATATGATGAAAATCTTGCATCTTTAATTGCACTATGTCTAGAACTAAAGAAGAAGCTATAAGTATTGCAAGGACTGAAATTACACAAAGAGAAGCTAGAAGGAGTTATGATCAAGGGGAGATAGTATTTTATATTTTGGGAGAGGAAGAGGTAGAAGCAAGGATGTAATGTGCTATGGTTGTGGGAGAGGCCAGGGCATATTAAGCCCAACCGCACTAAAATCGAGGAGGACGTTCATGCTATGCTTGTGGAGGAGCTGGCCATCCGCCAATATGTGTACAAAAAAGAGGAAGAGGACGTGGAAGCTTTAGGGGATCCTCTAGTAGAGGTGCATCCAGAAGTGTTACCTTTTCAAAGCCAACCATAGGTGCTGTATCGTAAGAAATTCCTGAGGAGGAGGTAAAGTCATATGCTTTATCAAATTTATGTGATGAAAATGTGTCTAACCCCGCGGGTTATAGATTCGGAGCTGAAAAATCCGTGATGCAAAGTTCAAAGATATTAAGAAATCTTGAAACTAGTAAGCTCAGATGCGTGCGTATGGCTAATGGAGAAAATCAAAATGTAGAAGCTTGTGGTGTGTTAGAACTCATAGGAGAGAATGGGAAAGTTATTACTATTAATAATGTGTTGTGTGTACCAGGGATGATAAAAAACTTAATCTCTATAGAAGATCTAGTTGATAAAAATTATAAAGTCTTGTTTGACAAGCATATGTGCATAGTTCTTGATAATGGAAAAATAGTTTTATATGCAAAAAGAATTGGAAATCGGTTTGAGCTTTGTCCTAGAAATATAAACATTTTATTAAGTGAAGGTGGAAAGGAAAAACTCAATGGAATTATGGCATCAAAGATTAGGCCACACAAATTTGAAAAAATATAATGTTTATGAGAAAATACAAGTTATTGGATGGTCTAGATTTTACTGAGATTTTACAGATAATAGTGAGGAAAGCACTGCGGTCATGGATGCATGTTGGGCAAACAAAGTAGGAAACCCTTTCTCATGAAGGGTGAACGGTAAATGAAAAATTAGCCCTAGTCCATTCCGATGTATGTGGGCCTATGAGAGTTAGAAGTGCTCGTGGAAAATACTATTTTGTGTCATTTATTGATGACTATACAAGAAAAGCTAAGTGGTACTTCTTAACTCATAAAAGTCAGGTGTTCAACTCATTTAAAGCTTATCTTGCAGAAGTAGAACGTGAAACAGGTGCTAAACTAAAATGTTTAAGATCAGATAGAGGGGGAGAGTACTTATCAGATGAGTTTAAAAGATTTTGTTTAGAAACAGGAATCAAAAGACAATTAACTTGCAGCGGTACTCCTCAGCAGAACGGTGTCTCTGAAAGAAAGAATCGAACGGTAATGGAAGCAGCACGAGCTATGTTAAAGCATGCAGGTCTTCCAAAGTTTTTGTGGGCAGAAGCTGTAAATACCGCATTCTATGTTCAAAATAAAATTTCAAGCAAAGCTTTAAATGGTCAGATTCCAGACGAGTTATGGACAGGCAAACGTCAATCGGTAAAAGACTTCAAAGCTTTTGGTTGTTTAGCATATTCAAAGGTAATAGATGGCAATATATCAAAATTGGATGATAGAAGTAGAGAAACATATTTTGTTGGATACGATAAGGAATCAAAAGGGTATAGACTCTATGATCCAAATAAAAGGGCAGTAATTGTAAGCCGAGATGTTGTTTTCTTTGAAAATATATTATACAAAGATCGGTTTTTAAGTACTAACAAACAAGATCGAGGTGCAGAAAAAGATGCAGATAAAGATGTTAACTGGGAACCAATAGATTATTTTGATGATGAGGAAGAAAGAACCATTGTCGATCAAGCAGAAAAAGAAGCTGAACAGGAAGGGTTGCCTGTGCCTGTGCCTGTACCTGTACCTGTGCCTGTGCATACAGATAACGAAATGGAACCAGCTCCGGAGACAATAAGACGTAGGAGAAGGACTGAAGCTGAATTGCTTAAAGAGGGATATCTTTTGATACTTCACAATATGGAAGGGATGAGACCGGAAGAAGTACTAGGAAAAGTACTATTGAACGCTAATTTAAGATACAGAGGAAAGTGAGAATGTAATTCCCCTCGCCTTATGTCCGTGTTAGAAATTGATACCCCGAATAACTATAGTGAAGCCATAGAAAGTCTGGATTCAGATAAATGGAAAGATGCAATGAATGCAGAATTAAACTCTTTTGAACGTACAGGAACATATAAACTGGTCGCACGCACTCGCCAATGTAAAATGTTGTTGGGAATAAATGGATTTTTAGAATTAAACAGGGACCAGATGGACAAACTCAGAAATTTAAAGCCGACCGGTGGCTTAAAGGGTTTACTCAAAAGGAAGGTATTGATTATGATGAAACTTTCTCTCCGATTGTTAAATTAACAAGTGTCAGAGCAATTATAACTATTGCTAATATGCACAACTTAGAGTTGCATCATATGGATGTTAGCACAACATTTTGAATGCGCACTGATGAAGAAATTTATATGGAGCAGCCTCCTGGATATGAAGTTGATGGAGATAAGGTGTGGAAATTACAGAAGGCAGTGTATGGCCTAAGACAAGCTCCACGTCAGTGGTATGTATGTATCGATAATCACTTGAAAACGCATGGGTTTGGAAAATTAAATATGGATGGGAATGTCTATATCTATAGGGAAAATGAATACTTTTGCATAATTGCAGTATATGTAGATGATTGCGTAATGGCTGCTAACGATATTGATTGTTTAAAGCATTGCAAAGATATTCTAAATAAAAGATTTCAAATGACAGACTTAGGGGAACTTAAACAGTTATTGGGTATGGAAATTCATAGAGATAAAGAGAAAGGATTCATAGCTATTACTCAAAAAAGAAATATTTTAGGCATGCTTAAAAGATTTGGGATGATTGATGTAATGCAAATGCGAAATACTCCAAAGAGTAACCGGGCAAAGAATCAGCTCGAGATGTGTCCCAAAACAAAAGAAGAAGAGCATACCATGATGAATCGACTTTATAGAGAGCTTATTGATGTCTTCAATACGACGGGTTTGTACACGTCCTGATATTTCATATGGAGTGAATGTGTTAAGTCAATTTCTAAATAATCCTGGTGAAGGCCACTGGAAATGCGCGAAACGTATTTTAAGATTTTTGAAAGGCACTCAGAACTATGGTCTTGTATTCAGACGTAAACATGGTATAGGTTTGAAAAGTTTATTACTTGAAGGCTTTGCAGATGCAGATTGGGGAAGTGATCAAGACACTCGTAAATCAAGGTCTGGATATGCCTGCTTACTAGGAGGGTCTGCTATCTCTTGGAAAAGTAAGAAACAAACCTCTATTGCACTTTCTACAGCAGAAGCTGAATATGCAGCGGTGTCTCTTGCATCTAGAGAAATTGTCTGGCTTAGACGACTTCTAGCAGAATTAGGAATTAGTCAAGAGGGGCCAACACCATTATATTGTGATAGTACAAGTTGTATTGCCATGACTAAGAATCCAGTTTTACATGAAAGAACAAAGCATATTGAGCTACATAATCACTTTGTACGTGATCAAGTAAAGAATGGAGAAATAAGTGTCTTGTATAGACCTACTGAGATACAGTGTGCTGACATTCTTACAAAAGCGTTAGCAGAGTCTAAATTTAGAGTATTTCAAAAGGATTTAGGAATAGAAGAAGTTGGAACCATTACCACTTAGGCATGAGGGGGAGATTGTTGCAATTACATGCCTAAGTGGTGGCATTTTGGCTCAAATGACACCTGGTTAGCGCTTGCATATAGGTTTTGCATGGAAGAAAATGATAAAAAAGGGCAAAGCAAACGAAAATGATAACAGGAATCCCATCGATCCGAGCCATCGGATCGCCATTCTGGGAAAGGACGAGCGCCTATATTAGGCCATTGTCGTTTTCCGCCTGGTTATCGGCGTCTTCTCACAGCAGCTTTCTTCGTTCTCGTAGCTTGGCTTCCCTCCCTTCATGCAGCATCTCTTTCCTTGTCCATTGCTTCCTCTCTTCATCATCTTGCTCCTCTTCCTCTCATGTTATCTTCTTCACCTTTATCCCCATCCTTTTCCCGGCTGGTTGTACATCCCTTTGCGGGCCTGTTCTAGACAGGATTGCTTCGCCTATTTCTACCAAATCACTCTGTGTCTTGCTTGTCTTTTTAATGTTGTTGTTTTTGTTTTTTAGAACTTCTTACAGATTGGCATTCAAGAATTCACGCCATATCGCTTGGGGATCCGGATCGACGATTCGTATGTCCAATCCATCAGTTGGGTCAGATTTCGGCCAGGTGATTGGACGTCTGAGACGGGAGCGTGGTTGGAACCGCATGCAATCTCGCTTCTTAGCTTTTCCAAATCCTTTGTTTTTCTCTTCTTCTTCAATGGGACGTTTGTCCGGTAGAGGTATGGCATTTCCATAAAATTCGATGCATGCACAGGTCCAGCCTCTTACTTCATGCCAACAGCAGTTCTATCACTTATGGAGTGTGGTTTTCCTTTGAATTCGAGGCATGCACAAAGCTTTTATAGATGGATTTCTAACGCAATTTGTTTCCTGCTGCGGGGTGATCGGATTGTTTGTATGATGTATCTCGCTTTCGTTTCTTTTTAATCTTTCCAACAAGAGGGACATTTGTTGCACCACATGCTTTCCGCAAAGTACATGCTTAGTTTACGCCTCTTTAGGTTCACTTAGTCACAAGGCCAATTAAGTTAGCAATCACCGGCCCCACCGCATAGGGAATTGGACACACGGGACTCTTCTTGGGATCGTGATGGGTTGATCTCGGTAGTCGGATCGCACTCGATTGATCGGCATCCAATCTCTTTTTGTTGTTGTTCCTCCATGGTAGCTTGATTTCCCATCTTGTTTCTCCCTTCTGCTCTCTGTTCTAGTACATAAATCAATTTGCCTATTTGCCTAGCCTTCTCGCTTTGCCTCTTTCCCTATCGATCATTTTTCAGATCCTCAAACCCCATTAGCTACTTGCCGCTTCTCTCCCATACCTCTTCATGATCAATGGAATCAGATCGACTTGTTGGAGCAATTCGGATATCTCACATCTTTCTGCCCAGACATCTAGTTCCCTGCCATAATCGGATTCTTATATTGCAGAGGGCAACCTGGAGTTGTTGAACTTCCAGCCTGGATCACATGCGACGGACCTGAGACTGGAGAAGATCCGCTTGTTTATTTCTTTGGTCGGCTTTTTTTCATTTTTGAGTATCGCGCAGAACTGAGTCGGGATGGAGCTGCATGCGGCATTTGCTTCATTGATGGCAGCCTCAGCTTTTCTTATTCTTCCTTTTCTTCATTTGCCCAGGCTCTCCGCCATCAGTTCAGCCCCCGACGTTTTTTGGTCTGATCTTAGCATCTGGTGCATGACCGATTGGCGTTTTCCTCTCCTCCACGCTGCCTTTTCAATGGGCTTTCATCGGCCCAGCCAATATTAGCATGCCACGTCACTTCTAAGCCCCTATCCTTTCATAAGGTAATTGTCTAATTTGCATTTTCCTTCTCCTTCGCCTTCATTGAGTCCCTTTTTTCCTAAATCCGCTGCTCACGTGGGTTCTGGCACATATGCGTTTAGTCTTGGCAGTGTTTTTATAGTCTACACCGGTTCTATGTGCATTGGATTGGATTTTAAAACCAATTTTTTGGCCTACATGCATTCTTCCTATACATTTGACGATTTTGCTTTTTTCCATGATTTGGCAGGCCTGCTTTTCTCTTAGGCCCTAGTTTTTCTATACGCAGTTCTTTGCATTTAATTCGTTCAAGTTGGGTGATTCTTTGGATATGGGTTTCAACCCAGTGTGAGCTCCAACCTATAGTTTTTCATTGGGCCATATTATGTTTGCCTCTTTTTTATGCGTGGAGAAACATCTGTAGATTTGTTCAATGCTGTGGTATTGTTCCAACATATTCATTTGATGCACGTATTGACTGGTATCTCATGCATGCCGTATATGGCTCGTTGCTCCATCGTAGTTTATTTGCATTTTGATTTGTCCTTGGGCTGTTCACCATACTTTGGGAATTTACTTGCATTATTCACGCATTATGCTAGTAGACCCTCATTGTGAGAATGGGTGATAACATGTTTGGTATTTGCATTTAAATATGGGTTTGGCATCTTATTCTTCTCATTGGTGCTTATTGGGACTTTTGACTCTACGATCTGCATGATCCTTTGCCTATTCATTGGCTCATCTCATTTATCTGGCGTTTGTTCCTCTTTTCAACATATTTTCTCCATCGGTTACTATTTGTCTTATGCTCCCTATTTTACTTATCATGGCCTTTTCATAGCCTTTGATTTTTTATGGTTACATAGGTTATCTTATGCCCCCTTTACATATACCCTCGGAGGGAATTACGAATCACATTTACATTATATTTTCTATCATTTGGGGTGTCCCTTTTCTTTTTCCTATGCGGGGTTCTCGATTGTTATGTTTTTCTCACGTCTTATTCCTAATAGCATTAGAATATGCGGCATCTAGGGGCTTTTGTTTTAGGGGGTGGTTTTTTCCCCCATGTTATCTCTTTCATATGTGATCTTTTCCAAGTTGATGGACATCTAGTTTTTATATATGTGACATTATCCTTTGAATTTGAGGCTTTTTCATCGTTGTTTCGGATTTTTCTTCTTTGCACTTGTGTTTTATCGTGGATTCGATGCACCATACTATTTACAGGGGTCTATGCTCTCCTCGCGCTGTTTTTCTCTTGTTTATGTTTCGGCTCACTTTTTACCTCGTTTTTCGTCTTTGTGGTCGTTTACTTGGGATGTTGTCTTGTTTTCATAATTCTACTACATTTAGATCTCTTGGTTTATTATATTTTTATTGCCTATAGATTTGTGGCCACCATCTTCGGGGTTGCATTTGTCTTTTTTACATTGATGCATTCCATTTCCATGGTAGGTTGCGGTATGGCTTCAATTGCGTGTTATTTCCCCGACATGCATCTCTTTTGTATGTTATTTTTTATATTGTGGTTCCCATGTGGTTATATGTGGCATTCCTTTCTGTGTTTAGGATTTCCCCATGGTGGTTTGGGTTTTATTTTTTGCACTTGTGTTTGTATCTTATGTGTGATGCACTACACTCGGCTCAGGTGGTATACGTTATTCGGGTGGTATTATCTTCTACATTCTAGGTTGGGTGCGCACTTTGTTGCCTTGTATATATCACATTGTAATGGTTCCTTCATTTGGTATTACGTTATTTTCGATTCTCGATAACTTGGGGGTTTGGCATAAGGGGGTTGCGTTTTATAAAGGTTTCTAATTATTATTGTTGTTCCTCATGTATGAGGCACCTATAGGGGTCTGTGATCTGTTTCATGGTTCTGAACTCAGGCTTATCTCTCTTTTCTTGTGTTACTTTTTTACATTTTTGCGTTTGGTTGACAACGTGGGTTTCCCTATATGTTGGCATCCTCTTATTAATCATAGGCATTCACATGGTTTTTTATTTTTTTGGGCATCATTCGAATTTGCGATGTATCAAACTATTTTCAACGTTATAATTTCTATGCATTCTCAGGGTTTGATTTTTCTTTTTTCGTATTATTGCCTGTGCTCTGGTTCAAGTCGATCTTGTTGCCTATCCTTTTGCAATGTTGTTATCAAACGTTGTTTTCCTTTTTTAGGCATACGGAGCATTACGGTGGTTTCATTTTCCTTTCACGTTATTGCCTATGTCATGTTTCCGATTCTGCTGCCTAGCTAGCTTTTTTGCGATTTATTATGTGGTGTTTTCGATTCTGCTACCTAGCTAGCTTTTTTGTGATTTATTGTTCATCTGTAAGGTTGCATCTTGTCTTTCTAACGTTTATGCATCTTCTTCACAACCATAGGTCGGCTTTCATCTTCATCTTATTGCTTTTGTATTGGGTTATTTATCATTATTGACAACTTGGGAGGTTTTGCATAAGTGGGCCTCATCTTTTTGCATTATATGCATTGACGTGGTTGGTTTCTTCTTGTGTTTATGCATTATACTGCAATTGCATAGCTTGAGTTGTTCCTACTTAGTGGATATTGCCTTTTATTTCGGTCGCATTCTCGTTCTTTGAGGGTTGATTCTCTCCGCAGACGCCATATACGGGATTCCTCATCACGAGGACTTGACTTGTTTTTTTGGTTATCGTTATATCATTTCCTTTTCAGGTTAGTGAGGCTGATGCCGTCTATCGTGAACCCTTCCAACTCTTCTCCGGTGAGTTAAGCTTTCTCCTCCACCGACTTCGCTCGTCCTTGTTGGTCCTCGTCGTCAACGCATAAGCGCTTCCCTTTCCCTTGGCCGGACTCTTTGGACACCGGTTCACTTTCTCCCCAGACCTCTCCCATTCCGCCTCCGCCATACCCATTCTTTACGCCCGTTTCTCCCGATTATACACAATTATTGCGGGGCTTCAAAGGCCGGGGCCACACGCCGAGCACTCCGGACATCGCCGGTTCGTTCCTATCAACTTCCGACCCATTTCGTGTCCGCCCCTTCTACCTCAATCTCCTCCCTATTTCATCGCACACATTGGGTTCTTTGGGGTTCCACATCTCCCGAAGCATTTTGTCTTCTTTTCTTATTGATTTGATTATTTGTTATTCTTTTTTATTATTTATCGTTATTGTTTTTTTCTTTTGGGGATCCATGATGAAGGGTTCCGTTTCCTCCATTTTTTTGCTCGCTATGCAGGGTCCACATGTTGAGGTTCGTACTCACGGTTGATGGCGGTCCTCGTTCTCTCGGGCTTGCTACGTGTTTGCCGCTTCGCCGCTTGGTCGTTGGCGCCCCTCTTCGTCTCACCCTCGCTACGTGCTTCGTGCCCGACTCGACCCTTGGAGTTTTCGCGGCGGCTAGGCTTATAGTTTATGCAGTTCCGCCTCATTTTCTTGTTGTGCTCCGTTCGCTACGTGCTTCGTGACCCAACTCCTTGGCGGTTTTGGCGACTCTCTCTCTCTCTCTCTCTCTCTCTCTCTCTCTCTCTCTCTCTCTCTCTCTCTCTCTCTCTCTCTCTCTCTCTCTCTCTCTCTCCATGACCGTGTAAACGATTTGGTAGAAAAACAAGAGAGGCAGAAGAAATCCTTGAATGTCCGTATTGCAGGCCTACCAGGAACCAGATAATGAAAATATTAGAGATGTTGTGGAGGAATTGTTTACTCAGAAAATGAAAGTGCAGCCCGTGGGCATCCTGGAAACATACAGGGTAGGGAAGAAAAATGGATACAACAGAATGTCTTTGGTAAGATTTGGTGTTTAAGGAGATAAGCTGAGTGTATTGAAGCAGCGCAAAACCTTGAGTGGGGAGAACATCTGGATTAACGACGATTTAACACAAATGCAGTATGAACAAAAAAAAGGGGAAATCTTAAAAATGAAAGAGGCGAGGAAGGAAGGGAAAAAAGCAACATGGAGAGGGGACAGGGTCGTTATTGAAGCAGAATCTCCATAGGAATTAGAGACCATCAGGGTAATGGCGTGGAACATCAATCACTTGACCAGTAAAAAGATCGACACTATGGCGGATGTTCTGGCAACAGTAGACATGGTTTTCTTTACAGAAACTTGGGAGCATGAGGAGAGTGGTTTACCGGAAATTCAAGGTTTTAATGTTTTGCATTCAGTATGGAATAGAAAAGGATGGCGTAGGAGAGGATATGGCGGGATTGCATGTTACATCAGGAAGGAAATGGCGCATTTGGCAAGACTAATAAAAAAAGGAGATACTAATCAATACATATGGGTGGAGTTGCCCGGGAAGCAGCAAAAAGTTTTCTTTGCGGGATGCTATTTTCCACCGCTAAAGAGAAGTACCTACCAAAAATATAATCTGGACATGGACGATCCGTTTCAGCAATTAGAGCAGGACAGTCTTGATCTTATGGCATTGGGGGACATTGTGATACTAGGAGATTTTAATGGCAGAACAGCAGGGAAGCAGGCATCAATAACCAGCAACACAGGCGACCCAATTTGGATGGACCAACTTGATGACCATGAGTTAGATGCTGCAGGATGGAAGAGAAAATCAACAGATAGGGATAGGTGGCCCACTCCCATGGGAACTCATGTGCTAAATATGTGCTGCAGTCTTAATTTGGTTATTTATAATGGCATTAAAAATTCCTCGATACAAAGATTTGTAACTTGTAGAGGAAAGAGTATTGTAGATTACTTTATGGCGGCAGAAAGCGGTTTATAGAACATGTGACATATATGAACATTCCGAATTAAGGAGTGAATCGATCATGTGCCCATAATTTCACATGTGAGAATTAAGGGAACTAGGGGGATGTAACAAAAAGGCGGCATGCATGTAAACAAAGCGGAAATCAAAAGAATACAGGGTATATTGTGAATCAAAGGTGGCAAGTGCAACGTGGCCACAAAATGCTGCTGGAAAAAGTGAGATGCTAACTTCATTGGTGATGGAAGCAGCAAACAAATGCTTTAGGTCGGGGCGCAGAAAAAAGGGGCTGCCATGCAATGGCTGGTTCGATGAGGAATGTAAACAAAAAAGAAGGCAATACAAAAAGTGCCCATGGGCGGGGCAAGAGTAGGGCTGATTAAAGAGTTTAAAACTCTCGCCAAATGCAAAAAAGAGGGCGATCAAGGCGTCTCAAACGGGATGAGATGGTGGCTGACCTACTAACCCGACCCGCTTAAAAATTCGGAATCGCATGAAACAAAGTAAATCAGTCCAACACCATTTGAAGGTCGAGGATCTCATCTCGCAAGTGAAGAAGTTGTACCACATGGATGGCATATCACAAGGTTTGAATGGTATTACAACAGATCTTGTGTTTACATATGGAGATGTGCAACAAGGGCTAGAAAAAATAGCAAATGGAAAAGCGGCAGATACCATGGGATTGGTGGCCGAGATGCTTAAATGGGCAGGAGATGGAGTGAAGGAGAAAATAACTGAAATGTTTAATGCTGCAACACAAGAAGGGTTCCCAGAGGCATGGCAGATTAAGGGGTAGTCCCCATATATAAAAAGGGGAGATGCATGTGACGCAAAACAACTACCGCATGATTATGGTAAGCAATCTCTTCAAGAAAGCTCTTTGCAACTATTGTGGAACATAAGATAAGTGTTTGGGCAGAGGCACGGGATGTACGTGCTAAAGGGCAAGCGGGCTTTAGACCAAAAAAATCCACAATAGATCATCTAGTAACATTTAGAGCTATGATGGATTCAAAGTGAAAGGGACACGAAGACCATTATTTGCGTGCTTTGTTGATTTTACTAAAGGCGCTCGATCCGTAAGTAGGGACCGTTTATGGGAAAGTATGGAGAAAATCAATGTGCCTAGTCATCTCGGGGTGGATGCGGTAAAACTGTTATATGAGAAAGTGCTGGTGCAACTGTCCTTGCCATACAAAGATGAATGCAGTGAGCAGGTGGAAAGTAACATGGGAGTTAAGCAAGGCTGCCCCCTATCACCTACGATGTTTGGCATTTTTATTGATGATCTAGAAAGGTGGATAGGTACACTTGAGGGAGATGGCACACGTCTCGCAGGATATACTATATGTATACTACTATATGCTGATGATATTGTTCTGCTTGCGCGCAGCAAGGATGGGATGCAGAAACATTTAGATATTTTGGCATCTTTCTGCGAGGCAACAGGGATGCAGGTAAACCTAAATAAAACCAAAATTGTGCTCTTTGGTACTACGCTGGATCATAAATTTGCATTTACATATCGCGGGGATACAGTTGGAATAACACAAACGTATAAATATTTGGGGGTGATCGTGGATAAGCATTTCAGATGGAATCAAACAGTAGAACAACGAGTAAATGGAGGGTTAAAGGCCCTATTTGCCATGCAGAAGAAATGTGTGAAGGCCGAGATCTGGAGGTTTGAACTAAAAGAAGATGCTCTTTAAAGTTCTTGTACAGCAAAGTGTTGCTTTATGGATGCGAGGTGTGGGGCCGGGATTATCTCCGAGTTATGGCAAAAGATTGAGAAGATACAAAAATTTTCAAGCAGACGGATTTCTCGCGGTCAAAATGCAAACCCCTTATGAGATGATGCTAGCTGAATGTGGGATGATGCCCTTAGAGTGTGAAGCTCTCACACGATACCTAGGATACCTGAGTAAATTGGGTGACCTAGAAGAAGACAGCTATCCAAAATTGGCTATGAAGGAAACATTTGAGAAAGGGTGGTATGCAGAAGGGCAGATTTGGATGCACAAATGGGGTCTCAGGATAGAAGATCTTGCAACCAATAAAAATAGAATACATGAATGGGTGCGGAGATTTGGTTCAGAAAGAGTTCGGCATAGCCCTGGTGTAAAAATGCTTCACTACCGGGAGAAGATGAATCCCACATTGCAAGAAATGAGATACCTAAATGAGAACATCTCTCTGAAAAAAAGATACGCCATATGCAGGATGCGACTAAGTGCACATCACTTAGGGATTGAGGTAGGGAGATGGTATAATATTCCGCGAGAATATAGGACATGTAGTATGTGTGGGTCAGATGAGGTAGAGGACGAAGAGCATGCAATCATATATTGTCCAAAGATACCGCACCTTGAGGGTTACACACTGCCTGGTGTTAGCAAATTTTGCACCAATTTTTTTGACCTACCACCCACTATAGCCGTAAGCTTCTTGATTGATATGATGCAACTAAGGGAGGCAGGGACTCAAGCTATTAAGAGCTACTTGACAGATGAGGAAGGAGAGGAGAGCAGTGAGGATCCCCATGAGGGGGTCTCAGATGAGGATTGACTAAAATGACATTGTATATAACTGTCTTATAGACCTGATGGTCTCACAAAGACGCAATAATACACTTCACTTCACTTCACTTCTCTCTCTCTTCTGTTGTCGTTCGCTCTTTTCTGTCCCATTCAAGTATTTTGTGACACGTTTTCCACCTCGTTGTCCTTTGTGGCTACATTTCTTCTATGTATATTCTATATTTGGTTTGGTCTGCTACTTGGACTTGAATATTTGGGGATTGCATTTAAGATTTTTTCTTCTTTTTTTGGCATGATCATCGGGGAGCTCTAGTGTTTGTTGGTTCCTTTGTTCACTGTATTAGTGCACTTATTTGTTGTTTCCTGAAGTTGTATTTTCTCATCTTGACCATGGGTGACGAGTGATATTGGTTCGGTGTACCAACTTTATGGATTTGGGCGCTTCTTTGTTTTCGTTAGCTCCACTTTGTCATGTTCGCAGTCGGCTTATTTTTCGGGCATAGCTTTGCTCGCTATATATGATATGATATTTATTACATAATCATTGTGTCAGTTTCGAGACGTTAGACGTGGTTGACTTTTCATGTTCTTTTAGCCCATAGTTTTTATCATTCTTCCCCGTTTCCTCCGTTTTTTGCTCGATATGCAGGGTCCACATGTTGAGGTTCGTACTTCCGATTGCTGGCGGTCCTCGTCCTCTCGCGCTCGCTACGTGGTGTGCGACTCTCCTCGACATCTCCATGTTTCTCGTTCCATCTTTAGGTCTATGCATTTTTTCATTCCTATGCGTAAGTTTTTCCTTTTTGCCTTATTATCTCAGTTACTTGTTATTCTTCCTTCTTATTTGTCGTTATTGTTTTTGGGGATCCATGATGAAGGGTTCCTTTGTTCACTTATCTCCCTCTAGATATTGACCACGGTGTTCGGCAGCATAATGGCCACATTCACGGACTTCGGTCCGTCATCTGCATTCATATCATATGTGCATTGTACGCATTCACGTGGTTTGTTTTTTCATCGCCTTGTTGCCTTGTTCGCTTCGCTTTATCATCCTCAGATGTCTCCTTCCTCCATTTCTTCGGCCTCGACGGCCATATCCTTTTTTCATCAAATCTTCAACCTTCCCCTCCTCGATCCTCCCTCCGGCGGCCCTCTTCTTCGTTCCTCGCCTTCTTCTTTGCGTCCTTTATCTTATCCGACCGTTCTTTCGGGGTGGTGGCGGGTGTCTTCTAGCTATAGGCTTGCATCCATCCCAATATGGTACTCATTCGCCTCGTCGGGGGAGGAGCTTCAGCGGCTTGCTGACTCGGGGGGGTTCCGCATGAGGTCGCTGCTTTGGCGTGCTCCACCCGGGCGGCTCTTCTTCTTCTCACTCTTTCGTTATGTTTTTAGCGACCCGACCCAACACTTGGCGGTGTCGCGCGGTGGGGCTTATAGTGGAGGAAGTCCTTTGGTAGTCGTAGGTTTTGTGTCTCGGCGAGTCCTTTCCCGAGAATCCCATCGATCGAGCCATGGATCGCCATTCTGGAAAAAGGACGAGCCGCCTATAGGCCATTGTCGTTTTCCTTTGGTTATCGGGCGTCTTCTCCTAGCGGCTTTCTTCGTTCTCGTAGCTTCCCCCTTCCCCACCTGGCTGGCAAGCGTCTACCTCTTTTTCATTTATATCTATTTATTTGTTCATGCACTTTTGTGTTCTCCACTTGTGGGTGTGGCTTTTCCATCTTGTTGTTTCCTTCGCATTCTACTATGTTATTCTCCACCTGTGGGTGCTGCTATTTTTTTATCCACCTTGAGGGTGAGGCATATTTTGATATAGTGGATTTCCACCCACTGGTGTCTTTGCTTTTTTTTTCCACCCTAGGGGTGATGCTATCTTTTCATGTTATGTTCTTTTTCTACCTATTTTTATTTCTCATCTCTTCGGTCCTTTGTTGATCCAGTCTTTTTATGGCTATGCTTGTTTTGCGGTTCTAACCATTACGGGTGTTTTTGGGAGTTCTTTGGTCTTGCAGGTTTTCTTATATTCCACCAGTTCCGGGGGACTTGCCGCGTTTCTGTTCGTCCTCCTCTTCGTTACCTTCGGGGATCTCACCATTGGCTGGGGTCGTGCTCTATGTTCACCTTCGCTCTCGTCCGGTTTCTCTCTGTTCTCCAGGCAACACATTCGAGGTTGGTGGCGACCATTTCTCATTAGGGTTTTCCTCGAAAACCCGAAAGGGCGGGGTTTTTTATCCCGATGAGAAGTTGTTGCCATTGCCCTCCTATATTGCCTTGGCATATTTTCTTATGGGGTAGTCCGATATTGTTCCTATGGTCGGCTACCCCTCTCTCTCTTCCAAACATTGTATACTGCTGCTGTGATGAATGACAAGCCTATCTATCTATCGGGCGGTTTGTTGGTTTCATGCGAGTCCCATTCTAGAATCCCATCGATCCGAGACATCGGATCGCCATTCTAGAATGGGACGAGCATGCAGGTTTTGCATGCATGCGGGCGGCGCATGCCCGTTCTAGTTGGGAGTTCGCTATTTTAGGCGCGTTTCTGCATCGACGTCTCATCGGCGCTTCCTCTTCTCTCAGCAGTACCTATTTCTCTTTGAATTGTTTTCCAGGCAGGGGAGGGGCTTCTTCCTGCCTGGTTTGGCCAATTTGGCGTTCTTTCATGCTGTCCTTTCCGGCCTTTAGCCTTCGTCCTGTGACCTTCGTCCTCGATCTTAGTTTGTAAGGAAGTCCTTTGGTATTCGGGCGGTTTGTTGGTTTCATGCGAGTCCCATTCTAGAATCCCATCGATCCGAGACATCGGATCGCCATTCTAGAATGGGGACGAGCATCTGTTTTGCATGCATGCGGGCGCATGCCCGTTTCTAGTTGGGAGTTCGCTATTTTAGGCGTTTTCAGATCGACGTCTCATCGGCGCTTCCTCTTCTCTCAGATTACCTATTTCTCTTTGAACCCACCCCTCCCCTTCTTTGTTTTTATTTTTTTTATTGCGGCACGCTACAGAATCAACCCCCTCCACTGGGAGGTTTGTTTTGTCTTGTTGTTTTGTTGGTGATGTGCGTGTACGGGTTAGCGAAGCGGCATCGTTTTTCGACTTCTCCATTCGTGGGTTTTGGGGCGATTCTATGTTTTACGCTTGTCTAAGCCCCTGTCAAGGCTTATCACTAGGGTTTTCCTCGAAAACCCGAAAAGGGGGTTTTTTTAATCCGGTGATAAGCTTTCGGCAGGTACATTAGCCACTCATCTATTAGCATTGTATTTGTTTTGGGGTCCAAATGATATAATTGGATTTTCCCTTTATTTTTCGTGGGTAGTTCGCATGTGTGCGGCTATCCACTGTCCACCATTGTAGAAAATCTGCTGAGATGAATGAGAAGCCTATTACAGAAGTTGTTTTTGAACAGGAAAAGCGCCGACGTCGTCCTTTTGTGGGCGAATCATTGAACTCGCATCGGGCCGCCGGAACCTCGCCTTGGAGCTTCTATATGCTGCCGAATTTGATGTTGGAGCAGGATAGAACAGGTGATTACTTGTAATATGAGGTTTTCTGTAGTAGAAGACGGTCTGTTTATCTGTTCTGTGTGGTATTGTAATCAAGTTCCTGTGTGGAATTCTCTGTGGGTTTTGATTTGGTTTGAGCAGGAACATCCTTTGTGGATTTAAAGGAGGAGCTAAGGGAGAAGATTGTGTTTGGTTTTCTCTTGGGTTCAATTCCCAGGCTCAAAGCTTTTGATTCTAACAGAGTTAAGGGGATTTGAAGTCATGCTTTTGTTTGGCAAGATGCAGGAGTAATAATGCAATATGTAGCATGGATAGAGGCACTAAGGTCATGATTTGAAAGAGACATGAATTGTCAAAGATCATGATTTGATGGTTCTAGCTTAATCCAAGGTAATATTTGTAAGATAGTAGCAGTTTGGGAAATATGGACCTTGAACCTGCACGTAAGGTTTCTTAAAATGGTCTAGAAAAGGATAGATTTGAGCGCAGTAAATGTAGCAAAGAGCAGTATGCGGTAATAGTTAACCATTCAACATTCAGATGTTCAACATTCTGATGCAGCATTCAATTTTAGTTTAATGCTGAAGTTTTATCTAAGAATTAAAAGTAAGGTCGTCATTGATGTAATAAGTAGCTTGTGGCAAACCTTGTTGAACGGGTGCCTTTTCAACAAGGTTATCTCTCCACTTTCACCATTATAGCAGTCACCTACAGCAAGCAAGAGCTTTCTTGGGTGTAAATTAAATAATAAAACAAATTCTAGGCAAAGTACTCACTCCATGTGATTGACATGCATCTACAAAGACTTTGAGGTAGTTGTCAATCTTGAGACTTTTCTTGGCACGGTATTCATCAACAACTTCCTTGCTGAGCTGATCAACGTGGAACATTTGCCAAAGGAAAGAGCAATAGGTTTCAACGAAAAGTTCATTAACCAGTCGGTTTTACCATAGAAGAGTTAGTTCGTATTGACTTGAAGATGTAATCCCAAGCAAATAGCATTCCTTAAATTTAGGGAAAATTCCAAATATACGCCTAAAGTTAGGCATATTTCCAGATTTACCCTCATAGTTTTCATATTTGCATGAGAATGTTCCATTGCATATAAATGCTTGTTTACTGAATACATGAAGGGTGCAGAAATGTCACCAAAAGAGATTGATTCTCTTCTTATAATTCTAGCACAGAAGAAACGGAAAATGGAACAAGAAGAGGCAGAAGTTAACACTGAAGTTCTGCTAGAGTTTCTATGCAGATTGAGGCGCTTTAAACCGGAAGAATTAAATGAGGTATGTTTAGATAAATTAGTACTGGGTTCAGTTGAAATTATGATTGACATGACTTCTCTTATCATGTTGCAGATACAAGGATACTTGCTATCCCTTAAGAAAGACATATCAAGGGTAGAAAATCAGAGGTTACAACTTCTCAAATCAAAGGAGAAGTACTTATTTAAATGGCGGTTGTCTCTTGACAGACCTGCTGCACTGACAAACATATCAAATGGTATTGCATTTTCCCTTAAATTTTAAATTTAAGAAACTACTGGACATGCATTCAGAGTTGTTAAAGTACCAGGAAGTGGAACGTAAAGAACTGGAGGATATACATGGAGGATTGTTACGGATTTCCCTCTCATTAACATGTTTTTGAATGCATAAATCAAAGCTGCAGCACTTCCGTAACCTCTGATTACAACAACATCAACTTTTTTCTGAGATTGCATCAGGTAAAAGTTTGATCTAAATTGTTTTGATCCAACATCCTTTAAATCTAGTGTTCCTGCCTTTAGCGGTTATTTCTAATGGATGAGAGATGAGAAGAAATCTGCTACAGAAGTATCACTAACTAAAAGAATAACATGTCCACATATATTGGGGCACATATCCAAAGATATTATACAAGTTGCAATGCACTGGAATTCCGGCCATATCCTTCTGTAAGTTGTGATCTTTTATAATCCAAGAAAGTGAGAAGGTTAACTTGGCAGGAACTACTGGTTTGGATCAGAAACGGGTCAACAACTGGTTCATCAATCAGTGCAAAAGACACTGGAAATGTTCTAAAACTATAGATGGCAGCATTCTAGAAAGTTGGCTTGTGTAGCTAGTCACTAACGAAGTAGATCAGCCAACAACCCATGCATTATGTAACCTTGAATTTCTGTACTAGAGCAATAGATTTTTTTATTTTCTTTGTACTAGGCTTTAAATCTATTGCTCTAATTGTTCAATAAATTTATTGTGATTTGGTTCTGATATATTCTGAATTTATTATTTTCTTTTGATGCTGGAGCAACAAACTATACGCACTTTGAAATAACACAACCAGTAGGTCCAGACGGATTTGATTACTATGATAGAAATCATAGATTCAACATCATAATGCAAGCAGTATGTGATACAAACAAAAGATTCCTTGATATCTTTTGTGGATATCCTGGATCGGCGCATGATGCTAGTGTATTGTGAAATTCAAGACTTGCAAAAAGAATTGAAGAAGGCCAGTTGTTGCAAGAGCCTGTTGTGAACATTGTTTTTAGGAGGGAATGAAAACAATATTTCTTGGGAGATATGGGTTATAAATGCTCTTCGTGGTTGATGTCGCCATATCAGAAGGATCCTAGACTCTTAACACTTGCTGGTAAGTTAAGCTTAGATATTATTTTCATGAGTGTTTATTTTTCGCAATTTATTGTATGGGCTGCTATGTTGTAGAGGATATTTTCAATAAGAAGTTGTAATGAGGACATCTATATATTGAACAAGTGTTTGGGTTGTTGAAGGGTAAGTTCAGATGCCTTGATTCAAAGTTAAGGATGAAGCCTACGTATGTTCCGACTATAGCTCATGCATGTTGCGTCCTGCACAATTTATTGATTGATAATGGTGAAGCAAATGTGGAGGAGGAGTTGGAACAATTAAGACTTGAACAACTAGTAAAAGATGAGAACGAATACATTCAAGTTGAAGACGCCGAAGTTGTGAATGATATCTCCCCTGAAGAGGGACTTGAGATCAGAGAATCATTAAAAGAGTATCTCGTATTTACCTGAAATAGGTTAGTTTTCATAGTTCACTTCAGTTGACAAGTTGGTTTGTGATCAAATTGGAGATACATGTTATAGTTTGTGATAAGACTCGATGCCGCAGCATATGAGCTGTTGCAAACAAAGACTTTGAGGTGCTTTTATTGTTCTTTTGTCAAAACGATAATCTGGTAAGAGATATACTATTCAAAGTTGAGTTGTCATTGGCTAGCTGGCACTTGATAGAATTGCTTGTAAAACTGAATTGAATTTAAGTTTAACATAACTGCAGTTATATCTGAAAGCAATTTAAGTTAAATTGGTAACTTAACTGGATGTTTGTCTGAAGGCATTACAACAAATTAGTTAAGTTAAATTGGTAACTTAACTAGATGTTTGTCTGAAGGCGTTACATTTCACATTTCAGTTAACATAAAGAATTTAGCATGTCTTAAGTTAAGGTATTTAACTGAAACGTAAAGGCGATTCTGAGTTTCACACGCGATTCTGCTATATTTTACTTGCAATTCTGACGATTCTCCCTTTTTTTTTTTACCTTCCTGAATTTCTTCTAACCTGCCTTCACGTATATAGGAAAGTCCACTTAGTGGACATTCCTAACATGGAAAGCTGCTGACGCGCGTCAGCGCGGAGGCAGCTTGACACGTCAGGAATGTCCACTAAGTGGACTTTCCTATATACGTGGACGACACTTAGGTGTCATCCCCCTCGGCACCACGTCACCACTGTTTTGCTTTAGAATTCTTTTCCCCTGTTTTCTGCTTGCCTGCGCCGTGGCGATGGATCTTCGGAGACGTCGACATGTTTCTTTTTGAGGCGTCGGCCTACATTTTTGAGGCACTGGTCTTAGATTGTTAAGATTTCATTTGGCGCAGGCTGAGACATCCATTTGGTATCATTTTGTCAACAGTTGAAGGTTTTTTTGGAAAGAATCTTAGGCGCTGGCCTAAGATCCATGATTTTTGACCTGAAGCAAGCTGGAACTTTGTTTTGCTCGAGAGTTTTCAAGGTTCTTAAGATTCTGTTTCAATAAACTGAGATATTTTTTTGATTTTGTTGAAATGTGAGTTTTCTTTTAGCTAACTTTCTTGTTCTTTTACTTGCAGGCGTGGATCTTGCTATTAGGTTCGTCATATTGTTATTTCTGAACGTACATTGCAATATTTTGAAAGTTTATAGTGCTGAAGTGACATTCTGTCGAGAATGCAACAGCTTAGCCAAGTTTCAAGTTTCAACTTTCAACTTAGCCGAGTTTTGGTCTGTCAACTTTGCATTTCTGAGGTAACCACTTAGCTTTAGATTCTGCATGTTAAGTATTCTGCTTTTTAAGTATTCTGCATATTTGTGCATGCTGACTTAGCTTTACATTCTGCATGTTTGTGTTAAGTATTCTGCATTTTTGTGGTAAAGATTTACATTGTGCATGTTTATGGTAAAGATTCTAATGTGAATGTGTTATAGATTGAAGATCTACTGTGAAGGTTTGCTATGGATTCTCATGTGAAGGTTCTATTGCATACTTTACTTGTACTTTATAAAGCTTGTTCGAGGTTTATAGGCATGGATTGTTCAGCCCCAAGCTTCAACATTCTTAGTCCCGAGGGTTGTACTTCTAGAATCCCTATGCTTGGAGATATTTCTAACATGTAGGATGATCAAGATAGTGGTATGGAAGTTGAGTTTCCTGTTGAGGCTGTAGAACAATTTTTGAAAGAATGAGGTTGTGATTTGGAAATTAACAGTGAACCTGATGCAAACAAGTCTGAGAATCGCAAAGTAGTACCATTCCTTGAATTGGACCAGGACCTGGTAAGCGAAATCCAGAATGGCGGTATCAGCAAATCTGAGGCTAAGTTGCAATGGGCAAGGAGGCGGTTTGATAGTTAGAGAGTTCACAAAAAAATTTCGATTGATAAAACAATTGAGCAGCTTGAGTTGAAGGAATTGGCAGGTATGTTAGAGTCGTTTATGATTCAAGTTGTGAAGCTGGATGGACGCTTGTTCCCGTCAGAATCATAAGTATATATATTGATTGTGTTAATTATTTCCATGCATGTTATAATAGTTTACTTTTCTTGTGCAGGCTTCAAGATTTGTTTAGGAGATTTGGGTGTCTAGTTAGACGCGAACAGGAGCGGCGTATTGCAGAAACTGGTATTGGGGAGCCGATTTTAACATTAAGACTTCTGCTATATTTATGAGAGCCAGATTGGCTTGTGTTGCTGCTATGCGACGCTGTAAGATGACTCCAGGGATATGTAAGAAGAGAAAAAAGGTGGACGAGATCTCATTTCAAAATGAACAAGCATTGTTAGCGGATGTCGATCATTCAATAAATCATTCTAAAGGTAAAACTTTTTTTGTATTTAATTTTATATTTATTTTCTGTTATTTAAGTGAATGTTTCTAATATTGTGTTTTGTAGGTTTATAAAAGAGGATAATGTACTATTGTGTTTCTAGGTCTGGAATAAGAGGTAAAAAAGAACTAGCAGGTTCGAAGCTTTCAGATTTTACTATAGGTTCCTAGAATGACAAATAATTTGTGGAGTATAATGAGCGGCTGTCCAAGGCATATGATGTCGGTATGGATAGGTACCAGGAAGAGAGTTTCAGAATGCCGCTTCGTGTGTTTGAACATGATGTTATTCTAAGCTTCAAGCAATTCTTTCGACACTATCCTACTGTGGCTGATGATTCCAATTGGTTGTTCAAGCAACCAATCATTTCACCTCGCAAACTTGTAAGCATTCAATTTTTTTCTTATATATTTCTAACACTTTGTTTGACAGGCACGGTATAATGTCAAACTTCGCCTTAGTGTAAGAAAAATATCACAATGGCTTAAGTACATGATGAAGTTGATTGGAATTGATGGTTCGTTTAGCAATAAGAGTGGAAGAACAACTTTAGTTTCAAGGTTAAGTCGTGCTGGAGTGCCTCTTCAAGTCGGAATGAAAGTAACTGGTCATAGAACATCAGAAGCGTTCCACACAGGTACTTCTCCATTTCTTTTCATTATTGTTTCTATTTTTCTATTATTAGTAATTGGTAGAATTCTTGTAGTTTATTCAGAATGCTAGTAGAATGCTAGTGGAATAATTAGTAGAATGCTAGTAGTCATTGGTAGAATGCAATTAGAATGCTAGTAGTAATTGGTAGAATGCGATTAATTTATTAAGGTAGACTATGTTGCAGGTATGATGAGACCGCAGAACTCCAGGTTAAAGCAGCAATGGAAATAGCAAGACAACCATTCAATCCTGACGGGTCTAGGCAGCTATACGAGGATGTTTATAAGGATGAGCTACAGAAATACGATGAGATTCAGAATGGAACGATAGCTGAAAACGCCTTATATGGTATCTCTCCTGCTTCAACTCCTTTTCATTCTGGTACAGTAATACAGTCCATTGATCAGCAGTTGATCAAGAAAGACAGTGTAGTAAGCGCAAGCACAGGAGCACAGGAAAATATAGGAGGTGCAGGTGGACATTCACGCAGTTGTAGGTGATATTCAGGCAGTTGTAGGTGATATTCAGGCAGATAATGATCTTGCAGATGATGCTTTCCTCAATCGCCATTGGGGATAATGATCTTGCAGATGATGCTTTCCTCAATCGCCATTGGGAGTCTCTCGAACATGCCGCACATGAGCATCAGATTGCCATGAATAGGCAAGTTTCAGAATTGCGTCTTCAACTTGAACTTCTATCGTAAAAGTTAAGCCTGCCGATACTCTGGTATGAATTTGAGGAGAATTCGATATATTTTGGAATATTTTGTGCTTATATATGCAAACTAAAATACTTGCTATGATGTCTAATATGCTTTGAAATAGTGGAATATGATTTGTGATTTGAGTATCATCTGTGCTCATTGTGAAATAGTGGAATATATTCTGTGCTTTGTGTATCATCTGTGCTTATTGTGAATGAAATGATTTATAAAATAATGTACTAATGATCAATGCAAAATTATACTGTGTAATAGTGTCAAATGATGTTTCAAATGATCTATAAATCTGTGTAAAATGATCTGTAAAATTTCGTGTAAAATGATCTGTCCATTGGAATGCAACTGAAAAACTCGAATACTGGAATGCAACTAAAATATTTGGAATGCAACTGAAAAAATGGATGTAGAGCCTGAAAATGAAAATCAAATAAATGGATGTAGAGCCTGAAAATGAAAATCAAATGAAAATGAAAATCAAAATAAATGGATGTAGAGCCTGAAAATGAAAATCAAATAAAAAAGTACAGGTGTCAGCACCACATTCAATATGGGGAAGGATGACACTAAGTGTTGTTTAGGTTGAGTGAAAGACCTTTTACTTGCAATTTTGGGCTGTCAAGCATGCCTCCACGCTTCATGCATCAGCAGGCTTTCCAGCCCAGAATTGCAAGTAAAAGCTCTTCCTCTTATTCTTAGCTCTTCTAGGGTGCTAATAATCATATTTTCAAAGAAGTTAAAGAGGCTAGTTAATTGTTTTCAACAACTTCACTTAACGGCGAGGGCGAATGCACCCTATGTATAATAATGTGAAGATTTACAGAGAAAAAACCATCGAATTTACAGTCTACATACATATGCTGCTAAAAAGTTTTCAATAAGTTTTGTAAGGATCAGCAGTGAGGAGCTGTCTAGTGAAAGAACCAAGCCGTTCGCCCATATCCAAAACCTGCTGCTGCTCTGCAAAGGACAAATCATCCAGCTCCATGCCGAGCCGGGCCACTGCAAAAGGCCGAGATGCATGAGCTACCATAGCCAATCCAAGAATCAAAGCAATCACAAAAGCGGCCTTCAAAATTTGAGCAGAAGCCATCTTTGTGACAACAAATTGGACAGTTCTAGAGGCGATAAATCACAATAACTTATAGCTAGCGCCTTGCCGGAATTGATTATGCAAGAAAGAAAGACTGGGCAGATTATATAAACAGGTGGGTGATTCTCGACGGAAGGTGCAAAGAAAATACCTGGTGTGGCCGCCCTAAAAGAGGGACGCGTATTCTAGACTATTTCTTTGGTTGACCTAGTATGTCGCAGTTAATTTAGCACGTCCACGTTCTAGACACCTTTTTAATCCTATTCATACCTAAATATCCTCTATTCTCATCTTCATCCAAGTAAAAAAAAACCAGTTAACAGTGCTTCATAAGAGTTAACAGCGTAGGAGATATAGAGAGGCCAGTAGCATTAAGAGTACAAAAATTACCACTCATAACACATATATCCAACATATTCAAACCCTCCATTTTGATTCATTTCTCGTTATGGCAGCCCCAAAGAAGCGTAATCAGGTATATTCACTTATCCTGGCTGTTTTGCAATTTACTGTGATAGATAACATCTTAGAGCTAATGGCCTGTGACTATCCTCTGCAGGTTGAGGTTTTAGTGCAGAAGTCCATGGTCTTTGAGAAGATCAGGTGGCTTGTCTTTCAGAACATATACCTGCTTCAAACTGCAGCATTGATGCGGTAAAATCATATGTAAGTTACTTTCCTACCTCTTTAGATAGTATGTGTAAGAGATTGGTTGCAAGGCTTGTTGTAATAGTGACTGTTTTATATGGACGAAGATCTCCATCTACACTAGCAACTAGACATGCCATGCAGATTATTTGAAGAAATCCGGCATTGCAGAAGGAACTATAGCATTGCTTAAAGATATGTGCGCATATTTTGCAGCATTTGACAAAGGATTCACATGTAAACCCAATGCATTCTTGCTGTGGGGACAGGAATTTATATTTAATGGGCCAAGCAAAACTTCATAGTCATGGATTCACCACTCAGGGATCAGTCTACTGCGACTAACAATCTGCAGGTTTGTCTCTCGTTAGAAGCTGCTGTTGTATTGTTTTCAGCGTGTTAGTTTAAATGTATAAACGTTATGGTTTTAAACTATGGACTCATGTGCCATGATTATTGGGGCACTATATGCGTGCTTGCCTGACATTATATTGGAGGAATGGCACTTCTTGGGTTCACGAAGTAAAGAAATTGGACAAGTGGTGCTGAAGATAATGAAATAGTCACAGATGTATGTAAAGAGATTGTCTTCTCCGTAGGAGAAAGGGATAATATACCATGCGAGATTTCCATGTAAGCATGCTGTCATACCCCATATGCCATCCATATTAGCATGTTTGCCTATTTGTTAGAATTATATTTAGTGCTTTCATCTGACTGTCCTAATCACTATACCAGAAGTTGAATTCCTTAGACAAGATTTGCAAGAAGAAATGATTTGATGGCCCATTTTTTAGGGTAAGGTATATGAGGAACTTACTATCTAGTAGGCAATCCATCATGTATGTTGCTGCATTACTGCAATACTGGTGTTATGCTGATGTGGTTTTTCTTCTCAACAGCTATTGCAGGAAGGTAAAAGAGCTTGTTGTGCTTGTTGTACAGCTAGCCCTATCCCATCCAATTGTCTGTTTCAATGTGATAGATAATGGGAGGCATTTAAGCCTTGCTCTGGTGCGAAACTATATGGAACCTTGCTCTGGTGTATTGACTGTGGCATGTTGCAATCCATGGAAGAAATGTCTTAAAAACAAATGAAGCATCATCTCTCTCCACGGACACATGGATATCTGAGACAATATGGAAAAGATTGACTTTGCAAAGGACAGTTTCAGGCTTTTATGGGTTTATCTCAAGTTGAAGCCATTCTTTACGGAAAAAGTTGTTATGCCTTTGTTACGTTGCCCGTGAGTAGTTTGAATATCATTAATTTCATTTATCCGTCTTAAGTATCCCTGCTTATTGACTGCTGAATGCAAGCTTTTGACTAACAGGAGAATTGTTTTGAATTGCAGGGTTTGCAGCACTTCTGTATCCTCTTGCAGGAAATAGCAAATACTTGTTGCAGGTTTTGTGATAGCACACAGCAAAAGACATTTTTACCACTATTTGATGTGCAACATGCGTCATCTTTTGGTCATGTTTCTGAATTTGGTCATGCTTCTATAGCTCAGCCAAACATGCCATGCAAAACATTCTTTAGGAATTGGAGCTGGTTTTGTCGGCTTGAGTTTGACTTCTTAGAGAGGAGACCAGACCACAAATTCAGAGAAAAAGTTGGGGAAGTTTGCGTAATTGCCATATCTGTACCATATAAAGACACGACATCTTCAATTCCCAGTTCTTTTTGCAGCATTTGTATGGGCACCTTTTTGGCAACTGAGACAAAAACTTCCTTGAGGTAACATGTATAAAGTGGTGTGCTTAAACAATTGGTTTACAAAACTTACCATTAGCTTTTCCAAAGGAAGTTTTAACATACATAGTTATTCAATTTGAACTTTTAACATAAACGTGATATCTTCGGAAATTCAGGAAGCAATCACGTATGAATCAGTTAGTATATTTGGCGCTAGCGAGAGATTTGATAGAATGACTCCAACCCAACTTTATTAGATCCTTTTACTCATTACTCAAAAACAAAAGCTAACATTTCTCTTTCCTAGCTCCCTGCATTTTGAATTTGCACTAAATTGTCTTGCATTAGAGTAAACAGTCGGAATGCTGGGTAAATGATTCGGAATGCTAGGTAAACGCTCCAGAATGCGGGTAAATGCGTCGGAATGCAAGGTGAAATGCCGCAGTAGAAGCTCGAAGCCGCTGGAGTAGAAGCTCGGCGCAGCAAATTTTTTTTCTGTTAACTTTCTTGGTTTGAAATAGTGCCACGTGGCACGGTGCTAGTGGTGGACGTGGCAGAATGCCTCCTAAAGTGTTTTTTACGTACACATGTAAGCTAAGTTGCTATTTGTTTACCATCCAACCCAATGAGAGGTCAAGATGTGGCGACCATTCTAATTAAGAATGAGAAATGGATATAGCATTCTTGAAGGAACCTGAAACTCCATGTTGTTGACACAAATGTGGAAGGAAGAACAAAACTATATTGATTATGTTGTAGCCCCAAACATGGCCACATATAGAAGCCTAAGAGATATGTCTCTTTGCTACAGACTTGACTCTTCATTAAGGACATGACTCTACATAAGGTGATGACCCTTGAACAAGATTGCCACATCATCGTATGCCATGACATCCTATAAGATGACAAGGCTGCTGAGGTGGAAGCTTGCTTCCTCAACACTTCCCCTCAAGCTTTGCACTGAAGCAGCTATCCGTAATCATATGCCCTAGATCATGTGTGAGCTCTCTCTGGCTCCTAGAGTATCTGTGTGGAGTTCTTCTTCCCTTCATGATCCGACCATTCCGCAATCTCTTGTAATGTCGCAAAATCATGGAACTGCTTCTTTTTTTGGACTCCATTTCTTCTTCATGATCAAGTTGATCCTGAAAATCCTGTGTATCTCTCCATTCTGAACTATCCATTTTAGAACCGTTTTCAAGCTTGCTAATATTCCTTACATCAATACCCATCCTGATGATCAGTTCATACTGAGTAACATGAGTGTATGTTAAGTCTGAGTTGTCTTCTTCATTGCTTGAAATATCAATCATCTTTTGATCTAATTGCACTGATTCTTCCTCATCTTGGTCTGTTTGTTCATTGAGATCAAAATATTGCTTTATATATCCATTCTGCTTCAATTCTTCCCCTAGGGGATGGCATCAACATGACTTCCCTCACCGCAGAGTGGAAAAGAGTAGAATTTTGGCAAGCCGGTGCCCTTGCAATAGCATTTTTCACAATCATATGGCTCCAAGGTGGAGCCTGGTATATGCTGAAACCTTCTAACCATTCGTGAAGCGTTTCGGTAACATCTGCCAGACCAAGGCATTGATCAACTTCATTTTCCTACATAAAAGATGTTCTTATAACATGAGACTCATGAGACTCATGTTCCTGATTTTCGAAAGATGGATATGAATCTGCCATATTTCCAGAACTTCCCCTCGTCCTTTGTTGTTTTGATTGTAGAATGGGACCTACAAGAATAGAGGATTTTACCATGGATTCGATGGTGTCTGCTGGGCGATGCCTTTCAAATACAGCCTGTTTCTGTTTCGCCTTGAACAGTCACACCTTTTTGCCATGCTGGCAACAACCGGCCAGGCTAGCGTATAATGCGAAAGATTTCTGTGACTTGAAAACACAGGGACTCGAACCATATGCCGGAAAAAAACTTGAACCTTCTGAATTCTCTGGATGGGACTTGAACCCTCTGATTCCTCTGAGACAGAACTCAAATCCTCTGTGGTGTCTGCTTGCATCATTGCTGGCCATTCGGGATTGTATACAGAATCGATCTGGGATGGCTTGTTCCCAGAACTCGTGGATTCTTCAAAGTACATGATGGTGCTTCTGCAATCGAAATTTTATCACCCAAAATCTTCGCTACAGATGTGAGAGACTTTTGAGGCCCTTTTTCCACGGTAGTCTTATTTTTAAAAGTCACATATTTTAGCAAATCATGTTTGGCCACTTATTGTCTTAAAAAAATTTCACTTTTCCACTATAAAAATAAAACACGTCTTATTTAGGTTCGGGATAGGTTTGGATTGTTAATGGAGTCTTATTTTATTTCGGGGGATTTCCCCCGCCATAAAATAAGACACCTAGTCTTATTTGAAATATAACTAAAAATAAGACGTGTCTTATTTTTTAATGCTTTTCCACTAGTATTTTAGTGGTGTCATATTTTATGACTATCATGCAGTGGAAAAGCAAGATTCAATTTGTGTGTCTCATTTTTAGCCCTGGAGTCACAAATGGTGTCATATATGGTATATGGCAGTCGTATTTTGTGACTACGGTGGAAAAAAGGCCTGAGGTCTCCAAAGGGCCGCTCCATTGTCAATTCGTGAGGCTGCAAATTGCGTGAAAAAATCTTTTTTCCTTTTCCACAAATGTCCTCCCCATGTCCGCCCCTTTCTTGGCTATTTTTGTTGTGTTCGTCGGCCTTTTTATGGTTTGTGAACCAAATTCTTTTTCTTGCCATGAACCCATACTTTGGCTTTTATATGTATCCATAGGTTGTGCCTTGTCTAAATTTTTGCACGTCATGCATTCTCTTTATACTAAGGACTAGAAACGTGTGCCCGGCGATGCCGGGCATTAATCATAGACGTGTGAAATGCTATATGTATATGGAGAGTTGTAAACAGTCATGTCCATAGAGGTAATGAGGTGTCAAACAATAATGCTAATAGATATAATGTGGTAATAGATGTAAAAGGATTTAGGGAGGTCACGCATTAAGCATGATAATAGAATTGAGTCATGGAATGGAGAGTGGGGTAGTTGTAGAGAGTGGAGTAGACGGATAATGATAAAGTTGTAACCTATAAACCCTAAACCAAACCTTGGAATTGTCTCCATTTGTGAAAGATATAAAACATAGTCATATATCCTATCCGAACATACAAATCCCAATACCAATCCCTAAATTTGTAGTATGGTGGCTTCTTCCTGTTCCTTTTATGCTGCCAATTTTGTGGAAAAAAATATTGTATTGATTGGTTCATGAAACAAACGATGACGGTAGTCCAAGTTTGTGTGTGTGTGGACATGTGAAGCTCTAAACGCCATAAACCCTAGACCTTAAAACTTGGAAAAGAAACATTCTAAACCTTAAGTATTAGTGGCTCGAGAAACCCTAAACACTTTAATCCTTTAACCAATTGTCTGAGAGGGGTTTGAACACAAAAATATAAATCGTAGAAAGACAAAGGAAAAAATAGATGGTTCATGAAAAAATAAATGGTTCATGTGAGAAGATAATGATATGTGAAGGGTTGACCACATTTAAAGATGAACTCCTCCATGAGATATAATGAGCATCCTTCTCAAATTACCAAATTACGGACCATGCTTTGGTGTAGTGTGGAAATATATAACTTGGTTGCAATGTCATGTCATGTGTACATCCCAAGCATTATACAAATAGTTAACTACTTAAAAGGTAAAAAAGAAATTTATGGGACAAAAGTAAACCATCCAATATGTTCATAACATCTTACATTGCTTATGTGTGTGTCTCAATTGTTTATAATAAGGTGAGTGGCACGAAGAGAGAGAAGATTAACAATTATATATAGCTGGATGAGATGTTTTAGAGGTGGGATATTGTATGTCAAATTAAATGTATAGGTTTACATCCAGTTGTAAGGTGAGTGTGTGTTTCTAGTAACTGTGTTTCTAGTAACTGTGTTCCACAGTAAACGGGTGCCCGGCGTTGCCGGGCTAATGTCTTGGCATATGTTTTTATTCGGCCTTTAATGTCCATATGTGGAAATTCTTCGACAACATGCTGATATTGGCAAGAACGGACATGATTTGCTTTTGTAATTATTTTTATTATTGAAATTGTCTAATGACAACTATCACCAATATATTAACTTTGTGTTTATCACCAGTAAATGTGTACCCAGTGTTGCCACACTAATCTAGGAGTAAACGTGTGCCCAGTGTTGTCGTGCTAATCTAGGAGCTTGTGTGTTTTTATCTGCCTTTAACCTAAGTTAGTACATTGGTGGCAAATCACGTGTGATGTTGTTACAACGCCACATGTTGATCCACAGGTTGATGTTCGCAAGAGAGAACATAATTTGCTTGTTGAAATTGCAGGCACACATTATCATCAAATAGTGTCCTCTGGGATCCTATAGAACTCTAAATATGCATCCCCACATGGTGCACGTCATCATAAAAATCTGAATATGCATCTTCACGTGGTGCACATCAACAGGATTCCAATGTCAAACTTTTGTGGATGCTTCATGATAACTTCACTTCTTCTCTACAGATAACATCATAATCGATGTAAAAGTGTAGTGCAAGTGCAATGCCCTCACGCATTGGGACTAAGTTGCATTGCCCTCATGCATTGGGACTAAGTTGCATTCTCCCATTTCATACAGAACTTCAAACAAAGGCAAATGTTAATGTTATAACAGGGGCAAATGCTATAACATTATAACCTATCTATACAAAGTCATAGTACAATTGTCTTTCTTTATTCAAACATTCTACTGGTCTTATAAGGCTCAATTGATTCGGGCAATCTAAACAATCAATGTATTTATTCTCTCTTGTATGTCATATGTTGCAGTGCTTAGTGGTGTTAAACTATAAAGAAGCCCTTTTAATTGAACAAACCATCAGTTTCCAAGGATCATATCCCTGCACAGTTCATGTTCTTGTTAACAAAGAGCTATATATGGCTTCTGCAACCTCGTAATTTACAATGCAATCATGCCTTTCTAGACCCACTTGCGATCAACCCCATTTGAAGTTGACAGCGCATGTTTAGTTTGAATTGCAATGCCATTATGTTGCACGTAAAGAAAAAAAGATTTCAAGCAAATTAGAATGGGCATGCCTCCAACTTATCTTCTTACTACAATTAGAGAATATATGCTAACTATGGTGTGTGGTGGTTCCCTTCGTTCATTGCGACATTCGTTTAAGAAAGTTTCTCTCTACTCCATTCATTTAAGAAAGTTTTTCTCTCTACTTCTAAGATATACTGCCCACAGGACATGGATTCCTTTGTTTCTTCGTTCATTTATTTCAGCGATGCTTTTTCATTTTGCTTTCTTTAATTCAACGCACATTATTGTCTGCATCAAATTCGCATTTTTGTGCATGTTGTTGTATTTGAATCTTGCATCTATTGTTCCTTTTTTTCCTGAAATTATAAGCACAACAAAAAAGTATAAGCACAGCTTGGAGAATTTTCTTGCTCTTTATATTAACCAAAGAACAATAACATTGGCACTTCCTCACTGCCCTAAGATGCGAGGTTGTGAGTTCAACCCCCAGATCTCTTTAACACCCATGATCCTGAATAAACAAAAATGCAAACTTGTAAATACCTGCTGCGGCTTTCCAATGCCATGCATTAGGCATTATTGGTTTGTTGAATATTTCCTCAGCGTCATTTGGGATACATATCAATGGCATCTGCAAAATTTGGCCCAAGATTATAATGTACAATTAAGAAATGAACCTCTTTTCCTTCTGCTACAAATTTACCATTATGTGAACTTATCTAGTCTAACAGCTTGTACCTGCATTTGTTGAAGCATACCTAGGCAATCCTTCAGCTAGAAAGAGTTTCAGTTATAGCACCTTTATTCCTTCAGTCAGTTTTATTCCATTGAACTTAGATTAATTGAAGCAAAAAATGAATATACACCAAGGGGTTTGAACCTAGACTGTTCCATCAAAAGTTCAATTATAACTACTACTTCAAAAACAGTTAAGTGCTGAGTGCTGACGGAGTCAAATATAGTTATGATGTCAAGCAAATGCAGAAAAGTGACAGTTCATGGGAAAATATAAGCTACAAAAAGTGACAGTTAACAAAAAAAAGTCCTGCTTTAAGGTATAAGAGTGCTCATCAAAATGAGCCCTTTTGATTGTAATAGAAAAATGAGAAATGCCAAGGAATCACATTTTCATTACCTCTTTGATCGATGCAAGAGCTCTCTTTTGAAATGATCAAACAAAGGAACTGTCATCAGATTGAATGAAGGTCTCCATAAAATGATCATGCAGCCAAATACAGAAATACAGATCAGGGAAAATCCAATAAATCAAATATTCTACAAACATGCATATGTGCTTGAAGTTAGATACATGTAGAAATAAGGTCTTTTACAATAGCTTTGGTCCAATAGCAAACATTCTACATAGCATTAAATTCCTCCACGTAAACGTCCCTATTCCTCCATGCATGCAAATAAGCTGCATTCAAAACCTTGAAAGGGGGCAAGTAACTTTGAATAGACAAACCAAGCTAACAGAAGTCGTGAACTACAGGCATCTGGCATAGCTGAGAATTGCAAAATCCTGCATTTAGTTCATCGTATACTATGTATGCTCATAAGATTTAGGCTTAACAATGACTTGGGAAGCAAATTTGAATAGACAAACCAAGCTAACAGATGTCTTGAACAACAGGCATCTGGCATCTGGCATAGCTGAGGATTGCAAAATCCTGCATTTAGTTCATCGTATACTATGGATTCTATGTATTCTCATAAGATTTAGGCGTAATTGATTCTCATAAGATTTAGGCGTAACAATTACCTGATGCAGCAACATGGGCTTACAGCCGAACCTGACTGCCCACACAAAAGCAGAGATGGAACTTTGTTAGAAAGATGGATGGTAGAAAGAAAATAATATGAAATGATCTAAAGCAAAAGGAACTCGCAAGACAAAATCTGAAATGCGCAATATTTGTTACGTAGGCCCCTTGTTCTAAAACTGCAATAGCTAAAAAAAAAGGATTAGATCTCGACCTGTTTCCTCTGAACACGATTTTCGTTGAATAGAATATCACTGTAGACCTGAGCAAACAAACCTCTAAATGAGAGGAACAAAAGATTACAAAAACTATTAAATGCAGGAAAATACATAAGCATGGAGCTCTAGCGGTAGACAAATCTTGCTACAAACACAGAAATTGATAGCAGAAAGTTAAAAGAAAACGGAACTCAAAAATGAAAGAGGGGAGATGATAATGCAAGGAAAAGCCGATTGATGCAGATCTGGCACCATGTATCTGGAAAAGATCGTGAAAAAAAGATCTGGAATGCAGGTCTGCGAAAAAAGATCTGAAATGAAGGTCTGCGAAGCAACCCATCCGAGATAACGGCAAGCCAAAGTGCTGCATCACCGCTGAATGCAAAGGAAAAAACTGATGCAAGTTCCATATGCCATAAGGGACGGAATATAAGAAATCCGGATGCAAGTTCTGTCCACCATCATCAATCCTTACTGCTGTGTAGTAACCAAAAAATTAGTTGAGAATACAAAGTATCCCCCCTGTTTCAAAAAACGAATTCCTTCCTTCCTTCTGAACACAAAATGAAGCGCAGAGAGAGAGGAATAATGGAAGAGATCGATTCAAACTGGCAATCAATGCTGCCAGCATGCGACCCGCAAGGGGACCCGTAAGCAGGGAGGGAACGCCGCATGCGGCGTAACATGCGGCGTTCCTTGGCGCGCACCCCAACACCCTCACAAAATAAAAAAGAAGATTTCATGCACCAACCTCTTCATGTCATCTGCAGTATACACTGCCTTGAGCATTTCTCTGTCATTTGCAAACTCATAGATATAGTCGAGTATGCTATCTCGCTTGTGCCAAATGAATTTCTTGACTTCGTCCTCGTTTCTCCCATGTACACCGCTTTGTTTCACCACCCGCACGTTGGTCGAAACTGGCTCCTTCTGTGTACACATTGATTGGGAATATGCACCTCCTTCGTACATTTATGAACTTGTCTCCCCCATACTGCTAGACGAGTAATCTTTACAGAACTCACGACCCCAAATGAGTTCCTAGCACTGGCGACCCCAATTGAGCCGTTTCTAGCCTTTTCCTCTAAGCTTGTGAAGTCTTTATGCTCCTCTGGCATCTTTTTGGACTTATGCCGCTCATAAAATATTTTGCACCATCTCTTGGATTTGTCATTGTTAAATCCATTATTGTAAGAATTCTTCTTAACAAGACTAAGATCCCTAGAGTAATTTTAAAGACTAGATTTATCCCATATCTAGTTACCTCTAGTATCTTTCTAACTTTTTCTTCGTGCTTCATTACTCCTAAGATCATGCGTGTGGTTGGCAACCCCTTCCTTCTATAATTGCTCCTCCTTGAGCTTTGATACCATGACACAAGTATGGAAGGAAGAACAAAACTATCTTCTTTCTTATTTTTGGAGTGTATTGCAAATTTTGTGGCACAGCATCCAAAATGCAGGTTGTTCCCTTTGGAAATCTTAAACTATTGTCTAGATGCTTTTCGGCAAAGAGATAAGTTGATTTTGCTACTTTATTTTTATATGTCAAATGCGGCAGTTATTTTATGCCATTTGATTTTTTCCCTTTTTGGTTTGTTAGATGGAAAAAAGATCGGGTCTGTGCTTTCGGATGGATATCCCAGTCCACGCATCTAGCTTTAGAAGTTAGGTATTGCTCCACCTGCGGGATCCCAGTTGAAATTAAATCTTCCCAAATAATGCTCAATGATATTGGTTTATCCAAAGCGAAATTAAATGGGGTAGGAATTTGAATTGGCTTCCTATCTTGTTGAATCAACAAATCTATTACTTGAAGGAAGGATGTGGAGATATTACAAAATTTGGGTTTAGCTTATTGTTTGATATATTATGCAAATCAAGCTTTCTCATTTGCCCATCTCATTTTCCCCATCTCATTGAAGTAGGTCGGATCATTGCGCATGGAGGAAATTGCCCATCTCATTTTGCAAATCTCATTGCATAAGGCGGATCATGTATTTAGGATCGTAAGCGTGTAAAACTATATATTCGATCAAATCAAGCATTGGGATTGTACAAAAAACTAACTATTCTTTTTTTCTTTTTGTGTAATATATTCTAACTATTCTCGATTCTTCATTTTCATTTTGGCACTTCAAGCAATTGGTTCTCATTTTGGCAAAAAAGGTTGGGTTAGATCTTGGAAGCGTGAGTAGAGCATATCGCCATTGATGATAGGCTTGCTTGTGAATCTTCTCAAACCCGATGAAGAAATGTTTATTTGGTGGATTCAAAGCATTGAGTTGGAGTTTTACGGAGGTTTTTCTTCGGTAAGATTTCCACAATGGGTTTTATTTTATCATGAGTTTTAACTGTTTGTACTTTTCCAACCGAATAGATATAGAAGACCTTGAGTTTGGATTGAAGTTCCTCTTTAAAAAAGTGGTTAATTGGGCGAAAACGATTCTTCATTATGTTGCCTTTAAATCTTAAATTCTTTTTAAATCTTCAATCCAGCTTTGTTTAAGCAAATCTTCGTTTTGACATGCAGGGCACTATCAAGGTGGCATACTAGGAGCTTATCTGCATTGTTCAACACAGGTCAGTGTTTTATCTTCTCTCCTATATTCTGTATAGGTCGGTTGCAAAGCCTTTTTCTGAAGGTTACAAGCATCAGAACAATCCAGGTAATCATGAAGATTATTGTTAATCCCCCTTTTTCGTTTTTACATGGAACATTAATTATATGTGAGTTTGAAAACTCTTCATATCTCTTTTGCAGAAATTCTACATGTGAGAATCTACAATCAAAGCTTAGTTACAACATCACAAGAAGTAAGTCATTAAATTTAATTGTGGTTTACTACTTCCATTAGTTCTTTATTTTATGCTTAAAATAGTATCATAGCATGCATTGAACTTAGGGTCAATAAAAAGTTGGGCCAAAAATTAGGATTGAGCCAACAAAAAATGGGCCATCGTTGCAATAAAGGCAAAATATAACAACTCCGTGGGTATCATTTGTGGATAGGGAATGGGCGTGTGTCCCATTAATACATCAAAAAAGGGAAAGCAACGACAAGAAAAACGGGGATTGGGACATCATTTGTGAATTGACATAGCCAATCCCCCATTAATACAACAAAAGAGGAAAGCAACTATGAGAATATTGGGACTGGGTCAACAATAATTGGAATTGTGTCGGTTCTTGGGGATTAGGTCATCTTTGTGGATTGGCATGCCAATCCTCGTTGGTTCTTGAGTTAAAGAAGGGGAGCCAATATAGTCACCGGGCCCCGGGGCACACCTCGTTATAAAGACATAAACAGTATTGCATAATTGTTGCTAGGAATCATGCAACATATATCTGAGTCATGGGACCGAAGGATCAAATAGTGCAGGAAGCTCGGGGTGCCTCCTTGTTATGAAGACTCCATAATTGTTGCGAGGAATCGCTTCATGGATACATTATTGTGGCGAAGAACCAATTCACGCATTCCAAATGTGGTGAAACACGAGTGTGCACTGGGCTAGATATAAAAGGATATGTTCTAAATGCGGTAGACACGAGTATGCACTGAGCTAGACATAAAATGATCTATCTGCACTAGACTGGACATCAATCACGTTTCTGTATAGCTAGTTAATGTGTATAAAGAATGACATGTTATGATTGTTGTGATCTTGTATTACATTTGTGTATTTGTGTAAATGCCAAGCATATGCATGTGTTTTGAATAGTGGTGTATGCCAGCCAAGTACTTGTGATGTTTGTTGTATAATATTGTAGCAAAGGTAAATACATATGCTATGACATAGGGGTTTACAATATTAAAGAGAAGAGGACAAAATTTTAAGAGTAAGGCAAAGCTTGGGCACAATCCAAAATGAGAGGTTGTATCAAGCATTGGAGCACATAAACTATGGCTATGGATGCTTTTCCCTCCCTTGCCTTAATTTGCTTAATATTGGCCGGATGTAGAGCAGAAAATGTGTGTCCTCCTGCCATGTTCATTTTTGGAGACTCTTTAATAGACACAGACAATTGGGGTTACTTGTTTCCAGATCCAAATTACAGTTTTGGATCCGATATAAGGCGCATACCGCGCCTCCGCTTTAGAGCTTGTGATGGCCGTCTAGTCATCGACTTCGTAGGTAAGCAAATCAAATAATGCTCAATGATATTGATTTATCCAAAAAAAAAAAAAAAAGAATCAACCCCACTGTTTTTCCTATCTTGTTTCATCCAACATATGTTTGATTACTTGATTATGCAAGCAAATTGTGGAGATATTCCAAACAATTGGATCAAGCAATTGTGTTGATTGATATATTATGCAGCTCAAGCTTTTGGATTCCCCTTATTTTCCCCATATTTCATGAACATAACTCCGAATTTCAAGCATGGAGTAAACTTCGCTGTGTCTGGAGCAACAGCAAGCAACACGAGCATAAGGTCTTTCATGTATTTAGGCAGGCAAATCAACAACTATATATTCTTCAAATCAAACGTAGAATCAACCTCTGCAACATGTATTACACTGAATTTCTTCACAATGTAATATATTCCAAATCTGCCAGAGAGCACTTCATTTTCAACTGGTTTGTACTACATAGCAATTGGCGTAAATGATTTTATGCAAAACTACAGGTACAACAATTACACAGTAGAAAGGGTGAAGGTAGAGGTAGTGCCAGAGGCCATTGGAGCTGCGACGAAAGCCATATACGTAAGTGATCAAAAAAACATAAAAAGACAGAGATGCTTTTAGAAGGGGTCCCATTGATTTTTTTTTTCTTTTGGGTTTTCAAACATATGGGCCTGAATAACATGTCATGGTTTAGATCATGACTCCATGAATCTGCTATATCTCATTTGCGAGATGTGGTTAATGTGGCCAAAACTTTTGGTTAATGTGGCCAAAAAGTGGTTAATGGCAAAAAAGTGGTTAATGTGGCCAAAAACCGGGCTTCAAAAAAGCGGTGGGGGCAAACCTTTTTCAAAAATTTGGTTCTTTTCGCTCTATGGGCGGTTTGATTCGATATAAAAACCATGCCAATCGCTTTGTTTGCTCCTTTTATGCTAGACTTTGAAGAGAGAAAGAGATTTGCAGGCGAGAATGGAGCCGATCGACCCAAAAATGCCAAAATAGTTAGTTTTGGGCTTCAAACCGCAACGTTTCTTCATCGGGCGTCTGGTGGCCACATTAACCACATCTCGCTTTGAGATATCGGGGAGGGGCTTCTGCGGTCAGAAATTCACGAGAAGTATGAGCGGTTTGCTGCCATATTATGATTTGATGTTAAAAATGGAATATTGATTTGTGGGTTTATGTTTGCAGGATCTGTATGAAAATGGAGGCAGAAAATTCCCATTGGTGAATTCCATCGGCAATGGACATCGGATCGCCATTTCTTCTCGGCAATTTTGGGAGTGGAAAAGCGGGATTGCGACCCATTTGGTCATTCAATAGAGCATAACAATGCGGTTAAATTGTACAATACCTATTTGCTTTGGAATCGTGGAGAGGATAAGAATTCAATTTCGGATGATGGTGTTGTCGATGCCAATTTTCTGACTTCACATGATTTGTAGCTCATCCTTCCAAATATGGTGCCCTTCTTTTTTCCTCTTGGTCTTTTGTCGTCCTAAGTTAGGCTATTTTTGTGTCATGTTAGGATTTCCTGGAATGACGCTCAAGGGCCAGTTAATTTGTTCATGTTGCACATTTCGAGCTATAGAAACATCCCCTTAGTAGGAAATGGATGACTATGTTGTCGTCGTCGTTATTGTCATTGTCATCGATGTTGTTTAATGTATCGCCTTGATGCTGCTGTGGAGGAGGTGGAAGACTGGGTCACCCTGTTGGTCAATGTAGCTTGCCCACGTCCCCGCTCTGCAACAATGCATCTGCCTACATCAGTTGGGATGGTATCCATTTTACTGAAGGATTTAATCGCCTAGCTGCTATGAGTTTTCTAGAGAGCCATTTTGTCAATCCTCAATTCAGTATTAGCTCACAGTGCCAGTTTTCCTTTGGCCACTTTTGAATTCATTCCTTTCTTTTTTAACTTCCTTGTTTAATAATATGTGGATATTGGGGTTCCAAGGAATATATAAAAGCACTATTGGATTTCATTTTACACTTCTTTTGAAGAATTGGCAGGAACAGAATATTAAACTTTAAGATTTTATTTTATAGTACTTTAAATGGAAGATTTTTATAAGTGGTCTCGTAAAAACGAGGACTTCCAAATCGGGACTTCAGGTTATTTATTTTGATGTATTTCAAAAGTCTTCAATGATAGGTCTTCTCTACCTTCATTTTCTTGTAGTTCAAAAGTCTTCAATGGTTGATTCACTGAATAAAGTACTCCAATAATACCTAATTTTTGTGTTGTTCCACTCTTTTACTATATGTATGTTGTGGAATAATGTATAGGGGAATGGAGGTTGAGACTCCATTCTCAGTTTTGTGGCTGGGGTCCTGTGACCTGCGTTAGCCGGGAGGAGGTCACATGTAAAACCAGAAATGGAGGACCAACATTCATTTTCCTACAAAGTAGAAATACGGAAGGGAATTTTCAGCAAATCTGGCAGATTTATGAGTACACTAGTTAGAATGCCCAGCGTTGCTGGGCATAATTTATTGCTGGGCATAATTTGGTAACTTGTAAATGTTGAAAACTTGAACAATCCACGAAAACTTACTGGAAACTTTAACAATTCATCGTAACTTTTTTGGGAGCATATTTTATGTTGTCTTCAATTTATAAAGGTTCTTTTGGCCTTCTCCAACTTTGGCATGTGCCATTATGATGGCAACCCCTATATGTTCACTGGCCTTACCATCATCTAAAAATGTTGTGAAAGATGGTTCTTTGGAACTATTGTACACTTGGTATATGCAATAACCATCTTTGACATTGTTTTCGCATAGTATTCCATGTCATGAATTTGGAGTCTTTCTTATTAATGTGTGATCTTTAGCAATTCAAGACATCATTGAAAATGGCTTTAACATAATGTACTAGGGACGTGTGCCCGGCGATGCTGGGCATTTCTCGAGAGCATGTATAATGGGTTTTAGGGTATTAGACTTTGTAGCTACATTAAAATTTATAGAATCTATTTAGGTGAAATGGGCAGAAAGGCATATTGCATGAGTGTAGTTAAATAGAAATAGGTAATGTACATGAGAGCAAACTTTGTTTCTAAGTGTAAACATGCTATGAACTAATCTTATAAATAGAATAGAATAGAATAGAATAGAAAAATGATCTTTCAAAGCAAAAAGTTAATCAAAAAGTGACAAAAATATTCATCCTATGTCTATTTGTTATAAAAATATTCATCCTATGTCTATTTGTTGTTAAATTTCTTAGAGAAAATCATTGTATTAAGTGGTTCATTAGCAAGCTTAAAGGTGCATAAGGACTTTGGAAGGAAAAATGGTCATTTGCATCAACATTATTTGCAATGGAAACATTGGTGCGTGTTGATGTGACCCATTACTGTTTATTTTAGTAATGTTTCCCTTATGTTGTCAATTTTGTGGCAACTTATAGTTTTTGGTTTAGTAAATGTTTGCTAATAAAATCATCAGAATAAAAAATCCTCCTCTAAATATGCACATTTATTGTACATTGAAAATTTCATATTGTCTCCTGAATAACATGTCATGGTTTAGATCATGACTCCATGTAATCTGCTACATTCATTTGCATGCATTGCAATGTTTCTACTTTTTAGTTTCTAATAATATGCATTAAATTTGTTTCTTATGATTGAGTTTTCTCATGTAAAATCGTCCTTGGGCACAAAATCAGATAGACCTTTTTCTAAAATGCATGCTTTTCTAAATTTGAACACAACAATTCCATCGATCCGAGACATCGGATCGCCATTCTAGAATGGGACGAGCATGCATGTTTTGCATGCATGCGGGTGGCGCATACCCATTCTGGTTGGGAGTTCGCTATTTTAGGCGTGTTTCTACAACGACTCCTCATCGGCGCTTCCTCTTCTCTCTCAGCAATACCTCTTTCTCTTTGAATTGTTTCCAGGCAGGGGAGGGGCTTCTCCCTGCCTGGTTTGGCCAATTTGGCGTTTCTTTCATGCTGTCCTTTTTCGGCCTTGAGCCTTCGTCCTGTGACCTTCGTCCTCGATCCTAGTTTGTAAGGAAGTCCTTTGGTATTCGGGCGGTTTGTTGGTTTCATGCGAGTCCCATTCTAGAATTCCATCGATCCGAGACATCGGATCGCCATTCTAGAATGGGACGAGCATGCATGTTTTGCATGCATGCGGGTGGCGCATACCCATTCTGGTTGGGAGTTCGCTATTTTAGGCGTGTTTCTACAACGACTCCTCATCGGCGCTTCCTCTTCTCTCTCAGCAATACCTCTTTCTCTTTGAACCCACCCTCCCCCCCTTCTTTGTTTATTATATTTGTCGCGTGGCACGCGCGTAATCAGCCCCTCCACTCTGGGAGGTTTGTTTTGTTTTGTTTTTCTGGTGTTGGTGATGTGCAGGTAAAGGTTGGCGAGCGGCATTTGTTTCGACTTCTCCATTCGTGGGTTTTGGGGCGATTTTACGCCTTTGCGTTTGTCTAAGCCCCCTTAGAAGGTTTATCACTAGGGTTTTTCCTCGAAAACCCGAAAGGGCGGGGTTTTTTAATCCCGGTGATAAGCTTTCGGCAGGTACACCAGCCGAACATCTGTTAGCATTGTATTTTTGGGGTCCAAATGATATAATTGGATTTTCCCTTTATTTTCGTGGGTAGTTTACATGTGTGCGGCTACCCACTATCCACCATTGTAGAAAATCTGCTGAGATGAATGAGAAGCCTATCTATCGGGCGGTTTGTTGGTTTCATGCGAGTCCCATTCTAGAATGCCATGCATTTTGATGTGACTATAATTTTTCTTCTATATTTTCTATTTTTGCAGATGTCTTAACAGAGCAAGATACAGCAACAAATAGCAATGTAAGTAAGCTACTACTGCCATTATGCTTGAAGGCACTGCATGCATCTGTACCGTGCTTCAATTGGGGGTACATTAATGCAGGTGTATAGAATGAATGTTTTTGGTTCGACACTGTTTAGTATTATTCAACAGCTTTATTAAATGCAATTGTCTAACCGTCATGGCTCTAGGGGCCTGCTACTGCCGTGGATAGACTCATCAATGCTTACAGGCTTTGTTTTCGGATGCTTGAAGCATTTCATGAAAGAAGTTAAACAATGCAGCTTTTTAAAGCAAGAGAGGACAAAATATCATCTTAAGAAAGCTTGTACTATGGCATGTTATTATGTCGTATTGATCCCACAATCTAAACTTGCATGGATTGAGGCTTACGCACATAGGTGCTTTTGAGGGACTTATTCAAAACATTGCCCATACAAAAACATGGTTTCCAGCAAATGCTAGAGCGAAATGCGTTGACAAGGAATTTTATGTTCGCAATACAAGCAAAGAATATCCTTTGTAGTTTATATCTAATGCCTGTATAGGATGTTGTCTCTTGGAATGGTATGGTTGTTGCATTTTCCAAGTAAAACAAGCACTCAAGTTCTGAGAAGCGGAATCGAAAAGAATGAATGCGTCCAATGAAGCTACTTCTGGTAGCATTGTTTGTATATGCAGCCATGATGATAGTATCATAGATGAAAGCTTTCGCTACCTCCTGCTTGGACATCTAAGCTGGCTTGATTATGCAGAAGCATTAACTAAACAGGGGTCTCTGATTAGAGTGTAAACAAAGTTGGAACAATTGTAAGTACTACCTTTTTATTGGAGTTGCTTACGAGCTAACTGGATCTAGCAGGGTGTTAGCTGCAAATGGAGCTACCAAAGAATTGGCAGAAGCAAAATTGCTAAACACTTTGATTCATTTCTTGAATCCATGCTGTTTATCCTTTTGTGTTGTGCATGGAATTCAGTTTAATTGATCAGATCAACGAACATGGATATAGTGAAATGGATATGATATTTATTGTCCGCCTTTCTAATAGTTGGAGAAGGATTGGAAAGGGCGGGATAAACCAAATACAGCATGCAAAATACCAAGTTCTGCAAACAACAATACTTACTAAATGCCATGGGATGACCTTTAAAATAAGAACAACATGATAATAATGATGTGTATCAGAGGAGGATTTTGTATCAAACTAATGTGATGTACACAGTGAAAAACATTCATCAATTTTTAATAATTAACTACCAAATCTTTGTCTCACCAAAATGTTATCTACATTATACTCACAATCATTGACCTCATTGTCTTGATCACTTCACAATCTAAATTGACCTCATTGTCTTGATCACTTCACAATCTAAACTTGCTGTTCTTTTTAATCAGATCTTTGAATTAATTTTCTACAATGGCTGGCCATCATAAGGATTTTGAGGAATAGGAAGGGAACAATCGCAAGTACTGCACATGATAGGATGAAATATTAAAACACACTCCATGCCAACAAGTTCAAGGAAATAAAAATTGTAGTTGTGCAATAATCTATTTATTAATGAAATTGAAACTTCCACCGTAACACAGAGATATGTACATGTTTAACATACAACAAAACTTTATATCATTTCAAATGTTGTTGCATAGGATCTCCTTGGTTTTAGTTGTTGCACAAATTATGGAATCACAATCCAACCTACAAATATCCTTAGACATTATTCCTAAAATATATGAGGCAAGAGCTTGTCAATGATGTGACAATGGTTACATGTAATCCCGATTATGTCCATTAATAAGCATACCTTGCAGGAAGACTAATACGTATCAAATAGAAGTTTGTTGTACAATCTTGTTATTGTTAAGTGTGAGTTTTTGAGTTTTTGCATGTCTCCATTGTCATAATTAGAAGGGAACATATGTTTATGCTGTTATCTGGAACAGCAACAAGGAGTCGATTCTTGCTTTGGAATGGGTCCAGAGCAAGAATCGGAGACTTGTTGATGCTCCACGACGTCAAGGTAAGCAAAGAAACTGGGATCAAGCTTCAGCAATGGTTTTCAAGCTTTCTGGCTTAGGATCAAGCTTCGGCCATGGTGATGGCACAAAGCATCTCAAGCTTCTTATGCTGGCCATAGCAGCAGGGTTCGTTAATCCAGCCACCATAGCCGCAATTGTTGAGGAAGCAAGCTTCCACCTCAGCAGCTGTGTCATCGTATAAGATGACATGGCATAAGATGATGTGGCAATCATGTCCAAAGGTCATCACCTTATGTAGAGTCACGTCCTTAATGAAGAGTCAAGTTTGTATCCAAGAGATATATCTCTTAGGTTTCTATATGTAGATTTTCCCTGAAAGGGGTATTTGATATATTAGAAAATTGAACCATTGAATTAAACCCCGCAAACCCCCAAGTTGTTTTTGTTGATATTCGTGCAGGGTGTCCAGCGGTTGGCGAGGAGCTCTAAAAACATACACTTGTACATTTGTATACTATGCATTTGTATACTACATATACTAAGGTCAAAAAGACAATTTGCCATAGTAATAGGTTGAATCTCTTTTTTCTTTGGAGATGATATGCTTCTATATTTTTTCATTGGAGGATAAATCACATTGACCCCATTGATTGGTTGGATATAGGTAGCACCCTTGAGAAAGATAAGAACATCCTTAGTTTCCTAATTTTCAGCATCAAAGTGTGAAATAGAGAGGATTGTTATGTATATCGATCATGCTCATGCATTTCGCCAGATCATTATGTGCCTGATTTATTCTTGACACCAAATCGAACATATTATTCATTTCCAGGAAGGTTACAAAGGAGGTGCCATTTTCTTCAAGCCCAGACTCTTATTTCATAAGATATTTGTGGAGACTTGTACTGAAAATGGAGGCCAACAAGAGTTGTACGACATTATTTGGAGGCCATATGCGAATTTTTTCGCACCCGGGCTGGATAAGATCAGCAATTGGTCTTGCTCTTCAACAATAGATGTCTTTCAAGTTCTTGATTGCGTTTTAAGCACTTCTTTTTGTAAGTTGCGGAGTAAGCTTTGTTCTTAAAGCATCATGGGCTACTAAAATTGCAAATCGTTTTCTTCAGTTTGTAAGTTTGATTGAGCGCAACCATTGATTTGTGTTTTAATTTACCATCATATCTCTGTTGTGTACATCTTTACCATATGTGCCTTAGTCTAGGTGAAAGACAGGAATTTATGGGGCTTATCAACACCTAAACACAAGAAGGAACTTTTAATAGCTACATTTTCATATTTTTTTTTGGCATTGATACTGAAGGATTCAACTAATAGAGCAACCATTTTTTACTAGAATTTAACATCCCCATAGAGCCAGAACTGCCATTATTTTGTGATGGTCATCGCCTGTTACGAACCAAAATTTTAGTACCAAAAATTTCGATTTGTATTCACATCAAACCATCAGAGTACATAGAACAAGTACTGCCTCCCACGAGGCTATATGTAGCATTATAACAGGGGTTTTTTTTTTGTGATTTTATACGCTTTTTGGCATGGTTTTCATATGATTTCATAGGCGTATTGCACGAGGCATACTAGTGCGCACTGGATTCTCATATTTGAATGGCATTTTATCTATAGTTTTGCAATGGTTTTGCCTTGCATGTTTTTATTCTTTTAAAAATTAATTAATTTAATTTCATAAACGCCATGCAAGCAACGAGGCATTCAACTTTAGGGTTTGGGGACTGAGGGAAATTTAGGTTTAATTTGTATTATTAGGAGGACCGTCATTCTGGTTAGGGTCATCAGATTGCAGGAGTCGTGGATTTAAGGCAAGAGCTCTACCGTTATTGAGTTATACAGGAGAGATACATGGTGCTTGGTAATTTACACTGAATTTAAACTTGGATAGCTTGGATATGACTAGCAACCAACTATATGTAGAAATCGGCAGCCAGCATCAACATTTTATTAAGTTTCGTGCTTACAGAACAGATGCCGCACATGTCGGCCATTTTCCTTCCGGGTTACAGTCAGGCCACATTCGTTACTACCCATCGGCCGTTTTTAGCAAGTCACATGTCTGGCTTCCACGGTTTTCCTTCCACGGTTTCCCTTCCAGGGTTTTCTGATTGCCATTGCTTGCCAATCTTCATATATCAGGAGGCCAAGTTGTTGGTTGGAGATTTGAGAAATCTGCAAAGACAGGGACATATTCAAGAGTCATTACTACTCTGGAGATTTTAATTTTGGGAACTCCACAGAGATATGCATTTGTTTGTTTGTTTGCATCATAACATGGATATTCAGGCCGTATGCAGCACCGGGGATATCATGAATCAATCCCCCTCTGAAGTATATGCAGCATTTGCAGTGGAAGATAACACGATGCTTTTAAGTTCTTATTGGCACACAATTATTATGGTTCTGCTTTAGGTACTGGTTTTATCGGTAAAAGGACTCCAAATGCAACCAGTAAAATGTTTAACAGGTATAACGATTTGTGCCTAGAACACTGGAAAAAAAATTCTTCCACTATTCAACATACTTCTCCACCAACCTTAGACAATACCTAAGATTTATGGACAGATGACAAGCCATCATAGTTTTTGCTACTTGCAGCCCTGGATCGCAACTCCATAAGACCTGTAAGCATCCAGTTTTGACTAAATCTGGGCTTGGGTCACCAAGTGTTGAGCATAAATGCATTCTTAGATGATTCCATGTTTGGGGTCTTCAATATTGAGCAAATCTAGTGAGGCTCTCATTTCTGGCGACCAGAGCTTCCAGTTCATGCAAGGAGGTTGCTGGTTCTAGTTCATGGGTTACAATACAAGTTCCGAAATGGCTAGGAGAGCAAACGAGTATGACTAATTATGTGGCAAATTTGTACAGAATGTTAGAACTGTGTTTAAAATGGTGGCTTCTACAACTGCTGCTCTCAGTAAGTGAATAACTATATTTATGTCAGGAAGAGAATGAAGCATTTCTTGTGGGAAGTACAAGCTTATGTGCAAAGCCATCAAAGCTATGAAGATGGTTTGTTTTCCAAGCAGTACCCTTAGTACATATTGTCTTGGGTAACCAATTGTATCTAGTATATGTAGCTTTAGTACATATTGTCTTGGGTAACCAATTGTATCTAGTGTATGTAGCTTGAAGAAGGTAGGTATCAGTTATTGTGATTTGACTTCCCTGGTGGTTCATTTTATAGGCAAAAAAATTTACAGAAAGAGAAATTTCCATGATGGTCGTCTTGTCATTGTTAGCATGTTTCTAAATTCTTAGTTTTGTTGCTGCACTTGTTCCTTTCAGATTTGGTCTTGAACTAATGTTTCCTGTTTTTTAAATGTGTTACCATTTGTCTATTATCTATCATGGTATTATGTCACACTTAATATTAGGACTTCGAATGTAATAGCTTGTTTTTAACTCTACTACCATTTTCTATTATGATTCATATGCACTAAGGAATGTCCATGCACAGATATTATATGTACAATATTATATGCACTAAGGAAATTCCATGCACAATATTACATGCACTCCTACACCATCCTTAAGGCCCCGAAGGGGCCAAAAAATTTTTTAGTTAACACAATCCATTAAAACACAACTACCATTAACATTATTAACACAAACCATTGCATTTGACACATTTAAATTAAAATCCCCCTTAAACCCCCTTTGGTTTGGGTGCATATTCACACGGGGGGTTACGTAGGACAGCGAGAGCCCCAAAAAATTTACAATACATGTATAAAATTAACACCATTAAGTACATTCTCTCAAACCTTATAGTATTTTTGCAAACCTTAATATACAGTATACAAAAACTTGTACATGCATATCCCACAAACGAGGATCGCTATGTACGGTCCAGATCTTGGAATAAAGGGAAAATATGCCCATCCGACAGCTCTCGTTGCCCGGAGTAACCCCCCGTGTGAATATGCACCCAAACCAAAGGGGGTTTAAGGGGGATTTTAATTTAAATGTGTCAAATGCAATGGTTTGTGTTAATAATGTTAATGGTAGTTGTGTTTTAATGGATTTATACATGAAAACCACGTATACAGATAACAAGATGACAACACAAGATAACTAAATGCACACGTACGCTCCGCCAGCTATCAAATAGCCTGCACAAGCTTCCACGTATTAATAACATGCATAACAGTTATCCGATAGTGTCAACACGAAGCAATGACTGACAACTGTAAGCACACACATATGGAATCCACCACACACACCATAGTATCTGCCAAGCAGACACACCCCGCCATATCTAGACAGTACGTCGTCTAGAACCCCCCGCTGGTGGATCCAGTGTAAGGGAGAAACTGCAGGCATTATAAGGACGCAGGCTACTCGACTGTTGGTTCCGCATGCCACTATCCCATAACAGCGACAAGCTTCACCTCACAAGAGCCCCTCGTTCTTATTTAGATAAGCCATGCTCATCTAATATCATGCCCTGCATAAGACTCCCTTGGGTAGCACTTACTGTGCCCACCCCAGTATCACCCAGATACTGCAACAGTGGAGCATCGCTCCACAATGGATACTCTGCTTTCACTGGACTGTCGGGAGGCGTAGGATATTGTCCCATACCAATATCTTTCGCCCACCTCACCAGCACTCACAAATATCCAGGTAGATAAGCATAAGCTTATCCATAGAAAGAATAACTTATTCCAGCACACACGGTGCCTCTTCAACACAGCCAGGATAAGCCTGGTGGCACTACAGCCAGCATAAGCCTACAGCACTATAACAAGCATAAGCCTGGCAGCATTACAAAGACCTCGGCCTGTGCAAAAGGTAGCATCCGGGTTGCCCACTTACAGAATTATTATACCAGCTCAGTTTATAGTGGTTAACCCAATTCTGTTATGCTAGGCTCAGTAGGTAGATGAAGGAGGTAAAGGGTCAAGCTAGAGTACGATCGTGCAAGCCTGCCCTTCTCCAGAAGGAGAATTTATCAAGCACTACTTATATGAACAAGGAGATTTGAATCTTACAATTGATCCTTCCGGTTACCGAGGTTATCCACCCCAAACCAGTCCTTGTGTTAGAAGTAGTTTTTGAGCAATCCGGCCTTTTCTCTTGCCACTGTAACCTCTGGAACACAATCCGGCCGCCCTATTTCTGATGCAGCTGTCAAGCCAACGTGGCAATCCACGTGGCAACCAACCACCTCAGGTCCAGAGTTAAATCGGCAGTGGCCGATTCCTCTCCCGCAGCTCACGCTGCTGTTACAGCAACAGGGTGGCATCCTCGATTTAGGGGTGCTCACCACTTAGTATTTTAATATTCCATGGTCTTTAAACCATTAATATACCTTCTAAACAATGGCCATTTAAAACCATTGTCACATTTGCTACCCAATGGTTTTATAAACCATTGAAGGTATTTCACCTTAGCTTTTGTTTCATGGGTTGCCTAACCTCCCTTACATTATATCCATAATGTACTTAGGGCAATCGCGCAACTAAATCTATCATCCAGAAGCAGTTGCGCCCCTAGTCTAGGATCTACTGGGTGCACCATACCCTAGACCAGAGAACAACATGCGACCAAAATAACTATGGCCTATACACCATAGAACATTTCTATTATGCCAAACATTAGCATGCATGCAAAATTTCAAACAATGGTCTATAAAATATTTAGGCATAATATTACTCCCCCCCCTGGGATTCTTGTCCTCAAGAATCGGCTCCAGACCATTGAGCCATAACATCCGGATATTGAGTCATGAAACGACGACTCTCCCACGTTGCCTCTGAGACAGGTCTATGTTTCCACTTCACCAAAAATTCCATCTGGTCTCTTTGGCGGATCCGCACTATCCGGGAATTCAATATTCTTTCAGGGGTAGGGATTCCATCCAACTCCACCATGTGTTCCTGTGAAGGCACAACATTCGCAGCTTTTCCTAGAGCTGGTCGCAACTGGCTCACATGGAAAACTGGATGAATGTCCACATTCGGTGGAAGTTGCAACTTGAAGGCAACATCATTATATTTCTTCAAAATTTTATAAGGACCACTGTATCTTGGGGAGAGCTTTGGTTTCTTCCCTACAAGCAATGGCAATATTGCTTTTCTTTTCAGATTTGCAGGAAAGACCACACGAAGGTACACCATCTGACCCTCATGCAGCTCGATCGGGGCTCTTGACAAATTGGCACGTGCCCTCGCCCGATCCTGGGCCTGTCTCATATGCAATTGACACAACCCAAGTGTCACATCCATGCCTTCAAGCATACTTATAGGAGCATCAGTTTTCAGCCCATGAAAACCAAGCAATACAGGTCCTATGGGATTTCTCCCAAACATAGCCACAAACGGGCTAGTTTTGATGCTCTGTTGGAACCCATTATTGTAAGCAAACTCCACAATTGGCAAATAGTCCTCCCATCTGGATTGCTGAGTGGTCACATAAGATCTCAGCATATCTTCCAGATTTGATTTACTCTTTCAGTTTGCCCATCCGTTTCTGGATGATCTCCACTAGAGAACTGAAGAGTGCATTTTAATGCAGAGAACAATTCGCGCCAGAAATTCCCAGTGAATATTCACATCTCGATCGCTTACAATACATGCTGCATATAAGCCTTGGCCACCGCCAAGCCATCAGCATTCTTCGTCAGAGGTATAAAGCATGCATACTTCATCAACCTGTCCACAATGACAAGTATCTGAGTATAGTGATGCACAGTACGAGGCAACTTCACAATGAAATCCATAGAGATTTCACTCCATCTCTCCTCTGGCACAAGCAGAGGTTGCAAAAGTCCTAGAGTCTTGCCTCGACCCACTTTAACCTGCTGACAAGTTTCATAAACTTTCACATATTCCTGCACATCCTCTTTTAAGCTAGGCCAATAAAACATTCTTTTGAGCGATTCATATGTTTTCCACTCACCTCCATGCCCAGCATAAGGTGCATCATGAAATTCACTCAATAATTGCTTTCTCAAAGTGTCCACAACAGGAACATAAATACATCCCTTATGATACTAGAGTCCATTCTGGATATCCCAAGCATCTGGTAACTTGGATAGATGCTGCATACTCAAAATATAGGCATCCAAGTCATATGCTTGCTTAATCTGTGACACCAAAGCAATTTCACATTGAACCATCACATTTACTTCCCGAACCCTAGAAAGAGCATCAGCAACATGATTCTTTTTCCCGGGAAGATGTTCAACATGAAAATGAAATTGAGAAAGAAAGTCCAACCATCTTGCTTGCCTTGGACTTATCTCGGCCTGGCTCTGCAGGAATTTCAAAGGCTTGTGATCGGTATAGACCACAAACTCACACATGGCCAGTAACTCCTACTCATAGGTGGAATAGTTCTTCTCAGCAGCATTGAGTTGGCGACTTTCGTACGCCACTACTCTACCATCCTGCATGAGAACAACACCAATGGCATAACCACATGTATCCTTGTAAACCTCATAAGGTTTACTCATGTCTGGAATCAACAGAATAGGTGCCGAGGTTAGCAACCTCTTCAGCATATCCATTGCTTGCTGCTGCTTCATCGTCCATTGCCACTGGACATTAGTTTTCAACAACATAGTCAAAGCAGCTGCAATCTTGGCAAACTTCCAGACAAATATGCAATAATAACTGGCCAATCCCAAGAAACTACGCAACTCAGATACATTCTTTGGCTCAGGCCAAGACTGAATTGCCTCCGTCTTCTTGGGATCTACAGCTACACCTTCAGCAGATACAATGTGGCCCAAATATTCCACCTATGCTTTCAAAAATTCACACTTTGACATCTTTGCATACAACTTATGCTGTCTGAGCAGAGTTAGCACAGAACGCAAATGATTCAAATGCTCCTCTAAGGTTTTGCTATACACCAGGATATCATCTAAAAATACTTCAACAAAAGTATTAAGACATCCTGCAAAAACCTCATTCATTCTGGAAAAAGTAGCAGGAGCATTTGTTAGTCCAAAATGCATCACCAAAAATTCAAAATGACCAAAGGTGGTCCTGAAGGCAGTCTTATGTACATCCGACTCCTTCACCCTTATTTGGTGATAACCACTGTGCAAATCCAACTTAGAAAAATATTTAGCTCCTGTTAATCTATCCATAATCTCATCAATTCTAGGCAAGGGGTACCTATTCTTGATCGTGATCTTATTTAAGGCACGATAATCAATGCACATCCGCATTGATCCGTCCTTTTTTTTTTTTACTAGAATGACAGCACCATAAGGGGATTTGCTAGGTCTCACAAACCCATGAACCTGCTTCTTTACATCCTCTTATTCCAATATGGACAATCTATAAGGGCTACGAAACACAGGTTTGGACCCAGGCTCTAAATCAATCTCATGTTCAATCTCTCTACTAGGTGGAAGGCCTTCAGGTAGTTCCTCAGGGAACACATCCTGAAATTCATACAACAGATCCTGCAACTCTCTCTGGCTTTTTGAATTATCTATGACCTCGCTATCAACACTCATATGACAGCACTTGTGACGCTCCCTGCTAAATATACGGCGCCCGGCCGTACACTCGGCAGGAAATCCCCCATCCGGCTCAACAACCGCACAGGCCCTCCGTCTGTCCCACACTCTGGAACCTCCATGGTGCGGGAAGGGGACACGAAGGTGTCTTGCGCGCCCTTCCCCTATGGGCTCCTATCACAGCGGAAGCATGAACACGTCAGAACTAGCAATACAATACAATATGCTACCTCGAAGGGTAGCTCAACCGCATATCCATAGATACAAAGAACATAATCATATGCCGTAAAACATGAGAGCTCCTACCCGTGGCTCTGACACATAGGGTAGTCGACTGACTGGATAGGCCTCAAGATAGAACATACCGAGTCATAACAATGGCGGGGCTGGCATAAGACAATGGCTAGGGTTGACCACTCCATCCGCCCCTCCTGTGCATACTTTGCAGATGAGCTAGATCAAGTTGTGGCATGACTCTAACCTTCCGGATACGCAATCCCAGGGCATCACCCCTCGGGACTACTCCAGGTTGCATCTCCCTGGTCCGACGAGGTAGGAAGGGTTGCATCTCCCCTTCCCGGGGTCTAGAGGCTCCACGGGCGGCTAGAGAATCGTGACGACACACGATTCGTACCCGACTGAACCCCCCAAAACAAGAGCCAAGCTGACACTTGCCGCTCTTGAGCCCCGGGAGGTGTCGGACCCATGCTCGGCCGACACGAAGTGACCGACCATAAGCCTAGCCCACTGTGGGATCCCCCGAAGCCCCCACTCGGCAGGGATCCACCCTCCATCTTGCCTCTAGCCCCGTTGTGTGGTGCTGAGTCACATCATGGCTTCCATAGCCCGGTGGGTTCCTATGCACAGGCCGCAACTAATAGGAACTAAGGGATCTACACTAGGAGCATACTACATATGGCCCTAGGTCTCTACCCCCCCTTCCCAATACAAGAGGAGCAACATGATCAACCAACATCACATACATCACATCATGATCAATATCATATGAACATACCTAATCATACATATCTAACTAACAGATAGGGTTCCTTGATTAGGGTTCAAGATGTTCAACAATGGTTCTAGGGTGGCTCTACTCTAGACACGAAATACTAACCCATCTGGAGTGCTAACTTCCAGATGAACTAACATGAACCCTACTCAACCTACCTCCTCCAGAAGCGCTTCCTCCCATCCCTGGCGCCTCCATGCTCCTTGACGTGGGTCGAAGGCTTGCTCCCTCTACGATCATACACACCTTCCAGGGGCTGCTGCTCCAGGCTAGACTATGACGAACGGTGCTCGAAACGGGGTTTCGGGCACGTGGATGAGTTCAGGTGCTAGGTCAGGGAAAAGGGTCTAGGGTTAGGGTTAGAGCCAATATAGGTGTGGGTCCACATGGGATGCCACGTGGCACCACTAGGACGAAGCCATGTGGCGGTTGCCCAATAGGATAAGGCTATGTGGAAATGGGCCTTATCCTAAGGTTATCTAAGTTAAACACTTAACTTAGATGTGCACCCTTGCCACTTATCCAAGGCATACAAGGCTACCTAGGTAGACTTGTATGGTGACGGGTCCAGGAATATACGTATTTATGGCATATATTCCCCTGGAACGTCACATTCTCCCCCCTTAGGACAATGCTGTCCTCATCATTGCGCTAAGGTGACCTGCAAAAACAACATAAGATCATACACTTTAGTTTAATTTAAACGATCAACTTCCTATTAAAAGTTAAATGTAAAAATTTAGGCTATATTTGTACTTATACAAAATTATATAGCCTTAACAAGGTTACTTCTTACAATAATTCAAAATATTATTATAAGAGTTATTAGGGTTCATAATCTAAATTATGGTTCCCCCATCTTCTCGTAATGCGCCCCACCTCGATGCTCCCTTCTCACTTTCCTGCACAAGGAGCACATTACGTTAGTTTAACTAATAAGATTGTGGTTTTAGGAGACCACCCCCCTTACCAATACCTTGCACTCGATCATGGCCCTTTCGGATTTGAGCTTAAGGACCATTTAAGATGATCCCATCATCGCCCATGATCAAGTGCTACCTTGTACTCGGTTACCCGGTGCCGAGTACCCGTAGTGCATCATGCCCCAAGGGTTTTAAGCTAGGGAACGTCTCACGATCCCATCATCGCACATGATCACTTTGACCTTCACCATGACCCCCCTATGGCCAGGTGTGCGAACCCCGCATCGTGGCATAGGGAGCATCCGACCGATGTCCCATCATCGCACACTATGCCTTACTTCTCTCTCTCTCTCTCTCGCATGACCCTACTGGTCATGCGCACCTCTTGGTGCATGTTGGCCTAGAGAACGCCTTAAAGGCTTATCTCATCATCGCCCACATGTTCCAAGATTCTGGCATTTGTATTCCACTAGCTAGAATACATCTGCCAGAACTAGAGGTTAACTAAGAGCATACTAAGCTAACCTCCTGGCAAGTCGGGGTCGACCAAGTCGGAGACGACTCGCCCATCAAACTCCTTCATAAATTCTGGGTATTGTTTCTCCAAATCCTGCTTCAATACCCATGTCGCGTCTTCCACGGGCAAGTGCTTCCACTTGACCAAATACTGGAGGAACTGAGACCTCCTAGTCTTCTTGAATGACTTATCAAGAAGCAACTCAGGCACAATTTCGACCTGCTCTTCCGTCATTTCCAACAAAGTTGGAGTATCCAAGACCTCCTCAGGGTTAGGATTGTGCCTTTTTAATAAACTTACATGGAAGACCTTGTGAACTTTGAGATGGGCCGGAAGATCCAACTTGTAGGCTTGGGAGCCCACTCTCTCCAAAATCTTGAACAGACCAGCCCATCTAGGGGCAAGCTTCTTGCAACTCCCAATCCGAAGCTTAGCTTGCTTGACCTTGATCTTCAGCCACACGCTATCGCCTACCTTGAACTCTCTTACGGTCCTGTGCTTGTCGGCTACACTCTTCTGCCGACTTCTTGCTGCTAGGAGGTAACCCCTTACTTCTTCCACTGCTGCATATCTCCAAGCATCTGCTGGGATACTTCAACCTTTGACACGGGATTGTGCCAAGTATCCGGGGTTAAGCACTGGTACCCGTAATTTACCATGAAAGGAGATATCTGAGATGACTCCTGCTTGGCACTATTGTAGGCGAATTCCACCAAGTGGATGTACTCATCCCACTTGGACTGCTTATTCCACACAAAGCTTCTAAGCATATCTTCAATGATTCGATTCGTCCTCTCCGTCTGACCATCTATTTGGGGATGATATGCCGTGCTCATGGAGAGCTTCGTCTGAATGGTGCTAAAGAGGTCCTGCCAAAAAACACTCATAAACTTAGAATCTCTATCAGATATTATCTCCCGAGGCATGCCATGGAGCCTAAAAATCTCCTTTACAAATAGCTTAGCAGTATCTAATGCGGTGTCCGTAGTCTTACAAGGCACAAAATGTGCCATCTTAGATAGTTTGTCCACTACGACCATCAATGCATCCTTGCCTCGAAGAGTTTTGGGAAGTCCTGTTATAAAATCCATGCTTATGACCTCCCACTTAGCATTTGGCACCCCCAAAGGCTCTAAGGCACCTGGAATCCGAAGTTTTTTCCGCTTTGGTTTGCTGGCACAACTGGCACTCCCGGATATATCTTGCTATCTACTTCTTCATTCCCGGCCAGAAGTAGCTACTTCGAATCTTGAAGTAGGTCTTCATAAAACCTGCATGCCCTGCTATTGGGCTGTTGTGTGTGTCATAAAGAATTAGCTTCCTTATACCTGACGATTCGGGCACACACAACTTGTGTTTATGATACAACAAGTTGCCTTCCTTCTTATAATGCTTGAAGGCTTCTCGTTCTTTATCTGTTCTAGCCTCCCTGGAGAGACTTTCCCATACCTCCTTGAAATCTCCATCTGATTGCAGGGTCTCCTCGATCTTCTTACCAAACTCACTCGATAGAGTGGAAATCGCATTACAATGCGTTCTTGTCTCAATCCATCCACCTCCTTTGCCTTAGATTGAGGAGCGGTTGGGTGAAGATGTACTGGAGGCTCTGGTGATCAGTACCTAACTGAAACTTCCTCCCAAGCAAGTAATGCCTCCAAATACGAAGAGCTCTCACAATAGCTAGAAGTTTCTGATCATGGGTCGGATAGCGCTGCTCGGTGTCATTCAACTTCTTGGAATCATAGGCTATTACTCTTCCTTCTTGCATAAGGACTCATCATGTCGCTATCTTACTTGCATCTGTTGCTACTATCTTGTCCTTGTCCGGATCTGGCAGGACTAGTACTGGTGCTGTTGTTAAGGCCTCCTTAAGCTTTTCAAATGAAGCTTGAACATTTCCTAACCAATGTGTTCTCCAATCTTTCACCTTAACACTCTTAGTGAGGTCCGTCAAAGGGGAAGCCCACTTAGCGAAGTCCTTCACGAACTTTCTGTAATATCCTGCCAGACCTAGAAAGCTTCTTACCTCCGCCACATTCTTTGGAGCTGGCCAATCCACTACTGCTTCAATCTTCGCGGGGTCGGTGGAGATCCCTTCCGCCGATATGACATGGCCCAAGTACTCCACTCTTTCAGTAGCAAAGTGGCATTTGGAGAGCTTTCCATACAAGCGATGCCGCCTCAACTTTTTCAACACTTTTCTCAAATGCTGACCATGATCTTCAATGGACTTGCTGTAGACTAGAATGTCGTCGAAGAAGACAATGACAAACTCATCTAGAAAATCCCTGAAGACGTCGTTCATGAGGCGCATAAAAGTTGCTGGAGCATTCGACAACCCAAAGGGCATTACTGTAAACTCAAAGTGACCATACCGCGTTCTAAAGGCGGTCTTATGGATATCCTCTTCTTTAATTCTTATTTGATGGTATCCTGACCTCAAATCAATTTTAGAGAATACCTTTGCTCCTTGGAGCTGGTCCATTAAATCATCCGCCCTTGGCAATGCATACTTATTCTTTATCGTCTGCTTATTGAGCTGGCGATAGTCTATGCACATTCTTAAGCTCCCATCTTTCTTCTTCACGAAGAGTATAGGTGCTCCAAAAGGAGACACACTTGCTCTAATAAAGCCAAGCTCAAGCAATTCCTGGAGTTGCTTCTTAAGCTCCGTCAACTCCGGTGTGCTCATTCTATATGGCGCCTTACTGGTAGGCCTTTGCGTCTGGAGCTAATGTGATCTCACATTCCACACCCCTATAAGGTGATAGCTGCCGGATTTCATCTGGAAATACATCCTTGAATTCCGAAATGAGCCTTGCTACTGGCTTGGGCAACTGCTTCCCCTTTTGGTTGATTCCATCCTGCTTATTGGGCTCAATTGCCTCTAACCTCAAAATGTAATCCACCTTATTTCTTTCTATACTTTTCCTTAGCTGCTTCAAAGAAATACACTGCATAGAAGAAGCTGCCTTCTTACCTCTCACTATGAATTTGGTGCCGTCCGATGCTGTATGGCAACTTCATTGCGGTCGCAGTCGATCATGGCTTTCGCTGGCTTTAGGAACTCCATTCCTACTATAAGGTCATACCTTCCAATCTCCATGACTTCTGCCCCCATCGGCCACTTACTTCCACTAAGGTCTATATCGAATGTGATCCTCCTCCCCTTAGTGTGCCGAATGGCGCCATTTGCCATAGCAACTGGCCTTGGCTTAGACTTCAATACCTTGTTCTTCATTAGGGCAGCCAGCCTAGGAGAGGCAAAGTTGTGAGAGCTACCTATGTCTATGAGGACTACATATGGGTTGCTATCTATGATTCCATCAGCCACAATGACTGTCGAGTGATTTTCAATATCACCTGACTCAATATTTGCACAGATATGGCATTCTGTTAATTTATGTATCACTATATCAACACTTGCAAGTATTCAATCAATGATCAAGATAAAATGATCAACCACTAGATACACAACCACTAGTTATTGTATGAGCAAATAGATTCAATGACATGTTTAAATCGTTAACTCATACTCGAGCTCAACAATATCAATACTGAAAGGAAACTATCAAGATGAATTCTTCATTACCAGTCAATCTCGACCTTGGTCTCTGTCCCCCTTTTCCTCCATTGCACAGAATTCCACTATTTATACATTAAGGTTCCGTATGGCACTGAAGGGCCAACAGCCGGAAACAGAAGGCCAAAGGCCAGAGAAGTACATATGTACTTCCAATGTACTCTAATGTAAATCAATGTACATATGTACTTCCAATGTACTCTAATGTACATCAATGTATCTAATGTATATCAATGTACTTTAAATGTACAGCTTGAATTCCACACATGTGATGATACCACATTTTCTAACATTCCTCCTTCATCACATGTGTCAGCAGATTGTTTCAAGTACCTGTTGTTTGCAATTTCTATTGAATATTCATCCTGTTCTTGAACTGTGTAAACTTTTGCTTGATGGAGTCCTTTAGTGAAAACATCTGCTACTTGATTTCTTTGTATTGACATACACCATCCAGTATAATCTTCTTTCTTTGCCAAGTCCCTTATAAAATGCATACTAAGTTCTATGTGCTTAGTTCTTTCATGGTCAACTGGATTTCTGACTATTGCCATGCAGCTTTGGCTATCTGTAAAGATGTTTGTAGGACCATTTTGTATGCATCCAAGTTCATCCAATAGTCTTCTTAACCAAAACTGTTTCCTTTGCCACTAGAGAAGATGCAAAGATATTCTCGCTTCCGAGAAAGACATGGCCCTTTGCACCGCTTCTTGCTTCTCCATGTGATTGGACCTCCCGCTAGAAAAATTACATGTCCGGAAGTTGATCTCCTCATGCTCAAGTCTCCTGCCCAGTCAGCATCACTATATGATTCAAGCTTCAAATTCTGTGAGTCATATGTTATTCCATTTTCTTTCTTTGCCTTTCAAATACCTTAGTATCCTCTTACGCCAACCAATGAGCTTTTGCTTGGATTATGACATCTTCTACTAAGGATATTTACATAGGATATATCAGGTCGTGTATTGTTAGACGGATACAACAGTGACCAACTAATGCCCTATATGGCACCCCTTCCATTTCGTTGATTTCCTCCTTGCTCATAGCCACATCCATTTGTTAATTTGTGCCCTGGAACAATTGGGGTTTTAAGCGGGTTTGCCTCAGCCATATTAAACCTTTTTTAGCATATTGTCAATATGCTTGCCTTGCTTTAAATGTAATAAGTTTTTCCACTGTCTCTTGTTACCTCTATTCCCTTAAATTGATGTAATTCACCAAGGTCGTCATATGGAACCTGTTCTTGAGAATTTGTTTCTGTTGTACCAATATCTTTTCACAATTTGTTGCCATTATACAATCATCTACATAAAGAGCAATAATGCAAAATTTTTTCTCCAGCAGAGTATCTATAGAGGTTTCCATCATTTTGAGTTTTTCAAAACCCCGATCTCTAAGAAAATTATCCATGCATAGGTACCATTCGGGAGCTTGTTTCAATCCATAAACAAATTTTGTTCACTTCCAAAACTTGTTTTCATCTACTTCATACCCCGGTGGCTGCCTCATGTAAACATCCTCATCCAATTTTGCATTCGTGAAAGCCGTTTTGACATCCATGTGGTGTAATTCCAGATTCAAGGTCGTTTCCCATTGCTAGCAAAGTACTCTAATGCTCGTGAGCTTTACAATTGGTGAGTAGGTCTCATCATAGTCTTTTCCCTTTTTTCTCGAGTATATCCTTGAGCCACAAGTCTAGCCTTAAATTTTTGACTCCCATCGGCATTATTTTTTTACTTTAAAAATCCACTTGCTCCCAATGGCATTTTCGCCATTTGGTTTGGTAACAAGGTCATATGTTTTACGTGGTTTTGAAGGATTCTAATTCCTCCTCCATTGCTTTTACCCATCTCTCCTTATCTCCAGTCCGGTGCTTCTTCATATGACTTAGGAATTATTACATCCTCCAAAATGGCCATGATCCGCTCATATTCATGCTCGGTGTCCAGCAGTTCCAATTTTTCAAGTCTTTTACTTCTTCCGATTCTTGACCTTCCATATTCATTGTTGTTTATTTGTGCATCTTCTAAAAGTCTTTCTACCTGAGTCTTTCTCCTTTTCACAGATGCATCCTTGACTACTTCTTTATTCTCTTGCTCTTCCATGGGTGTTTGATCAATATTTTCTTCTGCACTTTCACTATCCGACTCAGAATCATAATGTGTTGTCTCCATTTCTCGGCCATCGGTTCCGCCTTTACGGTCCCTCTGTAGTGACTTCTTTTTCTATCTTTATTTCGCAGGCTTTTACATTATGTCTATCTTTTTATGCAATTTCTTCATAAAAAGATTACGTCCCCTGCTTATAATTATGGATTTATCCTTTGGAGTAAATAGCCTATACCCTTTTGATTCTTCATCATATCCAACCAGGAAACCCATTTGGCCTTTGTCATCCAATTTCTGCCTTAGTTCAGAAGGTACATGTGCTACTCTTGCTAGGCAACCATATGTTACGAGCATCTTTGAAGTCTACTTTCCTTTTGAGTCGACCAAATTAGTGCGGCACATTTCTTTTAGACTAGCCGATGGCAACTTGTTTTGTATAGTAATGGCGTTTTTTAAGGCTTCTTCCCATAGGTAATTTGGCAACCCCGAATGTTTAATCATAGATCTTGTGGCATCAAGAGCAGGTCCTATTTTTCCTTTTCGCAACTCCATTCCATTGAGGGCTATACCTGCATGTCAATTGTCGTTTGATTCCATTTGCTATGCAAAAGAGTTTGAATTTTGCAGAGAGAAATTCCCCTCCCCTATCTGACCTTACACACTTAATTTTCTTTCCAGTTTCTCTTTCAACTTCTTTCACATCTTGTTTTAAATGCAACAAATGCTTGTGACTTCTTCCCAAGACAATATATTTTGCACTTTACGCTATAGTCATCTATGAAAGAGATGAAGTATCTCTTATTTGTTCTTCCCCTCACATTTAGGGGTCCACAAATATCAGTGTGTACAAGCTCAAGAATACCATTTGCTCTTTTTCCAGATTTTGGAAAAGGTAATCTGTTAATCTTCCCAAGCAAACACCCTTCACAAAAGAACTTTTGATTTCCTGCTTGCTCACAGTCCAGCCATCCTTTTTTGCTCAAAAACTTAATATTATTGCAATGAGTATGAGCCAACCTATTATGCCAAATTGTCATTTCTGAAACATGCATTATTTTCTCACTGTCATTTTGTGTGCTATTCAATTGAAACAAGTTTCCAACACGTTTTGCATAAAACTTTAATTCATTTCCAAAGAAGATAGTACATGCTTTGGTGTCAAAAGTGACCTTGTAACCCAAATCAACTAGTTGGCTAACAGAAATAAGATTCTTTATCAAAGTTGGTACACACAAAACATTTTCAATATCCACTATTTTTCCTTGAAGATCCGCCATTTAACGTGAGACCTCTTCCTTCTATGCTTTGGAGTTCTCCATTTCCTACTTGGATGTTTTTGGCATAAGATCCTTCCAAATTCTTGAGCAGATCAGAGTTTTGAACTACTGATCTCTCAGCTCCACTATCAACTACAAGCACACCAGTTTTAACATTAGCTTCTTTTCTACAAGAGATGGACAAAGCACACTTTACCTCTTCCTCATCTTCAGTTTCATGCATTTCTTTCTTTTCCATCTCTGTTGCCACAAAGGCTCCAGCAGCTCTTCCTCCTCGATTTGTGCTTGGATTTCTGCCTCCCCTTCTGCTAGGGCCACTTTTCCCTCTTCCATAATCTTTTGGAGTTGGACATTTGGCTGCTGAATGCCCCTTTCCTCCACAATTGAAGCAATGGAATTCTTTTTTCAATTTTGGGCATGCATTCTTATAGTGACCAGGTTCATGACAGTAAAAACATGTTTCTTTGTTCCTTTTTCCAGCAAAGAGAATTTCTGCAGCCTCATCATCGTCACCCTTTAGCATTTTCTTTTGTTCTGCCTCAGTCCTTATGATATTTTCTGCTTCCTCCCTATTTTTAGCCATGTTTCTTATGAACATTGCAAGTTGCTCATTTTCACTAACAGATCTAGCAATAGCCAACACTTGATATCTTTCAGTTAGATTTACCCCTGCACCACTTAGGTCTGCTACAATATTATCAAAATTGTTAAAGAAGTCTGAAACATCATTTTCTTCCTTCAATTTTAGCTTCCTTAACTCATTCTCTAGTAGGTCAATTTGGGAGGAGCTTTTCTCTTCATAATGTTTGAGCAAAAAAATCCACATCTCTTTGGCATTTTTATTTCTGAGCTTCAATCTTATAGTGGCACTAACCTTACAGGTGATAATGCCTTGTGCCTCCATTTGTCTTGCATGACTGGATCTACCTCCACCACTGCTCACTATACCAGAGGTTCCTCCAGAGGTTGTACTGCAGGATCCTGCCGGCACCGGCAAAAAACTTCGAAAGTGTTTGGGGAACCAAAGATTACTTGACCTTTGCCGGTGTAACATTTTCTGCGCGGCATCTGCTACTCCTGCTCCTAGTGGATCAACAAGATCCCATAACTCTTCTACCTCCAAAATATGCTTGATAGCATCCTTCCACACCTGAAAACCAGGTCCTCCTTTATACACCTCTACTGTACTCAGTAGACTTGCTCCAAAACGGCTTGACATGATTTAATGTCAACTGCAAGGTGGCTCTGATACCAAATGTTAATTTATGTATCACTATATCAACACTTGCAAGTATTCAATCAATGATCAAGATAAAATGATCAACCACTAGATACACAACCACTAGTTATTGTATGAGCAAATAGATTCAATGACATGTTTAAATCGTTAACTCATACTCGAGCTCAACAATATCAATACTGAAAGGAAACTATCAAGATGAATTCTTCATTACCAGTCAATCTCGACCTTGGTCTCTGTCCCCCTTTTCCTCCATTGCACAGAATTCCACTATTTATACATTAAGGTTCCGTATGGCACTGAAGGGCCAACAGCCGGAAACAGAAGGCCAAAGGCCAGAGAAGTACATATGTACTTCCAATGTACTCTAATGTAAATCAATGTACATATGTACTTCCAATGTACTCTAATGTACATCAATGTATCTAATGTATATCAATGTACTTTAAATGTACAGCTTGAATTCCACACATGTGATGATACCACATTTTCTAACACACTCACCATCTATGAAGTCCTGGGCCTCATGCTGGTCGTCGTCTTCATCTGCTTCTGTCAGTGAATCCCAATCCCCAAGCTCTGCCAAAGCTGCCTGCATGACGAATGGGCAATCATGTGTTCGGTGCCCTGGCTGGAAGCACCTTAAACATAGCTTCTTCTCGATACACTCCTGCCTCTTCTCCTTCGTCAGACTGTCTAGAAGACGCTTTAGCACGCTGCCCCCTGATGCATTCTGCGGCTTACGGTTCCCAAAGTTCTTACCCTGAGCTCTTCATTGCTGCTGGCCTCCTGATGGCGTAGTTGCTGACTGCTTACTCTGGTACTGCCATTGGTACTGCCCCGTTGACTTTCCTTTGAAGGCCGACTGTTTCTCCCCTGGCGTTGGTGGAGCTTCTTCCAAACTTATGGCTTTATCCTCGGCTTCTGGCACTGACTTTGGGTTGATTGCTCGGACTAGCCTTTTGATATTGCTGTTCAATCCCTCAATGTAAGTTTCAACCACTTGCCTTTCCGAGACTCCGGGAGCATGTAGCCTGAGTCGCATGAATTCCTCTGTATACTTTGCTACTGACAAGGTACCCTGGTTCAATCTGTAGAACTGCTGGATCTGCCTGCTAGTATATGACCTAGGCACATAATGTCTGCGAAAGGCCTTGCTGAAGGTCTTGAATCTGCAACTGTTCCTTTTGAGCTTGTTGGACTTTGCGTAGCCTTTCCACCAAATTCTAGCTGCTCCTATCAAGTTTGATGTAGCAACCTTCCCTATATCCTTGTCCTTCATGCCATAAGAGTTGCCAAACTCCTCCATCTCGTCAAGCCAGGCTTCTGCCTCCATACCTGACCTGTCCTTCCCTGAGAACTGACCCAACTTCCTAGTCTTCCACACATTGCTCATAGCACTGTCAACTTTCTTTTGATAGTCATCTGCCTTCCTTGCCCTGGCTCTTACCTGTGAAGTATCAGACTCACTTTCTGAGCTAGAACTGTCTTGGCTGTCTGAAGTGTCTGATGAACTGGAGCTAGGTGGTGTTGGAGTTCTTCTGTTTCTCCTTTTCCTCTTTCTGTCTCTGACATTTCCCTGATTGTCTTGCCCCTCCGGCTGTGGACCTTCCTCGATGCCTTGCTAAGGTAGTGGTGGAGGTGGAGGTGGAGCAGGTGCATATTCTTGGGCATTCATCAATGGGGTGGCCCAGTGGATCAGCTGATGCATTTGATTCCTCATCTGGACGAGCCTTGCGTTGATTGCTTCCGGCGTCATTTCCTCGTTGTTGTCATCTTGATCGCGTCCGAATAGGTTTCTAGGTACCCACTGGTGATGTCGGCCCTGGCCTTGAGAACCTGAGCCGGTGTTCCTTGTTGCAAGGATTAATCATCAATATTTGTTATTTAAGTTACACTTTAATCATGCTTATTCATATTTGAATTCTTGTTAGATACAAAAGAAATCATATGAAAATTCCACTTACAAGTCAAGATCATGGTGGGACATTAATTAATATATATAGAAATACATTTCATGAATTACATGATAACAACTTAAGAGAGGATTTTCAATACAATTTAATTAATCTAGAAAGCAAATTTTGGTGAAAAAAAAGAAAAGAGGGAGATGTACACGTCAGCACTGTGCGCCATTTTTCTTGAATCTTTTGTCTTATTAGATTCAAACTAATTTCTTGATATGTTGTGCTAATCTGTGCTCCTATCTGAAGCAATTACTGGATTAAGATTGCCAGCCTTGTAGGGGCTAGCCTTTCTCATGATTCCCCATAATTTTCCCTACAGATGGATACCAGAATTTTTGCAATTATCAAACATAATGCAAGATTAACCTGTGGCTTTTTGAAAGGATCTCCAGTGGCTCTCTGGAATTCTTTGGTCTCGGAACAGTATTTTCCAGAAGATCTTTTCGTTGCTGAATACTCGTTTGTGCCAAGCTCAGTGGAATTTGAGGTAGAAATTGTGGACTCTTGGCTTCAGGAATTCGTGGGGAAAAAAGAAATCTCTGCTACTGGAATCTTTCATGTGCATTGTGGGTGGAGTGATTCGAAAATTGTGGTTAAGGTGTATTCCGAGCAATGATTCATCCTTTAGTGTAGTTCCCCTTAGTTTTTGGCTTTGAATGTGGCTTTCCACCTTCTCAGAACTTTTAATTCGCTTTCGTCTCCCCTGTTCTCTTTTGCCCCTTGTTGTTCCCTCCCGCTATTTTCAAGACATGTTCAATCTGCTTTTGTAGTTTCCACCGGTTCTTTATAGATGGCTCTTAAAAACAAAATTACCCTAAATTTCTTTCTATCCTTCATGCATTTGCCGATCTTGAGCCCTCCGACCGCTCCGATCTTCTCAAGCAACTAAGGTCCTTTCAAGAAAACCCAAAAAATGTCATTTTCTTTGGTGATTTTGCTAACTCCTTAATTGAACAGTCTTCTATGGATCCTTTGTCTTCCAAAGTGCCATTTGGGATAATTTATCCAAGGACCCCCGACTATAGAGGCCAATTACCATGCATGGATCCGCCCGACAAGTTCCTCTCCCCTATGGTGATAAACGGTAGGACCAGCAAAATTCCCTGAACAAATTCTTCACAAATGCTCTCCGGAACAATTCGATCCTTCAATCCCGCTTTCAAAGCCATGAAAAGCTTGATTACTTTTAAAGGTATTTCTTTGGACCTTCCTTCTGTTCATGCAAAGTTGATTTCCTTTCATGACTCGGCTGTTATTGTCAAAATCAATAAGCATGGTATTAAACTTGATAAACTCTGGGCCTTTTGCTTGAACCTTCACAAAGAAATTCTTATCAATGCTGTTTATTGGTTACAATCTCCATATGTTATGATTGAATGTGGTAACAAAAGATCTGCCAACCTTTTACTAAATCGAGGTCCTTTGACTCTGGAGTCCTTTCAACTCACCTTTCTAAAGTGGGATCCCAAATTTGAAGTTGCTAATTTGGATAATCTTTGTGTAGCCTCCACCACGCTTCATGGTTTGAATCCTATCTACTGGAATGAGGACTGTCTCAAACTGCTTTTTGGCTCCATTGGATCTTATATATGCACTGCATTTTCGCCATATAGACCTCCCAAATCTTTTGTCCAAATTGATATATCCAAAGATGTCCCCCTGCAAATTCCTTTCCTTGATGTTTTTGGTCAAAAAGCCTCCCTCTCTCTTAGATGGGCTGGTCTGCCTCCTCATTGTCAAAACTGTAGGGCCAGGCACTTCTGGTATGATTCTTGCAAGGATAATTCACCTTCCACAGAAATGAATATGAATTGTGACATCAATCAGACTGAGAATATGGAAGTCAATCAGCAAGTCAAACAGCAAGTCAGACAACAAGTCAATCCCAAGGAAAACAGCAACAGGGCAGTCAAGGGACAGAACAAAATGCAATTACCTTGTGCACCAGTTTCAAATTTTGACTCTCTGAATAGGAATAGGGACATTGGCCCTTCAAGCATTTTATCCAAAGACAAAGACTTTCAGTGGACCAAAGTCAATGGTAGTTATAAAAGGATCCAGAGAAAGAAAAATCTGAAAGACTCCCAGTCTCAAAATGATATGACTGGGGATGCACCTCCTGTTAGAAATCAAGCTCAATATGGAACTTCTGAAAAGGGGTTCCAGCAAGGTGCTCTACAATGCTGGGCCATCTGCTAATGGCATCAACAAGGTCAACAGTCTGCATGATACTTTGAACAAAATCATTTCGGATGCCAAAAACCTAAACATCAACAGTAAGAGTTCACAATTTTTGAACTCTAACAGGGGTAAGAGTAGTTCATTAATCAAGAAAGACAGTCATGGAAAGGTCTTAGAAAAGGTCTCTCTGACCAATGATCAGCTCCTTTGTGAGGTAATTGACCATAAGGATACTTTGGTTGAAATGGTGCCTGCTCCAATTCCTGCTTCTGCAAGTGATAAAAATCATTCTAAATTAAAGGAGAGGACCATGGTCTTATGCAATACTGAAGACTCAAGGGACAGCATCAAAAATCTAAATGGTAACACCAATCATTTTCAGGTATTGGCTAACCTTAATTCTGAGGTGGATTTGGATGTACTATTGGGCAATTCTTACAATGATCCAAATAACCATTCCCAATCTCCCTTTATTGATCTCTCACCAGCCTCTGATCCCTTTCTCCCTCCACCATCCCTCATAGGGTAATAATATTCTTTGAGCAATTAGCTTCCTTGCAAGAGGGTCTTTGCTCTCAATCACAGCAAGTATGCCATGTTTTGCAAGATACTCCAGAAAGGGAGCTGGTGAATTATGAACATGATCAGGATAATTATGGAGAACTTCACAAGAAAGAGGACTTCTGCAAAATGGTTACTCATGAGGTGGCTCTTTGAACTACTGGTCGGGTTCTCTCTCCTCCTTCTCATAATCATTTGGAGACTTCTCATATTAATTGTGATCTTCCTGCTAGCATAAATGAAATGTTTGAATTCATTCCTGGTGGGGCTTCTGATGTCAGTGATTTGGAAATTGATAAGGAAAATTGGGAGGGAGATAAATACCTAGCTGAGTGTTCTCATAAGGAAGATACTTCCAGACATACCTTTGCTCGAGAGGAAAAATTGGCTAAAGCCAAAAAGTATGATACTCCCCTATCTAAACTCATAAATTTGCATAATACCCCTGCTGCCAACACTAGAAGTAAAGTTAGAAAAGGGAAAGGGAAAAAGAAAAGATATTAATCTTTTTCCTTCCTTCTTTTCTTCTGTTCTTTTTAAGCTGACCATGAAGATCATCTCCTGGAATGTTAGGGGTATTAAAGGCCCAATCAAAAGGAGACGTGCCATCTCCCAACTTAGGAATTATAACTCTGATATAATTCTGCTGCAGGAAGTTAAGCTTCCCAAATTTGAAATCTCGAAGTGGAGGTATTATCATGATATGGAAAAATCTGAAACATCTCTCTTTCCATAACTCCCCCTCTAAGATGTGGCAAGCTGTCATATTTCAGTTACAAGATTCCACTTTTGGAGTTATAAATGTTTATGCCTCCACCAACCCAAAAGAAAGAGTTCTTTGGTCTGAAATCAAAACTTGGATGCATGCTAATCCTATCCTGGACTGGATTATAGGGGGGATTTTAATAACACTCCCTCCTGGAATATGAAACTAGGCAACCATCTCAATATGTCTACTTTAGAGAGATCTAATTGGGATTCTTTTATCTCTGACACTTCATTGGTTTATGTGCCTTCCTCTACTGCTTCTTTTACTTGGTCTAATAAGCAAAAAGGTGACAAAAGAGTCTACTGTACCCTGGACAGATTTTATGTGTGTAGTCCAACCTCATCCCTTTGGGATAATTGCTATGTCACTAGTGATGAAGGCAATATAATATCAGACCATCAGCCTCAATTTTTATGTACTAAGCAATTGAATCAAACACCTAGGGATGGCAATGTATCTTACAAATTTAACTGTGCTCTTCTAGAGAATGACTCCTTTGTTAGAGACTTCAAAGATTTCTATCTCAATATCCCTGATGAAGGTAATCAGTGATCAATGAAAAAGATTTTATGGCAAAATCAAGAAGGTCAAGAGTTGGATTAAAGGTTGGTCTAAAAGCAAACATTTGGCCAAAATCAATGAAAAAGAGCAATTGCTTGCCAAGATGAGGGATATTAGATCTCTCCTTCAAGAAGATCCTCACAATCTTAACCTTCATATTGGTGAGGAACTTCTAGAAAATTACCTAAAAAGTGTTGAGGAAATTGAGGCCAAAAGCTCTTCCATCAAATGTAAGATTAAATTTAATAAGGACATGGACTATGGCAGCTCCAGTTTTTTCTTTAAAATGGCTAAAGTCAGACTGCTTAGAAATGCTATCACTCAAGTTCAGACTGACACTGGAATTTCCCTGAATGACTCCAAGCTTATTAAGTCTTTCTTCCAAGAGAACTATGCCACTCTTTTTTCCAAAACTCCAGCTCAGCAAATTGACCTTGTCAAGGAAAGAAAATTTCTTGATTTGCTGGATGTGATCATTCCATCTTCTATGGATAATATGGATGATTCTATTGTGACTCCCCCTGGAGAAGATGAGATTTTCAAGGTTCTCAGATCCTTTGGCAAAGGCAAATCCCCTGGTCCTGATGGTCTTCCTAGTGAATTCTATGTTCACTTCTGGGATATTCTTAAACATGATATCATTTCCATGGTTTCAGGTTTTTGGGAGGCCAATTTCTTACATCCTTCAATCTCTGCTGGTTTTATTTCCCTCATTCCTAAAGTGGACAATCCATCTACTTTCTCAGATTGGAGGCCGATCTCTTTAACCAATACCTCTTATAAGATCTGTGCCAAGATAATTGCAAATAGAATCAAAGTATTTCTGCAGAAGAACATATCTCTCTATCAGTCAGCTTTTCTTCCTAATAGATTTATATTGGACAATTACATCACTGCTATGGAAGGTCTTCATTGGAATAGCATCTCCAATCAAAATTGTGTGCTCCTTAAACTGGATTTTAAGCGAGCCTTTGATACAGTGAGATGGGATTTTCTTGATCTTGCTCTCTCAAAATTTGGGTTTCATCCTAAATTAAGGCTGCTAATTCATGGTTTGAATACTTTCTCTCATTCTGCTGTCATTATTAATGGCTTCCCCTCCCAATTCTTTCCCTTATCTAGAGGAGTCAGACAAGCCCCCTATTTATTCTTGATAGTAGCTGAAATGCTTACAAAGGCTGTTCTTCATTTCAAGGAGCTTGGGATGATTAAAGGTCTTAATCTGCCAAATAGTGATGAGTCCCTAACTCTCTCTCAATATGCTGATGATACTTTTGCCTTTTTAGATGCTGATATATCTAACATTGATTTCTTTCTTGACATTATCAATCAATTCTCTGCTGCTTCTGGGGTCCACCTAAACTTGGCTAAATGTGTGATCATTGGTGATAATATCCAGCCAAACTTTGCTAATCTCAAGGTTGTCAATACTCATCATGCCTCCACTCTATTAGGTATGCCTTTGTCTCTTAATCCTAATCTTAAAGGCCTATGGCAGAATAGACAGAATAAGGAAAAAACTAAATAATTTCAGAGGTGAATTGTCCTTTGCTGGTAGATCTATTATTGCAAACTCTGTCCTGGCCAGCACTCACATCTATTTTTCCTCTGCTTTAGTGGCCCCTAAGTCAATCTATTCCGAGATTGAAAAGATTATCAGAAAGTTCATTTGGAAAGGCTCTCATCTTGTTGGATGGAATTATGTGTCCAGGCCTAAAAAATATGGTGGTCTTGGCTGCAAGGATCTTTATCTACAAGCCTGTGCTCTGGCTGACAAATACATATGGAAATCCCTCACGAATAATGCTGGTCCATCCTCTCATTTTATCAGATACTGGCTCTTCTGCTCTCACTTGGTTGGCCATCCTACAATTGAGCATATTTTACCTGATTCCTGTTTTAATGTTCTCCAGGCTGGTGCAAATACTTCCCCTCTTATGAGAAACTTCATTATGGCTTGGAACAAAGTACAATCTGCCTATGTTTATGATGATCCTCAAGATCTCAACTTGCAAATGACTATTTTTTGGAATCCAATTTTGAAGAATCATCCTAGTAAGACTCTTGCCTTGAGACACCCAAGAATTTATAAGAAATGGTCTGATTATGGCCTTATTTTCCTAGGTGACCTATATCTGAATAATAAGCTCATCTCTTGGACCAATCTGAAAAACTTAGTTCATGGCACTTCTAGTGACAAAAAGATCTATCTGCACATTAAGTCGATCCTTCCTCAGACTTGGTTAAATAATATTGTCCCCAAGGCAACCAATTGGAGCATTGCAGGTAAGTGTTTATATAAGGTCAGTCAAATCTATTCTGCTATTAGGAATTCTGACAATCCTTCCAAAGCTGGTCTCAAATGGTCTATCACTATGGAGGAGGCCAAATCTCTATTTCATGATGTTTGGAACTCTTATTGCTTCCCCAAGGTCAACTTCTTTATTTGGTTGTTAGCTAATAAAAGCATTCCTAATTTACAACTTCTCTCCCTCAGGAATGACAACATATCTGCCTTGTGCCAGCTTCACTGCAGTCTGGAGGAAGATCTTGAGCACATCTTTATCTGCCCTAAGCTTAATTCTTTTTGGTCTTGGTTTGATGATAAGTTGGGTCAGTTTTTTCCCTAATGGGATCTCTCGGAAATTTGCTGTCTTATGTCCAAAATGGTTGCACTTTTGCTAACACTATCATGTTTATTGCTCTTTGGAATATCTGGAAGGCAAGAAATAGAGTAGTTTATGGTAAAAAGAATTTCTCTATTTTTTGGATCAAATTGCATTTTCAACTTGATATTCAGTCTACTGCTACAGCACACAAAAGGAAGCAATCTGATAAATATGACAGAAAATGGGATTTGGTTGGTCATTTCAGGGGGTCTTTTGATTTATTTGTAGCTAACTTCAATGTTATCAATTCTAATTCTGCTTTTGGTGATGATGTTAGCCTACTTGAAGAAATGCAAGAAGAGCATGGGTGAAATGGATGACAATCTACTCAAAAGGGATGTTGATCTTGACCTAAAACTGTTCTTCAACAAACTCTCTGAAAATGAAGAAAATTTGGACACGAATATTGCAAGAATGTTCTGCAGAGAGGTGGTGCAAGTCTATACTATGTTTGATTTTCTCTCCATGTACCACAGATACATGACTGAGGAACAATTCTCAAGATTCAGAGAGCAGTACTATACTCACAGACTGTTGGCTGATTTGTTTGGTTCCTTGCTTTGTTTGATTGTATCTGACCTCTCTTGCGTGGGTAGCATTGCTGAGCAGATTACTGGCAGTTACACCTTTGGATCTGCTGACTCTTTCTATGCCTTCTTCAACTCTAAGCTTGACTCCCTCTCACTTCGCGGACCAGTAGCCCCATCTTTGTATCGGCTTCCTATCCAACCCCCGCTAAGACATTAATTGCTCAATGGTATTTCCTAATCTAGCAGAATTTTGGTTGATGTTACTTTCAGGTTTTAACAATAACTACTGGTTGGGGTCGTGATTTCTACACATTTTTGAAGACTATCTCATTTTTGGAAGATTATCTCTAATTATCAGCTATCCTTTGATCAATTCAGCTCATCCCAGGATCTGATTTCTGCTGCATATTTTTCAGACTGCACATCACAACATTTTGATGGACGTTTATGTATAAAGATCTTTGTTATGCTTTAATCTGCTGATCAAAGCAGAACTATGTACTGTGTTTCTTGATTAATGGAAAAATTCACTCTTACTCTCTCAAAAAAAAAAAAAAAGCAAATTTTCCCTCATCGATGCCCCCTCATAGACTTGAAGAAGTTCTTGACATTCTTCAATCGTAGCCCCTTGCCGACATTCTGCAGAATTCTTGCCGCCGATCCTCCCTCTAATGCTCTTGCCATCTGTGGTGCCGGAAGTTCTGGTGCAGTTGCCGCCACTACTGACAAGTGTGCATCCCTGAGGTGGCCCCTGGCGAAGTCGAGGGCATGGAGAACTACGGATCGCTTGAAGAGGATAACATGATCTGCAACATAATCTATCCTGGCATGTTGTCCGAATCCTGAGAGTGCTATAAGTAGCGCCACCGACTCTTCTCCTCTTGGGCTGAACTCTTTATGGAAAACTATCATCTGCCCTTGACTGAGGGCCGGAAGATAGTATCTGAGTGCCTTGCCTTTCCCTGTGCCCCCGGTTCCCGTACCTTTCCTCTGAGCTGCCTCGCCGAAGATGTCTAGTGCGATGAGATCTTCGTGATCCCTCCACATTGTTGTTGCGTTCTCCAAGTTGATGCTGCTAGAGGCTTCACGCATGCTCCTGGAGCGCATTGGTCGGCTGGAGCTTGGACCTCTTCCCGGCTTGTACAACCTGCTTTGAATCTGCTGGAATTCTTCTTCTGGAATGATGGGTTCCTGATGCTGATACATCTGCCTTATCTGCTGATAAGCTTGAATGTCTGACATGGTTTCCCCCGCGTAGGAGTGTCGCTCGGCTACTTCCCTTGGAATTTCCTGATAGGAGTAGTCGATGAAGTCACTGCCTTGCTCTTGTGCAACTAGGCCTAGGAGCTCATCGATCCTGAGACCTTCTTCTTGGCAATAGGGAAGGTTGAGGATGTCGGTGGCGAGTATGTACTCCTCGCCGTCGATGATGACTGGGGTCAGGGCCGTGATACCAACAGGCGGTTCGAAATCTCGCCTTAATACTTCTTCTTGTCGTGCTATACGCCTCTCCATCCTTCTTGCCTCTCTCATTTCCCAACTTGGGTTCTCCTCCTCTTGCTCTTCATAATCCTGCTCAATCTGCAACATGGGTGTTCCTGATGTGGAGCCGTAGTATTCGTACTCCGTAGCCTGGATCTCGTGGATGTCTATCTGTGCCCTCCGAGTGTCGAGAGGTGCCAGATCCAAAGGTTGAATTGACGGCTCCCCTGGTTGGTTGACTGCCTTGTACTGCATGAACAAAGCTAAGTCTGCTTGGGCTGAGAGGTATCTATGCCTATGATGCTTACAGGTCATGTAGTCTGGCATGTTTCTGGTCCTATCCCACAGCCTACTCTTGCCCCTGGATCCCCCACCTATGGCTTGGGTAAGAGAGTCTAAGGAAACCCATTTCCCACCCCTAGGTGGCAAGCTAACTTCCCAGGGTAGGATCTGCTGGTCATACTGGCAAATGATATCAGTGTAATAGGGGGTTCTAGTCAATGTGGCATGGAGATCAAAGAGGTGATCGAAGACATGGAAGGCTTGGTCAGCAGGAAAATCACGGATGTGATTGGCAGCATCATACCATCTCACAAAGTTTGAGGGCGCCATTGAGCAGAGAGGAGTATGAAAAATGGCTGAAGAGGATAAGCAAGGAGTTAGAAAATCGTCAAAAGGGCTGAGAGCAGTTTTGATGGGGAGAAAATGACAAATGAGGGCCCTTTTTATAGACTAGGGATGCCTCGGGTTCCGTGCACAAGGGTTCTTGATGGGAAAAACTTCTGTTCTATGGCTATGGGTGTCCAATTAAGGCACCATGAAGTGCAAATCTAAGCAAAACAAAGCAAGAAACACTACATGGCAGTTTGTTGAATAAAATTTGGTCAAATTGGGCAAAATTGGGCGAAACCGGGTTGGTGCGCGCCAGACGCCTCTGCGTCGCAAACGCAGGTGGGTTTGGCGCGGTCCGACCCGATTTCGGGAATTTTTGGCTCAGATTTGAATTTCTGGAAGTTTGGAGATGGCTATTTGGCATGATTCTAATCTAACTAGAAACTTTCCGCATGCAAAATGGACATCAAATGGTGTCCGATCGGCGAAATCGGGTTGGTGCGCGCCAGACGCCTCTGCGTCGCGAACGCAGGTGGCTTCGGCGCGGTCCGACCCGGTTTCGGGGATTTGGCTTTGAAACAACAATTTTTATTAGGTTTTTAACTAATTAAACTTACTATAAATATTTTAATCATGATACACAAAACTAAAACTAGAATTAGAGCCAGTTAACCACATCTTCGTGCAATTATCGAACCAATTTACAAAACAAGTTTTATATATTTATAAGGAAAACAGTTCGATTACATTAATTACTAACATTACACAAAATTTGGGTCTTCAAGGGTACTCCTTGCGGATCCGGCGCGCCAAGTGTAGATCCTTGGGCATCAGTGTTACCCTCTTCGCATGGATTGCGTAGAGGTTTCCTTCCTCGAAGAGCTGGGTGAGCTCGGCCTCCGCAGCTACCTGCAACACCCTTGTTGTGAGCGACGTCACTCTATAGTCGGTGACGAACTCCTGCATCACCTCTCGCATGAGCCGCTCGAAAGGTGCCTTCCTAATCAGGAGATTAGTGCACTGTTGAAAGTGCTTAATCTCCCGAAAAACTCAGGCATGCCTAGAATTTGGTCCGTGGTGGACCTTCTTTGGCTTCTCCGGTCGTGGCGGCGGCGGCTTGGGCTGGTTCTTTGCTGGTCGACCTCCCTCCATGTAGCGTTGGACGTTTTGGCGGCAGTACCAGTCGTTATACCTCGTCCAACGACGGAGGTATTCTTCGTACGCCTTGAGGCGGCGTCTGAAGAGGCGCTCCTCCTTCAAAGCGAACGGTCGCTCGCCCGCCTTCTGCTTCTTGACCACCTTAGGTGGCTTGGGCCACTTCGGGTAAGGTGGTCTTGCGTCGGGGTTTGACGTTTCCCCGACGACTTCGGCGTCCCCTTCATCCTCTCCTCGTCGCCTCCTCCTTCTTCCACCTCCTCCTCTTCGCGTCGGGGAGGCTCCTCAATCACGATGGTCCGGCGAGGCCCGCCGTTCCTTCTCTTCGTTCGCCTCTCCCTCTCAAGCAGCTCCCTCTCTCTCTTCTTTCGTGCTGCCTTGTCCTCCAGCCACTCTGCAACCTTCTCCTTGCCCTTCTTCTTTGGTGCCGAAGGGCCCGCCTCCTCGGTCTGATGCTGGGGCTGCTCTTCCTGCTGCTCCACCTCCGTGTCTGATGAAGGTCCAAAGTGACGGGACTCGCCGGTTCTCTGGGTGCCCGCTGACGAAGAACTGCTGCTGCTAGGCGCCTCCTCTTCCATGGTGTGGAAGGTGTCATCACTGCTGGAGGAGAACTTCTCTTCGCCCGGCTTCGGTCGAAGGTGTGCGGAATCTTCTTGACATGGCGACCTGCTGCTACCTGCGCCATCGAGAGTGTAGGCCTCTCCCCAAACTTCCTAACTGTCTGCTTGGTTCGAGCCATACTTAACGGTGTGGAAAACGGGTGACGTAAGGAGGGAAAATGAGGTGTCAGGGATATTTAAAAAAAAGGAGGGTCCCTGGGAATATTCCCTACCATTAATAGGCCTACTTATTAGCCCCCCACCCGTATTATTAATAGATATTTAATTACTAATACACATACTTAAATTCGTATTATATCTTTAGAATTTCAAATTTCCTAATAGTTTGAAGTGTTAATTATGGATTTGCGCCATTTTTCACTCGGGTCTCAGATTGGCATCATTCTTCGACCCATTTTAGGTGAAATTTGATGCAGATGCATAATTTTCACTCCAATTTTACTAGAAGGTGAATTTGACTCATTCATTTCTTCGTCTAACACTTAACCTATTTTCGGACCCACTACCTAGGAGAAAATTTTTTTCCCCTATTTTCGAGGTTCGATGGTAGAAATTTTTAATTTCATACCCCTATAGGCCTGTTAGACTACTTTCATGGTTATGGTCAGTGCTAGTTCCTGGTCAACCAAGAACATCGCTCTGATACCATTGTGACGCTCCCTGCTAAATATACGGCGCCCGGCCGTACACTCGGCAGGAAATCCCCCATCCGGCTCAACAACCGCACAGGCCCTCCGTCTGTCCCACACTCTGGAACCTCCATGGTGCGGGAAAGGGGACACAAAGGTGTCTTGCGCGCCCTTCCCCTATGGGCTTCTATCACAGCGGAAGCATGAACACGTCAGAACTAGCAATACAATACAATATGCTACCTCGAAGGGTAGCTCAACCGCATATCCATAGATACAAAGAACATAATCATATGCCGTAAAACATGAGAGCTCCTACCCGTGGCTCTGACACATAGGGTAGTCGACTGACTGGATAGGCCTCAAGATAGAACAGACCGAGTTATAACAATGGCGGGGCTGGCATAAGACAATGGCTAGGGTTGACCACTCCATCCGCCCCTCCTGTGCATACTTTGCAGATGAGCTAGATCAAGCTGTGGCATGACTCTAACCTTCCGGATACGCAATCCCAGGGCATCACCCCTCGGGACTACTCCAGGTTGCATCTCCCTGGTCCGACGAGGTAGGAAGGGTTGCATCTCCCCTTCCCGGGGTCTAGAGGCTTCATGGGCGGCTAGAGAATCGTGACGACACACGATTCGTACCCGACCGAACCCCCCAAAACAAGAGCCAAGCTGACACTTGCAGCTCTTGAGAGGCAGGGCGACACCATTGCCCCAGGAGGTGTTGGACCCATGCTCGGCCCACACGAAGTGACCGACCATAAGCCTAGCCCACTGTGGGATCCCCCGAAGCCCCCACTCGGCAGGGATCCACCCTCCATCTTGCCTCTAGCCCCGTTGTGTGGTGCTGAGTCACATCATGGCTTCCATAGCCCGGTGGGTTCCTATGCACAGGCCGCAACTAATAGGAACTAAGGGATCTACACTAGGAGCATACTACATATGGCCCTAGGTCTCTACCCCCCCTTCCCAATACAAGAGGAGCAACATGATCAACCAACATCACATACATCACATCATGATCAATATCATATGAACATCTTAACCTAATCATACATATCTAACTAACAGTTAGGGTTCCTTGATTAGGGTTCAAGATGTTCAACAATGGTTCTAGGGTGGCTCTACTCTAGACACGAAATACTAACCCATCTGGAGTGCTAACTTCCAGATGAACTAACATGAACCCTACTCAACCTACCTCCTCCAGAAGCGTTTCCTCCCATCCCTGGCGTCTCCATGCTCCTTGACGTGGGTCGAAGGCTTGCTCCCTCTACGATCATACACACCTTCCAGGGGCTACTGCTCCAGGCTAGACTATGACGAACGGTGCTCGAAACGGGGTTTCGGGCACGTGGATGAGAGTTCAGGTGCTAGGTCAGGGAAAAGGGTCTAGGGTTAGGGTTAGAGCCAATATAGGTGTGGGTCCACATGGGATGCCATGTGGCACCACTAGGACGAGGCCGTGTGGCGGTTGCCCAATAGGATAAGGCTATGTGGAAATGGGCCTTATCCTAAGGTTATCTAAGTTAAACACTTAACTTAGATGTGCACCCTTGCCACTTATCCAAGGCATACAAGGCTACCTAGGTAGACTTGTATGGTGACGGGTCCAGGAATATACGTATTTATGGCGTATATTCCCCTGGAACGTCACAGCACTCAAAAGCAGGATAACATTCATCAATAAATAGAAGAAAACATTGATTGGAAGATTTACGTACCAGTTTCTTGACCTGAAGCGACGACACGATCTTGGAAGCTCCCGTCAAAGGACTCCCTTGCAGATAGATCTCCCGTCCATCGTGCTTCAGCATCACCTGGTGAGTGTTCCAATCTATTGCAGTAGGCTTAACCCACTGCAACCATGTTATCCCCAGCACCACATCATACCGGCCAACATCCAAGAGGTCAAAATCAAGCTTTTCCTGGTATCCTTGAATACACAAGGGCACCCCAACAGCTTTACGATCCTCCACCTGAGAATCGTTCACAAAAGGCCCATCTACCTTGTACTTATTAGTCTTTACACAAGGTAGGTGCAGTTCTTCCACCAACTTAGAAGATATAAACATGTCAGAAGAGCCACAATCCAATAACACAATAACGTTTCGGCCCATGATTCTGCCCAAGAATCTAATAACCCGTCCAGCAAACATATCCATGATGTCCTTGCTTGCGGGCTTATCCAGGGCAATGGCTGAAACCGTCTTAGATTCCAATACTTCCTCAGCCTTTTTAGTCACGTTTGCTTTCTTGTTATCACCTTTCTTGTTCTGTGGCTGAGAGCATTCACGACTAATGTGCCCAGGCTCCCCACACCTATAGCAGAAAATCCCCTTCCTGGGACCACCGGACTTAGAGTCTGCCTTACGCTTCTTGGACTCTCCACCTGCAGACTTAGACTTAGGCTGCTCAGACTTTTCAGACTTTTTCTTCTTGAAAAACCTGTTTTTCTTCTTCGAGAACTTCCGAGACGTCCTCTTGAAGGACTTATCCTCTTCCCCAAGCTGACGAGCCAACATCGTTGCTCTCTCAAAATCCTCGGGCTTCAACCCGATTATCTGCTTCTTGAGAGCAACACTGGATAGACCACCTAGAAAGAAATCAACCTGCCGAGCCTCGAAAAAGTCTCCAACCCTGTGGATATAACCCCGTACCTTAATGATATAAACACTGAGAGAATCTGTCTGCTTACAGTACCGCAACATCTCAAGCGCATCACGAGCATCATGCTGAGGTGCATACTCCCCAATAAAGTATTTCCTGAAATCAGACCAGGTATTCACCTCTTTCTTCATGGTGGGGCCATTCCATCAACTATAGGCGTCTGATTTCAGCCGCATCTGCGCAATAAACAATCGCGCCTTATCACCTTTATTGGTAGCCTCAAAAAAGGTCTCAAGCTTGTCAATCCAAGCCATCGCCTCCTCAACAGTGCCTTTCCCATCCCAATCCGAGATCTTTGTGCGCTCGAGACTGCGGATGTCCTCCTTGCTCAATCCGGAACTCTTCAGTGTCTGCTCCACAGCAGCACTAGCTCCAGGTACATCGGATTCCACCACCACTACTGCCGGAGACTTCCCCTTCTCCGCAGACTTCCCTAGACCATCCGTGCCAGCAAGGGTCTCCAATACAGTCCTCATAGCAGTCTGAGTATCCAATACAGCCTTGAGGCTCTACTGCACACCCAGCAAGTCCTCGCCCCACTTCGTCTGCATGATCTCCAGGTTCTTCTGGGTTTCCTGTACGCGAGCAGCTAGCCCTCGTACATCAGGTTCCTCCTCCATAGGAGTCACCTGCCCTGCTACAATATGTGTGCCTGCACTAGTCTCGCCGTGCTCCATATCAGCTACTCAAGGTCCAAGCCGCAACTTAGGCTCTGATACCACTGTTACGAACCAAAATTTTAGTACCAAAAATTTCGATTTGTATTCACATCAAACCATCAGAGTACACAGAACAAGTACTGCCTCCCATGAGGCTATATACATGAAAACCACGTATACAGATAACAAGATGACAACACAAGATAACTAAATGCACACGTACGCTCCGCCAGCTATCAAAGAGCCTGCACAAGCTTCCACGTGTTAGTAACATGCATAACAGTTATCCGATAGTGTCAACACGAAGCAATGACTGACAACGGTAAGCACACACATATGGAATCCACCACACGCACCATAGTTTCTGCCAAGCAGACACACCCCGCCATATCTAGACAATACGTCGTCTAGAACCCCCGCGCTAGTGGATCCAGTGTAAGGGAGAAACTGCAGGCATTATAAGGACGCAGGCTACTCGACTGTTGGTTCCGCATGCCACTGTCCCATACCAGTGACAAGCTTCACCTCACAAGAGCCCCTCGTTCTTATTTAGATAAGCCACGCTCATCTAATATCATGCCCTGCATAAGACTCCCTTGGGTAGCACTTTCTGTGCCCACCCCAGTATCACCCAGATACTGAAACAGTGGAGCATCGCTCCACAATGGATACTCTGCTTTCACTGGGCTGTCGGGAGGCGTAGGATTATTGTCCCATACCAATATCTTTCGCCCACCTCACCAGCACTTACAAATATCCAGGTAGATAAGCATAAGCTTATCCATAGAAAGAATGGCTTATTCCAGCACACACGGTGCCTCTTCAACACAGCCAGGATAAGCCTGGTGGCACTACAGCCAGCATAAGCCTACAACACTACAACAAGCATAAGCCTGGCAGCATTACAAAGACCTCGGCCTGTGCAAAAGGCAACACCCGGGTTAGGCTTAGGCCTTTTGTTTTTTTTTTTTTGAAGAACGTGTTTTACTTCATATTATACACTCAAAATATTACAAAGTACTTCCAGAAGTAAGAAATGTCCCTGAAGCATCAATCACTTTTAGATGATCACTCCATATTGGAATTTTAATACGATCAGGCCAATTGGAGATCTGAAATCAATTATACAACTTCTTACGAATTTCTTGAAGCACCAGCTGAGAAGAAATACGCTTATCATAAAAGACCTTTCTTCGCCTTCGCTTCCATACACTCCATATTAGCCAAGACTTTGCCATGTGAAATGCAATCCTTTTAGAAGCAGTCCACTGATTTGGATAAATACCCAAAAGAAAGTGCTGACTATCCAAAGATACTCCAAAAAGAGAATGCAGCCAGGACCTAAGACTACTCAGCTCTACACACAAATATAAACAATGCTCCAATGTTTCAATGCACCGCTCACACATTGGGCAAAGTGGGCTTACTCCCGGCTTAAAGCGATGAACCATCTCATTAACTCTCAAAGAGCGATGAATCACCTGCCAAAGTAGAACATTTACCTTTGGAGGATTATATTTAGACCTTTTGTTTTGTTGGGGGCTCATGCCTTCTTTCTTTGTTCTGGTCCCATAACTCGATTGGATTCTCGTGGACAATAAAAAAAAACTTATCTCATTATATAATTTATCTATTACATTATTAATATAATACACGTTCCTACCCAAAAAAAAAAACTAGCAAAAAGGCGCAACAGAAGGCTTGAGCAGTATTACACTTGGATTCAGTTTCTCATTAGGAAAGCATGTATCAGACAAACTATTAGTAAAGTTATATTCAAGCTAGATTGAGGACAAATAAATTAATAATTAATAATAATATTGTATAAATGAAATATGTCATGTTGTTATATTTTTTTTAAGGACAAAGAAATTAATACTTATATTGCTTAAATGAAAATATAGAAAACTAGGTTGCAAATGAGGTGTTGGTTTATGAATGCTTTAGCTGTTTATGTTGTTAGATTTTGTTTCTTCTTTTGAGAAACTAGTATTGGTGAAGATCGAGTAGTCAACGTCAACATTTTTCTGGTAAAGTGTATGCTTAAATACACCTACACGAGTGTTTGAAAGTCATAACTTCTGCAGGGGGTACCTTCGGCAGGGGGTTCTTTGCGCTATTCTTCAAACTTGATTTTTTTGTCCTTTGCCGTCTTTCTAAATTCATCCAATTCATTTAGTTTTGCATTTGATTAGGCTGGATTAGCGAATAAAACTAGCATTTATATATAACGCTGAATCAAAACAATGAAAATCAATATAGTATCCATTCATCAGCTCTCATCTACAAAAAAATAACTACGAAAATTAATGTTTGCTCCTTACTGACAAATAGTATCTATGTAGAGAATCTTCATGGAGTTTTATAGGGAATCTTAATAAAACCTAGAGGGAATATGGGAGAATTCAAGGAATCTTTATAGAATACTTTATGGATCTAAAGGAATCTTTAAGAATCTATTAGAATCTTTGTATGAACCTTTATGGAATCTTATCGAGTATAAGGTAACCTTCTTGAAAAATCTAGGAACATCATTGTGGAATTTTTAAAATCTGAAGGAATCTTAGGATATGGTGAATGGTAGTTGTTATAATATATCCATCTTAATTAGAGGAGGAATAGGGTTTACGAGTTAAGGAAATCTAGAAAAATATAAGGAGAAAATCTAAAAGAATATTGAGGGAATCAATCTAGAAGAACAGAGGCCTAAGAGAATATTAATGGATTCTTTCACGTGGTACCTTTTGCAAAGGGTGTCTTTTTAGTCCCTTATTAGGAATCTTGATAGCATCTTGGAGAATCTAAAAGAATGTTGGAGGAATCTTGACACTACAAGAGAAAAGGGTTATTAGCGTCAGCCATAGCATCAGAGGGGTTTCTTTGGTATTTCTTGAGGTGAAAACAGTGTTCTGTAGTTAATAGCAACAATTATTATCAAATAATTCTTTTGTGCTAATTCTGACGCTATACCTGACTCTATGGATGACGCTATATCATTTTAACCAAACTAACACTATCACTGATGCTATAGCTGACACAAGAGCTGATGCAATACCAATCAAATGTATTCTATTCTATTAACATCAGATTCAAGTGTAACTGCCTTCTGACTCTAATTCTGACCTTAGCATTGACGCTACGTGTGACTCTAATGTGGGCGTTAAATCTAACATTGCACACTCACCCCGGTTTTTGGTCCACTGTTGAAAACATCAGTTTTGGTAGGTCTACATGTCCTGTTTTCAAAGAATCCTACATGTGGATTTGTGAAGGTATGGTTTTGTTCGATAATGGTGTTCTTTTTTCAGTGGACTAAAACATCCACTGTTGTTTTGTAGTTTCTTCTATTGTGACATGTCATTTTATAATACAATCCACTGTAGGAAAGAGTACTTGAATTTCTACATGTCTAATAATTCTATTGTCACATGTCTTTATAGATGTAGGAAAGAATATTTGATTCTCTACATGTCCTATACTTCCATTCACATGTCTTTATAGTAGTAGGACAGAGTACTTTATTTGCTAAGGCATTGTAGGAAAGAATACATGAATTACGACATGTGTAATACTTCTATTGTCACATGTCTTTATAGAAGTCGGAAAGAATACTTGATTCTCTACATGTCATATGCTTCCATGTCACATGTCTTTATAGTAGTAGGACAGAGTACTTTATTTGCTAAGGCATTGTAGGAAAGAATACATGAATTACGACATGTGTAATACTTCTATTCTCACATGTCTTTATAGAAGTAGGAAAGAGTACTTGATCCTCTACATGTCCTATCCTTCCATATCACGGGTCTTTATAGTGGTAGGACAGAGTACTTGATTTGCTACATGTGATGCACGTGCACGATCACATGTTCTTATACTAGTATTCCATGTAACACAAGTTACTTCAACTACTTCAATTACTTAACACCTATTTTTGCATAACGTGGGCACCAACATGCCAAGGTGGCTCTAACATGCCACCTAGGCTCAAACATGCCAAGGTGGCTCCAACATGCCACCTAGGCTCCAACATGACAAAATGGCTTAAACATGTCACCTAGGCTCCAACGTGCTCAAACATGCCACGCAGGCTCCAACATGCCACCTATGCTCCAACTTGCCAAGGTGGCTCAAATATGCCACGTGGGCTCCAACATGCCACCTAGGCTCCAACATTCCTAGGTGGCTCAAACATGCCACATAGGCTCAAACATGCCATGGGCTCACTTTGGCTCCAACATGCCAAGGTGGCTCCAACATGCCACCTAGGCTCAAACATGCCAAGGTGGCTCAAACATGCCACCTAGGCTCCCAACATGCCACCTAGGCTCAAACATGCCAGGTGGCTCAAACATGCCAAGATGGGCTCAAACATGCCACCTAGGCTCCAACATGCCACCTAGGCTCAAACATGCCAAGGTGGCTCAAACATGCCACGTGGGCTCCACCATGCCACCTAGCCTCCAACATGCCAAGGTGGCTCACAACATGCCACCTAGGCTTAAATATGCCAAGTTGGCTCAAACATGCCACCTAGGCTCCAACATGCCACCGTGGCTCTAACCTGCCACCTAGGCTCAAACATGCCACGTGGGCTCCAACATGCCACGTGCCAAGGTGGCTCCAAAATGACAACAAGGCTCCAACATGCTCAAACATGCCACGAGGGCTCTAACATGACAACTATGCTCCAACTTGCCAAGGTGGCTCAAATATGCCACGTGGGCTCCAACATGCCAAGGTGGCTCAAGCATGCCACACAGGCTCCAACATGCCACCTAGGCTCTAACATGGCAAGGTGGCTCAAACATGCCACGTGGTCTCCAACATGCCACCTAGGCTCCAACATGCCAAGGTGGCTCCAACATGCCAAGGTGGCTCAAACATGCCACCTAGGCTCCAACGTGCTCAAACATGCCAAGGTGGCTCAAACATGCCACGTGGGCTCCAACATGCCAAGGTGGCTCAAACATGCCACCTAGGCTCAAACATGCCAAGGTGGGTCCCACATGCCAAGGTGGCTCCAACATGCCACCTAGGCTCAAACATGCCAAGGTGGCTCAAACATGCCACCTAGGCCGAACATGACAAAATGGCTCAAACATGCCACCTAGGCTCCAACGTGCTCAAACATGCCACGCTGGCTCCAACATACCACCTATGCTCCAACTTGCCAAGGTGGCTCAAATATGCCACGTTGGCTCCAACATGCCACCTAGGCTCCAACATTCCTAGGTGGCTCAAACATGCCATCTAGGCTCCAACATGCCACCCAGGCTCAAACATGCCAGGTGGCTCAAACATGCCAAGGTGGGCTCAAACATGCCACCTAGGCTCCAACATGCCAAGGTGGCTCAAACATGTCACGTGGACTCCATAATGCCACGTGGGCTCCAACATGCCAAGGTGGCTCAAACATGCCACCTAGGCTCAAACATGCCAAGGTGGCTCCAACATGCCATGCAGGCTCCAACATGCCAAGGTGGCTCAGGCATGCCACCTAGTCTCAAGCATGCCACCTAGGCACCCCAAGTGGTGACATGGCATGCCAAGTAAGCAAGGTCAAGTTTTGACTAGGCCAAAAAACCAAAGATGTCCATCTTTGGTCTTTTCATTGGGTGATGTTGGCAAATTTTAGGTGACATGGCTAGATGATGGTGACATGGACCTTGGATGTGCTGCAAACACCGGGCAGGCACCTCGACGGCGGCCCCTTTCTTGTGAAGGGGAGTCTCCGAAAGGTATATATGCTGGTGCATTTTCTCTTGCATGTATCATTGGCGTCATCTTGCACATCCCGCCAAGATTTCACCTTTTTCGAGACCCGGATTTTTATCGTGCTTTTCTTTGTGTTTATGCTCCGGAAATTCATAATTAATGCATGGGGCAGGGAAAAATCCTGGTTTTCAGCCAGCTGGCTTGCCAAATGGCCCGAGAGTATAGGAAAATCCCCTCGGTATTTCGGAGGAGTTTTAGACCCTCGATTTTTTATTGGGATGGCCGTAGATTGGCCCCGACAAGGTTTAGACCACGTTTTCGATTTTGGGGCATGGAGGAGGCCCCGGATTGGCGATCCGACCCTGCCGCGTCGTCCGAACGGGCGAAATTACCCTAGGGGACAAGTTCCACGGGCGAGTTTTCCCTGGGGGATCAATCACTTACCCCTCACTAGGAGGTATTCAAAGATCCACCTCCATGCCAATTGACTACAACGTGTAGTAAACGACCTACTTTGGCGTTTCTTGGAGAGGGGGTGGTCTTACGCCCACGAAACTTGGTCCCCTAGGTAATGGGGATGTTCCGGGTCCATGGCGGAGCCAGTTTCTGATTCCGGAGTGGGGGTCCGGCCGGCCCTCGGCCCCGGACTTGGACTAGCCTCATGAGAACAAGATACTTGGGGTTCACCCCGAGGCCCCGGTAGAAGATTGAAGTGAGAATAGCAAAGTACTAGGGACTGCTAGGGTGGTATACATGTGACCACGGAGAAGCAAAGCTAGCTCCACTACCTAGTAGGACGTTACCGACCCGGTGGTCTCCGGAAGGGGGTTGGCTCGGAAGCTCGTCTCATGCCTCTGCTTGTGCTTCTATTGCCGGTGCATTTTCTCTTGCGTGTGCAGCGTCATGCTGCACATCCTGCCAAGATTTCACCTTTTTCGAGACCCGAATTTTTTTATCGTGCTTTTCTTTGTGTTTATGCTCGGAAATTCATAATTAATGCATGGGGCGGGGAAAAATCCTGGTTTTCAGCCAGCTGGCTTGCCAAGTGGCCGCGAGAGTATAGGAAAATCCCCGGTATTTTCGGATGAGTTTTAGACCCTCGATTTTTGATTGGGATGGCCACCGTTGGCCTTGACAGGGTTTAGACCACGTTTTCGATTTTGGGGCATGGAGGAGGCCCCGGATTGGCGATCCGACCTGTGGCGTCGTCCAAACGGCGAAATTATCCTAGGGGACAAGTTCCACGGCGAGTTTTCCCAGGGGATCAATCACTTACCCCTCACTAGGAGGTATTCAAAGATCCACCTCCATGCCAATTGACTACAAGTGTGTAGTAAACGACCTACTTTGGCGTTTCTTGGAGAGGGGTGGTCTTCGCCCACCTAAACTTGGTCCCCTAGGTAATGGGGATGTTAGGGTCCATTGGCGGAGCCAGTTCGGTTAGGAGTGGGGGTCCAGCCCGTCCTCAGCCCCCAGCTTGGATTAGCCTGCAAGAACAAGATACTTGGGGTTCACCCTGAGGCCTTGGTAGAAGATTGAAGTGACAATAGGAGCACTAGGAATGCTAGGTGGTATACATGTGACCACGGAGAAGCAAAGCTAGCTCCTTCGCCAAGAGGGTCGCATTCTGGACCCGGTGGCCCTCCTAAAGGGGTTGGCTCGAAGCTCGTTTCATGCCCTCGCTTGTGCTTCTATTGTTTGGTGCATTTTTTCTCTTGCGTGTGCGGCGTCATGTTGCATATCCTGCCAAGATTTCACCTTTTTCGAGACCCGGATTTTTATTTGTGTTTTTTTTTTTGTGTTTATGCTCAGGAAATTCATAATTAATGCATGGGGTGGGGAAAAATCCTGATTTTCAGCCAGCTGGCTTGCCAAGTGGCATGAGCGTACAGGAAAATCCCCGGTATTTTTCGAGGCGAGCTTTAGACCCTCGATTTTTGATTGGGATGGCCACCGTTGGCCCTGACAGGGTTTAGACCACGTTTTCGATTTTGGGGCATGGAGGAGGCCCCGGATTGGCGATCCGACCTCGCGTGGCGTCCGAACGGCGGCGAAATTACCCTAGGGGACAAGTTCCACGGCGAGTTTTCCTGGGGATCAATCACTTACCCCCACTAGGAGGTATTCAAAGATCCACCTCCATGCCAATTGACTACAAGTGTGTAGTAAACGACCTACTTTGGCGTTTCTTGGAGAGGGGTGGTCTTACGCCCACCTAAACTTGGTCTCCTAGGTAATGGGGATGTTCGGGTCCATTGGCGAGCCAGTTCGATTTGAGTGGGGGTCCAGCCCGTCCTCAGCCCCCAGCTTGGACTAGCCTGCGAGAACAAGATACTTGGGGTCACCCTGAGGCTCTGGTAGAAGATCGAAGTGAGAATAGCAGCACTAGGACTGCTAGGTGGTATACATGTGACCACGGAGAAGCAAAGCTAGCTCCACCGCCCAAGATGGGACGTTCTGGCCGGTGGCCTCCGGGAAGGGGTTGGCTCGGAAGCTCGTCTCATGCCTCTCGCTTGTGCTTCTATTGCCGGTGCATTTTCTCTTTGCGTGTAACGCGTCATGCTGCACATCCCGCCAAGATTTCACCTTTTTGAGACCCAAATTTTTATCGTGCTTTTCTTTGTGTTTATGATCCAGGAAATTCATGATTAATGCATGGGGGGGGGAAAAAATCATGGTTTTCAGCCAGCTGGCTTGCCAAGTGGCCCCGAGCGTACAGGAAAATCCCCGGTATTTCCGGGTGAGCTTTAGACCCTCGATTTTTGATTGGGATGGCCACCGTTGGCCCTGACATCATATTTCTTGCATGAAGTCCTAGTCATCATGCCCACATGGCATGTTTGAGCCACCTTGGCATGTTGGAGCCTAGGTGGCATGTTGGAGCCTAGGTGGCATGTTGGAGCCACCTTGGCATGTTTGAGCCTAGGCGGAATGTTCGTGCCTAGGTGGCATCACCTTGGCATGTTGGAGCCACCTTGGTGGCATGTTTGAGCCACCTTGGCATGTTTGAGCCGAGTGGCATGTTTGAGCCACCTTGGCATATTGGAGCCTAGGTGGCATGTTGGGAGCCCATGTGGCATGTTTGAGCCACCTTGGCATGTTGGAGCTTAAGTAGCATGTTGGAGCCCACATGGCATGTTTGAGCCTCATGTTGGAGTCTAGGTGGCACGATGGAGCCCACATGGCATGTTTGAGCCACCTTGGCATGTTGGATCCTAGGTGGCATGTTTGAGCCTCATGCATGGCATGATTGAGCCACCTTGACATGTTGGAGCCTAGGTGGCATGTTGGAGCCCACATGGCATGTTTGAGCCACCTTGGCATGGTGGAGCCCACGTGGCATGTTTGAGCCACCTTGGCATGGTGGAGCCTAGGTGGCTTGTTTGAGCCACCTTGGCACGTTGGAGCCTAGGTGGCATGTTTGAGCCACCTTGGCACGTTGGAGCCCACATGGCATGGTTGAGCCACCTTGGCATGTTGGAGCCTAGGTGGCATGTTTGAGCCACCTTGGCATGTTAAAGCCTAGGTGGCATGTTTGAGCACCCTTGGAATGATGGAGCCTAGGTGGCATATTTGAGACACCTTGGCACGTTGGAGCCCACGTGGCATGGTTGAGCCACCTTGTCATGTTGAAGCCTAGGTGGCATGTTGGAGCTTAGGTGGCGTGTTTTGAGCCATATTGGCATGTTGAGCATTATGGGTTTGTAGACTTGACTTTGTAAAGAATGTTTCAATGGTTATCTAGAGAATATTAAGGACCAAGGATTGATCATATATCATGGTCCACAAGTTTGCCTTGTGTAGGCGCCCGTATTATTGGACATGTACATAACCTTGTGATATTCATTTCCTTTCCTTCTAGTCTGTTTGAAATGTTGCGGAATTAGAAGCCCTCAATCTGGACTCACGAGATTCAACAACCCACTGTTCACGAGTCGTCCATGTAACCACAACAGGGAAAATGGAATTTCATTCTATTAAATGTCCACGTCACCACCATCTTGCCATGTCACCCAAAATTTGCCAACATCATCAAATGAAAAGTTCGATATCTTTTCATTTTTGGCCTAGTCAAAAACTTGAAATTGCTTACTTGGCATGCCATATCACACTTAGAGTGCCACATCATCTTTTCCATGCTTGTAAAATCCTAACCACTTGTGGCAAGGGAAGCATCCCATAATGTGAACCCTACATTTTTTGCATCGAGACGGAGACAAACATGCCCAAAAGCTTGCATAGTCATCATCATGTCCACATCACCCATATCTTGCCATAAAAATTTGCCACATCACCCCATGGGAAACCAAAGTTGCACATTTTTATATTTTTGGCCTAGTCAGAAGTTTATCTTGCTTGCTTGGTATGACATATCACCAATGGCATGCCACATCATCATGTGCATGTCAACTTTCGCAAATTTCAATTTTCTCCACTCATTTCATGGAGATTGCAAGAAATACCCTTCGCGACGGACGCTGTTTAATCCCAAGCTCTGGCTATGGTGGACGGACTTTATTCAAAACAGAGCTCTGGCGGGCGACAACGCCTGTTTGGCCTGCCTTTCTATATGTCGCCAAGCTATGGCAACATCGAAGGGTGTATAGACGGCACCGGAGCTATGAAGGTGGAAGCTATGGCGGTGGATGCTATGTTGAAGGAAGACCCCTCCCCCCCCCAAAGTGGAAAATGTCCCCAACTAATATTCATTGGGGGTCATTATACCTAACTACAACGTCGAAAATAAATTGTAGTATAGGTTTTTTTTTGCCGAGATGAACGGACGAGATTTGGCGCCGATGAACGGTTTGGATTGTGATCCTCGTAGTATCATCCTATTGGTTGTCAGCCTTCCCGCCTTGGGTCGTGCCTGCACCTTTCCTTCCGGCCTTATCCTTCCTTCCGGCTATGGCGACCTCTTTCCTTCCGGCTATGGCGACCTTCTTTTCCTTAGTGATGGCGATGGCGATGGCGAGGGCAAGGGCAAGGGCTGGCCTTAGTGGCCTTGCTTGTTCTTCGATATGGCAAATCCAGCATCCTCATTACAAATTCAGGATCACAAAGAGATCTGGCATGTGCTAACATTGCTCCTTCCGGCTATGGAAACCTCTTTTCCTTCAAGCCTTCTTTTCCTTCAGGCTATTTTCCTTCTTTTCCTTCTTGGATATGGCAAATCCGGTGTTCCCATTACAAATCTTGGGATCAGAAAGAGAGCTGGCGTCATCTACTGGCATGACAAGCAGATCCGAGGATCCTTCGTAGTCTGATTCTTTGCTAGCAGGTTACACTTTTTTCTGTTTTTGTTTTTGTTGCTTTCTGATTTTAAGCTGGCAGGGGCTGGCCGGATTTGCAAGGGCAAGGCTAGCCGGATTTGCAAGGGCAGGGGCTAGGTTTTACTTCTAACTCTTTACTTTTCTTACTGTTCTTACTGTTTTCTTTTTATAACCGGTGGACAAATTATCTTTGTCCAGATATAAAGCGTGGCAGATTTAGCATTGAAGAAGAACGGATGATCATACAGCTGCATGCGGTTCTTGTTGCAGAAGGAATCACATCCTCCTGATCACAACAATAGCCCAATCTGTTGTGTTCTTCACGAAATCTTCAGAGATGGAAATCGAATGAAGTCACTAGCACGTAGGTTTTTCGGACCGAGCATCTTGTTTTAGGGCATGCTAAAGCATTTTGCATGCGCAGTGAGGAGGCAAGGAGGTTGCCATGGCAGGGTTAATTCCGGCAGAGGCAGATCCTGCCGGGTGGCAAGCAAACAGGTGCAATAGGCGACTTTGCAAAGTTTGAGAACAATTTTGAAAGGCCTAAAGGCCAGTTTGCCGCAGAAGTTTATCAGTTGATTCTGAATCTGTAGATTTTGCAGAACCTTCGGCAAGAAGGGGTATCAGTCATCTGCAAACCAAACTATGGCAAGCAGGAGATTCGTCACTACATGACCAGGTGAAATTGTCTGTTCTCAAATTCAAATTTTGTATGTTGATATAAGAGTGGAGTATGTGGAAGAGGTAGTTCCAAATTGATTCATTTGAATCTAATATCAGACTAGTTGCAGTCTGCATTGTATTAGGCAAATACTTGCCTTTAAAAAAAAAAAATATATCCAACTTCATGGTTTTAGTCTACAATTTTTTATCAGTATTTTTCTTTTCCAATTCTCGATTCTGCTGTAAATTATCTGCTGTAAATTATGAACATCTTTTCCCTCCAATGGTTTTAATGGCATGTATTTATTTGCATATAATGATTTATCAAAGAAGCAGTTAAACTTAATGATCCACTAGATTCCCACAAGCTTTCTTATTTTAAATACAATCATATTGATTTTTAAATTGTAGTATATATTATTATTTTAATCTATGCCATGTGGCAATATTTGATTGGTTAGAAGATATGTTAGAAACATCAATGGTTTTTCTATATGTCATAATAGTAATTCTTTATTTAAAAATATATGCCACGTGTTGATATTCGATTAGTTAAAATAACTTTTTTTTATTTAAAAAGTATACTACGTGTCAGTATTTCATTAGCTAAAAGGCAATTAGAAACAACACCTTGTTTTTTCTATATGTAGCAAAATAACAGGGGGTTTTTTTTTGTGATTTTGTACGCTTTTTGGCATGGTTTTCATATGATTTCATGGGCGTATTGCACGAGGCATACTAATCAGTACATTTAGAGTGCATGCATATTTCAATGGCATCTATGGTTTTACAATGGTTTTGCATTGCATATTTATTCCTTCACAAATAGCTTATCTCTTTTACTCCCAAAAATACAAAAGTACATGCAAAAATACATGCAAGTATCGAGACCTTTACTTTAGGGTTCGTGGAAGAAAGAATTTTAGGGTTTTTTATGGGGAGAAATCCTTGTTTGTCCGATTCTTGCTTGGCTGTGCTGTAGTGCCATGCCAGCAGACAGCGGAAATGGCTAGAACAGAGAATGGTATCAAGATCATGGATTTGCTGTAAAAAAAAATCATGGATGGCTGCCGCTGTATGTCTATGGCAGACATCGAGTAAGATTTTGGAGAACAGGTGCTTGGTCCGGCAACTAGCATGCCGGTTCTTCTTCACAAAATGTTTTCTGATGTATTTCTTCTACAGGGCAAGAATCAGATCTTCTATCTCTCTGCGGATCTCCTCTGTCAAAACATCTTCCGGGTCTTTTCTCTGGCGGGTGTTCTTCATGAGAGTTCCAGGGTTTTTGTCATTTTTTTAAAATGGTATGTCATTTCCTTTGCTTACATCCTCTGGTCTGTTTTGAAAATGCCATTGTCTGCAGAGTGGTATCTTCATCCCATAAGACCTCTAATTCCAAGGAGCACCCTGAAACCAAGAGCTCTTCAAAGGCAGAGTCCTGGTAAATTCTTAGACATCTTCAGATATGTCTTAGAAATTTCAGACGTTTGTTGAGGTTTGTTGGAAAACTGATCGAGGTTTATTTGAAGAAACTTGTTTGAAGAATAATTTACAGACTTCATTATGAATCCCGATGTTGCTCTTTTTAAGCGCCTCAGCCCAAATGTAAATCATCCCAATAGTGCTATAATTTGGAGACTCCTGCATGACGTGAGAAACCATTTCAAGCCCAAAGCTGTGCCATATACAACACATGCAGTTGTGGCAACACTGGGGTTAGAAATGCTCATGTAGTTGTGGAAGATGGTCCACATTTTAATATGCATTATGCACAAAAATAGTGTCCGTCTGAACCATGACACATCCTTGCAGATGAGACTCTGTTAGGTAGTAGTTAAGAAAAGCCACAATTGTTTACAGTAGCGGGATGATGAGCATTGATCGAAGCAAGGAATTGGATCCATAGAAGAAACTAACACAATGTGAGGGACTTGTTAGTGTCCTTTTCAAATTGAAGCATTTGCACATTCAACTTTTGTTATTTGGAAATCGAAGCGAAGAGTTGCTTAATTACAGTGGAAGATAGTGCTGCATCTCCTTATATCCAGGTTTCATTATTTAGAAGCAACACTTCATACATCCCACTAAGTTTTCATTTTGTGGATAAAGAGGAGCACTAGGAATACCTCAGGAAAACAAATGGATCTGGTGGTTTATATTGTGTTTAAGAGTATGAATGGTCTTGTTTGCTCATAAATCTTAGGCTAAGATGGTAATGCCCCCTAGGGAACATTTTAAAGAAAATGGATTAGGTGTTCCACGTGATAAATCAGAATTTGAATGTTAACTCTAGACTTCTTGCTTATTGGGCCACATCCGGGGTTTCTTCTTTGGGTGCGAGAAGGGGACCGAATCCAAGTACAAATTCGCGATTCTTTGCATTAATGCAGCTTGCACGAGATTCCAATGTACCTAAAGATATAATTGACCGGAACTACACTCATCCCAGTGTAAATCATCCAAATCCAGACTTTGAATATTCAATTGTTCCTTCTTGTTTAACGCGGTAGTATGAAAATTGCCGTTAGCAACCTGCTGGTCAAATTAATAGTGCCATATCGAACCTCGAAAGAGGGTTGATCAGTTTCTAACTGCAACTTAGCACTGGTCAATATAGGTGGCAATGAATTTAACCAATGGCTTGATTGATCGGCAATTTGGCATCACAGAAATAGAATGTCTCATGTGTAAGACTTGTTCATTATTAGTTCTATTATCACATACTACCTCATGTATTAATATTGGTATTGGTATAATATTATATGTCTAATTCTTTGCAATGTTTTTGTTTCCATAATTTGAGCACCTCTAGTTTGTTAGATTTGTGAGGCTATGATATACCATCCATCATTACAGTATTAGGTAATGTTTATATGTACACCCCGACACCATCCTTAAGGCCCCGAAGGGGCCAAAATTTTTTTTACTTAACATAAACCATTAACATTATTAACACAAACCATTGCATTTGACACATTTAAATAAAAATCCCCCTTAAACCCCCTTTGGTTTGGGTGCATATTCACACGGGGGGTTACTCCGGGCAACGAGAGCTGTCGGATAGGCATATTTGCCATTTATTCCAAGATCTGGACCGTACATAGCGATCCTCGTTTGTGGGGTATGCATGTACAAGTTTTTGTATACCGTATATTAAAGTTTGCAAAATACTATAAGGTTTGAGAGAATGTACTTAATGGTGTTAATTTTGTACGTATTGTAAATTTTTTGGGGCTCTCGCTGCCCTACGTAACCCCCCGTGTGAATATGCACCCAAACCAAAGGGGGTTTAAGGGGGATTTTTATTTAAATGTGTCAAATGCAATGGTTTGTGTTAATAATGTTAATGGTTTGTGTTATTATAATGCTCTTTTACATGTCCTTATTTTACAAAAACAATACTTAATAGCACTAAAAACAATAGATAGATTTCAATAACACGTGTCGTTCTTTTGTAAATAACATGTGGGTTTTTTAAAAACCATTGTTGTAAGTTAGTCTTTCACGTATAGCAATATTTAAATCTACGTGTCTTATTTTAAGGAAGAACAACACGTGGCTCCTAAAAAAAACAACAGTCAAGAAAAAAATCACACGTCGAAAAAGTTCGGTAAAAACAACACTGAAAAAAAGGACACGTTGACAAAAAAACAAAAAAGTGCCAGAAAAACCACCGTGGAATTTTTTGCCAAAAAACCACTGTCTCTTTGTGCAAATCCGGATAAACGGGCCACGTGGACTTTTGGGGCCATTTTGGTGTTGTTTTTGGCATAAAACAACACTTCCGTACAACAAAAAAACAACTGTGGACCAAAAATTGGGGTCAGTGTGTTGGACTTGACTCTATGCCTAACTTTAATGTTGACCTTTATTCTGACTCTACAGTGACTCTATGTCTGACACTACTTTTGATTCTAATTCTGACTCTAATAACGACTCTATGTCTGATGCTACAATTGACTCTATATCTAACCCTATGTCTGACACTACGTTTGGTTCTAATTCCCACTCATACGGAAAGGGGTTTTTTAGACCTTAAAAAAAGCGTATACGAAGGGGTTTTTTATGACCCCTTCCTCGCACATGGCGTATCTCTTATACACTAAGTGGTATCCCCAGGGTTATGCTAGGCTCAGTAGGTAGATGAAGGAGGTAAAGGGTCAAGCTAGAGTACCGTTGTGCAAGCCTGCCCTTCTCCAGAAGGAGAATTTATCAAGCACTACTTATATGAACAAGGAGATTTGAAACTTACAATTGATCCTTTCGGTTACCGAGGTTATCCACCCCAAACCAGTCCTTGTGTTAGAAGTAGTTTTTGAGCAATCCGGCCTTTTCTCTTGCCACTGTAACCTCTGGAACACAATCCGGCCGCCCTATTTCTGATGCAGCTGTCAATCCAATGTGGCAATCCACGTGGCGACCAACCAGCCGGCACCTCAGGTCCAGAGTTAAATCGGCAGTGGCCGATTCCTCTCCCGCAGCTCACGCTGCTATTACAGCAACAGGGTGGCATCCCCGATTTAGGGGTGCTCACCATTTAGTATTTTAATATTCAATGGTCTTTAATACATTAATATACCTTTTAAACAATGGCCATTTAAAACCATTGTCACATTTGCTACCCATGGTTTTATAAACCATTAAAGGTATTTCACCTTAGCTTTTGTTTCATGGGTTGCCTAACCCATTCAACCATTGCCCCTCCCTTACATTATATCCATAATGTACTTAGGGCAATCGCGCAACTAAATCTATCATCCAGAAGCAGTTGCGCCCCTAGTCTAGGATCTACTGGGTGCACTATACCCTAGACCAGAGAACAACATGCGACCAGAATAACTATGGCCTATACACCATAGAACATTTCTATTATGCCAAACATTAGCATGCATGCAAAATTTTCGAAACAATAGTCTGTAAAATATTTAGGCATAACATCGCCATTACCACAGTTTGTTGTTTCTTTGCGCCTCACCAGCATCCCATTCCAATATGTGATGACTTCTTATATATCATATCACATTAAATTCTGTCTTTGTATGGTTGACGCATCTTTTGCATCAATGTGATTAAGATCTGCATTTCAGAGGCACTGGACTTGGAGCAAGAGCAGGCTTTTTCTATGTATTCTATATTTTTCTACATATTCTATCTGTTCCTTTGTGACAAGAATTATATTTACGTTCTCAATTGGCTGCTAAGTTGCACCATGTAAGAATTGTTTTATGTCCCTTTGGTTGGACTCATGTTTACATAACTCTAACTCCAGTTTAGATGGTAGCTATCTGGATTGCAGGCTTCTCGGGAGAGTTTACAGACTTGGGACAAGTTCAATTGAGTTCCATCAAATGTGCTCGGTTATGGATGCAGGAAATGGATAGCTTTCCATGGAAAATCCATTATCTAGAGATATATCTTGAGCATAGGGCATTCAATTAAAAGAGTGATAAGGACATTGGACCTAGTAAGGTGTTAATACTTTCCTCTATTAATTTATCATAAAGCTGCAGAAGAGATGCCTTATGTAAAATGTTATAGTTGGGGCTGTTGCAACTAACAATACAATCAATACTACAAACGTGTGCCCGACGATGCCGGGCATTAATCGTGGTGGGCATATGAATAGGCGAATGATGTAATGGCAAGCCTAGATAGAAGAGAATAGAATAGGTAGATTTAACAGAGTATGCAGACTTAATAGAATAGAATAGAATAGAATATGATTTTATCGTCCACGGAGACCAACTGGCCTATGGGACCCAAGTACAAAGAGAGAGCAGCAGGCGTATTACTACCAGGATTAAAAAACCCCCGCCCCGAAGGGTTTTCGGGGGAAAAACCTTAGTAGCAATAAGGATGCTGACATACTGCACAGTTATATACATAATCACAAGTACAGCTGAGGTTAATGTCGGACAGGGGGGCATAACTGAGTCTGCGTATCCATTACCTCCTGGAGGTACGATCCCAACAAGCCTACAGAGGCCGTGCTCAGTAGCTCATGCAAGGCCTGATGGGGCACAACTAACCGAGCATACCGAGCCCGGATATGCTCGTACGCCGGACAGGCCTGGAGGGCGTGACTTTCATCCTCAATGGCGCCCTGTTGACAGCATTGACAGACTCTGTCCTCACGCGGCTCCCGAATCCATCTCCCTGTCTCAATGCGGAGGTGGTGTGCACCTGTGCGAATGGAAGCAATCACCCTGCGCTTTTTCATGGGTAGATGGGTTGCGTAGTGGTGTGGGTCCCTCGATAATTTGTCTTGACGATAATTTGTCACCTTGACATGTGGCCGGGGCCTCTGCATCCCAAAGCTTGGCCATGAAGCAAGCATCCAAGTCACGCTTCAAGGCAGCGTTCCTTCGCCGGTATGCACCGGGTCCACACATCGTGTGCTGCACATTCCATAGCGAGAACCACCGGGCTTGCTTGTCTTTCCAGCCCGGGCTTTGAGTCGCCGGGCCCATCGCCCTTGCCAAAGAAAGGTTGGGCAGCCGGGCTTCATCCATAGCCACCACCTTCCGGAAGTAAATAATGTGACGTTCAGTAGCGCCCCCTCAGAATGGAAGGAAGCCGCGTCTCTGGAGCAAGATCCGATATGGGGGACCGTGGATTTCACTCGAGTGCAGGGCCAAGAAGGCCTTCTGTACTGCTCTAGATCGTTCCAAGTGGTGAGGGATATCACCGGCCCCCACACTTACGCGCCCCATAGAGGAGGACCGGTTCAACCAAGGCCACGAACAAGTGTGCACGGTGACCCCATGCATACTACGCCTTGTGATTATTGTTTTGCATTGCATCTGGGGCTTTCCGACTGCGGTGACCCAGAAACGATGGATGCATCCCGGTGTGTGGTAGTAGAAAACTCAATGCCCAAATACTTATAAGATCTGAGCCACCTCCACTACCTGCCTTTTGGTAAGTGAATGAGGGAAGGCGTGGGTGGTGCCGGATGATGGGACCAGCAGCACCCTTGTCTTGGCCAAGTTAACTCTCATGTCAGTAAATTGGCAGAAAGTGTCCAAAGCATCCAGGTGGCGTTGCATGTCCTCTGGGGTATATGCGAGCAGGTCAACATCATCAGCATATATGAGTTGCCGGATTATGTGGTGCATCAACTCGCGCCTCCCAGGTGCTCGGCTAGCCATTCTTCTAGCTGGTCAATGTACAAGCGAAGAGCTCGTTGGGGATAGAGGGCAGCCCCGGCACCCCAATGCTACTAACAACGGGCTCCCCGGACGGTGTGAGACGACCGGAGCAAGCTTCAGATAGTTCAGATATAGCATTCGCGCAAGTCAACGGGGTCCCTAGTCGTCTCAATCTATCCCACAACTTATCCCGAGGTAATCGTGTCAAAAGCCTTTGCGAAATCCACAAAGCAACAAGCATTTGATTCTCAAGGCCGATTCCGCTATCCTCTATGAGTGTTCGCAGAGTGAAGATATGGTCAATAGTAGAATGCCGGGCGGAAGCCCCGCTGCGTGAGAGCCCAAGACTTCTCCATCCTCACGCCCAAAGTGTCAATCGCCACGCCAAGAATCCCGCAAGCAACTTGGCAAAGATTTAATCCGACCATAATGGTACGATAGTTGGTTGGCCGTGGGGGTCCCCCGCTTTGTATATGGGCACAACTCTACTAGTAGTCCAATGCGGGGAAGCCTTCTTGCAATGCCCCGTTGAAGAGTCTTTGTGAGAACCAAAGCACCATTGGGGGCCCGCCCACTTGAGAAGCTCGCCGCATACCATCCAAATCTGCCGCCTTCCCCGGATTAGCGAGGCGTTGCGGGCCCATTATGACATCCCCTTCAAGAATGACCCGGTGCTAGGCCCTGCCTCATGGAGGTACTTGGTGCCCGGCTTCCCATTGGGTCATACAAAGGGCCGCAAGTATCTCACCCATTGTTCCGGGGTAATATTTCCGGGTAATGCGGGGGCTTACTCAAGACCTTTCTCCGTAAGGCCCTAGGGTGGCGGTCTAGAAGACCAAACATCTTCTTTGGTGCTCTGCAAGGTACCTGGCTTTCTTGGTCTTGAGGAAGGAGCGGTATTGACGGACGGCCTGCGGGCGAATGGTGGGGTCCAGCACTTGGCGGAGCCATCGTTTCAGCTCCCGACATTCGTCATCGAACCAGTGATTGCGAGGGAAGGTGATTGCAGCCCCTGTGGATCGTCGAGAGCGGCCTCTCCCAAAGCATCTGTCCCCTACCCTCAGAAGGAGCTGGTTCAGCTGGGCCGTCTGCTGTTGAAGTGTGGGGAGTTGCAGCACTCCCGGCAGCTCATGCTCAAGCATCCTCGCATAGACCGCCGCACGATCATAGTCCAGACGTAACCGTGGTACATGGGGTATTGGGGCAATGGGTGCTCGGTTGGCCTGCCAATCTATCTGCAAGAACAGGGGCTGATGGTCGGAGTCTACTTCCTCGTCCCGGCCACCTGTCCCGATACTGAAACGAGTGATCAAGTGTAGGCATTGCTCGTCTGCTAGCACGTAATCCACCACACTGGTGCCGCCCCCCTGGTTCTCCTGTCTACAAGTGAAGCGGCTGGAGGACGACCATCGTGCTGACCCATTGCAAATGACCGGGTCAAAGATCTTCGCCCAAACAACAGCATTTGCCGGCCATACAGGTGTAACCCGGCTGTCATCCGACGCCTTGGCCAAACCATCTGCGGGGTCCATTTGCAACACATCCTCGCCTAGAGGTGCGAATTTTGGGATCCGCTCTTTCCCCTGTCGCGGCGCATTGAAGTCTCCAAGCAACATGACCTTGCCCAATTGTTCAGACGGCCAGATGTCATCATATAGATCGACATAGGGCTCCTGCCTGGCCCACATCCGCGCGTGTGGTAAAAGTTGCTCTCAAAGATGTGGGAAGTAGCAAGCCGCCACAAAGAGAGGGCTGCCATCGCCGTTTACGCACTGCCCACGTGTATCAAGCAGCCTGCCTGCGCCTTGCAACAGGGGAGACCGATTGGGCCAAGGCCGCCCGGTAGTAACACGCATTCCTCCGTGTCCTCGTTTCCGGTGCACTCATTGAAGACGGAGTAGCTTTGGTATCCGGGCAAATCAGGTAGCTTTGTGACCAAACATGTTCCCATGTTTCCATGAGGAAGATAAGGTCCATGTCCATGGCGGCGGAATTGAGACTGTCCCCATACGCCATGGAAAAACCACGGCAATTCCGGGATACCACGCCGAGGCACGATCCCTATTTAGTGGCATGCATCGCCACTTCAGGTCCGATGGTAGTGGTGGTCCTGTGGGGAGTGGAAGATGTGGATGCCTGCGGCCGGCCCCCGGAGGGGACTTCGAGGGGCGGAGTGCCCGTGATCCCCTGTTTGGCTGCTCAATTCCCGCGATCCTTCCCCGGACCAGCCCCGCTGCCCCTCCATGTCTGCGGCAGTCCCTGACTTTGGCCAGCTCACGCCTTCGGGTCTCTTGCTGTGCTGGGGTCAAGTCCCGATCAACGTACAGAGCCGTCCCCTTCAACTTTCGCCCCGACGCGGGATGGCCACCCGCTCCGCACGCTCTCAATCGCGGAAGATGACCACCCGGGGCGATCGAGTCTTGAATTCCATGACGACCGCCTTTCCAATGGTCACAGGTCTTTGGGAACATCATCCGTCCAAGATCTCGTGGTGCGAGTCGGGAAGTGAGATGTTCTCCGACTCCTCCGTCCGTGCCTCGCGACTACCACATTGCGGCGGCTCCTGCGTCTCTGCATTCGGAGTTTACGGGGGCCGCACTGTGTGTTGGTTGAGGTGGGTGAGGCATAGGCCGCGTGGCCGGGGCCGGGTGGTGGCGGCCCGGCGTGATCTCATGTGTCCGCAGCATGTGTTCCGCAGTTGACGCCCCGTAGGTTGGTGGGTTGGGGGTTGGTATGTTCTTTCTTTGTGGTTTTGTTCTCCGAGATGCGGAGCTCAGCTCTTGCGGGGCGTTGTCATGTCTTGCCATCTCCAGCGTGCAATGGCGGAGTTGCTCATGTGCCTCGGCATGGAGGCCCTTGCCTTCTTTGGGCAGCGGCGCCCGAAGCTCTGTAGCTCCCGATCTCGTGCTAAATCCTTACTCAGAAAGGCGCTCGGTTACGCACGGCTAGCTTCGAGCAGCACGAAATCCTTGTCTCACGGTGGCGGCCTCGCAACCTCGGCGAGGAGGGGTGGCCTGTGCTCCTCGTCGCGTGGCCTTAGCCTCCTCAACCTCGGCCTGGATCAGAGCGGGGTTACAGTGTCTCTGCTCTACCCGGTTCACATCTGCGTCCGGCTTCCATGGCTGCCAACCACGGTGTCTACGCGCCCCTCATATCTGCAAGCTCCTGCTGGTATTCTTTGTCTGTCAAGTGCGGCAAGTGGATGCTATCATCTGCCCTAAAATAAACGCGATCCTCCAATTACGTGATTTGTCGTTTTTACGGCACCAAGCGCCTCACGCAACATCCGAGATGTTATGTTCTCCACCTCTGTCGGGAGGCCTGCAAGGCATGCACTGTTGGCCTCAACCCTCGCCTGGATGCGGCTCCAAGGTTCGACTGGCGGATTGCCTGTATGGCCCGCCTGTCGGGTCGACTGGGCCTTGGCTCGGGCCTCCCTCTTCATGGAAGACGTCTCTCCCTCTGCCCGAGGCCTCTTCCTTGGTGGCCCCGCTTCATGGTCTTCCCCAGAGGGCTCTGCCTGCATGGGGTCAACCGGTGGTTGGTGTGTTTGGGCCTTCCCAGGATGGGTTGGTGTGGTCTGAGGTAGCTCACCAACCAAGTGTGGGTATAATCACACAATTTGTAAGTGAAATGAATAAAAAATTGACCTTATATGATGCAAAAATTACTCGTGTAATTGTGAGATGGTAGTAGTGGTACTGTGTTATAAATGTCATATTTCAAAGTGATTGTACAACTGTAAGTTTCATATAAATGACATGCAATCGTAAGAAGTGGTAGATGTAATGAGTACTCACATGATGGTAATTGAAGTGTGATGGAACGTGGTGTTGTTGTTGCTACTGCTACATGTAAGCATCATGTTGGAGATCATGTGATGTTGAGTATATGTAGGGATGTGTGTGTATACGGGCTTCTAACGTCGTAGAGGTGTGTGTCCATGGCAAATGATACCATGTTTCGTGACATTATAGATGTATACTCGAATTACTTTTATAGTGTCATGGTTGAAAATAGGGCAAATAGGGCAAAAACTCCAGAATGCCCTTAAGATCTTGAACTTGCAACGGCATACAGAGGACTTGCTCTGCCAATGGAGATTCCACAGTCTTCTTCCATGTCAAATTTCTTATTATCAGGCATCTTCCAGTTAAATGCATGCAGAAGATGAGCAAGAGTGGTTTCTACCATCCTCAGACCCATGGTGATGGCTGGACAAGACCTTCGACCTGAGCCAAAAGGTATGAGCTCAAAATCTTGTCCTCTGACACCTATGCTGCTCTGCATAAACCTGTCTGGATCGAACTGAAGTGGTCTGTCCCACACTTGAGGATCTCGCCCAATTGCCCATACATTCACAAATAACCTTGTTCCCTTTTTAATATCATAACCTGCTACAGTGCAGTCATCTATGGCTCTGTGTGGAGCCAACAGTGGTGCTACTGGATGCATCCTCAACGTTTCTTTCACAATTGCTCGCAAATATTTCAGATTTTCTAGACATGATTCCGTCAAAACACCATTTTTACCCACTGCCTGATCTAGCTCCTCTTGTGCTCTCTCTAGAATTCTTGAAGCCAGGAGAAGCTCAGAAAGTGCCCATAGCGAAGTGTTTGTAGATGTATCGCTCCCTCCTAGAAGAGCATCCTAATTCAAGAAATTTAAGTTAAAGGATTGGAAGAAAGGAAGAAAAAAAAAGGGGCTCTGAGATTTTACCAGAATGACACCTTTAACCACATCATAGTCCACTAGAACATCATCTTGAGATGCAGATAACAGTGCATCAACAAAGTGCCAAGAACTCTCACCCTTGTTATTCTCTCTGTTCTGTTTATGCTTCATAATTACCTTATGCAAAAACTGGTCTAATTTTGTGTGGAGCTTTGTCATTTTACCCTTAAGCCCCTGCAAATCTAGCCACCATAGTTGAGGAAAGAAGTCTTCTATATTAACAGCTCCAAGCAAGAACAATAATTCACGGAGGAGCTCAGAAAAATGAGCTGCTTCATCTGTTGCCTCTCCAAAGAATCTCTTCCCCATTGCCACTCTTGTTATAATATTGAGATTCGTTGCAGAAATCAATTTGGTCAAATTGATTTCCTTGCCATGCTTGCTTTCCTCTCTTATGATTCTGATCATACACATCACCTCCTCAGCTCTGATATGTTGGGTTTCTTCAACTCTTTTAGGTGAGACAAGATTGAGAGTGAAAAGCTTCCTGATGTGCTTCCAGTGATCACCATAATCTGCTGCAGCAAGATCCATATGATTGTACAACAAAATTTTGAGTGCTAAGAGGGGGGGTCGAGACAAGAAGTTGCGGTCATGATCTTTGAGAAACTCCTTGGCCATGAGGGGCGATGAAGCAACGACGGTAGGATGGGAACCAAATTTGAGGAGCATAAGGGGGGCATGTTTTTTTGCAATTCCATACAGATCCTGGTGAAGGCGCCGGCTGAACAAGTGCAGATGGCCAATGATGCGGGGTCTTTTTTGGCTCCCAAATTCGGGGTCATCGGCGCCCGAAATTCGCTTAAGCGAATTTGGGGCCGAAATTCGCTTAAGCGAATTTCGTGCCTGAAAAAAAGTTTGCCGGAAAAGAGTTTGCCTGAAAAAAGTTTGCCTTCTGCGCGTGTGCGATTCCACCTGCGATTCCACCTGCGCGTGTGCGATTCCACCTGCCGGCTTACGAAGCTTCTTGAAGAGGGAATAGCAGAAGAGTTGTTTCCAGATGCTTACTCTAAATCCAGGTTAGGTTAAAATTTTCCACCCTTTTATCGCCATAGCTAAGTAAGTTATGCCGGAAGCAAGAATAGTTTTCAAGATCTTGGATTCTTTTCTTGCAGATATGGAATGCGGAATGATTGTGTGATTTTAGACTTCAGCAATTCCGGCAAGAACGGCTTCCCCTGTTGACAGGTTTGAGTTCTTTTTCTTTGAATTATGATAGCCAATAAGCAGCGCAATTGATTCTTGATTCAATCTTCTTGTTAATTGATTTGTGCAGTACCTAGTTTAAGGAGGAATCTGCAGAGTTTTTGACAATTCCTCATACAATCTTCCTCTCCCAAATCCAGCGAAGAATCCCCAGAAGGAGAAGCAAAGCACTAGGATGGAGATCTCTTCAACGGCGAGCTTGGGCCCTACATTTGGGTTCCATCTGATCTGCCACAAAATTGCTTGTAAAGTTGGTATTGCACAGGCGGTGTCAGCCGAAATTCGCTTTCGCTTTTTTTTTTCAAAAATCACCTGGCCAGGGCATGTCAGTGATTGCATTTTCCGGCGACGGAATCCGAAATTCGCTTAAGTGAATTTCACTTTCCCCCTTTTTGAAATTCGCTTAAGCGAATTTCGCAAATTTGAAATTCGCTTAAGCGAATTTCCCAAATTCGCTTAAGCAAATTTGCTCCGCGCGAGACCCCGATTTCGGGAGCCAAAAAAGGCACCGCCAATGATGGGCAGAGCAGGAGGCGAAGGTGGAGCTCTTTTTTTGTTTGGTAGAACAAAGGCAAGAGCAGCCAGTGTTGCAAGCAAAAGTGGAACAAGAAGAACAATGAGGATTGGTGTCTCTTCGCCATAGCTGAAGCTCGACAAAAGCCCCATGTCTTTCTCCGTTTTGAGACTGGGCATGGTTTTTTCAGAGGATTTTGTCCTTGCGAAAAGTCAACTCCGTGTTTAAGAATTATTGGTATCAAGTCAAGGGATCTCACCTATGGACTCGCGAAATTGAACTAAATGTGTCTAAGTTGGAGAACTCTAACCTCCAATTTTTTTCTTAAAAAGCTCAAAAGCAATGCAAAAACACCTAACTACTCTATGCAATTGCATCCTCATCAACAATTTTACAGTTTAAGATAAATGCAACGTTACATGCTTCTCCATAGTCTTGGCTAAAAATTGAGTCATTAGAGGTAATTTGAGATCTCCTTTTGTCCCCATAAGAATCCTCCAATAGAATGAGTACTCTACATCAAACTACAATTAATGCAGCATTAACAACTTCATTGCTGTCGTTTTTTCCCTATAACTTTTGATCTACTCATGAAAATGCTGCGGCGTTTGTTGCATTAGATGCAGAATGAAAAGATCTTTCAAGTGATATATGGTTATGATGTATTTCAATACAAGCCATATGTGTTGACCTTAAAAAATATAGTTTTTTGCTCTTTTCTTATATATTTACATCCCAAAAGATATAACAATGGGTTGTTATTAGAAAGATCTTGAGGAGACGAATCCATTGCCACAAATAGTGTTCGAATCGGAGTTTTTGATCAAAAGTTATAGTAGAAAAATGACACTGCAAAAGTTAGCTAGAATTGCATTAATTACTGCTGCCACATAATACTGGAATAAAATACACTAGAGCTCTTCTCTTATTGGACAGTTTAAAAAGCTGATGTGGCTTTTTAAGCATCCCTTAATGGGACAAAATGAGATCTCAAATTACCTCTAATGGAGAAGACATGAAAACGGTTTAAGATAAATGCAACGTTACATGCTTCTCCATAGTCTTGGCTAAAAATTTCGCACATTTTCCACATGCAGCATGCACTCTTGCTCTAAGTGCCTACTTCTTCTCCTCGGAAGCACAACAAACTGTATCCAAATTGTTTCGATTTGATATTAAAATCCATATACAATATACCATATTGTATATTGTTTCGATATTCTGTATATACAATATACATTACTTTTGCAATTTGCGGCAGCATAAACTGGGCCAAATTACTATAGAAAGATTGAGATTGGCAGATCCACATTTTTTTAATGGCCAATGTCCCATATGTTAACTAGCATTTTAATTTAAATGTTATGAAAAAAAAGGATGGGTCCACCTGGCTGGACTGGGCCAAAACTAAGGGAGAGACCCCTTCTGTGCATCGTGACAGAGGCATGGAACCAGAATCTGGAACCCTTTATGTTGAGGGTCATGGCAAGACCAATCCAGATGGTATCAGACCGATTGAGCTTGGAGGACGCTTTATATTGGATTCAGGTGCTCTTATCAAGTAGGATAATCTGGGCATTTGGAGTACAGGTCTGGGCATTTGGAGTACAGGGCTGTCGCAACGTATATATCTAGGTGCTGGTAAATAGTGCAGGGTGTTGTGGGCAGGGTGCAGGGAGTAGGAAGCAAACCAGTTGGACTTGGACCTTTCTTGGGCATTGTTTCTTTTCCCGTAATAGCCTACAGTATCAAGGAAGCCCTAATCGAAAACCTATCAAGTACAGTATTAAGAAAGCTCAAGAAAGGAAGCATACAGTACGAATCTCGCTTCTTGTATGCTGTTGAAGCAGCTTGCTACAATCCTTGCCCTTGGCAACCCTGGTTTAGATGCCCGAGCTGTGGACAGCTATGGTGGATGGCGCCAGAAGATGCAGTGGAAGTCGGACACGGCAAACTACTGGCACCCGATTGTAGAGGCAAAATCAATTGCAGAGTGGGTGATTGCCCTGCTGCAAGAATCAACCGCAGATAGCGGCGGTGCTCTGTCTTGCCACAACTCAACAGGAAGCAAAGAAATAAGCGGGTCGTGGCCCCAACAGCTCCAACGGAGGTTTCTCTGCATTCGATCCTTATATTTGTAGCCTGCATTCGATCCTTCTGAATCGTGCTTCCCAGAGTTATATTGGCCCTTTTGGGTCTGATTTCGACCTTCCAGGTCGCTCCCTGGCTGCAATGGCAGTGTTTGTTAAGCTGCCAATTGCTTCAACAAAGGCACCCTAGCCTTCGATCCACCCTGTATCAGGCCTTGCAGAGGCCTCAGGCCATCAAATCGGCCCCTTTGGGCCTGCTTCTGGTCCTTCTAGATCAGATTCAAGCGATTATGGCGCGATCTCAAGGCGCCGACTCCGGCAGCCATAGCTTCAAGGCTGGATAAGCCCAAACTTGTTGCAGATATATGTGGAATTAGGGCAGAAGGAAAATAAAACAATCGAGTTCTTCAGAGGTCACCAGCGATGGCGTTGATCAGTTTGCTCATTCGGGATCAGGAGCCGAAATGTCTAGTTCAACCTTTCCGTCTCGGTCGGAACCAGAGCAAAAGCCGGATGAAGGATCAGTCAAGGAAAATTTTAGAAATGGTCTCGGTTTGTTGGTTCCTGAATCTGAAACTACAGGATTATATAGGATCATGTCTGCAGATCGCCAAAATCATCAGGAGACTGCCCAGACCTGGAACGTGCAAGATTCAAAACGTACATTTCCTTGCCCTAGTGTTCTAATACCCTCACAATAGAAAGACCTTGACTATGACGACTATAAGATTCCCATTGCAGAGTTTATCGATTTCCTTAATCATGACATAACCACTAGGTTTTGGGTTAAAGTGGCTAAGTGCATTTTAGTTATTTAAGGGATTTCCTAAGCTATAAGAAGAAGCAAATAAGAGAAAATTTTGACAGTATTTGGGAGACATTGTTAAAAAAAGGGGGGATAACTACGATCTTGAATTGCACGGATACTATTAAAGACCTATGTACGTTTTTTTTTTTTTTTTTTTTTTTTTTTTTTGTTCGCTATTAAGAAAGAGTCGTGGTGGATAATATAGAAGTGGACATCATGCTTAGTAATGGGGAGTCTCATCAAATAGCTTGCAAAATTACGTCCATTAAGATACTTCTTGATGCCTACATCTGTTTAGGCATATTAATTATCACATCAAAGGGTAAGGCAAAGCTCCTAGGTGAAAAGGCCACATATAAACTTGGAAAAGTATAAATTGGTCTTCAAAGGAGTTTCTTTTTGACACGTAGAATTTTTGTGCCCCAAACATTGTGTTTTTTGTGCTCTGTACATGGCTATATCAAAAAAAAATTGTTGGTCAAATATGCATGGAGAAAAAGGATGCATATTGATTATAAACTTGTATTAATATTAGCTTATATCCAAAGCTCTCGAAACGATTTCCCTGCTTCGACCATCATTTTTGCCGTTCCTTCTTTTATCCAACTAATAGTAAGAAGCTTGGTGTGGTGTTTGCAACAACAGATATGCAGAACCGGTGAAGCATTTTCATCTTCTTAATAAATCGGAGAAGGAAATGGACTTAGCATTTTCCTTCTTATCTGTGCTTATCTTCTGATTTGTGCTTATCTGTCACAGAAATAAGATTGTGCTTATCTTATTTCTTATCTGCTTATCTTCTTATGCATTTTCCTTCTTATCTGGTGTGTGTTCTTACCTGTGTGCGCTTATTGGTGTCACTCATAAAGATTGTGTTTGCATTTTCATCTCTCCATAATCAAGCCTTACTTCAAGGATATACTTGGTTTATGGAGAAGGTTTCTGAGATTACGCAGCACAATCTTATTTCTGTGACACCACTAAGCATAATCTTATTTCTGTGACACCACTAAGCATTCACTAGATGAGCAGATTCTGTACATACCTCTGCTGCTGGTATCCAAAAGCTTGACGGATGGTGTCGTCTGTCTTTCTGCCTGCCTAAATCTTTTGGAAAAAAATTCTTTTTTTCTCTCCCAGCTAGAATTCGCAAAACAGAAACGTTTTTCTTCTGAGCTTTCAGTAACAAACGGCCAAAAACAACCATTCTTCTTCTAGTAATGCAAAAATCGGAGAAGGAAATGGACTTAGCTGTTGCACAAGCTGAATGTAATCAAAAGCCTAAATTGCAATGTCGAATGTGGTGTACCTTAAACAGGAGATGCCAGTATATTTCACACATGACTTATTGAAACAGGATTGCAAATTAAACGGGAGTGTTGCATCACTCCCGTTTCAAAGATTCCCTTAAAAAAAACACCAAGATTGGAAAAATGATCATTTTCAAAAGAAGCTTGGGATTTTAAGTGGAACAAAATATTATATCATGCATTTTGGGGCCCTTTAAAATGATAATCTCGGGAACATTTGTAGACATCCAAAAAAAAGAGCATTTGAAAATAGGAGAATTCCTATGTAACACTCAATAAATACACTAGAACATTACTAGGATCTTAAGACATCCAAAATAATGAAAATAAAAAAAAATTTTTTTTTTTATTAATTTCAGGTTTTCTAACATGCTTTTACCCAAATACGAAAAAAATTTTTTTTTTTTTTTATTAATTTCTTTCAAATAAATATGGCAAGATTTTTGTAGCCAATAATAAATAATATAGCAAAAGAAAACTTCGTGAGGTCTAAATCAAGTCCTCGGTGTGTGGTTTGCTTTCTCACCTTTTTTCTATCTCTTGGTTTGCTCCTTTGTCCTTTGTTTTATCTTTCTTTGGTGTCAACAGTCTCTTCAGGAATAGTAGCTAGAGCTACTTCTTTGAGCTCTGCAAAGGTAGCTTCATCTTCCGGAGAGCTTGTAAAAGGAGGCTGTATTTCAGAGGATGTCATCTTGGCAAAATCTGATGATGATTTAGCTCCTAACTCTTGATTTTCATCCTGGTAGAGTTGGTAGAGCGGACAACCTCATCTTGATGAAGTCTGACCTCTTTATCAATGTCAACAACACAACAACACAATGCACGCCCTTTTAAGTGCACAGAAAGCATCAAGGTACCAATGTCCCCGGACGTGAGAACATGTCCGAATATGGTTGATTAGCTTTTGTGGCTTCGATAATGATTTACAATTCTCGCCTTGTGCACTTGGGTCCTAGAGCTTCTATAATACTGGCGGGACACTTTGGACACTAGAAAAATTTCGGGCGGTTGTGTATTGTTGGAATACTCCATGGTAGACTACCCCGGGAATCCGTAGTAGTTACATGGAGATCCTCAGTGTATTCTCGAATACGCTTAGTGCTAGTTAATAAAGAAACCTAAAACGAAAGTTCCGAATAGTTTTACGTATTCGAGAATAGACCCTTGGACATTTCAACCATGAATAAAAACTTTGAAAGAAAGAACACATGAGCGGCACTTTTAGTATGTCCAGGACTCAGACCGGACCATGATTTTTCATAACCGGCTTTATCGTCATTTCTTTTTTTTTGGAACACGAACTTTTTTCTTTTGAAAGACCTTTCCTTTACTTTTCAATTCACCATGCTTTCGAAATGGAAAAAACAAGTTTTGTAGGTCCCATTTCTTTGTGGTATGAACGCTTAATTCCATCGAAGGCAAAAGCATTTATTCCGAATACAAAAGAAACTTGATCGTCGTAGTGGCTATCAAGGCTAATTAAAACCATATGGCAAGTGCGGTATGACCGTTTGTAAAATCTTGTGGCTTTATACTTTAGGCGGCAACTTAGTGCTTCCCATGAAGCGATAGAATAAAAATTATTTTGATCGTTTCATAGAAAGTCTTCTCCATATTTTTCTTTAAAAATCATGTACTCCCGTCCGCATGAACTTGATCTTGTCGACAAAGCTCATCTAAAAATTTGTACTCGTTGTCCTTGTTCTTCTTGTGTGTTGTTAATGATTAAAGCTTCTTCATGAGAACACAAAGGAAAAACTTTAAAAAGAGAAACCGGGGGTTCTTTTTTTTTCCTTTTGGAGCTGTATTCTTGCCTTGAAGCTATGATTTCCTCCAAAGACATAGTGAGTCTTTGTAGACTTTTTTCGGTCATAGTCCGGGGGTGTTCCATTAAACTCGTTTGGCAACAAGGACAACTTTTGGCCGGAAGAGCACAAGGAGGAAACAAAATGAGACTTCTTTTCAGGTTCCTTAAAACACCAATATAGGAAACCAAATTGTAACCTGAATACACTTTTCGACTCATTCGTTAAAAACCATTCGAATTTCTTTCACCTCATGAAAGCAAAAGTGAAGATAGAACACCCTTTGTACAGAAGCGAGATGTGCATTTACACCTCCATTCTTTTCGAGGTCTTATCAGTGTTTCTTTTCCTTTTGTATTCTCGTTTTTTTTGTGCTTTCCTCGGGGAAACCTAAAGCAACTTCAAGCTGCTTTTTACCTTCGCTTCTTTGGTTCCTTTCTTCTATGGTGGCTCTTGGCCACGCTAAGTTTCTTTTTATGCTTTCGGGGATGTCCCTCTTCTAAGGTCTTGGGACCCTCCAAAGCGATGACCGCCGGAATTTTTAGGAGAAGGTGATGATCCTCCATCGATTGCTTCGACTCAATTCACCAGAAAGTCTTCGCTTGTTTAGTAGGTCCCATGTCCTAATTAGTGAAGATAGGCGAGGTTTAGTCCGGTAGTGTGAAAAAAGTTATTCCGAATACAAAAGGTTACTCTCGTGGTTGCACACAATTCTAAAGAAAACCAGCTTGTCCACAACAATGAACCCTTGGGAGGTCTTGAAGGATAGCCTCCCGCCGACCTCCTTGTAAGGCTACCTTCGAGACCTCTTTAATTGTCCCAAAAATCATGTACTTCTGTGGTCGGCATGAACTTTGTTCCAAAGCTCATCTTTAATTTTACTCGAGGGGCATTGTGTGTGTTGGCAACGATTTTTTTTTACTTTCGGTGAGACCACCGGTAATGAACCTTTGAGATTTGAAAGTTTTTTTAAATAGTGGGCTCGTCTTGTGTTGAAGCTATGATTTCTTTTGAGGGTGTGTGGACGCTTAATCTTCCTCTTTTTTTATGCCCTTTTGTTGCATTCTTCCCCGCCAACAAACAACTATTTAAGATGAAAAATTGTTAAGTCGCCCTTCCAGTTAAATGTGGTCGGCAGATATAGCTAATATTCACCGTAATAAGATTTACTAATCATGTGCCCTAAAGGCTAGCAAAAGACAAGAAAAAAAACACAAATATTGTCTCTCTAACACAATTTTTTATGCCTTGATTGGACTAAAAAGTGGTATGTTCAACCTAAAAAGTGGTCTGTTACAGCTAAAAAGTGGTGTTCAAGTGCAAAAAAACTAGTGTTTTCAAGAAGATAAGCAAAGTGTATTCTGGAATACACTATGCTCTTCGGCTGAAGGGCAAAGTGTATTCCGGAATACACTTTGCCCTTCGGGACAAGAGCAATGTGTATTCTGGAATACACTTTGCCCTTCGGGCGAAGAGCAAAGTGTATTCCAGAATACACTTTGCACTTTGACAGTGAGCAAAGTGTCTTCTGCAAAGTTTACCACCATAGCCGCTAAGGAACCAAAGAAGCGGAAGGTACAGCAGCTTGAAGTTGCTGAAATCCCCGAGGAAAGCACAAAAAAACAGAAGGGAAAAGGAAAAGAAAGTTGATAAGACCTTCGAAAGAATGGAGGTAATAAATGCAGAAAAATTTGCAAAGTGTATTCCACACGAAAGACGTACTATGTACTTTAATTGCTTACCTGTCCATTATTTTCGCTATGTGAATCGGAATACAGCAAATCAATATAGATCGGAAGGCGCTCGGGCTGGCGACTAAATCTCTGGAAGCGGAATACGCAACTGAGGCGCTGAATTTTCCTTTTTAAAGGTAGGCCACTGTCAGTTGCATTTTTCTATGTGATGCGGAATACGTCTTGTTCAAACACTCTGGCCAAGTGTATTCTGGAATAGCATCTCAGGCACACACACGACAAATGCCGCACACAAATTAGTATTCCGGAATAGCATTTGTATTCTCGAATATCATTAGTTTAATCGACTTGTGAGTTAGTAACAAGTCCACAATTTTTTTCAGTTGTTCAACATGGTTAACCGCTTCGTGAACAAACTTCCACCACCATTTGTTTGCCCAAGTACCTCTACTTCAGATGGAACACAAGACAGAGATGCTTCTTCAACACCTACCTCGACAAGGTCTTTGTTGCTTCTCAAGACACTCGAGTCCAAGAACTAGTAGATCGCCACCACCTTTCCAACCCTCTCCAAGTCCAGTAGGAAACCGGTTGCCACCACCTTTCCAACCCTCACCTGTTGCACGTAGCAATCTTCCACCACCATTTGTACCATCCCCCGACACTACAAATGCTCGACCTCATAGAATATTTCGAAATAGACTACCTCAGCCGTTTGTAGTTTCTCCATCTTCACTTACACAAACAAGGAATACAGCACGTTCTGAAGACTGCGAGATTCACCACAGCTTCTCCCACCACGATTTCACAACAAATGAAGACGACATTGCAACATCTACTCCTCTTCACACAACCGTGGTGACACATGGTTTTGCAGAATTTCAGTCTGCTATAAGAGACATGTTTGATCGAACTCCTTGTGAACACGATTGCAAATTAAACGGGAGTGTTGCATCACTCCCGTTTCAAAGATTCCCTTTAAAAAAATACCATGTTTCTAAAATAAGCCTTTTTTGATAGTTGTTGAGAATTTATGGAGGTTCGCATTTTTTTTCATGCCATTTTGGCCCATCATTAGACGAAAACTTTGTACTTATGAAATAGAAATCATAAAAATAGCGAAATTTAGGCATAGACTTGAAGAGACTGAAAGCATTACAAAAAAAAGCACCAGAATAGAAAGGAAAAAAAAGTATTATGTTTTTAATAAATTGTTGTACATCAATATTGAAGATTCATTGTAATAAATAATGATACTTTTTATATGCAGTAGTCAAAGATCTACATCATAGTCCTCCTCATTCTTTTTGCTGCTCTCTCGCCATCTCCTTCTTCGTTTCTATCTGCTCCTTTCTTTGGAGACTTGAGTTTTTATCCTCCTTGTCCCTCTCGGAATGGTAGCTAAAGCTACTTCTTTAAGCTCTGCAAAGGTTGCCTCATCGTCTAGTGAGCTGGAGAATGGAGGCTGTATCTCTGAGGACGTTAGTTTAGCATAATCAGATGAAGACTTAGCCCCTAACTCTTGATTTTCATCTGGTAAAGTAGGTAAGGCAGCCAGTCTCATCTTCACAAAATGCACAGCCTCCTTATCAATATCCACGGCTACACAGTTGCGGCCCTTCTTAAGTGCACATGCGATAGTAGTACCAGAACCAGAGAAAGCATCAAGCACCCAATCTCCTGGACGCGAGAACATGTCCAGGAGATGGTTGATGAGCTTTTGTGGTTTCTGGTAGTGATTCACAATCCTGCCTTGTGCACTTGGGTCCTGCAATTTCTGTAAGACTGCTGGAAACTCTAGGACGTTTGAAAAGTTTTGACAGGCGGCAGTGTTAAAGTGTTCCATGGTCCTCTTCCCATCAAAACTCCAATAAGCTACATGAAGGTACTCTACCTTGCTGAGCAACCTTGGTCCTCCACCATGGTAGTTGATGTTCGTTTTGTACCTAGTGAAGCATTTAAAGTGATGTTAGCAAAAACAAGAAAACACTTCGAAAACCAGAAACAGGAAATACTATTCCGGAATACACACTACGTAATTAAAGAGAAAAGTAATTGTATTCTGGAATAAGACTTACCAGACAAGGTTTTCATATCCTGCCTGAACTGGAGAACCAAAGTGATTTTTGAAAGCTGATTCCACCAAGCCAGACTGCATGCTCGAATGGAACGTAACTAAACGCCAATGTTTGGCCGTTGAGATCTGCTTGATTCCTTCAATGAAAGCATTAAACTCTGAAAATTTGAAGGGCTGGTCGTCGTATCTGCTGTCTTTAAGCTTAAACCCATAGGGAAGATCAGCAATAACCAAAGTAAAGTCCTGTGGCTTAACCGTTCGACAAGGTTCGCGGGCAATCACCATGAATGATTGAATATAAATTGTTTTGATCAAACATGCGAGAATCTCTCAGTAGTCGGATGGTTTCGCTCAACAGTTCTTCTTCAGCCTAACGACCTCTCTTCCCGTCTTTGTTTCTAACCAAATTCATAAAGCCCTTGGGTAGGTCTTTATTTTTCTTTTTGCTCTAAAGAAAAACAAAACAACAACCGCCAAGAGATCGCTTTTGTGAGAGAAAAGGAATTCTAAGAGTAATTACCCAGCCCTCAAAATTTGGTGAATATTGCACAATGCGCTCGTCGGATGTGGCAATTGGGTAGAGTTCCTTGCACCTTTCCCATGTGTCGACGTTTAGCTGCTCCATCAAACATGTTTGACATGTTATGACGTTCTTTTGGCTGCAAGACGTTAAGGAAACAATGAGTTTAAACGAAAGAATGAAGGCAACGTAAAAGAAAAACAAATAAAAGTCAAGCTATTTGTATTCTGGAATACAAACCGGTTAACTTGTGATGCTACCTCGAAACAATATGCAGAAAATAGTTCTGCTACAGGACAAACACATTGCTTGTCTCTAGAAAAGCAATGTGTATTCCGGAATACAGATTGCTTCTCTAAAGGAACGCATGCGTATTCCGTAATACTGTGCCAACATTCAGAGGAGCAATGTGTATTCCGGAATACACATGCCTTCCTTCACACAGGCAATGTGTATTCCGGAATACACAATGCCTTTCTAGAGACAAGCAATGTGTATTCCGGAATACACATTGCCCGTGTAAAGGAAGGCATGTGTATTCTGGAATACACTAGCTACGCCGATGTTTTTGGGAATCTAACATGCAATAACTAATGTTTGTGTCAGAGAACTTACTTGTGCAATTCCTTTGACATTTCTTCTAGGCTAAACTCCTTATCAACAACTTTTTGGAGAAGCTGCTCGAGAAGCTCCGTGTCGGAGAAGCCCTGCATTTCCCGCCAGACGGTAATGGTCATTTCTTTTTTGGGTACGTCTGAGGTTTTTTTCTTAGCTGTCTCCTTTCCCTTGCTCTTTAACTCCCCTCGCTCGAACATTGTAAATATCTGGTCCTGGAGTTCCCAAATCTGTTCAAGAAGATTCACGTTAAATAGTTGATTTGCTATTCTGGAATACATTTTGTGCTTACCTTGCCATCTCTAAAAGCTAACTGGAACCAGTTGTCGTGGCCAATGAGAGACTGCCTTTTGTTGGCCTCGTCATATTTCAGGCAGCATTCAATGGCACACGCCTCCTTAAGCTCCAAGGAAAACGCTGGCTTCTTCAGGTCCTCACCGTACTTTTCCTTGAAAATTACGTACTCCCTGTGCATGAACCGGATCTTGTCGACGAAGCTCATCTTTAGTTTATATTCGTTGTCAGCATTGTGGGTGTTGGCAACGATTTTCGCTTCTTCATCGGTAAGACCACAGTAGACAGCGCAGAGGACGGAGAGGTACCTCGGGTTCTTCTTCTCTTTATAAAGTTGCCTTCTTGCCTTAAAGCTGTGATTGCCTCCCAAGACGTAGTGAGTGTAGGTCTCTGCGTTTTCTCTGTCATAGTCCTGGGGGGTTTTGCACTCTTCCCTGTCAACAAGGACAACTATTGGGGCCACATGAGCATTTGGATTGCTCCTTATTCTGTCTTTCAGGTTCCTTAAGTGATCGGCATAAATTTTGCGAACCTGAAGTGGCCTTTCACCAGCTTCATTTTTCGGTGGAAGCTTCATTGAAGTGACTGGCAAATAAATGACACCTTGCACAAACTTGTGCAGGTTAATCTCTTCCATCTTTTTTGTCAACTTTTTTTTCCTTAATAGCAACACCAGGTGCTTTACCCTTCCCCTTCTTCTTCTTAGGTTCCTCGGAAATATCCTCTGCTGCAATTAAAGCCGTCTGCTTTTTTTTAGGCTCTTTAGCAGCAACTGTTTCCCTTTGGCCGCTTCTTTGGTGGTGGTGACGGTGGCCTTTCGCCGGACTGTGATGGACTCCCAGATTGTGATGATGCACTGCTCGGGCTCGGTTGGTCATCCTCTTCCCCTTGTGATGACTCGCTGTAGGGGAAGTCTTCGCTCGTTGTGCTTCGAACGTAGTTGATGATGGCACAGAGCGACCTCTTGCTGAGGTAGTGAGAAACATACTTATATAGAGGATGAGGATTTACTTTCACCACTCTAAAATAGGATTCATCAACATGAATAAAGCCTTGGGATGTCTGAAAAGACAGTCTCCCTCGCTGACCGGACTCCCCAGCTACTTCACTCACGGCCTGGATGGTGCCCATGCAGACAAATTCCCTCTCATCGTACCTTTTTGCTCCAGCACTCCGACAGACATGTAAAAAAGTAAGTGTGCTGTACTTTCCAGAAGTACCCCTTGTAAAAAACCATTGAGTTTGAAAGTTTTCGTAGATAGCAGGCGCAGATGTCTCCTCAACCCTTCTCTGTGGGTGCGGTTTCGTTGGGATTTTAACGGTCCTCTTGTGTTGTTTCTTGCTGCCTTCTTGTCTGTGCAAATTGTGTGTAAACACGATCTTGTTAGAGAAAGCAGTGGCAAAAAACTATTCCAGAATACAAAATGTCTTGCGAAAAGGAAAAAACAAGGGCAAAAAGAGGACAAAAATGCCAAAACAACACTGCAATCTTGACAAAAAAACAGGTCTAAACAAGTTTTAGAAGCAGAAAAAACACCTAAAGTTACTACAAAAATCACGGAAAAATAACCTTACAAAACATAAGAACACGAAAGTGTATTGCGGAATACACTTACGCCTTTGAGGGAAGGCGAAAGTGTATTCCGGAATACACTTTCGCCTTTCCTCGAAGGCGTAAGTGTATTCCGGAATACACTTACCCCTTTCCTCGAAGGCGTAAGTGTATTCCGGAATACACGTACGCCTTCCCTCGAAGGCGAAAGTGTATTCCGGAATACACTTACGCCTTCGAGGAAAGGGGTAAGTGTATTCCGGAATAAGAAACAGACACACAAATGATTGTACCTTGTACTTTCTTACTCACCTCTCCATGTTTTCTCTATGAGTATCGGAATACAGCTCTGAATATTATAATCGATATACCGGGGCCGGGCGACTTATTTCGAGACTGGAATACGCAACTGAAGGCGCCAAAATTTCCTTTTAAAGGTGTCCATTCCGTCTTGCTCGTTTTCTATGTGAAGTGGAATACGTTTGGCCTTACTGTTCTGCTCTAGTGTATTCGGGAATAGCTTTTAGTTTGCCTTTCACTTAATTGTTGCGGTAAACTTCTACTTGTAGTAGGCGGGCTTTGTATTCGGAATAAGAAAAGCTCTGCAAAGAGAGAAACATTATCTAAACTCTACTAATCGTTTTTGCGTTCTTAAGATGACAAACCGCCGTCAACAAACTTCCACCACCTTTCGTTATCTCAAGCTCGTCTAGTTTCGAGGACACACACCGGGACCAACGTCGTTTCTTCCAAGACCGGTTTTCTCCGACTCCTACCTCTACTTCATCGTTCTTGCTTCTTGAAAATTCACCGAGTCCAAAGACGTAACGGACTTCCACCACCCTTCCAACCGTCACCAAGTCCTCAGACAAAGACACCGGCATCTCCTCTTCCAAAGAATCACCACCGGTTCGAGCAGGTTGCCACCACCCTTTGTTCCATCCCCGGACCCTCTGAAGCTCCACAACAAAGGGTGCTCAAGAACAAGCTACCCCCCGCCTTTTGTAGTTTCGCCTCCTTCGTTGCAAACATACAAGGAACACAGAAAAACACGTAAGACCGTGAGATTCACTACAATTTCTCTCACGGGGACTTCACTACAAATGAAGACTAAGCTCCAAAGATGCACTCCTCTTCACACAACAACGGTTGTGACACATGGATTTGAGAATTCCAGTCCGCTCTAAAGGAGATGTTTGCAAGAACTCCTTTTCAAGATGGTACAAGAACGGTGATGCCACAACCTCTTATGGGCCATCACCACCCTTTAACACTGTACATTTCGCCTATTCGGGAACAACTTCACGCGGTCTGTTTTCCTCTACAAGCACACCACTTCGGATGAGGAAGTCACCCCGAGTAGAAGTTTCATCAGAAGATGAAGACACCAACGAGGAACAAAGAGATTACATGTTCTCCACCCAATCTTCAAAGAAATTCAAGGTGGATTTTGGTTTGAGGGCTTGCTCCTCTGCAAGAAGAAGAAATCTTATGGATGAACAGAAAATGAGGAGACTTTTGAGAACTAAATGCTGCTCATTGGGTTGCATCAACAGATTTAACATGGCTAAATTACGAGCGTTTAGAGACAACTACTGGTTCCATGACATTGGCGATCGTAATGCCTACTTAGCTTATCATGTAAGACCAGACCGCAACACCTTCTTGCACTACATTAACCGTCAAGAAGTTTGCCAGAAATGTTTTATGGTTGTCCACCGTTTAGGGTCCACAAGAATGTCTAGAATACACAAAAGACTGGACAAAAATCCAAGCAATCGATGATCATTGTGGACCAAGAAGAGTTGTAACCATGCATGCCCCTTTTTTGTATCATGGATGGAGAAATATTTTAGAGAAACATGAGAAGCTACCTAACAAACAACATGTATCATTTAACCGATAACATCACCAAAAAGATGTTTTTAATGAGTACAAAGAGACTTGCACTCAGCCAAAGACATCTCTTACTCACACTTCACCAGACTGTGGAAAAGTGAATTCGGTCTTGTGAAAATTCCTAGAAAACATAGAATGTCTGTTTGCTCGAGGTGTGCAGAATTAAAGAGTCAACGAGAAACTGCAAAGACAGAGGTCGAAAGAAGTAAGTTCATGTTCTCCAATCTCTCACTTGTTTTGAGAGAAAATGCTTTGACCTGATTTCTTCTACGATATTGTTATTGTGCAAACCTAACCTTGGACACATCGTGAACAACAAGCAGCAGAGAGAAGAAAGCTTGCCAAGCATAGAAAAAAGCTCTTGAACGTCCACTGCAATACATGTCTGTTGTGATTGATGGAATGGACCAAAAAAAACAACTCTACCACATTTCTTGAACATTCCTAAAGATGTGCCAGAGGAATGTTTTGTTAAGGTCCACCTTGTAGGAGCTATGGTCTTCAAAGGAAGTCTAAGGTGCAAAGTATTTTTGACGTATCCAAACTTGCATGGTGACCCGAACCTCACAATTACAATTCTTAACAAGGTCCTGTGCGAGCAAGAGCAATTACCACCAGTGCTTTATCTGCAACTTGACAATACTACAAGGGAGAACAAGAATCAAACACTCTTTGCGTACTGTGCCATGTTAGTGGAGCTAGGGATCTTTAGAAAAGTGAAGCTCGGTTTCTTACTTGTAGGCCACACTCATGATCAGATTGACCAAATGTTCAAAGCCAGATTTTTTCGTGGCGCCTTAGAAGGAAGAAGGCTTTACGTCTTCCTTCTTTAGTTCGAATTATTGAAGATTCTTACACTCCTACTCCAATTGGTCGATCTTCTTAAAGAGATCGCTGATTTCAGAGAGTTTGTTTTCTCTCAACGTTCAAACAGAGAACAAGCCGCGTGAACAAGTTGAATGATCTCACCTTTCAACATCATATCAAGTTCTACTTGAAGGATGGCCAAAGCTTCTTCTGGGGAAGAAGTATACCACAACTAAGGACTGAGTCCGCCGAGGGATTACGCTTCCTTAAATATATTCGGACACTTCCTTCATAGAAGCGGCCGAAAGCAACTTCCTCTCAAAAATCCTAAGGAGTCCAAGCAGAAGAAAAGTACCCCGAGTCATCCTTAAAAGCCATTGAAAATGGAATTTCCTCAGCTTTAAGTACTTCTTAGAAGAAGATCGGATGTGGTGGAGTAATTTCTTTTCGAACAGTAAAATTGTTGTACAAAATATAGCTCTAAGACAGTTGCAAGAACCATTTCAATGGCCTAACACCTTCCATCAACCCCAAAGACCAAGCGGGTCCAAGCGAAAGCTACATTTGCACCTGCAGAGAAGACGAGGAGGACCGAGTCATGTACCTCGGACCAAGAGGCGGAGAATGAGCCCCAAGGTAATATCACGTAAATTACCAAAGGTATGCTAATTAGCTCTTCCGACCGAGGAGGATGACAAAGGTCTAACCGTTCGGATAGCAAAAGTGCTTGACACGGTCAAGGAGGAAGGCTTAGTCACTAAACTCAAGATTCATTGGCTTACAACACGCTCAGAAAATGCTTTTGAAGGTAGATATGAGTTAGAAATGAGAAGCCAAGGAAAAGGGAGAAAGTCCAAGAAGGTGGGTTGTAGGGACGAGCAGAACCTTAATGACGTGACTATATTGTGCTATGATTTTAAATTGAAATCTGACAATCGTCTACGCCAGAAGACTATCAATTTGCTTAAAAAAGCTTGTAATTATGAATATGTAGCAAAATAACAGGGGGTTTTTTTTGTGATTTTGTACGCTTTTTGGCATGGTTTTCATATGATTTCATGGGCGTATTGCACGAGGCATACTAATCAGTACATTTAGAGTGCATGCATATTTCAATGGCATCTATGGTTTTACAATGGTTTTGCATTGCATATTTATTCCTTCACAAATAGCTTATCTCTTTTACTCCCAAAAATACAAAAATACATGCAAAAATACATGCAAGTATCGAGACCTTTACTTTAGGGTTCGTGGAAGAAAGAATTTTAGGGTTTTTTATGGGGAGAAATCCTTGTTTGTCCGATTCTTGCTTGGCTGTGCTGTAGTGCCATGCCAGCAGACAGCGGAAATGGCTAGAACAGAGAATGGTATCAAGATCATGGATTTCTTTGTAAAAAAAATCATGGATGGTCATTTGTATGTCTATGGCAGACATCGAGTAAGATTTTGGAGAACAGGTGCTTGGTCCGGCAACTAGCATGCCGGTTCTTCTTCACAAAATGTTTTCTGATGTATTTCTTCTACGGGGCAAGAATCAGATCTTCTATCTCTCTGCGGATCTCCTCTGTCAAAACATCTTCAGGGTCTTTTCTCTGGCGGGTGTTCTTCATGAGAGTTCCAGGGTTTTTGTCATTTTTTTAAAATGGTATGTCATTTCCTTTGCTTACATCCTCCTCATTGCTCTGTTTTGAAAATGCCATTGTCTGCAGAGTGGTATCTTCATCCCATAAGACCTCTAATTCCAAGGAGCACCCTGAAACCAAGAGCTCTTCAAAGGCAGAGTCCTGGTAAATTCTTAGACATCTTCAGATATGTCTTAGAAATTTCAGACGTTTGTTGAGGTTTGTTGGAAAACTGATCGAGGTTTATTTGAAGAAACTTGTTTGAAGAATAATTTACAGACTTCATTATGAATCCGATGTTGCTCTTTGTAAGCGCCTCAGCCCGATTGGTAAATCATCCCAATAGTGCTATAATTTGGAGACTCTCGCATGCGTGAGAAACCATTTCAAGCCCAAAGGCGTGCCATATACAACACATGCAGTTGTGGCAACACTGGGGTTAGAAATGCTCATGTAGTTGTGGAAGATGGTCCACATTTTAATATGCATTATGCACAAAAATAGTGTCCGTCTGAACCATGACACATCCTTGCAGATGAGACTCTGTTAGGTAGTAGTTAAGAAAAGCCACAATTGTTTACAGTAGCGGGATGATGAGCATTGATCGAAGCAAGGAATTGGATCCATAGAAGAAACTAACACAATGTGAGAGGACTTGTTAGTGTCCTTTTCAAATTGAAGCATTTGCACATTCAACTTTTGTTATTTGGAATCCCGAGGTTTAAGAGTTGCTTAATTACAGTGGAAGATAGTGCTGCATCTCCTTATATCCAGGTTTCATTATTTAGAAGCAACACTTCATACATCCCACTAAGTTTTCATTTTGTGGATAAAGAGGAGCACTAGGAATACCTCAGGAAAACAAATGGATCTGGTGGTTTATATTGTGTTTAAGAGTATGAATGGTCTTGTTTGCTCATAAATCTTAGGCTAAGATGGTAATGCCCCCTAGGGAACATTTTAAAGAAAATGGATTAGGTGTTCCACGTGATAAATCAGAATTTGAATGTTAACTCTAGACTTCTTGCTTATTGGGCCACATCCGGGGTTTCTTGCAGGGTACGAGAAGGGGGACCGAATCCAAGTACAAATTCCGCACTTGCTGCATTAATGCAGCTTGCACGAGATTCCAATGTACCTAAAGATATAATTGACCGGAACTACACTCATCCCAGTGTAAATCATCCAAATCCAGACTTTGAATATTCAATTGTTCCTTCTTGTTTAACGCGGTAGTATGAAAATTGCCGTTAGCAACCTGCTGGTCAAATTAATAGTGCCATATCGAACCTCGAAAGAGGGTTGATCAGTTTCTAACTGCAACTTAGCACTGGTCAATATAGGTGGCAATGAATTTAACCAATGGCTTGATTGATCGGCAATTTGGCATCACAGAAATAGAATGTCTCATGTGTAAGACTTGTTCATTATTAGTTCTATTATCACATACTACCTCATGTATTAATATTGGTATTGGTATAATATTATATGTCTAATTCTTCGCAATGTTTTTGTTTCCATAATTTGAGCACCTCTAGTTTGTTAGATTTGTGAGGCTATGATATACCATCCATCATTACAGTATTAGGTAATGTTTATATGTACACCCCGACACCATCCTTAAGGCCCCGAAGGGGCCAAAATTTTTTTTACTTAACACAAACCATTAACATTATTAACACAAACCATTGCATTTGACACATTTAAATAAAAATCCCCCTTAAACCCCCTTTGGTTTGGGTGCATATTCACACGGGGGGTTACTCCGGGCAACGAGAGCTGTCGGATAGGCATATTTGCCATTTGTTCCAAGATCTGGACCGTACAATGCTTCACCGTCTGTTGATAGTGATGAGGAAGATAACTCAAGCACTTCCTCGAGTGACAGTGAAAGAAGTGAAGGTGATGACGATGGCATAAATGAACATGAGGACGTCCTGGATCCCTCTCTCATCACTCCTCACACTTTTGCACATAACTGAGTCTTAGAAAAAGACTGTAAATTTTGATGTGAATATGAAGATTCTATCTTCAAATTTTGAGAATACTACAGTTTCAATTACAGACTTACTTCAATTTTTTGTTAAATATTTTATCCTCTGAAATTAGAGTTTCTCTCTTAAAACATACTTTAAGAACATTCTTTTTGCTAAGAAAAGTGACACTTTAAAAAAGTCAATTCCTTCGTTAAAAAAAAAATTAGTCATTTTAGGGGGTCAAAATAGAATTTCATGCATTTTTTTTTTTTAACCTCATTTTACCCCCTTTTTTGTAAAAAAAAAGGGAATCTTTGAGGAATATTCCTTTTGCTCTCGTTTCAATGATTTGCTCCCGTTTAATACGCAACTTTGTTTGTGAAGAAGCTACAACAACTTTCGCTGGCACATCATATGGTGGCCCATCTCCTTCATTCAACACTGCACCTCCGCCTTATCCGGGTATAGCTTCACGTGGTTTGTTCTCCTCTACAAGCACACCACTAAGGGTAGAGGAGGTCACCCCCAGAGTAGAACTCTCTTCAGAAGATGAAGACACCAACGAAGTGCAACGAGATTACACATTCTCTAGCCAATCCACCAAGAAATTCAAGGTGGATTTTAGTTTGAGAGCATGCTCCTCTGTAAGAAGAAGAAACCTTATGGACGAGCACAAAATGAGAAGACTTTTAAGAAGTAAATGCTGCTCATTGGGTTGCATCAACAAATTTAACATGGCTAAATTACGAGCAATTAGAGACAACTACAGTTCAATGACATTGGCTGACCAGAATGCCTATTTGGCCTATCATGTAAGACCAGACCGCAACACCTTCTTGCACTACATTAACCGTCAAGAAGTTTGCCAGAAATGCTTTATGGTTGTCCACCGTTTAGGGTCCACCAGAATGTCTAGAATACACAAAAGACTGGACAAAAATCCAGCAATTGATGATCATTGTGGACCAAGAAGAGTTGTAACCGCTGCTGTGTCATGGATGGAGAAATATTTTAGAGAAACATGTGAGAAGCTGCCTAACAGTAACATGTATCATTTAACTGATAACATCACCAAAAAAGATGTTTTTAATGAGTACAAAGAGACTTGCACTCAGCTTCAGCACATCTCTTACTCACACTTCACCAGACTGTGGAAAAGTGAATTCGGTTTAGTGAAAATTCCCAGGAGACATAGAATGTCTATTTGCTCAAGGTGTGCAGAATTAAAGAGTCAAAGAGAACTGCAAAAAGCAGGAGAGGTCGAAAAGAAGTAAGCTCATGTTCTCCAATCTCTCACTTGTTTTAAAGATAATGCTTTGACCTCATTTCTTCTACAGATATTGTGCAACAGAGCCTTGTCAGACATCGTGAACAACAAGCAGCAGAGAGAAGAAAGCTTGCCAAACACAGAAAAAAAGCTCTTGAACGTCCACTGCAATATATGTCTGTTGTGATTGATGGAATGGACCAAAAAAAAACTACTCTACCGCATTTCTTGAACATTCCTAAAGATGTGCCAGAGGAATGTTTTGTTAAGGTCCACCTTGTAGGAGCTATGGTCTTCAAAGGAAGTCTAAAGTGCAAAGTATTCTTGACGTATCCAAACTTGCATGGTGACCCGAACCTCACAATTACAATTCTTAACAAGGTCCTGTGCGAGCAAGAGCAATTACCACCAGTGCTTTACCTGCAACTTGACAATACTACAAGGGAGAACAAGAACCAAACACTCTTTGCGTACTGTGCCATGTTAGTGGAGCTAGGGATCTTTAGAAAAGTGAAGCTGGGTTTCTTACTTGTAGGCCACACTCATGATCAAATTGACCAAATGTTCAGCAGATTTTCTGTGCGCCTCAGAAGGAAGAAGGCTTTCTCTCTTCCTACTTTAGTTCGAATTATTGAAGATTCTTACGGTCCCACTCCGTTGATCGATCTTCTTAAAGAGATTTGCTGATTTTGAGAGTTTATTTTCTCTCAACGTTCAGACGAGAGAACAAGGCGTGAACAAATTGAATGATCTCACCTTTCAACATCACATCAAGTTCTACTTGAAGGATGGCCAGAGTTTCTTACAGGGCAAGAAGTATACCACAACTAAGGACTGGAGTCCACCAGAGGGATTACGCTTCCTTAAATATATTCCAAACACTTCCTTCAGTAGAGCGTCTTTGAGCAACTTCCTCTCAAAAATCCTAAGGAGTCCAAGCGTAAGAAAAGTACCCCAGAGTCATCCTTAAAAGCCATTGAAAATGGAATTTTCTCAGGCTTTAAGTACTTCTTAGAAGAAGATCGGATGTGGTGGAGTAACTTCTTTCTCGAGCAGAAAATTGTTGTGAAAAATATAGCTCTAAGACAGTTGCAAGAACCATTTCAATGGCCTAACACCTTCCATCAACCCCATCACCAAGCAGGTCCAAGCAATGCTACATTAGCACCTGCAGTAGAAGAAGACGAGGATCGAGTCATGTACCTCGGACCAAGACGCAGGAATGAGCCTCAAGGTAATATCACAGAAATTACCAAGGGTATGCTAATTGCTCTTCCAACTGAGGAGGATGACAAAGGTCGACCTTTCTGGATAGCAAAAGTGCTTGACACAGTCAAGGAGGAAGGCTTAGTCACTAAACTCAAGATTCATTGGCTTGCAACACGCTCAGAAAATGCTTTTGAAGGTATATATGAGTTAGAAATGAGAAGCCAAGGAAAAGGGAGAAAGTCCAAGAAGGTGGGTTGTAGGGATGAGCTGATCCTTAATGACGTGACTATATTATGCTATGATTTTAAATTGAAATCTGACAATCGTCTACGCCAGAGGACTATCAATTTGCTTAAAAAAGCTTGTAATTACGAAGAAGAGGATGAAGAAGGTGGTGGCAATGCTTCACCATCTGTTGATAGTGATGAGGAAGATAACTCAAGCACTTCCTCTAGTGATAGTGAAAGAAGTGAAGGTGATGAGGATGGCATAAATGAACATGATGACGTCCCGGATCCCTCTCATCACTCCTCACACTTTTGTACATAAGCGAGTCTTAGAAAAAGATCAGAATTTTGCATGTGAATATGAAGATTCTATCTTCAAATTTTGAGAATACTACAATTTCGATTCACGGACTTACTTCAATTTTTTTTGTTAAATATTTTATCCTCGAATTAGAGATTCTCTCGTAAAATATACTTCAAGAACATTCTATTTGCTAAGAAAAGTGACACTTTAAAAATGTCAATTCTTTCGTTGCACAAAAAAAATTAGTCATTTTGGGGGTCAAAATAGAATTTCATGCATCCTTTTTTAACCTAGTTTTACCCCCCTTTGTAAAAAAAAAAGGAATCTTTGAGGAATATTCCTTTTGCTCTCGTTTCGATGATTTGCTCCCGTTTAATACGCAATCTTGTTTTGAATGAAGCCGCCAACGAAAGTTGTATTATCTGTATGGGAGTATCGGCTCCAGAAGTGATGGGAAGGCTGTATGAGACATCTCTTCCAAATTTTCTAGACGATGATATTCAAATGCAGGCGAAAAGGACAAACATCAGATTCACGATCAAGCGGATTTTGAAGATATGGATTAGGCAGGCTTTTCCAAATCAGCATCTTCCCCTGATAAAGGCACATATTTTACAGATCAATTTCTAACAGTTTAAATCCATATTAATTTTCCAGTTGCATCTAAGAAGGAGCAGCATAAGAAGGAGCAGCAGTTCGGCTTGCTTTTAGCGATATGATGCGAAAATGCAAAGCAAGAAACAAATAAAATAATCCAAGGCAGCATGCAGGGACCGAGCGAGATTTGGCTATAGCAGACAGAGTTCTTCCACCTTTTCGAACCCTGCTATGGCAGACAGAGTTCATCATGGACGGTGCCAACAGACAGAACAGAGTATGGATCCTTTTGGTATGTCATCCTTGGGCTAGGAGTTAATTTCGTCTGGGCATGGCCAATCCTCAGCTAGCTTGTCGGTAGGCGGGATGGGGGTTCAGAAAGGGGCAATGCTTCAGAATCTCGGATCTGTGAAAAGTTCATGGCAAAGCCAAGTTCCAGTTTCTCAGAAATCAAATTATTAGGAGAAGAGGCAGTGCAGAGTAAGAAGTAAAGGATTGATAAGATGCAACAAAGGGGAAGAAAATGGGCTGGATTTTTGGAAACTGATAGGAGAATGCTTCTACTATCATGTGGAGCGGGATTTTCCTCTCTAGTAGTAGGCGGAAATCTTTGGGTCCTCAACTCCGTGCCTCTTTGGCCAAGCTTTGAGGCACTTCATAAAATTTTTGCTTGGTTTTCATATTGTTTAATGCGAATAAACTTAGAATTCATCTGAATGACTGTAAGATCTTACCTTAAAGCTTCATTCCATATGAGAAAAACCTTCAGCCGCTGAAATTTGAGCAGCAACAGTAGATTACAGGCATTTTTTTACTGATTATAGAAGGCAGGAGCAAGTTGGGTTATATCTCCTCAAGAATTGGAGGAAATAAATGGTATTGTGCATGTTTTAGCACTGAGGGTTTACTTTGGCATGCTTTGCATTCAGAACGAATGAATTTGGGGAATGAATAGATTCCGACAATGAATCACATGGCCTACTTCGAATTTGGATGGGCAGGAAGTGCTGCAGAATTTGGCGCTAGGCAGGCGGGTTGGAGCGGAGCTCCGGAGGGCAAAATCCAGAAAATGACAGCTGCATACACTTTGGAAAAGGCGGCGGAGAAACCTCTGGAATTACGTGTCAAATCGAGATGCATTTCAATTGCGGCGGAGAAAAAATAGAAGCGTGAACAAAAGAAAAATATGAGACTCACTTATATATGTGTAGATTAGATATTTTTGAAACACGTTACAAATACATGTTTGATACACGTTTCAAATACTCTTGTTTGAACCGCATACTCTTATTTGAATTAACCCCATGTTTCAAATACTCTTGTTTGAACTGTGTTTGAACTGCATATCACAATTGTAATGGGTTTCAAAAAAAGTATCAACTGCAAAAAAGTATCAACTGCGTTTGGGTTGATCCTCCCCTCGGAGTCAACTGCGTGTTTAAGGATTCTTGATATTAGACATTTTTGAAACACGTTACAAATACAAATTTGATACACGTTTCAAATACTCTTGTTTGAACCGCAAACTCTTGTTTGAACCGCATGTTTCAAATACTCTTGTTTGAATCGCATACTCTTGTTTGAACTGCATATCACAATTGTAATGGGTTTCAAATTTGAAACGCATTATAATATGAAACGTGTTGCAAATTTGTTTCAAATACCCTTGTTTGAACCGTATATCACAATTCTATGGGTTTCAAATTTGAAACACATTATAATGACCATTCTTCCTTGCATCTTTTAATTTCTGAAGTTTCTGTTTATACTCAATATATTGTTCCTTTGTCAGATCATTATTAATCCATACCTTCTCTCCCCTTAAAAATGCCCGCTTGCTCAAGACACCCATCTTATTCTCTTTGTTTGCAAATTTCACAATATTTATGCCTTTGCAAAAAAGGTATCAACTACGTTTGATTTGATCCTGCCCTCGGAGTCAACTCCGTCTTTAAGAATTCTTGGTATTAGACATTTTTGAAACACGTAATACAAATTTGATACACGTTTCAAATACTCTTGTTTGAACCGCATACTCTTGTTCGAATTAACCCCATGTTTCAAATACTCTTGTTTGAACTGCATATCACAATTGTAATGGGTTTCAAAAAAAGTATCAACGCAAAAAAGTATCAACTTCGTTTGGGTTGATCCTCCCCTCGGAGTCAACTGCACGTTTAAGAATTCTTGATATTAGACATTTTTGAAATACGTTACAAATACAAATTTGATACACGTTTCAAATACTCTTGTTTGAACCGCATACTCTTGTTTGAAGCGCATGTTTAAAATACTCTTGTTTGAACCGCATACTCTTGTTTGAACTGCATACCACAATTGTAATGGGTTTCAAATTTGAAACACATTATAATATGAAACGTGTTGCAAATTTGTTTCAAATACTCTTGTTTGAACCGCATATCACAATTCTATGGGTTACAAATTTGAAACGCATTATAATATAAAACGTGTTGCAAATTAGTAACTTATTTCACTTGACCTATCAATTGCAACGCAATATAACTTTGATTTGAAACGCTATTTTAAAATTATACTATATTATTAATTTTAATAATATAAAAAGCGTTTCAAAAAGCGTTACAAAGGTAGCTGTTTTCTTCTAATGAACAATGAAATGCGTTGCAAAAAAAAGTTAAAAAAAATAGATCTTTTAATAAAAAAAAAATATAAAACATCTTGCCAGATACGTGTTTGCATGTTGCATGATACGAGTTTGCTCATAACACTGTTATATAAAACGGAAATGGGTGGTTTTTTAATTCACATACTCAAAAAGCATTCTTATTTATTACACATGTCTTTTTTGAGCCGACCGCCCTTCATTGCCCTTCAAACTGCCCTTCATTGCCCTTCCATAGCCCTTCATTGCCCTTCAAAAAATCATGAGTGTTTTCTATTATATAAAGGATATAATGAGCATATTAGTGATGCAAATGATGATGACATAAATTATTTGGTGAAGGTGCTTATATGTGCTGTGATGGTCAAAAAACTGAGTAGGTCAATAAAAAACTTACCCAAATGTAAAGTAGCAAATGTTACAAAGCTATCAACCGTCAAGTTTGCTTAAAGAACTTTTAATATGTAGCATAATAACAGGGGGTTTTCTTTGTGTTTTTGTACGCTTTTCACAAAGGTTTTCCTAAGATTTCATGGCGTATTCGAATGGATGTACTAATGCGTACATCTAGAGTGCACTATTTCTTAGTCGTTGATTTAGCTTTTTTTTTTCAATGGTCCAACATCCAAGGGCTCACAACAAAAGCCCTCTTTTTATTTTAGGAAATTTGAACATGCAAGCCTCGTGGATAGCATTTTAGGGCCGCGAAACATGGCTTGCAAATGCAACAAACGGGGATTAGCAAGACCTGCTTACGATAAGTGATTGCATCTCCAATCTTGATCACGGGGCAAACATTATAAGAGTTATAGGTTTGGCGGGGGTATATCAAATATATTCACCATATCTGGAGCTTTTAAAGATGATATACAGGGGCATAAAAGCTAATCCGGCCGGAATGGAGACGGTCTCTAGGTTTTGTTTGTGCCGTTTGGTTATTGGAGCTCTGGACAAAACACATGCATTCAACTCAACCGAGATTTGGTCCTTGTTATCACGATTTGTCTTTGGAGGGGTAAATTTTACTACATGTCATTTTCTTTGCCGGATTTTCCACGGAACACTCATTTCGATTTTTGCCCTTTCTTCTTTTCGATTTTGCCCCCGTTGATTTGGGCTGATGATCTTCCCGCCAATCTGCGTTATGTGGCCCAGCTTGGTGGTCGGCTCTACATTTGAAAAGGTTATAGCCAAACTCCCTCGTGTTAGGAGTATCATTTATGACTTTGTTTTTGTTTGGACGATGATGCTTGCGGAAAGATTTAACATTCCTGAAGCATGTTATTTTCCAAGCTCTGCGGCTTGCATTGCCGTGGAGTATCATATACCCGCCATTTTACGAAGGGCCAACCCTTTTGCCTCTCAAATGTATATGTTTCTCCAAAACCGGGTTTGTTTTTCATTAAATTTTTTATAGACTAGAACTAGATGGATAAGTTTGGAAACTTGAATTTTCTGCGTCCACACTATTGCATTCTTATTTATTATGAACTAGTATGGTTACTCTTCTATAACCGCACTTTGAAAACTCGAGTATGTTTTTTATACAAAAAGTTCGGCATTTGAATATTTTCTCTATCGTTGATGTGCTATAATCGCGAAATTAAAAGCGGGGCATGGCGAAGCACTAAAGTCCATGCACGTATACTGATTAACTTCTCTACAATTTGCCTTTACATATTCACAATCTTTCTTATCCATAGTGAACAAGATGGGGAACGACTTTATTACTTGAAAAAAGTCTTCTTGGATCCTTTTAAACTCCTTTCATGAATTAGAAACTCAAGTGTTTGATGAAATGCGTAAATTATGGGGACCAAGGTTTGTTCCCACGTTGGACGATGTTTCAGTTGCTAGTTGACTGCATTGATTGTCATCTAAGAAAGAAAATGTCGAGTGCCTCAAATGGTTGGATAGATCCTTTGCGGCTTTACATCTCCTTTGGTAGTAGAGAGCCAAAAGTTTTTTACATGTCATGGAAGATGTTTGCATTGGCTAGGGGGCTTAACACTATTTTACCCGACCATTTTAAATGATTTAAAGGGGCTTTCTTTGGAGAATTTTTCTGAATTCCAACAAACATTTTGATTTGAGACTAGGCCGTGATTTGGTGCCCCAAAGAGGTTGGTCTTAGGCCATGCTTCTATTGGTGGCTTTCTAACTCATTATGGTTGGGTTTTACATTATGGAGAGCATTTATAGTGGCTTACCAACCATTGGATGGCCCATATTGAAGTGACCAGAGTACTAACCGCAAGATTATTGTTGAAGATAGAAATATTTAACGTTCTCAAAGGGAAAAATAAGCTAAGAGAAGGTTCACATCTAGAGGAAAGGTTGCCACTCCAATAATGTGTGTTACTCCAACGTGATATACCTAATGTTGCCAATACATCTTCGGTCTTTATTGGTTAAGCTTATCTCATGAGCTCTTTTGAATGTGAAGTGGAGTGGAGCTCTTTTGAAAATGTTTGGCGAAGGATATTTCATTATGTTTGTTGTATGGAAAATTTGTTGGAGCCTATAAATTATGCAATTTTAAATATATGGTTTGCAATAACACATCATCCATTTTGTACTTTTATTTTATTTTTATTTTTATTTTTGTTTCCCCTGAGTTTATCTATGTTTGTTTCTTTTGGGGCCTCAAGGGTAAAATTTTTTCTAATATAACAACCAACATAACTACTATTAACATTAATTAACTTGGAAGAAACAAACCATTACATTAAACATGTTTAAAATTAAATTCCCTTTTAAACCCCCTTTTGTTTGGTGCATATTCACGGGATGGTTACAGGGCAAAGGGTTTTTCCTCCCAAGTGGGGGTTTTTCATCCCAGAGTAGGGAGCCCCCCTCATTGTTTGTTTTTGGTGTGAATTATGTTTTGCACGCGTCCGTGGATAAAATCAACACCATATAGTACATTGCTCGAAATCTTATAGTATTTTGCAAATCTTGTTATACATGGGATAACAAATTCTATACATCCATACCCCACAAACAAGATGGGGAACTTTTTGTGAAAAAGTCTTCTTGGGTTTAGATTAAGGAATAATGGGTGAATATGCCTATTATGGGGACCAAGGTTTGTTCTGTTGGACCGATGCCGGAGTTACAAAGTTATCTAAGAAAGAAAATGTCGAAAGTGCCTCAAATGTTTGGATAGCTGTGTCCTCCAAATTCTCGGATTTACATCTCCTTTGGTAGTAATCATATTCTTGGAAGATGTTCCACATTGGCTAAATGTTAAATGTGCCATTTTTATGGTGATAACATTGATGGAGAATTTTCTGAATTCCAACAAACATTTAGAAATACACTATCCTTCTCGTTCATATAGCAGTTGGTCTTAGGCCATGCTTCTATTGGTGGCTTTCTAACTCATTGCGGTTGGGGTTCTGTTATGGAGAGCATTTATAGTGGCTTACCAACGATTGGATGGCCGTTTGAAGTGGACTAGAGTACTAACTGCAAGATTATTGTTGAAGATAGAAATATAGGCGTAACGTTCTCAAAGGGAAAAATAACTGAAGAGAAGGTTCACATCTAGAGGAAAGGTTGCCACGAATAATGTGTGTTACTATTACGTGATATACCTAATGTTGCCAATACATCTTCGGTCTTTATTGGTTAAGCTATCTCATCGTGCAGGAGCTCTTTTGAAAGTGCAGGAGCTCTTTTGAAAATGTTTGGCAGGATATTTCATTATGTTTGTTGTGTCTGGAAAATTTGTTGGAGCCTATAAATTATGCAATTTTAAATATATGGTTTGCAATAACACATCATCCATTTTGTACTTTTATTTTATTTTTATTTTTATTTTTTTGTTTACCTCAGAGTTTATCTATGTTTGTTTCTTTTGGGGCCCGAAGGGCCGAAAATTTTTTCTAATATAACAACCAACATAACTACTATTAACATTAATTAACACAAACCATTACATTAAACATGTTTAAAATTAAATTCCCCCTTAAACCCCCTTTTGTTTGGGTGCATATTCACAGGGGGGTGACGTAGGGCAACGAGAGCCCCTGTAATTATGTTTTGCACGTATAAAATCAACACCATATAGTACATTGCCTGAAATCTTATAGTATTTTGCAAATCTTGTTATACAGTATAACAAATTCTATACATCCATACCCCACAAACGAGGAACTTTGTGTACGGTGTAGATTAAGGAATAATGGGTGAATATGCCTATCCAACAGCTCTCGTTGCCCGGAGTTACAAAGTTATCAGCAGGCATAGCTGCCTGCAGCATCACCATTTCCATTGTAATCATCGTCGGTTGTTCCACTAAATGTTAAATGTGCTTAGAATAACATTGATCGCATAGGTCAAAGCATCCTCAAATACACTATCCTTCTCGTTCATATAAGATGTTCCTGCAAAATATAAAGTAAATAAGCAAACACATCATACAAAGTTGAGATGTAAAAAGAAGTAGTTTAACAAACCAAAAATTGAAGCTGAGATGTAAAACTAAATAGTTTAACAAAACAAAAATTGAAGCAATTTACACAGTTGCACCACATAGCAAGCGATCAAACAGATTACTCAAATAGCAGCAAAATAAATAATGCAACTTTGTAGTTGAGTCAATAGGACAGCAAACCATGCAGTAAGCACATTTTACCAAATCAATTGACAATATGAAATATTTTAAAAAAACCTGATGCACCAATCAACCCATTCTTCTTACCACCTTCAAGAACTGCCATAACTGACATTATAGAAAGCCTTTTTTTTTTAAAAAAAAAGGGACCTGGAAAATTGTGCAGATGGAAAACTTGGCATACACTAAAAGCTCTATGTGTGACTACACAAGCATCGGTTTCAAGTTGCCAATTTTCTTAACTGTGGCAAACCAAAACCGAGGGAAATGTCAAATGCAGTGCCCTTAAGACATTTCGAGCTCCTTGATTTTTGGGTTGCCCCTAGGGGGGGCAAACCCTTGCTCATGTGGGTTTCTGGCATATTCTAAGTATATGCTGGAATATGTCCAGAATATGCCAAAAACTGCTCCAAACTTACGGTTCCCTGTAAACTGGCGGTCGCCAGTGTTGCTGGGCGGCCGGCGTGGAAATTGGCTAACCGGCACTGCCCCTGCTTAGAACAGGCAAACCAGCATACATCCTACCACTGCAGCACAACAAGCGCAAACATTGATGGGTTGTGTTAGAAAGCAGACGGTTTAAGAAAGAAACGTGAAGATACACAGCAAACGGGAACGAGGAGAAAGATTAAGGCGCATGAACTAAGATTCAGTCTTCCAAAACTAGGCCATGCTGGCTCTAGGATGTCTTGAAGCAGGGGTTCGGCAGTTCTTTACATTTAAGGTTTTCTTTTGCCTTCATGTTTTCCCTAGTGATGCTTGGCAGGAGGATCTAAAGCTTTTTATAACCAGGGCTCTGTAAATGCTTGATTGCCACAGGAGAAGGTATAAGCTGTGCTTAGGCTATAAATTCCCATTGATAAGCAAGAATAGTACAACAGAGCTGGATAGAAGGTCAGCTGTAGAGAGAAATATTTTTACAGATGTTAACCAGCATGGTGGACTTTAGTCGTTTGTGTGGTCAAATAATTGAACTGGTCTACTGGAATTTGGAAACAACAATTGATGCATTAATGGAGTGCTGGTTAAAACTTACAATCCTTTTAAGAGTAGTAGTATGCCATGCATAGGATGAGTCTCATTGTGCATATCTGACAAGATTGGTTCAATTGACTAGTGTAATAGCAATACGCCTCAGCCAAATTCTTGGACAGAAGCTTGGGTAACATTCTTTGCAGATCACAGGCTTGGATATCAACTGGAACTTGCAAAGAAGGAGTATGGAGATAGTGCCCTATATGGAAAGGGTAAAGCTTGGCTCCATATGCATAGAATAAATTACATTATAACATACATTTGAGAATTCCGCAGACTGATGGTGTGAACTATTTGCAGCCAGAGACTTTTGAAACAACTTTCTTCAATATTAGGAGGACTTGACATAAGGCCCTGTTTGTTGCATCGGGATCTGTGGAGTGGGAACCAGTCATACTAGATCCAACATGTTACTGTATTTGAATTTAATAAAACCCATTGACCTGGAATCCACCATTTATTTACTATTTTCAGTGAATGTCCTACAATGTGAACATTTTGTAGATGGGCATAATGAAGCAGAGTTTGGGATGTCATGGTGTGCATCATTCAAAACAGACTTCTATAATGCTTGCTTTGAGGTGGTATATCAGAACTCTCATCCTGCACTAATACAGAGGCTTTATTCCTGCACTTTTTTATTGCTATTTGTTTGCAGGTGATGCCAAAGCAAGAAGGGTTTGAGCAGAGGATGCCGTTGTACAAACTGTACCACTACCTGAATCATTACAGCTTATTTGGATCTAGATATAGATCTTCTTGTATATCGATAATTAACATAATTAATGACTACTTGTGAATGGCAGTACGACCTGTAAATTATTAAAGAAAGGTTGCTAGCTAACTTTTGCAAATGTAGACAAGTGATACTTAGCAAAGATAAATAAAAAAGCGCTTGTTTCCCAGACAATCTCCTATGGTTATGTGTTGTGGGGTATGTGAAAACAATCTTCTATGTTACATGGTATGAATGTGAAAACAAATCTTCTAGAAACGTCGATAGTGACTATTGCTCTAATTTATCAAACAGCCAGTTGCCAAGAGATCTTTGTGTTTGTACAATAGTTGTTTAGATGTTATTTCAACATGGAAACAATAAAAAACTCTCGTGTCTTCACAACATCTTTCTATACCTTCTTTTAGTCCTTGCTTAGCTCTTGTCGTGGGTTTCCAAAAAATGACAACCAATAACTATACCTTTTTCTTAGTACAATAACTATTCCTTTTTCATAGTACAATAGATTTATCTATCCAAATTTAAGTGACTCGCCAAAATAATGTTAGGATATATTGGGAATAGATCAAATTGCAATTTAACAATGTTAGGATATATTGGAAATAGACCAAACTGCAATTTAACAGGTAATATTGGGATATTTTGGGAAACAAAACAAGAAATCCATTATCAAATAAAACTTTTCACGGCAATGGGATATGAACAATATGGCCAATTTTCAAACAGAACATTAAACGGTCTACAATGGAGATTAGTATTTAAAGACTATCCACATGTAACAATTAAACTGTCAAAGATGAGCATACTCTCTAGTAGTAGTTATTGAGTGTAATCACTTACAATGGAGATTAGTATTAAAAGACTATCCATAGGTAACAATTAAACTGTCAAAGATGAGCATACTCTCTAGTAGTAGTTATTGACTGTAATCACTCCACAAGGCAACTAGAGTGGAAAGGGCACCCACAATTAGCATTGTCACAGACTTGGTCCGGTACAGCTCCCCTCTGCTTGACGACACAAGCCACCTACAAAATTAAAAGAACAAGAAGTTGAGGTCATGGACTTTGAGAAACTCCCTGAACAAGTGCAGATGTTTGAGGAGCATAAGACTTGTCGTAGTAGTAGTATACTCTCTAGTAGTAGTTATTGACTGTAATCACTTAAAATGGAGATTAGTATTATAAGACTATCCACAGGTAACAATTAAATTGTCAAAGATGAGCATACTCTCTAGTAGTAGTTATTGAATGTAATCACTCCACAAGGCAACTAGAGTGGAAAGGGCACCCACAATTAGCATTGTCACAGACTTGGTCCGGTACAGCTCCCCTCTGCTTGACCACACAAGCCACCTACAAAATTAAAAGAACGGGATACAAAATGATTGGACATTAATTGTCACTCGTCTGAAACAGAATGCCAGGCCCAGAATGGATTCTAAATATAGCAACTGCTTACCCTCTTTGATATGATATGCATAGCATATACCACAATCTGCACTCAAGTCCTCATGTGCAATGTTTCTCCTGCATAAAGAATGCAGATACATCCAATTTTCTCAGGAATCTTGCTGATATTCTAAACCAAGTACCACTTTCTGATATTTTCATTCAGCTTCTTCCGAAGTGGTGCTACAGACATCACTGATCCAAAAAAATCTACATCTGAATTAGAAAGAGTAACAAGTCTTAGATATCCAAAAAAGAAATTTAGAGAAGTGTTCAATGAATTTGTATATGTGATATTGCAATATACATACTCTGGTAATGACTGAGGAGATAAAGGATCAACTGTTATTGATAACGAGCAGTGGCAACCTGATAACGAGCATCCATGTCACAACAAACATCGAAACATCAAAATGGCACTACCCAAGCTTAACGACGACCATGCACCAAACAGTCTATAACTAAAAAGGAAGATGGCAGACACATGCCCCTACATGGAAGGGCCAATCAACTCAATTGCCGTGACTCCTGTAATAGTCCTCCACTTAAGTCAGAGAAACTGTGTAATAGGTGCATCTAAATAGCAAAACATTATAATTTTTCAGAAAGGCCTTGAGGAAGTTTACCATATCTATGTCCAATGGGATTGCTTAATCATGATGAAGTTATCAATACTTTCTCTTCTCTTTTCTTCACAAGTTGTATGAATTAACCTCACAAGTTGTGAAATCTGAGAACTTCTGGGCTATGAAAACGAATCTCTATGTTTGTAGCATTCAAAAGGCTCAATATTAAACAAAGAAGATCCATTATGAAACAACAAAACAAAAAAACATGCAAACACATTCTCGGATTACAGGAGATAACCCTTCCTGCCCAGCACCTTGTTTTATGCAGTTGAAAGCTAACATCTAAAAGCAGGTTCAGAATGGATTCCCATGTTAACTAAAACACTAAAGATGGCACCTGCTTCCGAGCATGACCTGGTACTAGTTGTTGATCAACATTCCTTGCAAATCAATAGAATGTTCGTGGCATCCCTAAAATGAAAGACGAGAAGGAAAGAAACATGGACGGCAAATTCTTGGAAGGAGTTGCCCTAGGAGTCGGAGGCGGAGTCGGCAGTGGGACACGAATTTGATTTTTTTTCCTTTCTTCTTCCTTTTCCCCCCTGTTTTTTAACTTTCCTTTTTATTTTTAGATTTTGACCATTAGAGCGCAAAAAGTTTTGCAAAATGAATGTATTTGACCATTACAGTCCATGCCAACAAGTTCAAGGAAATAAAAATTGTAGTTGTGCAATAATGAAATTGAAACTTCCACCATAACACACAGAGATATGTACATGTTATACATAAAAAAAAAAATTATATCATTTCAAATGTTGTTGCATAGGATCTCCTTGGTTTTAGTTGTTGCACAAATTATGGAATCACAATCGCCACTTAACAATAACAAGATTGTACAACAAACTTCCATTTGATACGTATTAGTCTTCCTGCAAGGTATGCTTATTAATGGACATAATCGGGATTACATGTAACCATTGTCACATATGTTTTCTAGGGTTCTTTCAAGCTCTTGCCTCATATATTTTAGGAATAATGTCTAAGGATATTTGTAGGTTTACACTATAAAAGTACTATGCTTTATGAAATTCGAGTATACACCTATAATTTCACTAAACATGGTATCATTTGCCATGGACACACACCTCTACGACGTTAGAAGCCCGTATACACACACATCCCTACATATACTCAACATCACATGAATTGCATTAGAGGATCATCTCCAACATGATGCTTACATGTAGCAGTAGCAACAACAATACCACGTTCCATCACACTTCAATTACCATCATGTGAGTACTCATTAGATCTACCACTTCTTACGATTGCATGTCATTTATATGAAACTTACAGTTGTACAATCACTTTGAAATATGACATTTATAACACAGTACCACTACCACCATCTCACAATTACACGAGTAATTTCTGCATCATATAAGGTCAATTTTTTACTCATTTCACTTACAAATTGTGTGATTATCTATTAAGTCTGCATACTCTGTTAAATCTACCTATTCTATTCTCTTCTATCTAGGCTTGCCATTACATCATTCGCCTATTCATGTGCCCACCACGATTAATGCCCGGCATCGCCGGGCACAAGTTTCTAGTATTGATTGTATTGTTAGTTGCAACAGCCCCAACTATAACATTTTACATAAGGCATCTCTTCTGCAGCTTTATGATAATTTAATAGAGGAAAGTATTAACACCTTACTAGGTCCAATGTCCTTATCACTCTTTTAATTGAATGCCCTATGCTCAAGATATATCTCTAGATAATGGATTTTCCATGGAAAGCTATCCATTTCCTGCATCCATAACCGAGCACATTTGATTGAACTCAATTGAACTTGTCCCAAGTCTGTAAACTCTCCCAAGAAGCCTGCAATCCAGATAGCTACCATCTAAACTGGAGTTAGAGTTATGTAAACATGAGTCCAACCAAAGGGACATAAAACAATTCTTACATGGTGCAACTTAGCAGCCAATTGAGAACGTAAATATAATTATTGTCACAAAGGAATAGATAGAAGGGTAAAAGCATGAAAGGGTGTACGTACATCGTACTGAATTGAAGGACGAATTTGTGCTTTTTTGGGGTACATTTTAGATGTACATCAAGATACTATGGTTTAAAGTTTTGTGTCGATTGATATGCAATGATTGCAAGATCATCATAAAACTTATCCCCAAGGTAGGATTGTTCTAAAAGCCCCAAATTTTGGTTAACCAGATTTAATTTGTTTTACAAAAAAACCAATTCAAGAATGGATCCGTCCCTCCCTTTCCAAAATTCCCCCTTTCACGGGATCTAATTACCGAAGCTTAATTTGGGAAGCAAACACATGCCAATTGAATCTACAAGAAATACAAATCAATTTGAATTAAGAAACATTTTCATGGAGGGTGAGAATTCCAATGGAAGTGATGGTTCTAAGCGAAAAAAAAAAAAAAAAACAAAAGTATGCCGACATTGGCCGGAACTGCTTATTTGATACCCACCAAAGATACTTTTGTTATGCCACAAAACAAATAAAGCAAGATCATGTTGATTTTGGTCGGTGGATTGCATCCTCGCTAATTCCGAAGCAAACACATGGCAAAAACACTTCGGCCGCAAGTATCAAAGATTAGTTTTTGTGCTCGTTTGTTGCAAGATGTTTGTTGCAAGATGCAGGCTTTTTTCTTTTTTTTGAACTCAGAATTGGAAATCCTTCGAAGTTATTGTTATGAAATCAATGATCGAAACTTGAAAGATGGGCTTCAAGAAGTAAAGTCCGCTAATAGCAAAGATAAATTGGCTGCAAAACATTCATCGTATTATCAATGATTGTTGGAAAAAAAAGGAGATATAAACAAGAATGTTTTTTCAAAATTGCTAAAGATCTGACCAAGAAATTTATCCAAAGCTGCAGCAAGAAGGAAGATAATGTCATTAAGTGGAGCAAATGTATGGGCTTTGGCAGGAAGGATGCCAAGATCACATAGAATCGATGATTCAATCAAATGTCAGGTTCGTGAATTTTGGCTTGACAATACCAAAGTTTCACCAAAGGTTAGAGATGTCATGAAGAGGAGAACACAAGCAATACAATACCTTGATATCTCACAGGTTTGCTCTTGTAATTGAATCAATTCAGTTTTGGAGATTATGTTTTCTTCCAAAATTCTTTCATGACTTGCTTCTGTACATTCTAGTTCTGTTCTGAGTGACTTGTTAATGAATACACATGGTTTTCATGAAATGTATTGCATTTTACATTGTTTACATTTTTACATTGTTTACATAGTAGCAGAAATCTTGCAGTGATGTGCTATTAGGTACTTTTTAGATGTACATCCATTAACACTTACATGTCCATGCAGCTGCATTTACATGTACTTGAATATCAAAATTACATCATTTTATATTTTAGTGTACTTTCAGATAATGAAGCCGAACAAATCATACATATGTACATTAGTTGTACTAATATTGTAACATTAATGTGGTGTACTAATATTGGAACATTAATTAGATGTACATTAAATGTACACTGGATGTACATTGGATGTACATTGGATGTACAGTAACAGATCAGTGGAACTGTTGGCTGTACATTAGATGTACTGATGTACATTAGATGTACATTAGAAGTACAGTAACAGATCAGTGGAACTGTTGGATGGACATTTTATGTACATAGAACATACATTAATTGTACAATAGTATAGTTCAATACTCTTTTGGCATCTGGTTGCCGACATCATTTTGCTAACATGGTCTTTAATGCTTTTGTTATTGCAGTCTGAGCTTTATCAACAGTTTGTATATCAGAATCCTGATACCAAAATTCGCCTTCGACAGTTCGAGTATCTGAAACCTGATTGCATAAGGAAATTGAAGGAGAGAAACACATGTTGTTGTGTCAAACATGAGCAAGCAGATCTGTACAGAAAGGCCTTCAATGATATGAGGAGATCCCTACATGTTAATTGCACGTGCTGCTGCAGTGTCTGTGCATCCCAGCAAAACAATGGAGTATGTCAAGCAAACAAGAAGACTTTTGATAATGTTAGTATCTTGTGGAGGTCAACAGTTTGCGAGAAATATGTGACGGATGAATGGCATAAACTAAAATGCATCAAAGGTGAATGTGATGAATGTGGATCTGTCCAAACGAGGAAGATGGAATTCAGAATGTAGACTGGCAAGTATATGCATATGTCAATGAGCCATCCAAAAAAGGTACATCCAGAAGACTTAGATTAGTTGATCAGAATGACAAAGCATCTGTTTTGTTAAAGAACATGAAAAATCAGCTTGCTAAGTTTACAGATCATAACTTTACAGCACACTGGCAGAGCAAACAGTTTAAAAGATGTGTTGAGAAACTCCCGGATAATAGTGTGTTGTCTGTTGTTGACTTTGCAGAGAACTACACATTGAAACCAGGGACAGAAGTGCAATCCGAGCATTGGAATCCTGATCAAATTAGTATTTTGGTCCATATTTCAATGATGAAAATAAGAAGTAAGCTTAAAAAAACAGTGCATTTCTATGTTTCAGATGACAGGAAGCATGACACTCATTTTGTGCAACATGGTTTTAAATTACATTTGGGGTGGCTTAAAAATAATGGAGGTGGACACATAAACCTTCATTATGTATGGTCGGATGGTTGTGCATTTCAATTCAAATCTGCACGGGCATGGTATGGAATCTGTAGATACCATGTTGAAAATAAAATTCGAGTGATATGGAATTTCTTTGGATCTGGCCATGGGAAAGGCACACATGATGGCGAGGTTGGTATAGCAAAGTTGTGGCTTGAGAGCGAGCAGAGAAAACAAAATGGCATGCCAGTGACAGGTGCAGAAACAACTTGTGCAGTTTTAAGGGCCAAGGAATCGGATTGTGAAAGGGTGTTTTGGGAGGTTGGAAAAACAGATGTGAACAGGCAGCAAGCATTCAATTGCAAGACTTTACACGGTACTCGGCCAGATACATTACAGGTCAACTATAAACCCAGCAGATCCAACAAAGTTGCTATGCAGACCACTCTCGTGCTTTTGTGATGCTTGCATGAACTTCAATTGGTTGAATTGTGAGAACATTAAACATTGTGGAGAATGGTCTCTAAAACGTTTGGAGCCCACAGATCATATTGCCTCTCGTGTTGAAGCTGAAAATGATGTGGATGTTTTGTATGCAGAGGACGAGGCTGGTTTAGATGACACTGTAGCTGTTTCAGATGTATTTGTGTCTTTTGCAGCACCAGACAATGTGGAAGGTGTTTCATACTATGTTCTCATGTGCACCAAGGAAAAGCATGCATTGGAAGAAGATTCAATTGATGACTATGGAAATGAATACTCTACTGGCACTAGTGTCATTGAAGGACAATATTATGAACTAATCCCAGGCTGCCACAATAAGTATAAACTGCTTCCTACTAAGAATGTTTTGGTACTGCAGAACTGTGATTGGGGTTGAATCCCATTCAAGAAAGTAAAACACAAGCTGAAGGGGGCAAGCACAGCATTTCACTTGCCAGATGAAGTCCATGAGACATTGTTATCACAACTTCCAGCAATTGTAGATGACATGGACTAAGTCAGATCTGTAGTACTTTCCAGAAATATTGTAATACTTTGTTCATATAAAAGATAAGAACTGAAGAACTGGACTACTTCAGAAGTGCATTATGTACATCAATGTACATTAGATGTACATCTTATGTACACCTGTTGTACATTCCAGAAATATTATAAAAATTTGTTAAGTGTAAGTTTATTAGAATTGAACACAAGAAAGTTGAATTGCATAAACATTAAAAATAGTTTCAGTCATGGCAAAGATAAGAAATGGACAGGTTTTCATGTACAAATGGTTGATATATTTATATTGTGGACATAAATACAGCACACCCGAAAATGAGCATGGCTCATAATTCATGACCAAGCTTCAAAATGTCAGTAGGAGCCTGATATCTTATGACTATTGCATCATGTCTTCCAGCCCGCCGAGAGGCTGAAGAGATATCCTCTAAAGCAGTAGTCCATGCGGTTTCTATAGCACGTGCCACTGGCAAACCTTTCCATCCTACATGGCCTGCATCTTCCAGGACACGTGCCTTCCCCCAAGGGTTGTGCAACAAGTGATTTGCTGCCAATATACATTTCATGGTTGCTCGTTCCTCATAATTTTCAATTTGCTCAACCTTTTCCCAAAGTTCAGGAACAGCAGTATAGAGGCGATGATCGGTCCCCAACCCTATGTACTTGCAGCTTGTGTTGGTTTGTATTACCTCTGGGTGCAGCAGAACTCTATCTCTTAGTTTCTTAATAGTCTTTTGTGTTTCAGTCCATTCATCTACAAAGCAAATGAAGATCACTTAATTATGTATACACACTCATAATTGTACCAATAAGAGAGACAGTAAAAACAGAGTACTCAAGTGCAATGAACAAAAACTTTGATACATATATTCATAACATTTGAATTTGTACATCAGTCAAAGTCTGTACCAACAATGGGCGGTCGAGAGGCCAATAACATGATGGCGTTTCTCCATTCCTTGCTCAGATATTGACTAAATTTAGGCAGCTAGAGCACCCAAGTTCTGCCATAGTTTGCCAGCAAAATTTGTTCCACCTGCTCTGATATGCTATCTGCTGCATTAGTCATTGGATGCTCTTTCACATAAACTATACCATCTCGACCATTTTGAATCCATTAAGCCATGGAATGAGCTCCATGACAAGCAATCTGTCACCAGCTAATATCGGTGTCCAAGAGAAAGGACATATGTAGCTTCCTACAGATTCAAAGTGGATTTGTATCTTTCGTCGTCGATCAAATCTGTATGTCCATAGTACTGGGTACTCTTTCCATACCACGCCTAATGGTTTCACAAACAACACCTTTTGAGGTTCAAGAGGGTGTCCGTGGTGGCGAGTCCAACACTTTGCCCCGGGCGTAAACAAACTTGACTTTATGGAAAAAGCATCATCACAAATATGTTCCACAATTGGGTGAAGATTTTTAGAAGTGAGTGAAGACCAGATGGCAACATCAAACCCTTCTCTTACAAATGCTACAAATTGATGTTAACCCGACCGCAAGAAAAAAAACAGATCCTATATTAAATTGAAGCTCATCTTTTCGGATCTGTTGGTATCTTGAGTTAATATTTTCATTCTTGTGCACACTCTTGCCCAACACGTAATTTAAGTCAAAGATAATGAGCTTTCTCCCTGAATTAGATGATTCACTGTCAAGAAGAAAACACTTGAGATTCACAATTTATAATTACATTTCGGATCACACAATTGAGAAAACACATTGATAATTATACGATTGTTATTTGCACAGTGTAAGTGAGACAAATAAATTAATTTTTCATTACTTATTGAGTACAAAGAAGCTCGGAGCATGGCTCATACAAAGCTGTAATTTACAAACAAGTCAAAGGGACTATCTACCCCCCGGTAGGAACAATCGCTTGTATATTCATCTCGCCTTCTACAATTAATGCCTCCATTAGATGATCCCTCCGTGACTTGGCATAGGCATCAGTGAACCAACTGGGTGTCATCTGCATGGTGCACAAGTATTAGAGGACTATACCAACAAATAACTAATAGGAAAATGACATGTTCTACTTACAAAAATGGAGCTTGGCTGTGCATCAACCATGGCATCTATGAATTTGTGCATGTAAGCCACAATGTACATGCAAGGGTTGCTGGTACTAGTTTCTGGCATTTTAGGACAGAACACAGGAGCATCAAAGTTCTTCCTACCATGGCTTAAGCTGTTGGATCCGAGCATCATGTTATTGATCACAAGCTTATGAAACCTGCAAAATTGCAATGTGAGAATAAATCAAGCATAAGAAATTGCAATATGAGAATAATCAAATCATAAAAACAAAACAGAAACTCATACTTACTTCTGGACCACTTTAGCATCGGGTACATAGCCTTTGACAGGAGAGAGGATCTGTATACTTGGGCTAGCTATAGATGGAAAAGTGCTTTTCACTGGACCAGCAAGCACAAGTATTGCCAATGCCACATTTGGGCCTTGCAGAATTGGAACAAATATGTATTGGCATCTTGCAATCAAAATGCCATCCAGCCCTTCCTTTATGTTAGTGTTCTGTGCATCTGCCCCCCCCCCTGTTCTTGAGGGAATTCACAAAATTCTGGAAGGTGTCCGGTCGAACCATAAAAAACTTGTGTTTCCAATCAGATGGAAGACCGCTACAAAGGTACCTGCACACAAATCCAGAATACATATTAATACATAAGATGAGTGACTTAGGGAATGAAATAACATAAATATGTTGAAATGCTAGCCTACCTCCCATAGACATCTACCATCTTAGAGGTCAAGTCCAGCTTCCAGCAGAACTCGTCAACATCACTTTGAAAGATAGAGGGTGCAGGCTTAGGAGGACAGTCCCTATAAGGAGTGAATGGAACCAACCTTTTCAGTCGGTTCACTAAACTGTACAAGGAAACAACAGCATTAGCAAAAGAATATATCTATTGTAATCAATTGTATATTACTCACCTTGTAAATTCATCACCTGACTGCTGCACTTCTTCCTCTGTAGCTCCTCTTCCTCTTCCGGTTCCGATTCAGAAGGATCAGGATCAGCTTCCTTCACGGCCTGTGATTGTGTCCTATCCACAAAAAAAATGTGGTTAATTATCATAAATCTGAGATGTTTAACAAAATTAGTTCATCTTGGACATACCTCTTTCTTGGTGGTGGTGGCACTTTTTTGCCTGGAGATTTTCTTTTCGGAGGACATTTTTTTGTTGCTGGAGATTTTGCCTGTTTTTTTCCTCTTCCAGGAGTTACATCACCAGCATTCTTTTGCCTCCTCTTTGGAGTGGACTCAACTACCAACTCAACTTCCTCTTCCCTGGTATCTCCTGGGATAAAATCTGGATCTGTGTCCTTTGTAGCTTCTGTAACAGGTCCAGAACTGGCACCTGCAGATGATGCTGAGACAGAAGCTGAATCTTTCTTAGGAGCTTCTCCAATTACTAATTTAGCACTTGGTGATGAAAGTGTTTCTGTTGCAGCAGTCATTGAAGGCTCTGCACCTGCAACTGCTTTAGCTTTCTCAAGTGCCATCCTCTCTATTTCCTCAACTTCACTTTGCCATGTTCGAGGAGGCACTGTTGCAGATGGTTCTATTACTGGCACTGTAAATGTCATTGGTGATCTGGAGCTGGAAGGTTGAGGGTCTACAGATTCGGTCTGCTTATGCTCAATAACATCTGTAAAGAGAGTCGATGCAGATGGCTCAAGAACATCAGCCATTAAAGCTGCTTCTGGGATAGGAACAGCCTCATCTGCAAACAAACAAATGATCTAAATTTCAATAGACATAAAAGAACATGAAAACAGAACTTAAACAATGAGAAATATCTGGTACATTCTGCTTCAACATGTACATAAAATGTACATAAAATGTACCAAATGTACGTAACTACATTTAACTGTAGCCAAATGTACACGTACATGTTCCTCAATGTACATAGATGTACATCAATGCACCCAGATGTACCCAGATGTACCCAGGTATCCAGTTAGGGAATGTAGATCTATGCCCAAAAAAAGCACATATATGTAAAAAATGCACATACTTATGAATCCATCTACAGATGCACTCTAAAAATAAATGCATGTACATCTATTTGCAGATGTAGACTCCATTAGATACATGTACAACTGATACAACTGCAGTCCAAGCTCAAAAATAAAAGCATCAATAAACAAGCAAATCTATGCCTATGTACCTCTGCTTACAGATTTACACTAAAAGTTATACATGTACAAGGAATAGCAATGCACTGAAAGCCATACATGTAGAACTATGCACATTACAATAACAAATATGAATTAAGAGAAATATAAGTTTAAATTGGTTGAGAGCAATGCATACCTTTCACAGCAGGGAAACCAAACTGAATTCGAATGCCCTCATCCCAGATGCAACCTTTTATGCAATTCTGTCTTTCATGGACCAGATAACACAAGCAGAAGAGGCAATAAGCATCTCTGCATGGAGCTAGCAGCAACAAACCAGTTTTGCCAAAGCCTTGGCCACAACAGGTACATGAACTGAATGTGATGAACTTCTCCATAGAAGTAGCTCCTACAGGGTAAGGCCTCGGGTGCAGAACAATAGGTCCTGCTCTCCCCATGAAATCCAAAATCTGTGAATGCCTTTGCTGAACCAATTCAATGCAATTAAGTTTTTCCTTTGCTTGTTCAATTGAGATTTCATGCCTTTCAATATCTTTAGTTGCTTCCCCGCAAAACCAATTTCTAGCTTAGAAGAGTGTCTTTTGCTCTTTCTCATGTCTACTCATAACCAAGTCTTCCAACTTGTACTTCAACACCAAGATAACTTGATTTCCAAAGGGATCACGGGACAATTTGTCAAATTCTGTTTTGTCTCATCTATTTTCTGGCAGATCTGCTGCAGATCTTCAGATAGCATATCCTTTCTACCCTCAATCCGGCTGATGACCTTCAATGCATCCCTCCTTTTTTCTTCCAAAGGTGCTTCTACTTCATTCAATAGGTTAGTTTTCTCCTCCAACCCATGCTTCAAGAATCGCTTTATTGTGTCAACATCTGATCTAGAATAACCTGGGGCTCTAATATTCTCACGCAATACGATGTCCCTGTTTGATATTTGAGGATTTTACCTGTTGTAGGGTCCTCAGAACGCCTCGAAATGAGGGTTTTGGCAAGATCTTTGGTGGTCCTAACCACATCCATCCAATCAACAAGCCGTCCCTTCAAGTGAAGAGCAAATGCTCTGGCAAAATAGGTAGAAATATAATGGTTTGTAACCTGTTTCTTGCCATAAACCAATTCATAATATTTAAAAAAATCATCTTTCCATGCGTTCTGGATTCTCCCTTCCTTGAATCCTCGTCTATTTTTTGGAGCTTCACCCCATACCTCGTTCATAACCATCTCTAGGTTGGGTATGTGGGCCTCTGCATGTTTATCACGGAGGTCTTTGGCTTGGATCACTTCAGAACCCAAACGTAAACTTCTTGGAGGTAAAATTCCACTGCCGGAAGCACTGGCTTCTTGCTTGGGCTATGATGATGAGCAAGCACTCATCTGGGGGCGTTTTGGGGCCATAGCTAGATGAAGAATTCGTGATCGGAATTCAAGCAGAGAAGGCAGGGGCGGGATAGTGAACGAGAGGCAAACCAAGAAAGAATTTGGGAAAGAATTTCAAAATCCGAAAATTGTGCGGTTTCAGAGTGGTGGATAGCCATTAATCATGGCAGTTACTAGCGGGTCATGATGACAGTTATTCCAAAAATGTGCATTCGGTACATATGTATATGTACAAAAAGGGCTACATTTATAGACACCCTTTCATGCTTTTACCCAGAATATGTAGAAAAATGTAGAATACATAGAAAAAGCCTGCTCTTGCTCCAAGTCCAGTACCTCTGAAATGCAGATCTTAATCACACTGACACAAAAGATGCGTCAACCATACAAAGATAGAATTTAATGTGATATGATATATAAGAAGTCATCACATATTGGAATGGGATGCTGGTGAGGTGCAAAGAAACAACAAACTGTGGTAATGGCGATGGCCATCACAAAATAATGGCAGTTCTGGCTCTATGGAGATGTTAAATTCCAGTAAAAAATGGTTGCTCTATTAGTTGAATCCTTCAGTATCAATGCCAAAAAAAAAATGAAAATGTAGCTATTAAAAGTTCCTTCTTGTGTTTAGGTGTTGATAAGCCCCATAAATTCATGTCTTTCACCTAGTCTAAGGCACATATAGTAAAGATGTATACAACAGAGATATGATGGTAAATTAAAACACGAATCAATGGTTGCGCTCAATCAAACTTACAAACTGAAGAAAATGATTTGCAATTTTAGTAGCCCAGGATGCTTTAAGAACAAAGCTTACTCCGCAACTTACAAAAAGAAGTGCTTAAAACGCAATCAAGAACTTGAAAGACATCTATTAAGGAAGAGCAAGACCAGTTGCTGATCTTATCCAGCCCGGGTGCGAAGAAATTCGCATGTGGCCTCCAAATAATGCCGTACAACTCTTGTTGGCCTCCATTTTCAGTACAAGTCTCCACAAATATCTTATGAAATAAGAGTCTGGGCTTGAAGAAAATAGCACCTCCTTTGTAACCTTCCTGGAAATGAATAATATGTTCGATTTGGTGTCAAGAATAAATCAGGCACATAATGATCTGGCAAAATGCATGAGCATGATTGATATACATAACCATCCTCTCTATTTCACACTTTGATGCTGAAAATTAGGAAACTAAGGATGTTCTTATCTTTCTCAAGGGTGGTGTCTATATCCAACCAATCAATGGGGTCAATGTGATTTATCCTCCAATGAAAAAATATAGAAGCATACCAGCTCCAAAGAAAAAAGAGGTTCAGCCTATTACTATGGCAAATTGTCTTTTTGACCTTAGTATATGTAGTATACAAATGCATAGTATACAAATGTACAAGGGTAGAGCTCCTCGCCAACCGCTGGACACCCTGCACGAATATCAACAAAAACAATTCGGGGGTTTGCGGGGTTTAATTCAATGGTTCAATTTTCTAATGTGTCAAATACCCCTTTCAGGAAAAATCTACATATAGAAACCTAAGAGATATATCTCTTGGATACAAACTTGACTCTTCATTAAGGACATGACTCTACATAAGGTGATGACCTTTGGACAGGATTGCCACATCATGTTATGCCATGTCATCTTATATGATGACAAGGCTGCTGAGGTGGAAGCTTGCTTCCTCAACAATCGGCTATGGTGGCTGGATTAACGAACCCTATTGGTGCTATGGCCAGCATAAGAAGCTTGAGATGCTTTGTGCCATCACCATGGCCGAAGCTTGATCCTAAGCGAGAAAGCTTGAAAACCATTGCTGAAGCTTGATCCCAGTTTCTTTGCTTACCTTGACGTCGTGGAGCAGCAACAAGTCTCTGATTCTTGCTCTGGAATGGGAGCTTCCCATTCCAAAGCAAGAGTCGGCTCCTTGTTGCTGTTCCACATAACGTCAAGGTAAGTTAGTTCTTCATTCTTGTTTGGTGTCCAATGAGAGCTCGCCATGTGGCGATCATACTAATCATTAATGACAAATGGTAGATCATTCTTGACGAACTTGAGACAGCCGGTCTGCCGAAGCTCATCTGCCGAAGCTTACCTTGACGTCGTGGAGTGTCAACAATTCACAGATTCCTGCTCTGGAATGGGAGCTGGCCACCGACAGCAGCCGGCGCTCCTGGCTGCTGTGGTGGCCAGCTCCCATTCCAAAGAAGGAATCTGCTCATTGTTGCCGCTCCACATAACAGCATAAACATATGTTCCCTTCTAATTGTAACGATGGAGACATGCAAAAACTCAAAAACTTATGGTTGAAAATAGGGCAAAAACTCCAGAATGCCCTTAAGATCTTGAACTTGCAACGGCATACAGAGGACTTGCTCTGCCAATGGAGATTCCACAGTCTTCTTCCATGTCAAATTTCTTATTATCAGGCACCTTCCAATTAAATGCATGCAGAAGATCACATCAAAAACGATGCCCACATCCTCCTTAAAATCCCCTGTAAAAACCCCCTCAAAATCCCCCTTTTCGTGGAATAGCAATGATTTTCAGAAACGGGGTATTTGGCCACATTCCCCCCTTTGTGATTTTGTAGATTAGTATCCTCTTATTTGAAGTTTTTTTTATATCCCCTATTGCCATATGTAATGTTCGTACCCTATTTCTTGCAACTAATATTCATACCCCTTTCCTCAACAATCCCCCTTTTGTGATTTTGTAGTTTCATATCCCCTTACTCGAAACTTTCTTCATTCGTACCCCATTTCTACACCCCATTTCTTGCAACCACTATTCATACCCCTTTCTCAACAATCCCCCTTTTGTGATTTTGTAGTTTGATATCCCCTTACTCGAAAATTTCTTCATTTGTACCCCATTCCATATGTGCGTACCCCGTTAAAACAATCAATGTTCATACCCCATTATGACAACAATCCCCCCTTTGTGATATATATCCTCTATCAAAAATTCTTTCTGTTGTACTCTGTTTCTACATGCAATGTGTTCCCCATTTCCATATGCAACAATCCCCCATTTCCATTTGCAATGTTTTACCGTGTTCCCTATTTCTGCAACTCCCCCTTTATATTTTATAGGCTAATATCCTCTTATCATGGCATGTTAATGTCTATAACTCCCCATGTTCTAAATGCAATCCCCTTATTACTCCCTCATTACCTCTAATACCCTTGACTACCCCATTTCTCCTCATTCCCCATTCTTCATTTTTTACAAAAAATCCCCATATTCGAAATCGCAATCCCCCCGTTACTCCCTCAATACCTCTAACATAGAACTAAAATTCCCTTCTCCACAAAAGATTATCCTTTGCTCCTCAATTCCCCATTTCCAAAAGGGGGTATTTTAAGGAGGATGTGGGCATCGTTTTTGATGTGGATGAGCAAGAGTGGTTTCTACCATCCTCAGACCCATGTTCATGGCTAGACAAGACCTTCGACCTTCGACATGGAGAAGCTCAGATAGTGCCCATAGCGAAGTGTTTGTAGCTGTATCGCTCCCTCCTAGAAGAGCACCCTAATTCACGAAATTTAAGTTAAAGGATTGGAAGAAAGGAAGAAAAAAAAGGGGGCTCTGAGATTTACCAGAATGACACCTTTAACCACATCGTAGTCCACTAGAACATCATCTTGAGATGGAGATAACAGTGCATCAACAAAGTGCCAAGAACTCTCACCCTTGTTAATCTCTCTGTTCTGTTTATGCTCCATAATTACCTCTATGTTAATCTCTATGTTCTGTTTATGGGCAGTTTGATTCGATCTAAAAACCATGCCAATCGCTTCATCTACCTCTTTTATGCTAGATCAGTGAAGAGAGGAAGAGATTTGAAGCAAAATGGAGCCGGATCGACCAAAAAACGCCAAAAAATGCCAGAAACAGTTGGTTTTTGGGCTTCAAACCGCGTTGTTCTTCATGGCTGATACAGGTGGCCACATTAACCATATCTCGCTTGAGATATACGGCGTTCCGTCTAATTTTGTGTGGAGCTTTGTCATTTTGCCCTTAAGACCCTGCAAATCTAACCACCATAGTTGAGGAAAGAAGTCTGCTATATTAACAGCTCCAAGCAAGGACAATAATTCATGGAGGAGCTCAGAAAAATGAGCTGCTTCATCTGTTGCCTCTCCAAAGAATCTCTTCCCCATTGCCACTCTTGTTATAATATTGAGATTCGTTGCAGAAATCAATTTGGTCAAATTAATTTCCTTGCCATCCTTGCTTTCTAGAAATACTACGGATAGGCCTGAACAAGAATGCTGATAATGCTGCTCATGGGCATTTCCTTGATAACCAAAACAAGTACATCATGATAGCAAGCTAGTGAAACCATTATGGCCGGGATTAAAAAACCTCGCCCTTTCGGGTTTTCGAGGAAAAACCCTGACAATAATGGGATCACTAACCAACGCTAGGTCCAAAAACATAATAGATCTTGCACCCTCATGCTGACTGGCCTTATTGGATGAAAATACATTACAGCAATGAAGTTGCCAAAGACGAAACATGTTTGAATTGTCTTCTCCATTGATCTTCATCTTGTGCTCCGAATCCAAAGCTCTCCTTCAAACAGCCATGCTAAACCCTGCATACACAAGAAAGACGAACCAAAAGCCACCAAGGCCATCCAGGCACGAAGGCCTCCAACCAGGCACTAGGGCCTCCAACCAGGCACTAGGGCCTCCAACCAGGCACCAAAGCCTCAACCAGGCACACCGGCCTCAACCAGGCACAAAGGCCCCAACCAGGCACTAGGCCTCCAACTAGGCACAAGGCCTCCCACAAAGTGTTAGTTTTCAAACAAGTCATATAAGCAGGAGAAGGGTGGAGGGAGGGGGGGGCAAACCGTAGGGAGAAGGAAGAAGAGGCTAGGAAATGCACCAAGAGAGCTGATGAGAGAGAAGAGGCCGAGAAAGCATATAAATAGGGAAAAGAGGGAAAAAAATTAACTAACTGCTAACTGCCTCCGTATTTCTAGAACCTCGTTTTCCTTCTATTCGGTGAAACGAAGGAAAACGTCATTTCTAGAAATACTACGGATAGGTCTGGACAAGAATGCTGAAACAGAGGCAGGAGTAATATAAAATCAATTAAGCAGCGTAAATCGACAGTAGTTGCTCACATAAAATGTAAGAAGCCTAGAAGCTGAGTGAACGTCATGCGGTAAGATCACATAATAATCACGTTTCAAATCTGAAACAATTTCTATGGTGCACCAACCATGGGGGAAAGAAAAACCAGCGCTATAAGAAAGGGCATACAAATCTATATTATAGCACAGACTTTGGTCAAGCGACCCCAAAGCTAAGGTGGCAAGCAACTATTGCTTCATCTAGCAACTTTAAGAAAACCTCTATGAGTCCAAGGAGGGCTTATCATGGTAACTTTAGTTATGGGTTAAGAAATAACAAAACCTTAGTTATAAAAGCATCGAATAGAATAATAAATGTAATAGCAACGCCTTAGTTATGGTCTAGAACCTTAGCGACGAATGGTTGTTTCCACGTTGAACCCATGCACTATAACTTCATCATTGCTACCTCATCACAAGGAGCCAGAAGTTCTCACTTGAAAATAATATAGATGTAATGCTTCAAAAGATTCATTTTGTTAGCAAAGCAATTTAGATGGTAATTCATGAAAGTCGTAAGTTACATTCATGGATTCTTTACTGAAAATCTCATATTCTGCCTTACCCTCTGTAAGCCCAGCCTCCTACCACAGATCTATTTCTTCTCAAGTTATTCTTAAGGGTTCTTACTAGTGACCAATCGAAGTTAACCAAGACAACAACATGCAACAAAAGTGTCAACAATTATAAACCACAATTTAAAATATGCTTAAATACAAAAATAACTCCCATTGAATAGTTAAGGGCTATTATCAGGTTAACCTCGACCAATCATGGCAGTTTCCGATAAGGGTCAAGAACAGACTAAAATAATCTCCAACAAAAAGGATAGCTGCGTTTACAGATGGGCGGCAGAGCAAGGCGGCCAGATCCGAGATGCAAGGCGGCAAGATCTGAGCTGCATTTACAGATGGCAGCAGACAAGGTGAAGCGAGGAACTTCAGCCAGGACGGCATGTTTCAAGCTTAATCTGAGTCAGAGTCTGTACAGGGAACTCCATGAGATAGGTCGGTTAAGAATGGATCAGATAAGAAAGAAAACAGACCAGGAAACCGACTTATGCAGAGCCCACCAAACCTGGGAATGTCCTGGTCTTACTTGCAAATAGCTATGGAATCAACCAATGAGCTGAAAATGAAGTAATTATGCTGAGCCCATGACAGATGCTGAATATGAACAGATCAGATAACTGAGATATGACAGGACTGATATTGTCTGAAATCTATTCATCAAACTCCAAGGCCAATTGGTCTGTGTAGCGAGAGAACATTATATCAAGAAAATAAATATCCCATCTAGAGATCCATAGTAATTTGTTTAACCCAAATTTTATCAGTGAAAGCCTAATAAACCTCAGGGGAGACTTGCTCCAAGACTGTAAGTGGATGACACATGCATTATATTAGACGGATTATAACTAAGTGCAAATTCAGAAGAACAACATCATCAGTAGTTAGAGAGTTTAATTTGACCCAATAATTCCTGGGGGCCTGTGAATCAATAATTATCCAAATCTTACCCAAACGTTTGCCTAACTAATGGCAAAATCAATTGCTCCTACAACAGCACTATTCCATACAATTAATACGACCAAAAATATTATCATGAGGGAATCCCTGAGAAACCCCAAGGAACACCAACTATTCCAAAAACTCTGTCTGTTATCCACATGCAACATCAAACAACTTTAATACTCCTGGGAATTATTAACCTGGAAATTATTAACCTGCCAGTTATTAAGCTCGATATTGGCAAAACAAGAAATTGTTAAAGAAAAAAACTCAGAGGACACAACCATTCCTGTAACCTTCTTCCAGAAACTTTACCTCTTATTTAGCATCAACAAACAATACCATCTCAATCAACAACCACTGAGCAGAATAAGCAGAACAACTGAACTAAAAGAACTGAACCGGCAGATCCCTACCAAAGAGTTAGAATAGGCTTAAAAATCATCAAACACCCCAAGCCTTATGACAGAGTAACCACGGATCCATCAAGCCCTATTTTTGGCCCATTTCTCAAATCGAAAAGGGTAAAATCCCCCATTTCATAGCACTCCGCAACTCTTGGACCCTCCCTATCCCTGATGCAGATTATCTTTTTCTTGTTAGAAATCAAAGCTTTACCTCTATCAATGATGCCTTTGGCTGTTGCGTCCAGGAATTTGTGCGTCTGTAAGTGGCTATCTAAATCAAGAAAACAATCCTCCAACTGATTGAACAAATCATACTGCTTTATATTCTCATGATATTTTAAGAGAGAAGCTCTTGCTCTCCTGCTCTTCTGTTGGATTTCTCCCTGCAGAGACGAAACCTTGGACTCCAGGGTTGCAAGAATTTCTGCCTTTGAGCTACTGAGATCATCTAACTTCGCCTGCAACCTGCTCTCTATAAGGCCACTCAGGCTATCAAACTTCGCTTCCAATCTGCCTTCCATGGCTTTAAGCCATGCCGGAACATGCTCGGAAGAACCAGAAGCATGCCTCTTCCTGAGCTTTACCGCACCAGATTTTGGGGCCATACCGCAAGGTGGATGCACGGCCAAAAACTAACAAGCCTAAGACAAAAGAACCGTGAAGAAGGAATATAACTAACAAGCCTAAGACAAAAGGAATCGTGAAGAAGGAATATGGCCAAAACGTAGGGAGAAGGAAGAAGAGGCTAGGAAATGCACCAAGAGAGCTGATGAGAGAGAAGAGGCCGAGAAAGCATATAAATAGGGAAAAGAGGGAAAAAACTAAACTGCCTCCGTATTTCTAGAACCTCGTTTTCCTTCTATTCGGTGAAACAAAGGAAAACGTCATTTCCTCTCTTATGATTCTGATCATGGACATCACCTCCTCAGAGTTTCTTCAACTCGTTTAGGTGAGATGAGATTCAGAGTGAAAAGCTTCCTCATGTGCTTCCAGTGATCACCATAATCTGCTGCAGCAAGATCCATATGATTGTAATTACAACAAAATTTTGAATGCTAAGAGGGGGGGTCGAGACAAGAAGTTGAGGTCATGGACTTTGAGAAACTCCCTGGCCATGAGGGGTGATGAAGCAACTACGGTAGGATGGGAACCAAATTTGAGGAGCATAAGGGGGCCATGTTTTTTTGCAATTTTATACAGATCCTGGTGAAGGCGCCGGCTAAACAAGTGCAGATGGCCAATGATGGGCAGAGCAAGAGGCGACGGTGGAGCTCTTTTTCTGTTTGGTAGAACAAAGGCAAGTCCAGCCAGTGTTGCAAGCAAAAGTGGAACAAGAAGACCAACGAGGATTGGTATGAAGTTGGACAATCGAAGCCCCATCTCTTTCTCCGTTTTGAACTGGGAATGGTTTTTTCAGAGGATTTTGTCCTTGCAAAAAAGTATCAACTGTGTTTGATTTGATCAACTGCGTTTGATTTGATCTGCCCTCGGAATCAACTCCGTGTTTAAGAATTCTTGGTACTTATTAGACATTTTTGAAACACGTTACAAATACAAATACAAATTTAATACATGTTTCAAATACTCTTGTTTGAACCGTATCTTCTTGTTTGAATTAACCCCATGTTTTAAATACTCTTGTTTGAACTGCATATCACAATTGTAATGGGTTTCAAAAAAAGTATCAACGCAAAAAAGTATCAACTTCGTTTGGGTTGATCCTCCCCTTGGAGTCAACTGCATGTTTAAGAATTCTTGATATTAGACATTTTTGAAATACGTTACAAATACAAATTTGATACACGTTTCAAATACTCTTGTTTGAACCGCATACTCTTGTTTGAACCGCATGTTTCAAATACTCTTGTTTGAACCGCATACTCTTGTTTGAACCGCATACCACAATTGTAATGGGTTTCAAGTTTGAAACATGAAATGTGTTGCAAATTTGTTTCAAATACTCTTGTTTGAACCGCATATCACAATTCTATGGGTTCAAATTTGAAACGCATTATAATATAAAACGTGTTGCAAATTTGTAACTTATTTCACTTGACCTATCAATTGCAATACAATATAACTTTGATTTGAAACGCTATTTTAAAATTATATTATATTATTATAATATAAAAAGCGTTTCAAAAAGCATTACAAAGGTAGCTGTTTTCTTCTAATGAACAATGAAATGCGTTGCAAAAAAAAGGAAAAAAAAAATGTTAAAAAAAATAGATCTTTGCCAGATACATGTTTGCATGTTGCATGATACGAGTTTGCTCACAACACTGTTATATAAAAAGGAAATGTAAAGTAGCAAATGTTACAAAGCTATCAGCCGTCAAGTTTGCTTAAAGAACTTTTATATACAAACAAGATTAAAGTAAAAAATGTTACAAAGTCATCAGCAGGCATAGCTACCTGCAGCATCACCATTTCCATTGTAATCATCATCGGTTGTTCCACTAAATGTTAAATGTGCTTAGAATAACATTGATCGCATAGGTCAAAGCATCCTCAAATACATTATCCTTCTCGTTCGTGTAAGATGTTCCTGCAAAATATAAAATAAATAAGCAAACACATCATACAAAGTTGAGATGTAAAAAGAAGTAGTTTAACAAACCAAAAATTGAAGCTGAGATGTAAAACTAAATAGTTTAACAAAACAAAAATTGAAGCAATTTACACAGTTGCACCACATAGCAAGCGATCAAACAGATTACTCAAATAGCAACAAAATAAATAATGCAACTTTGTAGTTGAGTCAATAGGACAGCAAACCATGCAGTAAGCACATTTTACCAAATCAATTGACAATATGAAATATTTAAAAAAAAAAACTGATGCACCAATCAACCCATTTTTGGCGACTTGGAACGACTTAGAGCAGGTCCAAAAGGCATTTTTGACGCGGGCGCTTGGCGTCAAGCCCTCAGTTCCATATCAGATCTTGTTGCAGGAGACAGGATTCATGCCCCTACAGCATGCGGCCCTCGATAGGCACATTGTCTATTTCCAGAAGATGGCCAACATGGGCGACACTCGGCTCCCGCACTTGACTTACGATGTGGCGATGAGCCCGCAACGACTCAGGGCTTGTTGGAAGGACAAGAGAGCCCAATGGCTGGCGCGCTGGAACGTAGACGCACATAGGTGCGTCCAGGTGCACATAGACGCCGGCCGGGATAGGCTGAGGGGGTACTTGGACTCTTGTTTCCTGGGGAAGCTCTGGGACCACCATGCTCTGGAACAGGTAAAGGTGGCACACTACAAACATCACATAAACCCCACCCTGGTTCGAGGCCCACAGCTCTACCTGCATTCTCCCATGAAGAAGCGCAGGATTATCGCATCCATTCGAACAGGGGCCCACCATCTTCGGCTTGAGACGGGTCGGTGGGTTGGAGAGCTGCGCCAGGACAGGCTTTGTCAGTGTTGCCTGCTGGGGGTTGTTGAGGATGAAAGCCATGCCTTCTAGAGCTGTCCAGCCTATAGTCAGATTCGGGCTCGCTACATTCTCTTGGTGCGACCTGGTCTGCCCCTGCACGAGCTGCTCAATACGCCATCAGTTCGATCCCTTGGCTCCTACCTCCAGGAGGTTTTGGATCTGAGGACTCACCTCTGCCCCCGGCGCCTACCTGAGGTGCAGGGAATTCATGTGTATATATGTATATTTGTACAGCTGCCAGCAGGTTTGTTGCTGCGACGGTTTTTCCCTCCTAAGGGGGTGTTTTTTAATCCGTTCCACCCGTGTAATTTGGGTCCCATAGGTCGATTGGCCTCCACGGACGATAAAAGAACCTTCCTTCCTTCCTTCCTTCCTTCCATTCTTCTTACCATCTTCAAGAACTGCCACAACTGACATCATAGAAAGCCTTTTTTTTTTTTTTTTTAAAAAAGGGTACCTGGAAAACTGTGCAGATGGAAAACTTGGCATACATTAAAAGCTCTATGTGTGACTATGCAAGCATCGGTTTCAAGTTGCCAATTTTCTTAAATGTGGCAAACCAAAACCGAGGGAAATGTCAAATGCAGTGCCCTTAAGACATTTCGAGCTCCTTGATTTTTGGATTGCCCCGGGGGCAAACCCTTGCTCATGTGGGTTTCTGGCATACTCTAAGTATATGCTGGAATATGTCCAGAATATGCCGAAAACTGCTCCAAACTTACGGTTCCCTGTAAACTGGTGGTCGCCAGTGTTGCTGGGCGGCCGGCGTGGAAATTGGCTAACCGGCACTGCCCCTATTTAGAACAGGCAAACCAGCATGTATCCTACCACTGCAGCACAACAAGCGCAAACATTGATGGGTTGTGTTAGAAAGCAGATGGTTTAAGCAAGAAACGCGCAGATACACAGCAAACAGGAACGAGGAGAACGATTAAGGTGCATGAACTAAGATTCAGTCTTCCAGAACTAGGCCATGCTGGCTCTGGGATGTCTTGAAGCAGAGGTTTGGCAGTTCTTTACATTTAAGGTTTTCTTTTGCCTTCATGTTTTGCCTAGTGATGCTTGGCAGGAGGATCTAAAGCTATTTATAACCAGGGCTCTATAAATGCTTGATTGCCACATGAGAAGGTATAAGTTGTGCTTAGGCTATAAATTCCCATGGATGCAGTGATAATTTTACAACTAATCTATTTTCATCTTTTATCTAATGCATGCATATAAAATTGTTGTACAAGTTGTATAGGAAAGCTGACTTATAAATATGTGCCTTCAGAGCACCGTCATGTGGGTTCAAATAACTTCAACCTTATGAGCAGCAGAAGTCACACTATTTTTACGTTGGTAAGTTTTGAGCATAATATCTACCTATAGTTACATGAGTACAACATTGCATATATATCAATCTTATGATTTTCCATTTGCGGAATGTGCAAGTAGCAGGTTATTAGATTTGGCAGTCAATTTAAGTCGCACGGTTTATTTGCACGCATCTGCTATTTGCATTGTTTAGTGTTATGGGATGGCCTTGATAGGATTTCAAAGGTTTTGGCTTTCAACACATGCGAGTTACTTTTAAGTCTTGTATACATTAAATCCTGTCAAAGAGGAAACAATGGATCCCTCTTGTAGCCAAATAATGTGTTGCAAGAAGAAATCGTCTTGGTAGCTCGAAATCAGGGTGTTGCTTATTGGATAGAAATAATTGATAAGCAGGAATAGTACAACAGAGCTGGATAGAAGGTCAGCTGTAGAGAGAAATGTTTTTACATATGTTAACCAGCATGGTGGACTTTAGTCGTTTGTATGGTCAAATAATTGAACTGGTCTACTGGAATTTGGAAACAACAATTGATGTATTAATGGAGTGCTGGTTAAAACTTACAATCCTTTTAAGAATAGAATAGAATAGAATAGGTTTTTAGCGTCCACCGAGACCAATTGGCCTATGGGACCCAAGGCCAATTGGCCTAAGAGTAGTAGTATGCCATGCATAGGATGAGTCTCATTGTGCATATCTCACAAGATTGGTTCAATTGGCTAGTGTAATAGCAACACGCCTCAGCCAAATTCTTGGATAGAAGCTTGGGTAACATTCTTTGCAGATCACAGGCTTGGATATCAACTGGAACTTGCCAAGAAGGAGTATGGAGATAGTGCTCTATATGGAAAGGGTAAAGCTTGGCTCCATATACATAGAATAAATTACATTATAACATACATTTAAGAATTCCGCAGACTGATGGTGTGAACTATTCGCAGCCAGAGACTTTTGAAACAACTTCCTTCAATATTAGGAGGACTTGACATAAAGCCCTGTTTGTTGCATGGGGATCTGTGGAGCGGGAACCAGTCATACTAGATCCAACATGTTACTGTATTTGAATTTAATAAAACCCATTGACCTGGAATCCACCATTTATTTACTATTTTCAGTGAATGCCCTACAATGTAAACACTAGTAATGGTGCCCAGCGTTGCTGGGCATAAGTCCAGAGCGTGCAAATGTTTTGGCCACAATGAGGAAAGCATGCATCTTGTAAAAATAACTGATGCGATCTTTTGTTAGTTCTCACCACATAACTGATGTGGTCTTTTGTGATTAGTTGTATTATGGATATCAATATGTTGCAATATGTACGTTGAATGAGGCATATGTTGTTAATAGGAAATGTGTAAAATGTTCTAAGGCTTTAATTGTATATTCCCATCTTTTGTTAGTTCTCACCACATAATTGATGTGGTCTTTTGTTAATTCTCACTGCATTTGAGAATAAATCGATATGTGTCTGACGTATTTCAGCATGAGATTAGTTGTATTATGGATACCAATATGTTGTTAACCAATGTTTGAGTTGCTCTTAAAAAACATATTCACACAAATGTTTCATATTTATTGTTATCTTTACTGAGTTTATAACTTGTTTCCAACTTTTGGTAAATGCGTACAATGCAGAGTTATCCCAGGCCGTTGGAACTTGGGCATGCTTTATAAACCTTAAATCTTTGTCAAAGATAGTCACTTTGCATCATGCAAAAGCAACAAAGATTCTATTTGCAAAGGACATATCCTTTAAGTTTAAGAACGTCTAAAAGTCTATATTTCCAGCGTTCTGCATGCAATAAGACCGTACTTATTTAATTTATAAGAACTTGCAATCCAAAATTCAAACTTAAAACAGTTACATAAACCTATAGGTTATTCAGATTGCAAGTTGCATGCAACCTATTTGCAGATGCAACTGCATGAAGTGCATCAGATCTGGTATATTCTTTGACCTCTCGAGCTTCAGGTTCTCTAAATTTTTGTAGGCATAGAACATGCTAGCAGCAAGGCAGTAAAACACCATTGAGAGTCCATATGCCAAAACTACAAAAGCCAGCAAGTCGTGACAATTGGAGATGGGTGCAAGAGTGACGGATCATCCTATGCCAACAAACAGCCATAACAATAAATTTATTTACACCTATATACATGTGCATGTGCTTTTGTTGGCTGCGAAGAGAAAAAAATATTATCATGCCAACATCATTGATTCCTCAATCCACGCAAAATGCTCTAGATTCTTTATATACAACATGGTTTGAATTCACTATAAGCTATGAAGGAACTAACATGGGCAAATACAATAAAGCTAATAAAAACATAACAAAGCAGAAGCCAGAACCTGATCAAAGACCTTTGTTACTCTTTTCTTATTCAGCAAAAGAATTGCTGTCTCCATAGAGGTTGTTTGCTACCTTGATTTTCTTCAACCTCTGTCTGGTCTCATAGCACCACTTCAAAACCATGAAACAATCCTTGTGCACATTATAAAATCGAAATGGGCTGCTTCAGATAATCTGTTTCATAAACACATCTCACAGACTTCACAGTCATTGGAAAATAAACCATTGCTCTCCTGCATTAATGCTGCCAATTGTAGCACCACATGAAAGACATGAAACAATCCTTGTGTTCTACACACCTGCATTAAAACAATGCAATCAAACTTAATCATGGAGCTTTTGCCCTCTGCCATGTTCATATATCCCAAAGAAGGCTTGAAATATTGGACACAACCACAAAAGAAACTATCTTGTAGATTGCAAAATAAAGCCTGAGATTTTACCTTCTAAAACTAAAGATTGAAGTGTACTGGAGTTCCTAATATCATATCTAAAGCAGCAAGATTTAAATAGAGTCAGATAATAAAGATGTGCATGGTAAATATCCCGCATGGTGATTCTCATAAAGGTTGTTGCTTGTAGTCTCTGCTGCAAAAGTCTGGTAGTGTATGTTATGGTGGATGACACCATATCCAGGCTGTCTAAAACCTCCCAAGAATGGAACGAACAATGCTGAATATATAACCATGGCCCAGCTATGTCTATGGCCGCAAGAGAAAGCTCAACTTAGAAAAGCTCGTTCACTGACCCTCCTGCAACTGGAAAATTCAGAACCACAGTTATGGAAGCTTAATCGGTCTGCTAAAGAAGAGCTTGACAATGGGCTTACCGCTATTGCGCTCCAAATCGGTGAACTTAGCTAGGTTTTGGCACCTTCTAAATCTTCCATTCAGGTCAAAGCAGGCTAGAATAGGATCCGGTAACCTCGCGAAATTCACTGCCTCCTCCAACCTCTCCAGACAATGTTTCTTTCCTATGCCTGTAAGTAAAAGAGGAGAAAAATAGGCCGACTTCTCTGTAGTGGACTCTTTTTGTAAGTCAAATACGAAGCTTGTGTCTCTCGACAATACAAATAGTGCAGGAACAGAGCAAAATGGGCACCATTCGCATGAGCGCACTCCTGCTGGCATCAAGCACCAGAATAGAAATCTTCTTCGCAGGGACTCCCGGAACTCCCCCCTTAGAGATCCATAAACAGGGCCCTGTTTACTAACCCTAAAGCTCTTGAAGCCTTATCAGAACTTCTAAACTTGGAAGTGATGTTCGGCCAGCAACCAGCTGCATCACCAAGCAAAGCCGCCATAGCTGCTTCTCCTCTGAGACTTTACAAACAAACTGCAGAGACTCCGGAATGAGCACGATCCCATTTGGTCCAGGGCCGCCGAAAATAACCGCATGACCTTTTTGTTTATTTTTAGGTTCCTAGGTGTCCGCATGACCTTTTTGTTTATTTTTAGGTTCCTAGGTGTTTAAATCTCAACCATTAAATCTTTAACTCTAAATCTCAGCCGTTGGATCTAGGGCTGGGTCCAACACTTACACAATAACTTTATAATATAAGATTTTGCAGATGGGCATAATGAAGCAGAGTTTGGGATGTCATGGTGTGCATCATTTAAAACAGACTTATATAATGCTTGCTTTGAGGTGGTATATCAGAACGCTCATCCTGCACTAATACAGAGGCTTTATTCCTGCACTTTTTTATTGCTATTTGTTTGCAGGGCATAAAATTGATACTGGGTAGCAGAAATCACCGTCCGGACTCGCTTAAAGTGCTTAAACGCAGCGATTTTTCAGCACATAATAAGCATTTAACGTGCGGTGCTTATTTAGACAAGCACCTGATGAAATATTTTTTGGTTGATTCACAATAATTCTTCACGAAAGTGACTCAAATTTGATCTCCTAATACGTTTTTGCATCTCCAAGCTAATGGAAGAGATGGCATTAGATTTTATGAAGCCGTTTGTGAGATATAAGCTTTTCCCTTATAGATACCAGAAATCATTTTTTAGCTTTTTTCACTATCAATCCTCTATGGAATGATCTGAAACTTGACCTAGACGTTTTTCATCAAGAATCCAATGGAATAGACAGCATCAAATTCTGTATTGTAGTTTGTAAGATATTAGGCTTTTACGGTAAAATATCAGAAATCGTTTTTTTGGCGTCTTGCGGTGAAAATACTCAATGGATTTAACTGAAACTTTGTGTCCTAGGACATTTTGTACTATGAATCCATAGGAACTGACGGCAATCCATTTCGTCAAGTAGTTTATGAGATATTGGCTTCTACTCTATGGCAACCTTGATCGAATTTTTCATGATTGTGCTCAAAATATGCACAGGTAGAAGCTGCAATTTCATAAGGATTCTTAGTTTTGGAAGCCGATTCCAATGAGCCATAGCTTGCTATATTTGGTGAAGTAGATCAAATGCCACAAATGGAGTGTCGCTGCTGTTACAAAGCATCGGGCTCATATCAAGAAATTTTAGCCGTTGATTGATTTTGACGGTCCTAATGGTCCAGGTCTTCTCATAGTGTCCATTTATTTACGTGCTTAATATGTGCTTCGCCAAAAATTGTACCCCACTAGCAATTTTGTACCCTGCAGGTGATGCCAAAGCAAGAAGGGTTTGAGCAGAGGATGCCGTTGTACAAACTGTACCACTACCTGAATCATTACACCTTATTTGGATCTGGATACAGATCATCTTGTATATCGATAATTAACATAATTAATGACTACTTGTGAATGGCAGTACGACTGTAAATTATTAAAGAAAGGTTGCTAGCTAACTTTTGCAAATGTAGACAAGTGATACTTAGCAAAGATAAATAAAAAAGCGCTTGTTTCCCAGACAATCTCCTATGGTTATGTGTTGTGGGGTATGTGTGAAAACAATCTCCTATGTTACGTGGTATGAATGTGAAAACAAATCTTCTAGAAACGTCGATAGTGACTATTGCTCTAATTTATCAAATAGCCAGTTGCCAAGAGATCTTTGTGTTTGTACAATAGTTGTTTAGATGTTATTTCAACATGGAAACGATAAAGAACTCTCGTGTCTTCACAACGTCTTTCTATACCTTCTTTGGGTTTCCAAAAAATGACAACCAATAACTATACCTTTTTCTTAGTACAATAACTATTCCTTTTTCGTAGTAAAATAGATTTATCTATCCAAATTTAAGCGACTCGCCAAAATAATGTTAGAATATAGGGAATAGATCAAATTGCAATTTAACAATGTTAGGATATATTGGAAATAGAACAAACTGCAATTTAACAGGTAATATTGGGATATTTTGGGAAACAAAACAAAAACTTTTCACGGCAATGGGAAATGAACAATATGGGCAATTTCCAAACAGAACATTAAATGGTCTACAATGGAGATTAGTATTAAAAGACTATCCACAGGTAACAATTAAACTGTCAAAGATGAGCATACTCTCTAGTAGTAGTTATTGACTGTAATCACTCCACAAGGCAACTAGAGTGGAAAGGGCACCCACAATTAGCATTGTGACAGACTTGGTCCGGTACAGCTCCCCTCTGCTTGACCACACAAGCCACCTACAAAATTAAAAGAACAAGAAGTTGAGGTCATGGACTTTGAAAAACTCCCTGAAAAAGTGCAGATGTTTGAGGAGCATAAGACTTGTCGTAGTAGTAGTATACTCTCTACTAGTAGTTATTGACTGTAATCACTTAAAATGGAGATTAGTATTAAAAGACTATCCACAGGTAACAATTAAACTGTCAAAGATGAGCATACTCTCTAGTAGTAGTTATTGACTGTAATCACTCCACAAGGCAACTAGAGTGGAAAGGGCACCCACAATTAGCATTGTCACAGACTTGGTCCAGTACAGCTCCCCTCTGCTTGACCACACAAGCCACCTACAAAATTAAAAGAATGGGATACAAAATGATTGGACATTAATTGTCACTCGTCTGAAACAGAATGCCAGGCCCAGAATGGATTCTAAATATAGCAACTGCTTACCCTCTTTGATATGATATGCATAGCATATACCACAATTTGCACTCAAGTCCTCATGTGCACTCTTTCTCCTGCATAAAGAATGCAGATACATCCAATTTTCTCAGGAATCTTACTGATATTCTAAACCAAGTACCACGTTCTGATATTTTCATTCAGCTTCTTCCGAAGTGGTGCTACAGACATCACTGATCCAAAAAAAATCTACATCTGAATTAGAAAGAGTAACAAGTCTTAGATATCCAAAAAAGAAATTTAGAGAAGTGTTCAATGAATTTATATATGTGATATTGCAATATACATACTCTGGTAATGACTGAGGAGATAAAGGATCAACTATAATCCTTAAAAGAAATTGGAGCGAAGAAGACTCCTTGCAAATCAATAGAATGTTCGCGGCATCCCTAAAATGAAAGACGAGAAGGAAAGAAACATGGACGGAAAATTCTTGGAAGGAGTTGCCCTAGGAGTCGGAGGCGGAGTCGGCAGTGGGACACGAATTTGATTTTTCCCCTTTCTTCTTCCTTTTTCCCCCCGTTTTTTTAACTTTCCTTTTTATTTTTAGATTTTGACCATTAGAGCGCAAAAAGTTTTGCAAAATGAATGTATTTGACCATTATAGTCCAAAAATTTTGCAATGCTTTGCACACTTGGGATCATTGGATCCCAAGACAATATCAAGAATTTTCTAAATCAAGGGACATGAAATTTATACATCACACCCATGTACAAAGAAAAGCTCCCTGTACGTGTACTTATACATGCACTAATACATCCAAATAAAATAAATGCACACAGAAAACCATGGCGGCTTTGAAAAGCACATAGCGGCGATGACATTGGCCTATCATAGATAGAGATAGACATAGCGGCATAACCAGCATATTGGCATGATCAACATTGGATTCTTCAATGAGAGTCGCAATTGCAGTCCAGATCATACTAAGATGGCAGCAATATCGGATTTGTGCCACAAAATCTAGAGCACTGGTTCTAATACATCTGTCGTTTCCTCCCATCATTTCCTTTTGAACACAATCCTCAGCCATGAACACAGACAAACGGGAAGCCGATTTCTTCATGTACACTATCGCTTGCTTAAATCTATGTACTATACATAGATAAAATGGACCAAACAAAGACTTATCTTCCACAATTCAAGGCACATACCTAAGTCATGTGGAAGATCATTAGAAGGGGTCCCATTGAAATGTTTTTTCTTTTGGGTTTTTCAAACTGGCTGACAGTGCCGGTCAGAAATTCACGAGAAGTACGAGCAGTTTGCTGCCATATTACGATTTGATGTTAAAAACTGGAATATTGATTTGTGGGTTTATGTTTGCAGGATCTGTATGAAAATGGAGGCAGAAAATTCTTCTTGGTGAATGTGCCGGCAATGGGCTGTCTGCCATTTCTTTTGAGCAATTTTGCATCCGATTACGACCCATTTGGCTGTTCAATAGAGCATAACAATGCGATTAAATTGTACAATACCCTGCTGTGTGGAGAGGATAAGAATTCAATTTCCAGATGCAGCGTTGTGGCATGCCATTTCTACAGCCTTCACATGGACGCTGTAGCTCATCCTTCCAAATACGGTGCCCTTCTTTTTTCCTGGTCTTTTGTCGTCCTAAGTTAGGCTATTTTTATGTCATGTTAGGATTCCCTGGAATGATGCTCAAGGGCCAGTTAATTTGTTCATGTTGCACATTTCGAGCTATAGAAACATCCCCTTATTAGGAAAGGGATGACTATGTTGTCGTCGTCGTTATTGTCGTTGTCATCGATGTTGTTTAATGTATCGCCTTGATGCGCCTTAGGACTCGATCCAATGGGCACTACTGTAGCCTGCTGTGGAGGAGGTGGAAGACTGGGTCAACCTGTTGGTCAATGTAGCTTGCCTACGTCCCCGCTCTGCAACAACGCATCTGCCTACATCAGTTGGGATGGTATCTAATTTATCGAAGGATTTAATCGCCTAACTGCTATGAGTTTTCTAGAGAGCCATTTTGTCAATCCTCAATTCAGTATTAGCTCACAGTGCCAGTTTTCCTTTGGCCACTTTTGAATTCATTCCTTTCTTTTTTAACTTCCATGTTTAATAATATGTGGATATTGGGGTTCCAAGGAATATATAAAAGCACTATTGGATTTCATTTTACACTTCTTTTGAAGAATTGGCAGGAACAGAATATTAAACTTTATAATTTTATTTTATAGTACTTTAAATGGAAGATTTTTATAAGTGGTCTCGTAAAAACGAGGACTTCCAAATCGGCACTTCAGGTTATTTATTTTGATGTATTTCAAAAGTCTTCAATGATAGGTCTTCTCTACCTTCATTTTCTTGTAGTTCAAAAGTCTTCAATGGTTGATTCACTGAATAAAGTACTCCAATAATACCTAATTTTTGTGGTGTTCCACTCTTTTACTATATGTATGTTGTGGGATAATGTATAGGGGAATGGAGGTTGAGACTCCATTCTCAGTTTTGCAGCTGGGGTCCTGTGACCTGCGTTAGCCGGGAGGAGGTCACATGCAAAACCAGAAATGGAGGACCAACATTCATTTTCCTACAAAGTAGAAACACGGAAGGGAATTTTCAGCAAATCTGGCAGATTTATGAGTAGACTAGTTAGAATGCCCCGCGTTGCTGGGCATAATTTATTGCTGGGCATAATTTGGTAACTTGTAAATGTTGAAAACTTGAACAATCCACGAAAACTTACTGGAAAATTTAACATTTCATCGTAACTTTTTGGGAGCATATTTTATATTGTCTTCAATTTATAAAGGGTCTTTTGGCCTTCTCCAACTTTGGCATGTGCCATTCTTTGGAACTATTGTACACTTGTTATATGCAATAACCATCTTTGACATTGTTTTCGCATAGTATTCCATGTCATGAATTTGGAGTCTTTCTTATTAGTTAGCATGCTTTAACATAATGTGTGATCTTTAGCAATTCAAGACATCATTGAAAATGATATCCACCATGCTTTAACATAATGTACTAGGGACGTGTGCCCAGCGATGCCGGGCATTTCTCGAGAGCATGTATAATGGGTTTTAGGGTATTAGACTTTGTAGCTACATTAAAATTTATAGAATCTATTTAGGTGAAATGGGCAGAAAGGCATATTGCATGAGTGTAGTTAAATAGAAATAGGTAATGTACATGAGAGCAAACTTTGTTTCTAAGTGTAAACATGCTATGAACTAATCTTATAAGAAAAACGATCTTTCAAAGCAAAAAGTTAATGAAACAGTGACAAAAATATTCATCCTATGTCTATTTGTTGTAAAAATATTCATCCTATGTCTATTTGTTGTTAAATTTCTTAGAGAAAATCATTGTATTAAGTGGTTCATTAGCAAGCTTAAAGGTGCATAAGGACTTTGGAAGGAAAAATGGTCATTTGCATCAACATTATTTGCAATGAAAACATTGGTGCGTGTTGATGTGACCCATTACTGTTTATTTTAGTACTGTTTCCCTTATGTTGTCAATTTTGTGGCAACTTATAGTTTTTGATTTAGTAAATGTTGCTAATAAAATCATCGGAATAAAAAATCCTCCTCTAAATATGCACATTTATTGTACATTGAAAATTTCATATTGTCTCCTGAACAACATGTCATGGTTTAGATCATGACTCCATGTAATCTGCTATGCATGCATTGCAATGTTTCTACTTTTTAGTTTCTAATAATACGCATTAAATTTGTTTCTTATGATTGAGTTTTCTCATGTAAAATCGTCCTTGGGCACAAAATCAGATAGACCTTTTTCTAAAATGCATGCTTTTCCAAATTTGAACGCAACAATGCCATGCATTTTGATGTGACTATAATTTTTCTTCTGTATTTTCTATTTTTGCAGATGTCTTAACAGAGCAAGATACAACAACAAATAGCAATGTAAGTAAGCTACTACTGCCATTATGCTTGAAGGCACTGCATGCATCTGTACCGTGCTTCAATTGGGGGTATATTAATGCAGGTGTATGGAATGAACGTTTTTGGTTCGACACTGTTTAGTATTATTCAACAGTTTTATTAAATGCAATTATCTAACCGTCATGGCTCCAGGGGCCTGCTACTGCCGTGGATAGACTCATCAATGCTTACAGGCTTTGTTTTCGGATGCTTGAAGCATTTCATGAAAGACGCAATGTGTTTGTTAAACAATGCAACTTTTTAAAGCAAGAGAGGACAAAATATCATCTTAAGAAAGCTTGTACTATGGCATGTTATTATGTCATATTGATCCCACAATCTAAACTTGCATGGATTGAGGCTTACGCACATAGGTGCTTTTGAGGGACTTATTCAAAACATTGCCCATACAAAAACATGGTTTCTAGCAAATGCTAGAGCGAAATGCGTTGACAAGGAATTTTATGTTCGCAATACAAGCAAATAATATCCTTTGTAGTTTATATTTAATGCCTGTATAGGATGTTGTCTCTTGGAATGGTATGATTGTTGCATTTTCCAAGTAAAACAAGCACTCCAAGTTACAGAGCAGATACCGGAAGAATGCACGTCCAATGAAGCTACTTCTGGTAGCATTGTTTGTATATGCAGCCATGACAATAGTATCATAGATGAAAGCTTTCGCTACCTCCTGCTTGGATATCTAAGCTGGCTTGATTGTGCAGAAGCATTAACTAAGGGGTCTCTGATCAGAGTGTAAACAAAGTTGGAACAATTGTAAGTACTACCTTTTTTTTTTTTTTGAAGAACTGTGTCATCAATATATTAAAAGAATGATAATGTTACAAAGCAAGTGAGGAGGAAGGAGAACTGCCCCAAAGAGACAGCGATACCTCGACACTCCACAACAAACTCACAAAAAAACTGCAACTCTACTGCTGTACAAACTGACCATCACCATCTACAACACCCAAGAAGTTCCGCCAAATGGCAAACTTCCGCTCTACTAATCCCGGGAACACCAGAAAGCTTTGAAATAGCTTGTACCTGAGTCGAGTAAGTACTACCTTTTTATTGGAGTTGCTTACGAGCTAACTGGATCTAGCAGGGTGTTAGCTGCAGATGGAGCTACCAAAGAATTGGCAGAAGCAAAATTGCTAAACCCTTATTTTTACATGATTTTGATTCGTTTCTTGAATCCATGTTGTTTATCCTTTTGTGTTGTGCATGGAATTCAGTTTAATTGATCAGATCAACGAACATGGATATAGTGAAATGGATATACATTTATTGTCCGCATTTCTAATAGTTGGAGAAGGATTAGAAAGGGCGGGATAAACCAAATACAACATGCAAAATACCAAGTTCTGCAAACAACAATACTTACTAAATGCCATGGGATGACCTTTAAAATAAGAACAACATGATAATAATGATGTGTATCAGAGGAAGGAGGATTTTGTATCAAACTAATGTGATGTACACAGTGAAAAACATTCATCAATTTTTAATAATTAACTACCAAATCTTTGTCTCACCAAAATGTTATCTACATTATACTATTGACCTCATTGTCTTGATCACTTCACAATCTAAATTGACCTCATTGTCTTGATCACTTCACAATCTAAATTGACCTCATTGTCTTGATCACTTCACAATCTAAACTTGCTGTTCTTTTTAACCAGATCTTTGAATTAATTTTCTACAATGGCTGGCCATCATAAGGATTTTGAGGAATAGGAAGGGAACAATCGCAAGTACTGCACATGATAGGATGAAATATTAAAACGCACTTTCCATGCCAACAAGTTCAAGGAAATACAAATTGTAGTTGTGCAATAATCTATTTATTAATGAAATTGAAACTTCCACCATAACACATAGAGATATGTACATGTTTAACATACAACAAAACTTTATATCAGTTCAAATGTTGTTGCATAGGATCTCCTTGGTTTTAGTTGTTGCACAAATTATGGAATCACAATAGCCACTTAACAATAACAAGATTGTACAACAAACTTCCATTTGATACGTATTAGTCTTCCTGCAAGGTATGTTTATTAATGGACATAATCGGGATTACATGTAACCATTGTCACATCATTGAGCATATGTTTTCTAGGGTTCTTTCAAGCTCTTGCCTCATATATTTTAGGAATAATGTCTAAGGATATTTGTAGGTTTACACTAAAATGCTTCATGAAATTCGAGTATGCACCTATAATGTCACTAAACATGGTATCATTTGCCATGGACACACACCTCTACGACGTTAGAAGCCCGTATACACACACATCCCTACATATACTCAACATCACATGAATTGCATTATAGGATCATCTCCAACATGATGCTTACATGTAGCAATAGCAACAACACCACCACGTTCCATCACACTTCAATTACCATCATGTGAGTACTCATTACATCTACCACTTCTTAGATTGCATGTCATTTATATGAAACTTACAGTTGTACAATCACTTTGAAATATGACATTTATAACACAGTACCACTACCACCATCTCACAATTACACGAGTAAATTTTTGCATCATATAAGGTCAATTTTTTACTCATTTCACTTACAAATTGTGTGATTATCTATTAAGTCTGCATACTCTGTTAAATCTACCTATTCTATTCTCTTCTATCTAGGCTTGCCATTACATCATTCGCCTATTCATGTGCCCACCATGATTAATGTCCGGCATCGCCGGGCACACGTAAATTCCTGTCTTTCACCTAGTCTAAGGCACATATAGTAAATATGTATACAACAGAGATATGATGGTAAATTAAAACACGAATCAATGGTTGCGTTCAATCAAACTTACAAACTGAAGAAAATGATTTGCAATTTTAGTAGCCCAGGATGCTTTAAGAACAAATCTTACTCCGCAACTTACAAAAAGAAGTGCTTAAAACGCAATCAAGAACTTGAAAGACATCTATTGTTGAAGAGCAAGACCAGTTGCTGATCTTATCCAGCCCGGGTGCAAAAAAATTCGCATATGGCCTCCAAATAATGTCGTACATTTCTTGTTGGCCTCCATTTTCAGTACAAGTCTCCACAAATATCTTATGAAATAAGAGTCTGGGCTTGAAGAAAATGGCACCTCCTTTGTAACCTTCCTGGAAATGAATAATATGTTCGATTTGGTGTCAAGAATAAATCAGGCACATAATGATCTGGCGAAATGCATGAGCATGATCGATATACATAACCATCCTCTCTATTTCACACTTTGATGCTGAAAATTAGGAAACTAAGGATGTTCTTTATCTTTCTCAAGGGTGTTGCCTATATCCAATCAATCAATGGGGTCAATGTGATTTATCCTCCAATGAAAAAATATAGAAGCATACCAGCTCCAAAGAAAAAAGAGGTTCAGCCTATTACTATGGCAAATTGTATTTTTGACCTTAGTATATGTAGTATACAAATGCATAGTATATAAATGAAACAAGCGTATGTTTTTAGAGCTCCTCGCCAACCACTGGACACCCTGCACGAATATCAACAAAAACAACTCGGGGGTTTGCGGGGTTTAATTCAATGGTTCAATTTTCTAATGTGTCAAATACCTTTTTCAGGAAAAATCTACATATAGAAACCTAAGAGATACTAGAAACGGTGCCAAGCGTTGCTGGCCAATATTTGAGTTTTGTAAATGTTGGGGAACCCGTAAATGAAAAGCCTGAACCTGTCAATGAACTTAGTTGCAATCCCTTCATCTGACCTCTCAATGAACTTACTCAATTGAATCCATGTATGTTGCAATCCATGTATCTTGCAATCTCTTCATCTGCCTCTTTGACGTCACCATGTTGCAAAACCAATGTTTGTTATTTCGCATGTATAGCTTTGATTCATAGGATGTTGCAAACCCAATGTTTGTTGTTTGGCATGTTCCAACTACTTTCAAAATAGTTTTGATTCGTGCTTCTTAAATTGATCCCAGATAACTTAGGTTTCACGAAATGAACTATCTCCAAAACCATAATAGCCAAAATTTTGTCATTGTAGGTGCAACAAAAAGGTTGTGAAAGTATATATTTTGTTCTAAAACTACAAAAGGATTGAAATCTAAGAATTGAGTATAATATCATAATACAATTGAAGCATTATTTGCTACTTGCATGCAAATGTCCAAGAATAAGTACAATATCATGATGCATTATTATTTGCTACTTGCATGAAAATGTCATTACAAAATAATTAGCACAATTATATTTATCCAAAACATTTCATTAACAATTAGAAGCACTACCAGCTCATGTTGGAACTCGAGGAGGAGAAACACGGTCAATGAGTCAATGATTTAGTGCCCTCTCCAGTCCACGTCCTATGGGCACTTCCAAAACACTACATAAAATCAAGTATTCAAACATTAGAAATTTCTAGACTTTGAAGTGAAAGGTTGGAATGAAAAGAAACTTACATGTCTTCTTGAGAGACAATGCTTTCAGGTTGTTGTGTCAGCTCAGCATCTAAATAGCTCACGTTCCAGTGTGAGATCCTCGCAGTACTTGTAAAGTTCTACAATAGCAGCATAATAACCTGATGTAAGAGGGGATGCATGAGGAAAGCTACGTAAAAAGCTTAAATTTTTCCAAAGGTGCCTTGCTTCTATAGAAAACATATGAGTGAGGGCAAGGAGGATCATCGACTGCAAAATAATGAAGGCTTCATAGCACCCCTGGCCCTCTGCACATATTTCTTTTTGTCTGGTTTTGCTGGCAATGCTTCTATGGCATGCCACAGATGAGAGCAATGCCCTTGGCTGTCTATCTATCTATGTACCTTGTGCATCATCAGTCTGGCCTGATAATAAAGGGATTGCATGCGAAAGGAGTTAAGAAAATGTAAAAATACAATAAATCCACCTTATATGCAACTATTGTTATGAAGTTGAGCAAACTTGGTGGCACCACATAGCCTGTACAAAACACTGCAAGGCAAACTTAGTGGCAAGAGTTGAGCAAACTTGGTGGCACCGAGCCTGTCATTTGCGTTTGTATATTGCAAGGCATAACGAACAAAAAGGTATAGACAATCCTATAAGCTTGTATGCATGGATTCAGATCATTCCATGATGTAAGAAGGTTGTTCAGATTGCCTCTTCTACCAATAGAGTCTCTTTATACATTGTCCGAGCATCCTGTTTACATATCAGAGCTGATTGAAGGCAAAGTTAGTGAGGTCGATTTGAAGAGTCTGGAAAGCAAAGGCTGGATAACCATCATTCAATTAAATTGGCTACCTATAGTTACAGGAGTACAACATTGCATATATATCAATCTTATATTGATTTTCCATTTGCGGAATGTGCAAGTAGCAGGTTATTAGATTTGGCAGTCAATTTAAGTCGCATGGTTTATTTGCACGCATCCGCTATTTGCATTGTTTAGTGTTATGGGATGGCCTTGATAGGATTTCAAAGGTTTTGGATTTCAACACATGCGAGTTACTTTTAAGTCTTATATACATTAAATCCTGTCAAAGAGGAAACAATGGACCCCTCTTGTAGCCAAATAATGTGTTGCAAGAAGAAATCGTCTTGGTAGCTCGAAATCAGGGTGTTGCTTATTGGATAGAAATAATTGATAAGCAGGAATAGTACAACAGAGCTGGATAGAAGATTTTTACAGATGTTAACCAGCATGGTGGACTTTAGTCGGTTGTATGGTCAAATAATTGAACTGGTCTACTGGAATTTGGAAACAACAATTGATGCATTAATGAAGTGTTGGTTAAAACTTACAATCCTTTTAATAGTAGTAGTATGCCATGCATAGGATGAGTCTCATTGTGCATATCTCACAAGATTGGTTCAATTAGCTAGTGTAATAGCATCACGCCTCAGCCAAATTCTTGGACAGAAGTTTGGGTAACATTCTTTGCAGATCACAGGCTTGGATATCAACTGGAACTTGCCAAGGAGGAGTATGGAGATAGTGCCCTATATGGAAAGGGTAAAGCTTGGCTCCATATACATAGAATAAATTACATTATAACATACATTTGAGAATTCCGCAGACTGATGGTGTGAACTATTTGCAGCCAGAGACTTTTGAAACAACTTCCTTCAATATTAGGAGGACTTGACATAAGGCCCTGTTTGTTGCATCGGGATCTGTGGAGTGGGAACCAGCCATACTAGATCCAACATGTTACTGTATTTGAGTTTAATAAAACCCATTGACCTGGAATCCACCATTTATTTACTATTTTCAGTGAATGCCCTACAATGTGAACATTTTGCAGATGGGCATAATGAAGCAGAGTTTGGGATGTCATGGTGTGCATCATTTAAAACAGACTTCTATAATGCTTGCTTTGAGGTGGTATACCAGAACTCTCATCCTGCACTAATACAAAGGCTTTATTCCTGCACTTTTTTTATTGCTATTTGTTTGCAGATGATGCCAAAGCAACAAGGGTTTGAGCAGAGGATGCCGTTGTACAAACTGTACCACTACCTGAATCATTACAACTTATTTGGATCTAGATATAGATCTTCTTGTATATGGATAATTAACATAATTAATGACTACTTGTGAATGGCAGTACGACCTGTAAATTATTAAAGAAAGGTTGCTAGCTAACTTTTGCAAATGTAGACAAGTGATACTTAGCAAAGTTAAATAAAAAAGCGCTTGTTTCCCAGACAATCTCCTATGGTTATGTGTTGTGGAGTATGTGAAAACAATCTTCTATGTTACGTGGTATGAATGTGAAAACAAATCTTCTAGAAACGTCGATAGTGACTATTGCGCTAATTTATCAAACAGCCAGTTGCCAAGAGATCTTTGTGTTTGTACAATAGTTGTTTAGATGTTATTTCAACATGGAAACAATAAAGAACTCTCGTGTCTTCACAACATCTTTCTATACCTTCTTTTAGTCCTTGCTTAGCTCTTGTCGTGGGTTTCCAAAATAAGACAACCAATAACTATACCTTTTTCTTAGTACAATAACTATTCCTTTTTCGTAGTACAATAGATTTATCTATCCAAATTTAAGTGACTCGCCAAAATAATGTTAGGATATATTGGGAATAGATCAAATTGCAATTTAACAATGTTAGGATATATTGGAAATAGACCAAACTGCAATTTAACAGGTAATATTGGGATATTTTGGGAAACAAAACAAGAAATCCATTATCAAATAAAACTTTTCACGGCCATGGGATATGAACAATATGGGCAATTTTCAAACAGAACATTAAATGGTCTACAATGGAGATTAGTATTTAAAGACTAGCCACAGGTAACAATTAAACTGTCAAAGATGAGCATACTCTCTAGTAGTAGTTATTGACTGTAATCACTTACAATGGAGATTAGTATTAAAAGACTATCCACAGGTAACAATTAAACTGTCAAAGATGAGCATACTCTCTAGTAGTAGTTATTGACTGTAATCACTCCACAAGGCAACTAGAGTGGAAAGGGCACCCACAATTAGCATTGTGACAGACTTGGTCCGGTACAGCTCCCCTCTGCTTGACCACACAAGCCACCTACAAAATTAAAAGAACAAGAAGTTGAGGTCATGGACTTTGAGAAACTCCCTGAAAAAGTGCAGATGTTTGAGGAGCATAAGACTTGTCGTAGTAGTAGTATACTCTCTACTAGTAGTTATTGACTGTAATCACTTAAAATGGAGATTAGTATTAAAAGACTATCCACAGGTAACAATTAAATTGTCAAAGATGAGCATACTCTCTAGTAGTAGTTATTGAATGTAATCACTCCACAAGGCAACTAGATTGGAAAGGGCACCCACAATTAGCATTGTCACAGACTTGGTCCAAGATCTGACTCCCTCCCGCTTGACCACACACAAGCCACCTACAAAATTAAAAGAACGGGATACAAAATGATTGGACATTAATTGTCACTCGTCTGAAACAGAATGCCAGGCCCAGAATGGATTCTAAATATAGCAACTGCTTACCCTCTTTGATATGATATGCATAGCATATACCACAATCTGCACTCAAGTCCTCATGTGCAATGTTTCTCCTGCATAAAGAATGCAGATACATCCAATTTTCTTAGGAATCTTACTGATATTCTAAACCAAGTACCACTTTCTGATATTTTCATTCAGCTTCTTCCGAAGTGGTGCTACAGACATCACTGATCCAAAAAAATCTATATCTGAATTAGAAAGAGTAACAAGTCTTAGATATCCAAAAAAGAAATTTAGAGAAGTGTTCAATGAATTTGTATATGTGATATTTTTTTTTTTTTGAAGAACTGTGTCATCAATATATTAAAAGAATGAGGAGGAAGGAGAACTGCCCCAAAGAGACAGCGATACCTCGACACTCCACAACAAACTCACAAAAAAACTGCAACTCTACTGCTGTACAAACCGACCATCACCATCTACAACACCCAAGAAGTCCCGCCAAATGGCAAACTTCCGCTCTACTACTCCCGGGAACACCAGAAAGCTTTGAAATAGCTTGTACCTGAGTCGAGGAATCGAGAGGCCGCGGGCGGTGAATCCCCCCGAAAGATCCACAACCGCCGCCGCCCAAATCAGCCACACCAACCAAGCCACGACAGATGCAAGGCTTCTTTGTCGCAAGAGCGGCCAAGCACCGGGATACACATGAAGCGAAAGCTGGCGGCTAGTCAATCTCACACGTGAATGTGAGCCCTAACCCAATCCCACGCACCGCAAGTGAGGGCATAAAACCGGACAATGCTCCACAGCCTCTCACGATGAAGGCCACAACAAGGGCGAGAGGGCTCACACCTGGCCTAAACCGACTCACAAGGGCATTCACCCCGATACATAAATTGCACCACCGCCACGTAAGCACCCTAACCTTCGGTGGGGAAGTGAGCTCCATGTCCACGCCCAAACCGAAGCCATCGAGAACCAGGAAGTCGCAGAGACCACTTGCCCGAAGGGGCAAGTGTGTCATGAATAGCCAGCACCCGGTAAGAAGACCGCACAAAGCAAGAAGACACAACATCCGGATGAACCTTCCAAACCTGCACCACCACATCATCCTGAGGGACTATAGGTATGTGTAGAGGAATACTCCCTGCCACGTGCTCCCAGATAGCCCTGGCCACGCCCTCAGGCGAAAAGCGAGCTCGAAAAGAACTCCCCCAAGCTAGCCGACCACCCCAATACCAATCCTCCAAGGTGAGCACACAGCTTCGCCTCCAACGGGCTCAAGGTCCGAAAGCATGCACGATGGCGCCAAGGGCAAATGTGCAGGGGGTAAAGGAACCCACAAGAAAGGAGAAGAGTGGTGATAAACTGAGGCATAATCTAGCTGAAAGAGCACACGCACATGATCCCAAGCCCGCAACACTCCTGTGAGAAAAGGGGATGCATGTGGGAAAGGCCGGAGACCATACAACAGTGCCCAGGGCAACTCCACATTGCAATATACATACTCTGGTAATGACTGAGGAGATAAAGGATCAACTGTTATTGATAACGAGCAGTGGCAACCTGATAACGAGCATCCATGTCACAACAAACATCGAAACATCAAAATGGCACTACCCAAGCTTAACGACGACCATGCACCAAATAGTCTATAACTAAAAAGGAAGATGGCAGACACACGCCCCTACATGGAAGGGCCAATCAACTATTGCCGTGACTCCTGTAATAGTCCTCCACTTAAGTCAGAGAAACTGCGCAATAGGTGCATCTAAATAGCAAAACATTATAATTTTTCAGAAAGGCCTTGAGGAAGTTTACCATATCTATCTCCAATGGGATTGTTTAATCATGATCAAAAAGCATTACAAAGGTAGCTGTTTTCTTCTAATGAACGATGAAATGCGTTGCAAAAAAAAAAACGTTAAAAAAATAGATCTTTTAATAAAAGAAATATAAAACATCTTGCCGGATACGTGTTTGCATGTTGCATGATACGAGTTTGCTCATAACATTGTTATATAAAAAGGAAATGTAAAGTAGCAAATGTTACAAAGCTATCAACCGTCAAGTTTGCTTAAAGAACTTTTATATACAAACAAGATTAAAGTAAAAAATGTTACAAAGTTATCAGCAGGCATAGCTGCCTGCAGCATCACCATTTCCATTGTAATCATCATTGGTTGTTCCACTAAATGTTAAATGTGCTTAGAATAACATTGATCGCATAGGTCAAAGCATCCTCAAATACACTATCCTTCTCGTTTATGTAAGATGTTAAGCAAACACATCATACAAAGTTGAGATGTAAAAAGAAGTAGTTTAACAAACCAAAAATTGAAGCTACTCAAAAAAAAAAAAAAAAAAAAAAAAATTTGAAGCTGAGATGTAAAACTAAATAGTTTAACAAAACAAAAATTGAAGCAATTTACACAGTTGCACCACATAGCAAGCGATCAAACAGATTACTCAAATAGCAACAAATTAAATAATGCAACTTTGTAGTTGAGTCAATAGGACAGTAAACCATGTAGTAAGTACATTTTACCAAATCAATTGACAATATGAAATATTTTAAAAAAACCTGATGCACCAATCAACCCATTCTTCTTACCACCTTCAAGAACTGCCACAACTGACATTATAGAAAGCCTTAAAAAAAAAAAAAAAAAAAAAAGGTGCCTGGAAAATTGTTTAGATGGAAAACTTGGCATACACTAAAAGCTCTATGTGTGACTACACAAGCATCGGTTTCAAGTTTGCCAATTTTCTTAACTGTGGCAAACCAAAACCGAGGGAAATGTCAAATGCAGTGCCCTTAAGACATTTCGAGCTCCTTGATTTTTGGGTTGCCCCTAGAGGGGGGCAAACCCTTGCTCATGTGGGTTTCTGGCATATTCTAAGTATATGCTGGAATATGTCCAGAATATGCCAAAAACTGCTCCAAACTTACGGTTCCCTGTAAACTGGCGGTCGCCAGTGTTGCTGGGCGGCCGGCGTGGAAATTGGCTAACCGGCACTGCCCCTGCTTAGAACAGGCAAACCAGCATGCATCCTACCACTGCAGCACAACAAGCGCAAACATTGATGGGTTGTGTTAGAAAGCAGATGGTTTAAGCAAGAAACGCGCAGATACACAGCAAACAGGAACGAGGAGAACGATTAAGGTGCATGAACTAAGATTCAGTCTTCCAGAACTAGGCCATGCTGGCTCTGGGATGTCTTGAAGCAGGGGTTCGGCAGTTCTTTACATTTAAGATTTTCTTTTGCCTTCATGTTTTGCCTAGTGATGCTTGGCAGGAGGATCTAAAGCTTTTTATAACCAGGGCTCTGTAAATGCTTGATTGCCACAGGAGAAGGTATAAGCTGTGCTTAGGCTATAAATTCCCATGGATGCGGTGATAATTTTACAACTAATCTATTTCCATCTTTTATCTAATGCATATATAAAATTGTTGTACAAGTTGTATAGGAAAGCTGACTTATAAATATCTGCCTTCAGAGCACTGTCATGTGGGTTCAAATAACTTCAACCTTATGAGCAGTAGAAGTCACACTATTTTTACGTTGGTAAGTATTGAGCATAATATCTACCTATAGTTACAGGAGTACAACATTGCATATATATCAATCTTATATTGATTTTCCATTTGCGGAATGTGCAAGTAGCAGGTTATTAGATTTGGCAGTCAATTTAAGTCGCATGGTTTATTTGCACGCATCCGCTATTTGCATTGTTTAGTGTTATGGGATGGCCTTGATAGGATTTCAAAGGTTTTGGATTTCAACACATGCGAGTTACTTTTAAGTCTTATATACATTAAATCCTGTCAAAGAGGAAACAATGGACCCCTCTTGTAGCCAAATAATGTGTTGCAAGAAGAAATCGTCTTGGTAGCTCGAAATCAGGGTGTTGCTTATTGGATAGAAATAATTGATAAGCAGGAATAGTACAACAGCTAGAAGATTTTTACAGATGTTAACCAGCATGATGGACTTTAGTCGGTTGTATGGTCAAATAATTGAACTGGTCTACTGGAATTTGGAAACAACAATTGATGCATTAATGAAGTGTTGGTTAAAACTTACAATCCTTTTAATAGTAGTAGTATGCCATGCATAGGATGAGTCTCATTGTGCATATCTCACAAGATTGGTTCAATTAGCTAGTGTAATAGCATCACGCCTCAGCCAAATTCTTGGACAGAAGTTTGGGTAACATTCTTTGCAGATCACAGGCTTGGATATCAACTGGAACTTGCCAAGAAGGAGTATGGAGATAGTGCCCTATATGGAAAGGGTAAAGCTTGGCTCCATATACATAGAATAAATTACATTATAACATACATTTGAGAATTCCATGACCGATGGTGTGAACTATTTGCGACGAGGAGACTTTTGAAACAACTTTCTTCAATATTAGGAGGACTTGACATAAGGCCCTGTTTGTTGCATCGGGATCTGTGGAGTGGGAACCAGCCATACTAGATCCAACATGTTACTGTATTTGAATTTAATAAAATCCATTGACCTGGAATCCACCATTTATTTACTATTTTCAGTGAATGCCCTACAATGAGAACATTTTGCAGATGGGCATAATGAAGCAGAGTTTGGGATGTCATGGTGTGCATCATTTAAAACAGACTTCTATAATGCTTGCTTTGAGGTGGTATACCAGAACTCTCATCCTGCACTAATACAAAGGCTTTATTCCTGCACTTTTTTATTGCTATTTGTTTGCAGATGATGCCAAAGCAGAGGATGCCGTTGTACAAACTGTACCACTACCTGAATCATTACAACTTATTTGGATCTAGATATAGATCTTCTTGTATATCGATAATTAACATAATTAATGACTACTTGTGAATGGCAGTACAACCTGTAAATTATTAAAGAAAGGTTGCTAGCTAACTTTTGCAAATGTAGACAAGTGATACTTAGCAAAGATAAATAAAAAAGCGCTTGTTTCCCAGACAATCTCCTATGGTTATGTGTTGTGGAGTATGTGAAAACAATCTTCTATGTTACGTGGTATGAATGTGAAAACAAATCTTCTAGAAACGTCGATAGTGACTATTGCGCTAATTTATCAAACAGCCAGTTGCCAAGAGATCTTTGTGTTTGTACAATAGTTGTTTAGATGTTATTTCAACATGGAAACAATAAAGAACTCTCTTGTCTTCACAACATCTTTCTATACCTTCTTTTAGTCCTTGCTTAGCATAACTATTCCTTTTTCGTAGTACAATAGATTTATCTATCCAAATTTAAGTGACTCGCCAAAATAATGTTAGGATATATTGGGAATAGATCAAATTGCAATTTAACAATGTTAGGATATATTGGAAATAGACCAAACTGCAATTTAACAGGTAATATTGGGATATTTTGGGAAACAAAACAAGAAATCCATTATCAAATAAAACTTTTCACGGCCATGGGATATGAACAATATGGGCAATTTTCAAACAGAACATTAAATGGTCTACAATGGAGATTAGTATTTAAAGACTAGCCACAGGTAACAATTAAACTGTCAAAGATGAGCATACTCTCTAGTAGTAGTTATTGACTGTAATCACTTACAATGGAGATTAGTATTAAAAGACTATCCACAGGTAACAATTAAACTGTCAAAGATGAGCATACTCTCTAGTAGTAGTTATTGACTGTAATCACTCCACAAGGCAACTAGAGTGGAAAGGGCACCCACAATTAGCATTGTCACAGACTTGGTCCGGTACAGCTCCCCTCTGCTTGACCACACAAGCCACCTACAAAATTAAAAGAACAAGAAGTTGAGGTCATGGACTTTGAGAAACTCCCTGAACAAGTGCAGATGTTTGAGGAGCATAAGACTTGTCGTAGTAGTAGTATACTCTCTAGTAGTAGTTATTGACTGTAATCACTTAAAATGGAGATTAGTATTAAAAGACTATCCACAGGTAACAATTAAATTGTCAAAGATGAGCATACTCTCTAGTAGTAGTTATTGAATGTAATCACTCCACAAGGCAACTAGAGTGGAAAGGGCACCCACAATCAGCATTGTCACAGACTTGGTCCAGTACAGCTCCCCTTGACCACACAAGCCACCTACAAAATTAAAAGAACGGGATACAAAATGATTGGACATTAATTGTCACTCGTCTGATACAGAATGCCGGCCCAAAATGGATTCTAAATATAGCAACTGCTTACCCTCTTTGACGTGTATTCTAACACAATGTGAGTTTTTAAGGTGCCTCCTAGGCACGGGAGTTTTGATTTAGGTGTAACTCCAACACCTTCGTGCCAATAAAGACCTTGGGAACCATAACTTGAAGAAGGTATATATCAAGGTTGTAATATCAAGGCGTTGCCGGGCTTAGTAATATTTTGAATGTGGTTCTTTGATTGTTGGCTAAAATAGAGAAGGTGGCTTACAGGGGTAAGGTTAATGTAGAGGAGCTTTTTAAGATTCATTGACATAGAGTTCAATATATAGATTTTGTGTAGGTGGTATTTAGGACTTGAACTTGATTATGTTATGTTCAACCAAGTACAAAAGCTTATAATCTGAACATTGAACCTGAATGTACTATAAAAAACATCGTGGTCTGGACTAAGACTCAAATTGGGAAGGAATATGTTGAATGTGCATGTTTAATTCAAAGGAGAAGACTCCTCCAATTGACTGTATTCATGATCAACATCTATGCTTTTAAAAGTAATAGAAGGATGCATAATAAATATATACTCAAGTAGGTAGGTGGTTAGGCCATTGGCATATGGTAATCACCCAAAGTCACAAAGACCCACCGCTACCATCGACTATCATAGGTTGAGAAAAGTAAGTGAGTGCAAATTGCATGGGTATGCTTGATCTATCTAAGAATACCAAAAAACATTGTTGTTAAAGCCCGATAACACTGGTTGTGAATGACGTCATTTAACCTTATTTTAAGTTTATTATGTACCGGGTTGTAGCTACAACAAAGCGAGTGTTGCACTTCATAAAGCTTGTGAAATTTATGCACCCATAGGGTTGCAATGTATGTTGAGATTTAGATTCTTACCTGTTGAATATGCCAAATCGATTAGGCCTCTGATTATGAGATTGAGACTTACTTAGTCTTTTAAGATTAGTTGACTAAGCAGGGAAAACCCATTAATCTTATATATGCAGTGCCCTATGACTTGAGAAAGCATGAACGATTTGGTGAGTGATAATACTGCTCTCAAAAGAAGATGAATATGGTCTGCCATTTGAATGGCTTGTGGAGCGTACCTTTGCTTAAAGCATACAGTAATAAACTTTTGTTTGGTTCTATCATGGTCTTTTAGCTTTTTAATTGGGCCGTTTCATTATGAATTTGTTAGTGTTTGATTGCGTACACATCAGGGGAAAAATCAGAGTATTCCAATAGTTGACTTTTAAGTTTCCAATAGCTCACGTGATTAAAGAACATGACTGATGTGCCATAGAGATAATTTTTTGACAGTTGCTTGATGTTTAAAATACACTATGTTGGTATAGGCCATGCTATGAGTTTTTGTCAGTGTTATTTTCAAGACCCAAATAAACATGGCATTACTTGTTCTATCTTTTCCCCATAATGTCAAGAATAGCTAAACAATGATGTCTTGAGCTGTTAAAAAGACAGATTGGTTCTGTAGTAACATTCTGAGTTACCAGAACTCAAACAACCATGCTGGTGGGCACCCTATAAAACTCCGGTGCAGTAAAGTACCTTAACATTCAATCTTCAGCAAACAAACTTAAGGTGCCATATCAGTCTCTGACAATAACTCCAAAGCTCTATATGTTGCTCTATAATAACTCATCGTTGATCCAAGTTGATCCAAGTGAACCTGGAGAGAGAATCAGACCTAATATTAACTAAGAATATATTTACTTTCTTGAATATACTAACTTACCATTGTCCTTGACTTGGATAGAACCTTGATCACGTGGTGAAGTATGCCTTCAAAAACCAAAATCTGAAAGCCTAGGTATGCATATATATCATCCAACAGAATATTTGATTTAGTCCCAATTTCTCTGTATGCATTCAAAACATTATTAGAAACAATCTCATCTCTCAAAAACAAAATATAAGATGGGCAATTTACATGTATTGCAGAAAGATAAACAATGATTTGCATATGGAACTAAGAAACAAAGCAGTAATTTAGCCTCAAATTTCCATACATAATCAAGTTAAGTTTAGAATGGAGGTCATCATGAATAAAGAGAGGCCTGTTGAAACTCTCAGAATGAGGTCCAAAGCGGTAAAATAAGCATAATCCAAACCTAGCCACCAAACGCATGACAGATGGGCCCTCAAATCGCATGAGGCAGAAACGACATGCACTGCCAGGGACTCTTCTAGAAATGTTTTCCTATTGCATGCATGGAAACAAATAGCGGCAAGCAAACATGGCAGAAAATGTGTAGATTGCCACATAATTAGTTGCATGGAGCCTATTAATGAAGCTAAAACACATGCGCTGGTCGCAACCATCAGATTCAATTCAGATATTCAAGTTATCAAAACAATGAAACAAAAGATGTGGCATAACTATTTCCAAACATGCTAAGAACATTTCAAGAGACAAACCATTAAAAAGCTAAAAAAAAAGCAGAGCTTGTCCTACCCAATTTTTAAAACCGTATCATTGATATGGAAAATGGTGAACCCAAGAAAAAAATCCTAGTGTTGAAGAGCGTACCCTTTTTTTGAATGCAAATCAGTCTTCATTGCTACCGACATATTTCAGTAGCCAAAAAAAATCATAGTGTTGAAGAGCACACCCTTTTTTTGAATGCACATCAATCCTCATTGCTGCCGACATTTTTTTTTTTTTTTTGAGAGAACGGAATTTTTATATTATATGAAATAAGAAGTACAATGTTTTAAACACAAAAAGGATTACTATAGGAGTAATCTCAACATCTTCATCCTTTATGTGCTCCAAACTTATTCTGCTCTATAAGCAAGTACACAATAAGCACATAAAATCCTCCCATAAGGTAACCAGAACAACCAAGATGATGCTAGGAAATAGAGCTCCCGAAAAAATCCTTCAATATCGGAAGGATCATAGCAAGAAATCCAAAAGAATGAGAAATGAAGGAAGTCACATGGCCCTGCTCACTGCTGAGCTCCAAATTTCTGTACACTGCATCAATGTAGCATCAAATTCCATACAACTCGACATAGCAGTATCGAGTGATCCTATTCCAAGCGTGTCAGTACTTAGAATGGAAACATGTAGATTGGCTTATTAGTACCAAAATCTACCCTCAAGCATCAGTACTTGAGCAGCTATTCAAGTATGAAATACATGAGATAGCATCATGATTTATAGAAATTTAAGTCAAGATTCAGATCTTGAACAAGCTATTTTCTGCCCTGCCGTACAGTATTTTACCTCTTCGATTCAGACCTCGTACTTCCAGAAATCTTACAGCAAACCTCCTGACTTGAAAGAAAGATTCTGATCAAATCTTGTGGAATCTGTACCTTTCTTGCTAGTAAGAAAGAACAGGAGAAAGAGATGACGAAAATAGGCAATGATTTTCTAGGCTCTGTATAACAATAAGGACTGCTAAATTTACAGGCTAGGAAGCCTCTCTGTTCAAGGACTCTCAAAATTTCATTCCACCTTATAAGCCTTTGCGCTGTTTCAGTGTAATCTTTGCAAGAAAGATTATAATGCCAAGAGCATTAGAATGAAATACCACGTTAGTGGTTTACCTGAGAATTCAAGAACCCGCCCTGAAGATTCTTCTGAAACCTCAAATTTACAGCCCGTGATGAAAGCCTTGGCCCCAAAAAACTCTTTGCCTAGTCTCTGCTAGCCGCTGGGATGCCTTAGGATTGAATCGATTGTGTTGCAGCAGTGCCGGAAGCCAGGAAAGAGGGGCGACCTCTCCCTGCCGCCGCCGCCCTAACCGCAGGCGCCAAGAAACGTCAACGGCTCCATTCCTGCCGACATATCTCAGTAGCCAAAACTATCATTGCCATGACATGAATGTTGCATTCCATCTCATCATACTTCTTATCAATTGAAAAGATGAGAGAATGATTGGGTTTGAATATCCCATATAGCGTGCCCAAATATGAAGTTGCAGCCATTTGACTGGAGGAATAATGGGCCGCATGACCTGCAACAATAGCAAAGCATTATTGGAAATAGACCAGTTTCTCAAACGAAGTATAAGGTGACTAATATGCATGTATTGCACTCTTGATATTTGCATGAAAGTGCACTTGCAGATCCCAACAGGAAAATGCACGATCTTGAATGATAGTATTTATTGTATATACATCATTTACAGTAATAAGAATTCATGAAATCATACAGAAGTCCTAATATGTAAAATGGGTCTCTAAAATGTTGCTTAGGTGGCAGACTGAGACATACCAAGTGATGTGGTTTACATCTTGCAAATAATCCGCTTAGGTGCTCACTGGCTGTGGCATCATATAGAACATAAAAGGATATCTTCTATACATTCTCTATTCATACTAAATTGATGGAAAAATGAAGAATAGACAAAAGATCATAGAACAAAATGGAACAGAGCTCAGAAGCTTCAAATACATTCTATTGAATGGTTTCAAGCTATTACCTGGAAGCTATGGATAATCAATAAAACATGTTGCAAAAGACACCATGAGAGAAGATTTGCAACTGCAGTGAACAAAACAAACACATTCTCAATTTAATCTAAGTATTTTGTGATAGACATGCCAATGGCAGGAAGATGGACCTGAAAGTTATGGCAAGAAGATGGCTACCTTAAAACTTTGCTAGGAATCCAATGTCAACATTCAAGAAGCACAAATATATTTGAGTATCCAGCAATAAATAAAGCCATAAGAAATACATTCTCGATATATGGAATAAGAAATACCAGATAATTTGACAGTATCCTTTTCTATTACTCTTGCTAAGATACTCTTGCTGCTTTCGAGCCTTTTTAGAATCATGCTCCAAATCCACCACATAGCTATCCCAGCTTCCAGAATCATACTTCCTCTATGATGAATGGCAAGAAGTGGTAAAGGAAGAAGTGGTAATAGATAGGTCTGGTAAAGAAGAACTCTAGAACATAGCGCTTAGGGGTCAGTTTAATCAAGTGGATAACACAGACATAGAAATAGATATGGTTATAACTTGTCTTGAAGTTGTTACTTCACACTCCTTTGCTTCCTCTTACCTAGCAGCCACATATCAAGGAGCAGATTGTATAAGAACTCGTATTAAATATTCTGTGAATGGAATAACTGAGATCTTTCTTGAACCGCCACTTCAAGATAAAGATATAGAAGGAAGCTCATGCCTTGTGACTGCGCTGATGTCAAAAAAGCCTGGTACCTATAAAGGAAGGACAAACGTTTGCACTGGAGATGGTGATATATTTATGAACATCGATACTGAAGGAAGGACCTGTAACAGAAATCAAAACCTTAATAAGTTATGAGTATCAACCTTCTTGCCTTTATGACCTTTTTTCCTCGTGCGAAGGCTTCTGATGTTTTTCCTTGGGATTTTTTGACTGAACAAACAGGCCCTTGATCATCAATGTGACTCTTATATGCAAAACGTGACGTCCATTTCACCCCATGTTGTCTACCGTAAAGGGAAGTATTGCTTATGCGAGAGCTGCTACTCACATCTATATGCAACATGTGCATTTTCTTTCCCAGACATATGAAAACTAAACTAAAGTGCCTTTATTATAATGCCAGTACAGTAATTCTTGGACATCGTGATATAAGACAAATTTAACCTGAAGTGTATGGGTAATTCTGACAGTCCTGTATTTGAGACTTTTTTATGCCATTGGCTCATCTTATATTATAATGTTATTGTGTAAGTGTTGGACCCAGCCCTAGATCGGACGGCTGAGATTCGCTCTCTCTGTTTAACGGTCAAGATTGCCCCTTGAACATTGAAACTATCTTCGGCAGCATCTTCGGTAGCATCTTGGATTCTTGGATTCTTGGGTCTTACCATCGCGGTGAATGTCCGGAACTGCTTCAAAATAGAGATAAGGTAGAATCTATGCAAAACGGCCCTCTTTGATCTGAGTTCGCCAAAAGCCAAGTTATTTTAGGTCGTTTCTAGCCACAAAGAAGCTCAGCTTGCATCTTCCATTTCGGCTTGGCCTTACCCAACCATATCAGGCCTGCAATGAGCCATGCAGAGGACGTTAGGCTTTTCTCCATGTTTCAGGTGTGTTTTTTAGTATTCAAATGCATCTTTCGTCCTGATACATGGTCCGAGCTCATGCCTTTCAAGAGTTAAGTGTTGATTTGGTTTTTTATTGCAATAGTAGCGGTCCTGACTCCTGACTTCCGTATTTTCTTCCTTTTGGATGATTCATTTTTTTGAAGCAGACTGGAGGCCTTACCTGGTAAGGATTCGATACCCAGAACCATCTAAAGCAGATTTGTTTTGAAGCAGAACAATGATTGCTTTAACTTTGTATTATGTCCTTACCTCTGAGCGGCATAGCTGGCTGGATGACGAGCTCCAGACCCCATTTCGGTCACGGTTTTCATACTCTTTGTGAGCTTCTGCATTTGCTGCCATGGTTAGTGGAAAGAGAGTCTTCAATATTGACTATGGACAAGTCTGTAATAGCTTTGAAGAAAATGACACAAATTACCATGTAAAGCTTTGCTGCATTTTGGTTATGGAATGCAGGAAGATGCAGGAAGAAGCTTATTTCTCTCTGAGCTAAACCCGCACACCCTGCTTTACTGCAAGCACAAACTAGCAAATTATGGTCATGGCATAAGGGGAATGCTCCATGCACAGAGTAAAATAAACAATGTGCATGGATTACATGGCAACTTATCATCAAGCCTGGCACAAAAGTTTGGTACATCTTTTGTCCTTGCTACTGCAACTCCACTGCTACAGTTGGAAGAGACGTAGACAAGTGTACGATTTTATGTCTGATTAATGCCCTTCTATAAATCATGTTCACATTATAATGATGTACGCCCAAGATAATAAACTACAAAGTTTAATTGACACAGTCGAAGTGAAGCTTTTATCTGTTTACAGGTGAGGAAAAGCCTTAGTTAATTTTCTTCATCCTTCTATGTAGAGCCTGCACTAACTCTGCTTTCTCAGGTTGAATCAAACTGCTGGTGGGTGGATTGCATAATAGGTTCATACCTCTTGAGTCCCATGCTGTGAGACAGCAGGACATGAACTTGCCTTTAGAGTATTTTCTGACCTCATGGCCTCCAGAGTTAACAGGTATTGCATTCCTTCTCAAGTTTCTACTCATTCCACGTCTACTTTGAGTTTCACTATATAAGAGTTGCACCTGCCTGCAGAAAATCAACTTTGTTGAGAGGCATTAGCAGTTCTGCATTTATAGCATTTGTTTAGCACTTTCTAGATTATCAACATAAAATGCCCACCCATCTATCTTTTTTGATGTCATAGTGTGTAAGCACATATGCTTGAAGCATCTATAATTCTTTTATCTACTGACATCGATTCAAATGGATTTACCTTGAATATGAATCTCCCATGCTCAAATTGATTCATTCCTGTATTTAACTCAAAATTGCTTATGGACCTGTTTGGGCATGCTTTTCCAATCCTTCAAAGCTTTGAGAACATCTTTGAATGGCTCTATTCGGAAGAAATGTATTACTGCATAAATATAGCTTCTAAGATGTGATTCAAAGAATAGCAAATGACTTTTGGTTATACAGTGTTATCCACAGGTAGTGTTTTCAATATTCAAGCTTTGAGAACATGCTGAATGGCTCTATTCCAGAAGAAATGTATTACTGCATAAATATAGCTTCTAAGATGTGATTCAAAGAATAGCAAATGACTTTTGGTTATACAGTGTTATCCACAGGTAGTGTTTTCAATATTCATATGTATCTTAAAAATTATACAATGGACTTATTCTGGTTGGTCTGAACAGCAGGTACAAGTTACATGTGGATATGAGATGCATGCGTATGGAAATTTGTATAGCCTAGAATACTGTACATTTGAGTGAAATGCAATAGGAATATTGATCCAGTGCCTAGCTTCAAAATCCTAATTATTATATCAGGGGAAGGAGGCATTAAGGTTAACCGTAAACATACATTGTGATAGATTGTTCACAAATATCAGTGGAGCCAAATATGTGTGCATTTGAAAATCCCAACATTCAAATTTGTGTGCTAATTGTGGTACTTTTCATATTTTAACATATTTCCTAAGTGGTTGATTATAGTTGTTGATTCCATACCAGAATTAGTTTTGCAAGGCTGCTAGAATTTAGCATCAGATTTTTTTATCTTAGCATTTTAAGTATTATTATGCATAATTGCCCCTTTAATGGTAAATTTTTAACTCCCAAGTTGCCGCTTTAATGGTGAATTTTTAACTCCTAAATGTAACATATGCACTGCAACATCCACATTTATGCTAGGCACCTATGGTCTGTGTTGGAACTACATTCGATAGATGGGGGCACAAGCTAATTATTTTTCGATAGATGGGGCACAAGATTACCAATGCTAGGCATCTATGTTTTGGTTGGAACCACATTATATAGATGGGGGCATAAACTAATTATTTCGGCAAGATCCTAGAAAAAGCAACCCATAGAAAAGGCCTTTTGTCTTTCATCTTAATGTATGGTCTTTATTTGAAGACCATATGTCATTTGAAAATCCCAGCATTCAAATTTGTGTGCTAATTGTGGTGCTTTAAATATTTTCACATATTTCCTTAGTGGTTGATTAGAGTGATTGATTCCATACCAAAAAGGCATTTAGCTTAGTTATGCAAGGATGCTAGAATTTAGCATCATATTTTTCTCACTTAGCATTTACGAAGTGTTATATGCAGTTGCCCCTTTAATGGTACATTTTTAACTCCCAAGTGTAACATAGGCACCATAATTTCCACAATTATGCTAGGCACCTATGGTTTGTGTTGGAACGACATTTGATAGATGGGGGCACACGCTAATTATTTTGGCATCAACCTCGATGCACAATATTACCAATGCTAGGCACCTATGTTTCGGCTGGAACCACATTATATAGATGGAGGCATAAACTAATTATTTTGGCATGATCCTAGGAAAAATAACCCATCAAAAAAGGCCTTTTGCCTTTTTTTCTTAAGGTACGAGCAGTCTTTATTTGAAGATATATGTTTGTTTCTTAGTAGTTTTAACATCATGCCATAGTGTCAAACATCCCTTAGGACATATGCGGGCCAGAAGTTACTCTACAATTCCCAAAATGATCCAAGGGCCTAGAAGTTACCCTACTCAAATGCACAAGTTCTCAGAGGCCCAAAAGTTACTCTACTCAAATCCACAAGTTTCCAGCATTTACAGGTTCCCAGCATTAAGGAAAAAAGAACAGCATTAAGGAAAAAGTTTCCAGCATGCCTTGCATGAAGCCACAATGGCCATAAGAGGGTTGAATTGCCTTCCAAGGTAGTCTCATGCACAAACAACAGGAACCCATTCAGCACTGTAAGAAAAACGGCCTTGAAAGCACAAATAAATGTCATTACCTCAGGGAAGCAAAAGAGGAGCTTTTTATCATCAGCATCTCTATTCTCATCACCAACTAATAAAAAGCCTGGGCAACTCGTTCTTAATTTCATACCCTAGTGGAATTTATATAAGACAAAGAAAGAAAGTGTAAGCTTTAGATAGATCAACGGTAATGGAAGAAAGATACAATGCGGAATAGAAGCAAGATACAATGCAGAATAGAAGCGCTAAGACTCATGCTCCAGCTAGCTAAGAGAACTCAAACTAATGGTATATGACTACATGACTTATAAATGAAAGCCGTGTCAGCAACAGGCATGCAATGTGTCAGGTCAGCAGTATGACGTCACCATACACATCAACATATAGATCTTAACACCCCTCCTGTGACGCTCCCAGTATATATACGACCCTCGGACGTATACATACGGGGACTTTCCCCTCCCATGGCGATCATCTCACCATGAGCAGGGCCCTCCGTCTGGTTCGGGCCATCGATGAAATGAGGCCCGAAGAAGGACACGAAGGGGTCATTCGGCCCACGCCTTCAATGGGACTCCTACGTCGCGGAAGCATGAATACAAGGGTTAGCACACAGCACGAATATACATGAATAACCACCACGAAGGGTGGCGCATCCATCCAATATACCAACGGCATAGAATATGCATCTAATCCTAAGAAAACACCCCAAACCCCGGGTTCTACCCGGCTCGGACTCCCGTGGGGATCGACCGCTTACTGGGCCTCAAGAGATCAGCAGACCGAGTCTTGGCATGGCGTTAGGCGGCATAGAACATTGGCTAGGGTTGTCCACTCCATCCGCCCCTCCCCGTGCACACTTTGCGGATGGGTCAATTCATGCTATGGCTTCGCTTATAGCCTTGGGAGACTTGACTTCGGGGCATCACCCTCGAGCCTACTCGGGTTCATGACGCCGTCCGATGATGAGGCGAGGGGGAAGCGTCCCCTTCCGAGAATCCACGGTGGTTCCATGGGTGAGCTAGAGAATACGTGCCGCATCAGCGACCCCGCATCCCGTACCCGACTTACTCACCCTAAATCTACTCAAAGTGCAAGGTGCTCCATACGGATCACACCTTCCCACCCGTGGAGTGTCGGACCCATACCCGCCCCTACGTGACCAGGCTATCGCCTAGCCCCCTTTGTAGGAGTCTCGGGAGCCTTGTATGCTCATGCAAGACCCCACCCCTCATGTCACCACTGCGTGTTCCTTGTGCGGTGCTAAGCCGGACCATAGCATCTAGGACCCGGTGGGTTCTTGTGCATGAGCCGCATTTAATGGGACTTTACAGGCGCTATCTAGGAGCATACTACCAGATTACCGGTTCGAGGCCTCTACCCCACCGTAATCCCCCGTTTGAGTCGTCGATCAAACAAAGAACTAACAATCCATCCTTTCAGAGTAAGAACCAGAATTGAATATAAAGAGAACTTGTTTGTACAATCAAGGGTTAGTTTCTATGATTGAATTACAAAGAGAACAGAGAAGGACAGACACAACCAAGTGTTAACTAGAATTCACATAGCCACCTACCTGAATTACGGCTGGACTCATTCCCATGGGCGCCTCCATCTCTGGCGGTTGAAGATTCGGGTTGTGGCTTCACAGGGGGATCGGGGTATGGCGGTTCTCTGCAGGTGGTTGATGGCGCTCAGCTCCTGGCCTTCCTTGGTCGATCTTCAGGAGTCAATCCCAGGGATAGGGGTCAAGTTGGCATCCAAACTTGGCAACCCCCATGCTGCCCAATCGATTGGGGCAGGTGGCGCCTTCCCAATTGGTAATTATCCCAATTTCCTAGGTTATAGGTTATTATTAATAATGTGTTAAATTAGCATAGCTAATTTAATCCTTTGTAAGGTAACCCCCTAGGTTGTAATTAAGTTCCCATACCCCCATGGTAGCGTACCTTGAGGGAGTGACGTGCTTGTATTTGTACGTGTCCCATATAGTAGACCGTATAAATACGTGGAACGTCACATTCTCCCCTCCTTAAAAATAATGCTGTCCTCAGCATTAGGGTTAGCTAATTGAATAGATATACGTAAAGCACTGAAGTTAAGAATATAACATTAATACGTTAGGATTATAGTAATTTGGACAGTAATACATTGAAGTTAAAATATCAAAGTACAAGCACCAGGGTGCTCGATACAAACGTATGATTTAAGGAGTTTAGGACCGGAGTCCGATTTTAACATTCTGAGAACAAAATTCATATATGTAGACAAAACCAATACGGGACACGTTGGGTCATCAGCAACCCTCTATACAAGGCAGGTGACGACTTGTTCATTGGCCTGCACAGAACCATATACCCGTAGGTTAATAGTATGATTAAGTTGTGGTTGCAGGGACCACCCCCTAGAAATAAAAGGAAAAAAATATCTAGAAGGGAATCTATCATGTGTACGGCTTGCAATTCCTCTTATAGCCAAAACGAACGCAGTCTATTTACTAGATGCCTTCCTAGCAATTCGCGGTCATGTCAACATCAACAATACACTAGCCTTCAAGCTTACCGCCGGGAGCGGGGTTGATAGCATCGTTGATGGTGCGGCCTTGAGATTCTCGCATGAAGTCCGGATAATGCTTCTCAAGGTCTATCTTCATCACCCAGGTAGCATCTTCAACTGGTAAGTGCTTCCACTTGACCAAGTATTGCAACATTTGAGTCCTTCCGGTAGTGTTTTGTAAGCTCGATCAAGAAGAGCTTGGGCACTATTTCAGGTGCTCTTGGTCATTTCTAGGAGGGTAGGGGTATCCAAAACCTCCTCACGGATCGGGGTGTGTTGCTTGCCAGAAGACTCACGTGAAAGACCTTGTGGATCTTCAAGCGGGGTGGCAAGTCCAAGCGATATGCTTGTTCTCCCACACGTTCAGTAATCCTGAATGGCCCAGCCCATCTGGGTGCCAACTTCTTACAGTTACCAATTTTAAGCTTGGCTTGTTTTACTTTGATTTTAAGCCAAACCGATTAAGCCCACGGAAGATTCGTGGGGGTTGGGTGCTTATCCGCTAGACTCTTCGGCGACTACGTCGCGGCCAATAAGTAACCCCGAACTTCCTCCACCAAGGCCTGCATTTCTAGAAGGAGTTGTTGAGAGACCTCCACTTTAGAAACAGGATTATGCCATGTGTCTGGAGTAAGACATTGATAGCCATAATTTATCATGAAAGGAGACATTCTAGAAGACTCCCCGCTTTAAAATTGTTGTAGGCAAATTCCACCAAGTAAATATAATCCGCCCATTGTATTTGTTTACTCCATACATAGCTTCTTAGCATATCTTCGATAATACGATTGACACGTTCTGTTTGACCATCTGTCTGAGGATGGTAGGCTGTACTCATGGCAAGCTTGGTCTGGATGGTGGCGAAGAAATCCTTCCAGAATGCACTGACAAACTTAGGATCCCTATCCGATACAATTACTCTTGGCATCCCGTGCAACCTGAAAATTTCCTTTGCAAAGAGCAAGGCGGTGTCGGCGCGGTGTGATTGGTCGCGACATGGCAGGAAGTGAGCCATCTTTGATAATTTGTCGACCACGACCAATAAGGCATCATACCCACGGAGAGTGCATTGGAAGCCCCACAATGAAATCCATGGTTATGACTTCCCACTTGGCGTTGGGCACATCCAAAGGTTGCAACTCCCGGGGAACTCTTAATTGCTCGCCTTGGTTTTGTCGACAAACCGACATCATTTGATGTACTTAGCAATATCCTTCTTCATGGAAGGCCAAAAATAGCTGGAGCGGATCTTAAAGTAAGTTTTCATAAAACCCGCATGTCTGCTATAGGGCTGTTTGTGTGTGTCATGGAGAATCAACTTTCGCACCCCCTCAAGTCATTTGGAACACACAACTTATCTTTGTAATATAATAAATTGCCCTCCTTCTTATATGAACGGAATGCTTCACGTTCTCTATCAAGTCTGGGCTTCCTTACCCAAACTTTCCCAAATATTACGAGAATTAGGGATCTGCGGGCCAAGGTCTGTTTCTATCGCTTCCCAAACTCACTGGTGAGTGTGGAAATGGCATTACAATGGGTGCGGGTTATAAAGGGATGACGTGACAAAGCATCCGCAACCACATTGTGCTTTCCTGGCTTGTATACAATCTCGAAGTCATATTCCTCGAGAAATTCCATCCATCTTGACGAGGAGATTTAGATTTAATTTTGGGTGGATAGATAGCGGAGACTCGATGATCCGTATCCAACTGAAATCTTCTACCAAGAAGGTAGTGTCTCCAAATACGGAGACGCATTACAACCGCTAGCAACTCGATCATGGGTAGGATATCGCTGCTCACGCATCGTTCATCTTCTTTGAATCGTAAGCAACAACTCTCCCCTCCTGCATCAAGACACCACCGGTAGCTATCTTACTCGCATCGGTGGCTACCGATTTATCCTTTTCCGGATCAGGCAAGGTAAGGACTGGTGCGGATGTTAAAGCATCCTTGAGTTTTCGAAAAGCCGACTTGGACTTTTGTTTTCCAATGTTCCATCCAATCCTTTACTTTCTCATGTCTTGTGAGATTAGTAAGAGGTGCGGCAATTGTTGCAAAATCCTTAACAAATTTCCGATAATATCCCATGAGTCCCAAGAAACTACGGACCTCTCGAAACATTGGCTGGAATGGGCCAATCCTTTCACTGCTTCTATCTTATTTGGATCTGTAGCAATTCCTTTCACGAGATAATATGCCCCAAATAGTCTACCCTGAGTGGCGAACTTGCATTTAGAGAACTTGGCAAAGAGTCGATGGGCTTTAGCTTTTGCAAAGCTAATCGAAGATGTTGTTCATGTTGCTGCAAGGTTTTACTATAGATGAGAATGTCATCAAAGAAAATGACAACAAAGTCATCCAAGTATTGGCGGAAGATGTCATTCATCACCGCATAAACGTTAGGGGTTGGTCGGTCAAAAGGCATGACAGTTGAATTCATAATGCCCATATCGGGTTTAAAAGCGGACTTATGGATGTCCTCTTCCTTAATCCTTATCGATGGTACCCGGGAATAAATCAATCTTTGAGAAATATTTTGCTCCCCATGGCGGTCCATAAGATCGATCGCCCTAGGCAAAGCATAGCGATTCTTGATGGTATGCTTATTGAGTTGCCTATAATCAATACACATCCTTAAGGAGCCATCTTTTTTCTTGACAAAAAGAATGGGAGCGCCAAATGGTGAAACACTAGGCCGAATAAACCCCAAATTCAGTAACTCTTGTAGCTGTTTCTTAAGTTCTCGCTTAACTCGGGAGGGCTCATTGATGACGGGGGCTTTCTTTGGTAGGCTTAGTACCTGGTTCAAGAATTATCTCACATTCCACCCCTCTAAAAGGAGGAAGCTTGTGGATCTCATCTGGAAAAAGATCGCTAAATTCTCGAAGAAGGGTAACAATGTCCGATGGTAAAGCGTCGATTACTTGCTGCTGTTTGGAGTCCGACTCAAGGGAAGCAAGTTTAATGAGGCAAAGAAGCTCATTCCTGCGTATAGCTTTTCCTAGCTGCTTTATTGACATTGATTGCATAGCGGAGTGTAATGAATCACCTTTTATTGTCACACGTGCTCCATTAGCGGCGTTGAAGGTGACCTCCCGTTTCTCACAGTCTATGTGGGCCCTAGCAGACGCTAAAAACTCCATTCCCACAATAAGATCATATTTGCTAATGTCCATTAACTCGGCACCCAAGGCAACTGGTGCCCCTGGCAACTGCATTTTAAGGTTAATACGGCGGCCATGAGTGTGTCTGATCTTACCGCTAGCTAATGTGACTGGCTTAGGTCGGGATCTCAATGTTTCCATTGCGTAGCACAGGCCATTCTAGGAGAAGCAAAATTATGCGTACTACCCGTGTCCATCAAAATTATGAAGGGCTTACTGTCTACTTGGCCTATTGTAGAAATAACAGAGGGCTGAGTTTCAGCGTTGCCTGTTTCTATAGCGGCAAGAATATGAGACGCACCATGAATGTACTCGGGAGCCTCGTCTTCAGAAAGCAAGATTGGACTCAAATCTTCCCAATCGAGGTCGGCCATGGCCAGTTGAGGCGTCTAGCGTGGACGTCACGGGCAATTTCGCATGAAGTGTCCAGGCCTCATGCACCGGTAGCATGCCTTATCCGGCGGAGTGTTCTCTACGGCCTCTTTAGGAATGGGTGTAAGAGCCCCGAATTTCCTTTGCCGACATTGTTACGCTTATCCGGCGTGCTAAAAGCAACTTTCTTCTCTGGCGTCCATAGGAATTGTCTTTGAGAGGGCCCCGGACTTGGCGATCGGGGTTTGTAAAAGGTGTGGGGCGCGTGGCTGCGAGTAAGGGCAGTGCGGATGGATATCGCTCCTTGGCGTATCTTCCTCAAGGCTTAATGCCTTAGCTTCCGCCTAAGCTCGCGACTTTGGGTCGATAGCCTTGACCATTCGTTTAATAGATGGGGCCAACCCTTCAATGTAGCCCTCTCGCTCTTTTCTCATTCATTCACGGCACATACAACCTCAAACGCATGAATTTCGTCGGTGTAGGCTCCCGCGGACATGCCCTTCGTTCCAACTTCGTAGAAGGTGCGAATCTGTTGGCATTTGTGGGCGCGAGGCACGTAATGCGATTTAAAAGCCTTAGCAAACTTCACGAACTTGCATCCGCTCCTATCCGGTGTTTAGCTCGGCGTAACCCTTCCACCAAATCTGAGAGGCAGACTCGGTAAGGTTAGATGTGGTGGCGACCTTCCACAGTATCTTTCTCTGTCATTCCATAGGACTTTCCAATTCCTTCATTTCGTCCAACCAAGATTCGCATTCAAGCCTCCTCTGGATTTCCCATCAAACCGAGCCAACTTCCGGTTCTTCCATATACTAGTGATGGTTTGTATCAGCGGTTTTCGGTATTCCTTATCCTTACGCCTTGAATGGTCCTTTGTCGATAGCGAGGAACCCGAAGAACCGAAGTGGTTGAATGTGAGAAGCGGCGCTATCCTTAGAGGAACCGATGACGCTTAGCATGAGTCCTCCCACGCATGCAGTGCACGGGGCTAGCTCGGGAGGAGAGGGCTGTTGTGCGGAGTGGACTCAATGGTCAGCGGAGGTAATTCCGGTCCGTCCTCCCGAAAGTATGTGGCGGTGGGTTGGTATGCAACACATAAGCCTGTAACTTCGCCGAAGTTGCCTTTTCATTAACATCAATTCTCGTTCAGGGGTGAGCCCTCTTTGGCGTTGGAGGGTGTTTGCCAAGCGGCATACGCATAACCGCCTATAGGAGTCATTCATGAATATATAAGCAGATTTACAATAATGTGCAATCCCTTTTTAAGTTAATTGAACAAAAGTATATACAAATAGAAGACAATACTTGTATTTCATTCAAGCTGATTATAACAACGGGTTGATTGATACATGGATTGAGACAAAAGTAGGTATGATACAATGGGAACTTTTAAAGTTCTCTCGGCACCAGAACGTACAAAGAACGAAAAACACAGTGGAAGAGACCAAGCCTAGGGGTTGGCGAAGGGAGTCTGAGATCGTGGCGGTACTCTCGTCTGGCTTTCGGACAAGTTTATAGCGTGCCCAGGCTTGGACAATGACTGCTTGGTATTCCCATGTTGGGCTGATAATCAGAAGGTTAAAGAGCCTTCGCATCGCATAAAAGAGTTGCCAAAGATGGTCGTTGGCGTCCTCAAAGGCCGTGCCTTGTCATATTCCAATAGTCCTGTGCGACCGCGGGGTCATCTTTAGATCCTCGAAAGCTCGATCTCTAAGGATGTTAACTATCTCCAGTCCTTTGTCAGGGTCATAGAGTTCCCCTGGTGGCGGTGGTTCAGTTTCATAGCCTTCCTCCCACTCTGGATATTCACCATATCTCTCGGCGTAGTCACCGGGTGCGGCGGGGGGATCGTCCCTCCTAACCATGTCGGTGATTCTTTCCTCATACTCCCAAATGGTTTCCTCACGCAACATAGTTGGAATGAATAGAGAACATTTTGTAATTCCTTTGTACCTAAACTTTAATGCTTTGGAAGAGGATGTCATAAAAAAACAATTTAGTTATACTCATCAAGAAAGCTTTGTATTTAATAAGTAGATAAGGTACACATTTTTCAATATGGTCTAAGCAATTGCCAATCCAAAATCTCATAACTACATTTGTATATATATATATAACAAAATTTATATAACACCCGTAGTTCAGGAACTAGGCCCTGCCTCTTTATCCTTAGCCCTAGGAGGTGGTGGGTGGAGTGGGGTGTCGCAGCGAGAGCTACCCGGGGTCCACGGTGGCGCCGCACGAGATGCAACCTCGGTGGATAAGCAACGGCCAATGGGGCTGCCGTGGAGGAGCTTCATGCCCATCCAAGGCGCAATATCCCCGCCCAAAGGTCGTAAGGGCAAGATCCCGTGCATTGCAGTACATATGTAAACGTCACGATAGGGGAAGCTTCTTGTGGCGAGTGTAGAAAGTGCACGGAGGGCCCACCATGAAGCTTCAGCCTCGCGCCCTAAGTCCGGGCTATGAAGAGAACCACGGCGTATTTGAAGGCCGACAAAAAGCGGGTGAGGTGGTTACCCGGCACCTTCCCTTTATGAGTCTCGGATCTTTGCCACCTCCTTATCCAAGTCCATGGGGACTTCTTCCTCCTTAAGCTCCTGTTGCTCCTCCTTCTTATGCGGGGGTTATGATATAAATCTTCACCCTCATCATCCGGGCGGAGGGAACCTCAACCATATTGATGTTTGGGGCGTGAGGTCCCATAGCCGTGAAGGCATCAGTGCGGAGGCGGGCTGGTTCTGCATCACAAAGTCACGAGGCGTAATAGAGTCTCCGCCCGGCTCTAGGGTCTCCGGCAGGAACTGCGGCGGTGGTGCACCTCGGGAGGGCTTCGGTAGAAGTGAAGTCGATGAAATCATCCATACAATACTCGCAAGCTCATAAAGTACATGGTCTTTTGCGCTTGCGTCTAAATCCGCCCACTCATTGATACGTCCGGATAATGTCATCCAAGAGAAGGTATTCTGCCCCCACGGTGATAAATAAGCGGAAGGCCGTCTAACCCCCCGACAAGCCTATAGATTGGTCGCGGCGGTGGTAGCTCCTCCGCTAGCTCTTTCCAGCGGGCGAAAGTAAGCCCATCCCTATATACTCATCATCCCCTCCTCGGAGGATTCCGTAGATTTGCTCTTCTCCAGCGGCAAAGTCTCATCCTCAACGTATTGGTCCATGAGGATAGCAGGCTTAAAGTGGCTTCAAATACTGCTGCCCACGATGTTGGACTACCGGTAGGTGTTTTCCCCATCGGGAGTTTCCCCTTAAGGACGTCGTACGCATGCGTGTCCCCACCTAACATCTGCCGGACGATCTCCCGCTCCAAATACAGCTGGGGAGGATCCCCAAGAGGAATACACAGAGGAAGGATTTCCTCCATGTAGAAATCAAGGAATCCGGCGTAGTCCGGATGCCGCTGCATGTTGGTAAGGAGATCTATGCGCTGGCATAGCAAAGGTTGCAGCAGATCGAAGGAACACTGTGGATCCCATGTCTCTCCATCATGATACCCAGGCGGCAAGGTCGGGCGGCGATATGGCGCTAGAAGGAGGAGAGAGGAAAAGAAGCGTTTAAAATAACCCTACGGTCCCTTTTAAACCCTCTTATTAAAAGCGTCGGCATTTTATTTTAAATTTAACATGGAAAAAAAACATTAAACTTTTAATTCAAAATAAAAGTTTCTTTATTAATTATCACAAAAAAATATGTACAAATGCGGATCCCCGCAAGTAGGCTAAGGTTGCTCCCCCCGTATCCTACGGGCGAGGGCCAAATCCTTAGGCATTATGGTGACCCTCTTTGCGTGGATAGCGCAAAGGTTGGCATCACCAAAAAGTGCTACCAAGTAGGCTTCAGCAGCCTCTTGGAGCGCCAAAATTGCAAAGGTCTGGAAACGGAGATCGGTCTTAAATTGCTGTGCGATCTCCCGTACCAGCCTCTGAAAAGGCAGCTTCCTGATCAGAAGGTCCGTGGACTTCTGAAATTTGCGGATCTCCCGCAATGCCACGGTACCGGGTCGGAACCGATGAGGCTTCCGCTGTGGCCTAGGCCCCGACGATGTTGGCACCGTCTTAGCCCCAGCAACCGGCCGGGAGTTATCCACTCTCTGCTGCCTCCGGTCGGAGCTGGTCTTCTTCCCAAAAGCCCCGACAGTCTTTAACTTATCCTTGTATTGACTGCCGGCCTTATGAGCAACTCCCTTCCTTCGGAGCTTAACGGTCGGATGCGTGGGTTTTGGGGTCGAGCCACTCCCAGATGCACCTCCTCCCTGTTGGTCCCGCTGATCTTGTCGGTCCCGCTCCTCTTGCTCCAACTTCTCGCGCTCTTCCCGAGCTTTCCTTAGGTCTTCTTGGATTTGAGCAAAAAGTTGGGCTGCGGCACGGCGATTAAGTTCAGCGTGGTACCTTTGTGGCCGAAGACCCATATCTATCTGAATAGTTGTCAGATAGTCTATGCTGATGTCGGGGATTTCTCCCCAGACAAAACTGTTGGAACCCTCATGCCATTGGTATGGGGGAACCTCAATGGCTCTGCCATCGATGACGGCAAAGCCGTCTCCGAGGTACCGGTACTCCCTACCCCGAGCCGTTGCGGTCGACCGCTCAATCTCCGTTAAGTGGTCGTCTTCCCCGGCAAAACCCTAATGGATTCGGCCTCCGGCCCCGACATCTTCCTCCTCCGTATGGCCTTCTTGTTGGGAGGATAAAACTTGATGAGCATCATCACCATATCGAGTTGCTCAACAAGGGTATAGGGGAGTGGGGAGGTTCAGTAGGATGAGGAATGGCTCGAGAAGTGATAGGCAGGATATGGAATCCTATCATTGTTCTCAAACCTATTGACCAGCTCATCCAACAAGATGTCGATGATTTTGGGGTCAAGAGCCATGTGCTTAGCAATCATGGCGTAGGATCTCCACGATGCTCATGGTGGACGGGTCCGAGCTCTTGGTAATAGCCATGGGGAATAGTGAGGGTGCCGGGCGCTTAAGAGGATGGAGGGGGGGCTTAGGAGGCACAAAGCACAAGGGCGCGATATCAAGGTCCGGTCCGGTGGCGATGGCGGAGAGCGGCTCAGGCCGTTGGAGGCGCGGAAGCAAAAGCAAATGACAGAAAATGGTTTGCTAAACGGCCAATTAACTTTTAAAGTTTCAAAAAAAATTTCCTTATTAACTTTAAAAATTTTATTATTAAAAAAATATCTGGCGGAAATGGCGCCACATACGGTTGGCCCGATGGCATTATCTGAGTTTCGCCTCGGGGTGTCGTCGAAATGCAAGCGGCGCCGAAGTTGACTGGCGGACCCGCGTTGACTCGGCGTCGGCGGATCGAGCGCCGGGCCGACAAAGAGCGCTTCTAACTTGCTATGCAGCGACAAAAAGCAAGCGGCGCCGAATCCGTTTTTGGGCCTGCCCTTGACTATTTTCCACCGAGTTGATTTGTTTTAGGGTAATTCGAAAGTCGCCCAATCCAATGGAGCCATCATCTTTGTCATTTGAGTTACTCATCGGCACCCTGTTAGGCCTCAATCTTGGCCCCTCCACTTTAAAGCTACAATTTCTTAACTTAACCTAACACCAAACCAAACAACAAAGAGAACTAACGACACATTGGCGTAGCCTCCTCCTAACTACCGTGCTTTACGAGTTAGTGTTTGGCCGGTGCTATGATTTGAACAACCGAAATCCGGCTCTGATACCAACTGGCGGACGCCCCGGTATATATCGACCCTCGGACGATATACATACGGGGACTTTCCCCCCATGGCGATCATCTCACCATGAGCGGGGCCCTCCGTGCAGTTCGGGCCATCGATGAAATGAGGCCCGAAGAAGGACACCGAAAGGGGTCATTCATTGCGCCTTCAATGGGACTCCGTCGGCGGAAGCATGAATACAAGGGTTAGCACCAAAGACGAATATACATAAATAACCACCACGAAGGGTGGCGCATCCATCAATATACCAGCGGCATAGAATATGCATCTAATCCTAAGAAAACACCCAAACCCCGGGTTCTACCCGGCTCGGACTCCGTGGGGATCGACAATTTGGGCCTCAAGAGATCGGCGGGGCCGAGTCTTGGCATGGCGTTGGCTGGCATAGAACATTGGCTAGGGTTGTCCACTCCATCCGCCCCTCCATTGCACACTTTGCGGATGGGTCAATTCATGCTATGGCTTCGCTATAGCCTTCGGGAAACCTTGGGACTGGGGCATCACCCTCTGAGCCTACTCGGGTTCATGGCCTGGTCCGATGAGGCAGGTCGGGGAAGCGTCCCCTTCGAGAATCACAGTGGTTCCATGGGTGAGCTAGAGAATACGTGCGCATCAGCGACCCGGCTGATCCGCATCCGTGCCGACTTACTCACCCTAAATCTACTCAAAGTGCAAGGTGCTCCATACGGATCACACCTTCCCACCGAGGGAGTGTCGGACCATACCCGCCCCTACGTGGCCGGCTATCGGGCCTAGCCCTTTGTAGGAGTCTCAGGAGCCTTGTATGCTCATGCAAGACCCCACCCCTCATGTCACCACTTGTGTTCCTTGTCCGGTGCTAAGCCGGACCATAGCATCTAGGACCCGGTGGGTTCTTGTGCACAGCCGCATTTAATGGGACTTCTGAGCTATCTAGGAGCATACTATTGCACACCCGGTTGAGGCCTCTACCCCACCGTAATCCCCGCTTTTGAGTCGAGGATCAAACAAAGAACTAACAATCCATCCTTTCAGAGTAAGAACCAGAATTGAATATAAAGAGAACTTGTTTGTACAATCAAGGGTTAGTTTCTATGATTGAATTACAAAGAGAACAGAGAAGGACAGACACAACCAAGTGTTAACTAGAATTCACATAGCCACCTACGAGATTACGGCTGGACTCATTCCCATGGGGGCCTCCATCTCCCGGCGGTTGAAGATTCGGTTGTGGCTTCACAGGGGACGGCCCCGGTATGGCGGTTCTCTGCGCAGTGGTTGATGGCGCTTCGGCTCACGGCCTTCCTTGGTCGATCTTCGAGGAGTCAATCGAGGGATAGGGGTCAAGTTGGCATCCAAACTTGGCAACCCCCATGCTGCCCAATCGATTGGGGCAGGTGGCGCCTTCCCAATTGGTAATTATCCCAATTTCCTAGGTTATAGGTTATTATTAATAATGTGTTAAATTAGCATAGCTAATTTAATCCTTTGTAAGGTAACCCCCTAGGTTGTAATTAAGTTCCCATACCCCCATGGTAGCGTACCTTGAGGGAGTGACGTGCTTGTATTTGTACGTGTCCCATATAGTAGACCGTATAAATACGTGGAACGTCACACCTCCTGATGACTAACACAGCTACAAACTCAAGAGAAACAGTTTCAGAAGACTTTAGCAAATAGAGTAGACTCAGCCACAGAAGGACTTTAGCAAATAGAGTAGACTCAGCCACAGAAGTAACCACGGTTACCATGAAATGTTGGCCTTAAACCTTATTTTCTGCCCGTATCATTCCCTCTGTTTATCAATATAAGACATGAACTTATTGGAAACCTGACTGAGGTACAACAGCAAATAGAAGTCCTGTTTACTCAAGAACTTAGATATAGAGAACTGAAACTCACTGAGTCGACTTCTATAAAAAGGAAGCTTAAATCATACTGCATAGCATCCATAGCCCCTCCTGTTCCCATATTGGTTTCCAATAAGCATCCCTTCATCTGTCTATAAAGTCGTTGCAGTCCCAAAGAGCCGATCCAATGAAGTGGCAGTTCAGTCAAGAAACGTCAAGAACAACCCAACCTGTAGGGCTTACCTATTGCGGCATCTTAGCGCTAAGAGTCCCAATAGCAGAGCAAATCCACGATGTCCTCCATGCCCTTCACATACGCATGCCGGATTTGAAGGTCGAAATCAAAAAGGGCAAAATCAAAACCAAAATCAAGGCTAAGGAACGCATGCCGGATTTGGAGGTCGAAATAAAAAGGGGCAAAATCGAAACCAAAATCAAGGCTAAGGGATTTTTCCCGATTTTTGGCAAATCGGAATTGTTTTCCGGCAGGCGAAAACCTCGAAACCTTAGGAAATCAAGTTAAGAGAAAATTCCAAAAAGTTTTCGGAACCCCGGAAAAACCAAATTTAAACAATAGGATAAAAGATGGAGCAAAAAGCGAGGGCCGAAAATAGGGCACTAGAGTGGAAAGGCAACTAGAGTGGAAAGGGCACCCACAATTAGCATTGTCACAGACTTGGTCCAGTACAGCTCCCCTCTGCTTGACCACACAAGCCACCTACAAAATTAAAAGAACGGGATACAAAATGATTGGACATTAATTGTCACTCGTCTGAAACAGAATGCCAGGCCCAGAATGGATTCTAAATATAGCAACTGCTTACCCTCTTTGATATTATATGCATAGCATATACCACAATCTGCACTCAAGTCCTCATGTGCAATGTTTCTCCTGCATAAAGAATGCAGATACATCCAATTTTCTCAGGAATCTTACTGATATTCTAAACCAAGTACCACTTTCTGATATTTTCATTCAGCTTCTTCCGAAGTGGTGCTATAGACATCACTGATCCAAAAAAATCTACATCTAAATTAGAAAGAGTAACAAGTCTTAGATATCCAAAAAAGAAATTTACAGAAGTGTTCAATGAATTTGTATATGTGATATTGCAATGTACATACTCTGGTAATGACTGAGGAGATAAAGGATCAACTGTTATTGATAACGAGCAGTGGCAACCTGATAACGAGCATCCATGTCACAACAAACATCGAAACATCAAAATGGAACTACCCAAGCTTAACGACGACCATGCACCAAACAGTCTATAACTAAAAAGGAAGATGGCAGACACACGCCCCTACATGGAAGGGCCAATCAACTCAATTGCCGTGACTCCTGTAATAGTCCTCCACTTAAGTCAGAGAAACTGTGCAATAGGTGCATCTAAATAGCAAAACATTATAATTTTTCAGAAAGGCCTTGAGGAAGTTTACCATATCTATGTCCAATGGGATTGCTTAATCATCATGAAGTTATCAGTACTTTCTCTTCTCTTTTCTTCACAAGTTGTATGAATTAACCTAACAAGTTGTGAAATCTGAGAACTTCTGGGCTATGAAAACGAATCTCTATGTTTGTAGCATTCAAAAGGCTCAATATTAAACAAAGAAGATCCATTACGAAACAACAAAACAAAAAACATCCAAACACATTCTCGGATTACAGGAGATAACCCTTCATGCCCAGCACCTTGTTTTATGCAGTTTGAAAGCTAACATCTAAAAGCAGGTTCAGAATGGATTCCCATGTTAACTAAAACACTAAAGATGGCACCCGCTTCCGAGCATGATCTGGTACTAGTTGTTGAAGAAGTTATAAACTGGTACCTTTCATCCTAAAGACAATAACATAGTCTTATCAGAGGAACAACAAAAAGCTGAAACGAAACAATGAAAAAGCTGAAGCGCAACAATGAAACAAGGCTGCAACCAGCATGCAAAACCCATGCAGCGGCGCGGTTGCTTGGATGGTAATGCTAAAAGGAGTTTATCCCTGTGGCAGAGCAGAAGGGAGAAGGATGGTTGGGTTCTACTTAAAAAAAAAGCTTCTGTCCTTGCAAACCCCAGATATTTCGAATTAGAGCTTGGAAGAAGCACACAGAAGCATGAGAAGAAACAAAAAAAGAGAAGAAGCCACATACCTCAGACTTAACCCTTAAAAGAAATTGGAGCGAAGAAGACTCCTTGCAAATCAATAGAATGTTCGCGGCATCCCTAAAATGAAAGACGAGAAGGAAAGAAACATGGACGGCAAATTCTTGGAAGGAGTTGCCCTAGGAGTCGGAGGCGGAGTCGGCAGTGGGACACGAATTTGATTTTTCCCCTTTCTTCTTCCTTTTCCCCCCCGTTTTTTTAACTTTCCTTTTTATTTTTAGATTTTAACCATTAGAGCGCAAAAAGTTTTGCAAAATGAATGTATTTGACCATTACAGTCCATGCCAACAAGTTCAAGGAAATAAAAATTGTAGTTGTGCAATAATATATTTATTAATGAAATTGAAACTTCCACCATAACACACAGAGATATGTACATGTTTAACATACAACAAAACTTTATATCATTTCAAATGTTGTTGCATAGGATCTCCTTGGTTTTAGTTGTTGCACAAATTATGGAATCACAATCGCCACTTAACAATAACAAGATTGTACAACAAACTTCCATTTGATACGTATTAGTCTTCCTGCAAGGTATGCTTATTAATGGACATAATCGGGATTACATGTAACCATTGTCACATATGTTTTCTAGGGTTATTTCAAGCTCTTGCCTCATATATTTTAGGAATAATGTCTAAGGATATTTGTAGGTTTACACTATAAAAGTACTATGCTTCATGAAATTCGAGTATACACCTATAATGTCACTAAACATGGTATCATTTGCCATGGACACACACCTCTACGACGTTAGAAGCCTGTATACACACACATCCCTACATATACTCAACATCACATGAATTGCATTAGAGGATCATCTCCAACATGATGCTTACATGTAGCAGTAGCAACAACAATACCACGTTCCATTACACTTCAATTACCATCATGTGAGTACTCATTACATCTACCACTTTTTACGATTGCATGTCATTTATATGAAACTTACAGTTGTACAATCACTTTGAAATATGACATTTATAACACAGTACCACTACCACCATCTCACAATTACACGAGTAATTTCTGCATCATATAAGGTCAATTTTTTACTCATTTCACTTACAAATTGTGTGATTATCTATTAAGTCTGCATACTCTGTTTAATCTACCTATTCTATTCTCTTCTATCTAGGCTTGCCATTACATCATTCGCCTATTCATGTGCCCACCACGATTAATGCCCGGCATCGCCGGGCACACGTTTCTAGTATTGATTGTATTGTTAGTTGCAACAGCCCCAACTATAACATTTTACATAAGGCATCTCTTCTGCAGCTTTATGATAATTTAATAGAGGAAAGTATTAACACCTTACTAGGTCCAATGTCCTTATCACTCTTTTAATTGAATGCCCTATGCTCAAGATATATCTCTAGATAATGGATTTTCCATGGGAAGCTATCCATTTCCTGCATCCATAACCGAGCACATTTGATTGAACTCAATTGAACTTGTCCCAAGTCTGTAATCCCAAGTACATGATGGTGCTTCTGCAATCACAATTTTATCAGCCAAAATCTTCACTGCAGATGATTTTGAGGTCTCCAAATGACCGCTCCATTGTCAGTTCGTGAGGCTACAAATTGCCGTGAAAAGATCTTTGTTCCTTTTCCACAAATGTCCTCCCCATGTCCGCCCCTTTCTTGGCTATTTTTGTTGTATCCATAGGTTGTGCCTTGTCTAAATTTTTGCACATGTCATGCATTCTCTTTATACTAAGGATTTCATGCACCAACCTCTTCATGTCATTTGCAGTATACACTGTCTTGGGCATTTCTCCATCATATGCAAACTCATAGATATACTCGAGTATGCTACCTTGCTCGTGCCAAATGACTTTCTTGACTTCGTCCTCGTTTCTCCCATGTACACCGCTTTGTTTCACCACCCGCACGTTGGTCGAAACTGGGTCTTTCTATGTACACGTAGTGGTCTGGCCTAAACCACTCTTCTAAGAAACTGCTTGATTGGGAATATGCACCTCCTTCGTGCATTTAGGAACTTGTCTCCCCCATACTGCTAGACGAGTGTTCTTTATAGAACTCACGACCTCAAAAGAGTTCCTAGAACTGGCGACCCCATTTGAGCCGTTTTTAGCCTTTTCCTTCAATCTTGCGAAGTCCTTATGCTCCTCTGGCATTCTTTTGGACTTATGCTGCTCATAAAATATTTTGCAGCATCTCTTGGATTTGTCATTGCTAAATCCATTATTGTTAAGAATTCTTCTTAACAAGACTAAGATCCCTAGAGTAATTTTAAAGACTAGATTTATCCCATATCTAGTTACCTCTAGTATCTTTCTAACTTTTTCTTCGTGCTTCATTACTCCTAAGATCATGCGTGTGGTTGCCCTACTTTCTATAATTGCTCCTCCTTGAGTTTTGATACCATGACACAAATATGGAAGGAAGAACAAAAGTATATTGATTGTATTGTTAGTTGGAAGAGCCCCAACTATGGCTACATATAAAAACCTAAGAGATATGTCTCTTGGATACAGACTTGACTCTTCATTAAGGACATGACTATACATAAGGTGATACCCTTAGACATGATTGCCAAATCATCTTATGCCATGTCATCCTATATGATGACAAGGCTGCTGAGGTGGAAGCTTGCTTCCTCAACAATTGTGGCTAAATGGTGGCTGGATTTTCGATCCGACCCCTGCTGTCGCTATGGCCAGCATAAGAAGCTTGAGAAGCTTTGTGCCAACACCATGGCCGAAGCTTGATTCTAAGCCAGAACGCTTGAACCGTTTCTTTGCTTACCTTGACGTCGTGGAGCAGCAACAAGTCTCTGATTCTTGCTCTGATTCCAGAGCAAGAATCGGCTCCTTGTTGCTGTTCCAGATAACAGCATAAACATATGTTCCCTTCTAATTGTGACGACGGAGACATGCAAAAACTCAAAAACTCATGGTTGAAAATAGGGCAAAAACTCCAGAATGCCCTTAAGATCTTGAACTTGCAACGGCATACAGAGGACTTGCTCTGCCAATGGAGATTCCACAGCCTTCTTTCATGTCAAATTTCTTATTATCAGGCACCTTCCAGTTAAATGCATGCAGAAGATGAGCAAGAGTGGTTTCTACCATCCTGAGACCCATGTTCATGGCTGGACAAGATCTTCGACCTGAGCCAAAAGGTATGAGCTCAAAATCTTGTCCTCTGACATCTATGCTGCTCTGCATAAACCTGTCTGGATCGAATTGAAGTGGTCTGTCCCACACTTGAGGATCTCGCCCAATTGCCCATACATTCACAAATAACCTTGTTCCCTTTTTAATATCATAACCTGCTACAGTGCAGTCATCTATGGCTCTGTGTGGAGCCAACAGTGGTGTTATTGGATGCAGCCTAAACGTTTCTTTTACAATTGCTCGCAAATATTTCAGATTTTCTAGACATGATTCCGTCAAAACACCATTTTTACCCACTGCCTGATCTAGCTCCTCTTGTGCTCTCTCTAGAATTCTTGGAGCCAGGAGAAGCTCAGAAAGTGCCCATAGCGAAGTGTTTGTAGTTGTATCGCTCCCTCCTAGAAGAGCATCCTAATTCAAGAAATTTAAGTTAAAGGATTGGAAGGAAGGAAGAAAAAAAAAGGGGCTCTGAGATTTTACCAGAATGACACCTTTAACCACATCGTAGTCCACTAGAACATCATCTTGAGATGCAGATAACAGTGCATCAACAAAGTGCCAAGAACTCTCACCCTTGTTATTCTCTCTGTTCTGTTTATGCTCCATAATTACCTTATGCAAAAACTGGTCTAATTTTGTGTGGAGCTTTGTCATTTTGCCCTTAAGCCCCTGCAAATCTAGCCACCATAGTTGAGGAAAGAAGTCTGCTATATTAACAGCTCCAAGCAAGGACAATAATTCATGGAGGAGCTCAGAAAAATGAGCTGCTTCATCTGTTGCCTCTCCAAAGAATCTCTTCCCCATTGCCACTCTTGTTATAATATTGAGATTCGTTGCAGAAATCAATTTGGTCAAATTGATTTCCTTGCCATGCTTGCTTTCCTGTCTTATGATTCTGATCATACACATCACCTCCTCAGCTCTGATATGTTGGGTTTCTTCAACTCTTTTAGGTGAGACAAGATTGAGAGTGAAAAGCTTCCTCATGTGCTTCCAGTGATCACCATAATCTGCTACACCAAGATCCATTTGATCGTACAACAGAATTTTGAATGCTAAGAGGGGGGGTCGAGACGAGAAGTTGCGGTCATGGACTTTGAGAAACTCCTTGGCCATGAGGGGCGATGAAGCAACTACGGTAGGATGGGAACCAAATTTGAGGAGCATAAGGGGGGCATGTTTTTTTGCAAGTTCATACAGATCCTGGTGAAGGCGCCGGCTGAACAAGTGCAGATGGCCAATGATGGGCAGAGCAGGAGGCGATGGTGGAGCTCTTTTTTTGTTTGGTAGAACAAAGGCAAGTCCAGCCAGTGTTGCAAGCAAAAGTGGAACAAGAAGAAGAACGAGGATTGGTGTCTCTTCGCCATAGCTGAAGCTGGACAATCGAAGCCCCATGTCTTTCTCCGTTTTGAGACTGGCCATGGTTTTTTCAGAGGATTTTATCCTCGCAAAAAAGTATCAACTTGCTTTTGATTTGATCCTCCCCTCAAGTCAATTCCCTTCCGTGTTTAAGAATTCTTGATATTAGATATTTTTGAAACACGTTACAAATTTAATACACGTTTCAAATACCCTTGTTTGAATTAACCCCATGTTTTAATAATGTGGCTGAAATGTGAAATGTTATATTTATAACATAAGGTTTTCAATGGTGTGATTGGAGTATTCGTATATTACATGGTATTTTGCTGACGGTGGCAAGGGTGATTCGAAACCCTAGAATATTGGGCGGGCATCTTGGAGCTCTGGATGCCCGGTTGGCCGGAACTGTGAGTTGTTCCTTGGGGTGCTCCAGGGATGGCGGAGCTGCCTCTGATGTGTCGTGCCTATCTGGTGTTTCTTTTTTTGGAGTTCTGGATAAGCTGGGGTCGGGGTCGTTGGCCGGGAGCGGAGGTGGAGTGTTCTTGAAGGGGAGATAGGTAAGCCAGCCTTGTTGTTTTCTGTGGCTTTGTTTTTCTTTGTGGTTTTCTGCCATGTCTATGAAGAGGGCAGCCAGAAAGGGGAAGAGTGCCCGTTGCTCTGCCCCTGGTTCTGTGAGCCAGATCTTGAATGTGAGTTCTTCCAATTCCCAAGAGAGTGGTCGTGATTTTTGTGGTGAGCAGGACTGGAACATCATAGATGTGAGTGTCACCTTAGGTCTGTCTGGGCAGGATGTCCCTATGAGAAAAATCACTACAAGAGGATGGGGGTATAGTGTCAAAGCTTGTGTCAAGGCATAACACTAGTGACAACTTTGTAACAAATGCCAATAATTTGACACAAAATGCTTCCCTTGTGTCAAAACTGTGTCAAGGGCATAGTGTCAAATTGTTTCTCAAAGCAACATCAACTTTTTTGTCAACTTTATATTGCATTTTTAACTGTTATTGCAACAACTTTTAAATGAATGTTGTGCCAACATTCCAAGAAAAGCTTTTTCAGACTTAAAACAAAGCATCAGTAATTTTTGCGTCTAGTACTTCATCAACATATGAGGTGCACACATCACACCAACATTGCTCTATGAGGTGGGGATGGGGAGCGGAGGAAAAAAGTTCCCTTTTTTTTCTTTTTTTTTTTTTTCTTTTTTTTTTTTTTTTTGGGGGGGATGATCAGATCTTTGTAGCTTTATAAGTAGTGTAAATGAGAAACAAGTAAAACATTTCTTAGAATGATACGTTTAACAATTAGTTGGCATCCGATGGAATATGAAGTGATGTGGGGTCTCAGAGATTATCAATTTTTATACTTTTTTAAATCTTGGAAGTATACAAGACTTTGTTTGATATGAGTTGTTGTTGTTCCTAGATCATGTTATACTTCGTTGTAGTTCCTACCATTTATGCTATGTATGCTTACACTCTATCTTGAATAGGTAGTTTATGGTGTCATGCACGTGGCCGAAGCTACGTTTTATATCCTTGTTGTTTATGTACCTAAGTGTTCAGTTTGAGATCATATATGGATGAGATACCTAAGTATTTGAGGTAATATTTGACTTGCCAATAGCCGAAACACTACTTCTAATACGAACCACTATTGTTGTGCCACCGATTATTCTATTAACGTGGAACCCTAGGGCAATAAATGCAAGAACGATGGTTAGCCAAAACACTACTAATAAGAACCATTATTATTATGCCGTCGATTGATTTACTAATGTGGAACCCTATGGATGAGATACATAAGTATTTCAGGCAATATTTGACTCACCAATAACCAAAACACTACTAATACGAACCATTATTGTTGCGTCATCGATTGTTTTACTAATGTGGAACCCTAGGGCAATAAATGCAAGAACAATGGTTAGCCAAAATAGTACTTTTAATGCGAACCATTATTGTTGTGCCGCCGATTATTCTACTAACGTGGAACCCTAGGGCAAAAAATGCAAGAACAATGGTTAGCCTTGCGTAATGCATAACAACGGCTAGTTTGTACCTCTGCTCTATATTTCGGTTTTCATTCTAGAGCGATTGACTCTCAGATTCATATGTGTTGTGCAATGCATAACAATGGTTAATTTGTACCTCTATATTATTAGTGCTTTTATTGACTCTATATTTCAGTTTTAATTCCAGAGCAATATATTGAATCTCAAATTCATATGTGTATTTGGGTATGGAATCCAAAATAGGTATTGCCTCTCAAATTCATATGTGTATTGGGTATATAATCCAATTGTGTATTGGGTAGAGAATCCAAAAATAGGTATTGCCTCTCAAATTTATATGTGTATTGGGTATAGAATCCAAAAATGTTGCCAGACTCTCAATTTCATATATGCACTTGACAAGTATAATCCAAAAAAAAAGAATTTGGTGCACTTTATTCAATCGTCCCGAGCTTCCATCCTTTATGAAACAGCTATTGTGAGACTACTTATTTAACGGTTAGGCTATGTAGGCTCTATACAACGTCCACCTTAGTGCATAGTGGCATTAATCTTCATATGTTTATCCATTCAACGTCTTATGTTTACTTCTTTGCAAATTATGTTCAAGGGTTCCATAAAGTAGTCTAGGGCTTTTGGACTTTTATTTTCGCAAAACAATACTCTCTCTCCTAGCTTTGATCTTTTGTGTTTTCTTAGTTACAGCATAAGGCTTTGAAATATGTCAAGAAAACAAGAACTCTGTCTTTCTCATAGTTTTGAATTTTTGTATTTTCTTAATTACAGCACAAGGCTTTGAAATATTAAGAAAACAAACCCGAGTGTAATCTCTAAAGTTTAGAATATAAAGAAGGAAAAGGAAATTGAGACTGGAAGTGTTACATTTTATATATCAGTAATAGATGTCTAATTATGTTCATTCTTACACTCTACTTGTTGGATATGTGCAGAATGTATGTCAGATTGGTAGTGAACCAACAAGGAAAGGTAAAAAATATTCTTTCCTAACTAATTGTCCTTTTAAGTGATTTATTCCAATATAGTTTGTGTGGGCATGCCTGAAATGGTCTACAGTGTAATTGGCTGAAATTTGAAGGTTTCCTACAATTTAACTATTTTTGAAGATCAGATTAAACTGTTGTAATCATTCATCTCCATCTGTTGGTTTCAGATATACATATGAATTTGGCAAATAGGAGAAGAATGAAAATCTAGCAGAAAGAAGAATGATGGCAATGAAGGTGCTGGGGGATCCATTGAATGGAAAGAATTATTATAGATAGAAAGGAGCTTTATGAGCATCTCAATTTATTGCCTTTGAGCATTTGAATTGTTGAAACTTAATCTATATATGAAACTGTTCGACTTCTTCTAGGGATGCCAATGCCCTTGAACATGTCAAGACAGCACACTACCAGCGCCACATAAATCCCACATTGGAACGAGGCCCGCAATGCTACCTGCGTACCCACTTGCCCATGAAAAGGCGCAGACTCATTGCCTCCATTCGCACCGGGGCACATCATTTTCGAATTGAGACGGGCAGATGGATTGGTGAGCCACGCCAGGACAGGCTCTGTCAATGCTGCCAAATGGGAGTCATTGAGGATGAATCTCATACCCTTCAAAGTTGCCCAACATATGATCAAATTCGGACGCTATTATGCCGAAGTTGGCGGGCCCGCGGCCATTACATGTGACATTGAGCACAAAGATCCGTGCGGGTCTTTGGGATCATACCTTGAGGAGGTTATGGACATGCGAGATCAGCTATGTCCTCGAGCACACACTTGACATGTATATATACATTGATGTATATTTGTACAGTTTGACAACATTCTTATGCGCCGCGGTTTTCCCTCGAAAACCCGCCGGGTGGGTTTTTAACCCGGACAAGAATAAGTTTGTCAAGGCCCTTATGGGTCCCATAGGCCGATTGGCCTCAGTGGACGATAAAATATCATTCTCATTCTCATTCTCATTCTCTATCTTTTAATTGTCTTGCGACTTATAATTTTAAAATCAAAGAAAGGCAATCTTGAGTATAATATTCAAGCACAATATGGTTTCAAGGGAGTTGCAAAGTTTGACACTATTATTTTCTTATCATAATTTATGTTGTTTATCTTGGTGCTACAACAGACACTTGATTGACACAATTTGATGCAATAGTTGATGCAAAGTTTGAGACACTTTTGTCACAAACATTTTTTTTCAATTGATTAGATATACAAGCTTGTAACAACATTGTTATAGTGTTGCCAAAGCACTTGATAATATACTACTAATACGTTGGTTATAATATCTTTGAAATATAGATGGTGTCTTGACACAAAATTGTTGCAATGTTGTTGCTATTGTGTTAAAAATTGCCTTTGTGTCAAATTTGTGACATTTGAGTGTGTCACAATCTTGTCATAATAGTTGACGCTCGGGTGACAACTTTGTGGCAAATGATCGCGTCAATATAGTGTCAAGAATGTGACAATATTTGGAGTTCAACAGGTCCTATTTGTGTCAACAATTTTGACGTTATACTTGACGATATTGGCACCCTCCCTTGTAGTGTTTTATGATGGTCTTGTGGGATTTTGCAATCGGAGGTGTGTTGCTGGAGCTGTGGCCATGGAACGTGGTGCTACTGTAGATCATTTGCATTGTCAGGCTATTTTTAGAGCCCGGTTTAAAAGCCCTAGGACCATGAATGATGCCATAAAAAAAAAGATTTTAATTGGGTTTGTAAGCCTCCTGGTGTGATCTTGTTGTGTAAAGCCTTGAAGAACACTCGTCTTCATTGTGTTGAGGGTATGATTGGGTATTGTATGAAGGATGTGGAAAAGGTTCATTATGTCTGCCATCTTCATAATGTGAGTGAGGCTGCCATCGAGAAAGGTAAAGATTTGTATTTGAGATGGGGAGCCGGTGATACCAAAAACTTAGTTGTTTTTTATAACAAAAACTTGATGAATCGAGCTGTCCATTTTGTTAACTATCATGGGAACCGTAGATTGACTGCTAGCTTGTTGTTTACACTGGCCAGAATGATTCGTTCTAGAAAATTTACATTGTCCAGTTCTTGGATTATCCCTTCCAATACTGCCCATATTAATGAGCACCGTGTCCGGGCTGCATGGAGGGTGCTGCTGAATCCTTCTCAGTGCATGCCATCGGATATGAGGACAATTTTGTTTGGGCTGCCAGCAGGCTTTGTGCCTGTGGAGCGCAATGGGCCTGGGAGGAGGCGGTATTGGGATGATGCCATTCCTATTGATGAACAAGATAATAACTTTGAGGATATTTATGATGATTCTTATAGTCGAGACAGTGACGATGTTGTCATTCTTGAGCCTGGTGTGGATTTCATCCCTGTGCACAAGGGCGATTGCACCATGGTTGTTGGGTGATGATCTTGGTTGCCTCTACATTGTACAGTTGGGTTTTGTTTTCATGGCTTTCTTTGTTTTTAGTTGCAGGGAATATGGAGACTGATGGGGAACCAGTTGCTGGCGTGGAGCAACCTGCAGTGTCTTTGCCTGACTCTTTTATTTCTTCTGCTGTAGAGGCATCCCATCCAGACCCTGTTGTGTTCTCGGCTGAGCCTGGGGCAGTGTTTTGTGCTCAAGAGTTTGTTAATAGCATTATCCAGGTTGGAACTGAGGCGCATAGGATTGCGGCGTCCTTGCGCTTGCTCAGGCGGCAGCTTAACGGGTTTTATGCCTCAATTCAGAATGCTATATCTGTTGTGGAGTGGGATCAGTTGGGGGTGCCCGTTTCTGAGTTGCACATCTTGCGCTCTCATATGAGCCTTGCCAAGGTCTTGCTTGTGCAAAAAATACGGCAACTAGATGAACTTATTAGGCATGCACAGAGTGGCTGCACTATGAACTGATGTGTTCACATGTTCTTGTTTCTGTTTTTGTGTATGGGCTTGAGAGAACTCCTTCTGGTTTTATATTGTGGAAATAATAGGTTTGTTTCTGTTCTAAATGTCGTGTTGAATGTGTTTCAGTAGCATGGAGATGCTTGACAGGTATGATTGCTTTGCTGCCTCTAAATTTGACATGTGTTTGCAGTACATTTGTGTGACATCTGTTTGAGCGGCCTGTGTGACGGCCCCAGCTCCTATATGATGCCCCGATCGTATACAAACTGGAGATCATCCATCAAACCAGCATCTGCTCGCTGACATGAGGCTGTCCACCTAACATCGGGCTCTTGCTGGTGGCCAAGAACCCGACGGGGAAGAATGGACGTGTCATTCATCCCGTCTCCCTCGGGATCGATCTAGCTGTGGAAGCGTAAACACACATGAGCACATGGCATCAATCAACAATAACATACCCACCTCGAAGGGTGGTCCACCATATCACAGTAGCTGCAACAACACATCAGTACATCAACATAATATGGGGAAATCCTACCCAGGCTCAGACTCTTGGGGAAAGACTGACGGCTTGGGTCTCCGGATAACAATGCAGACAGAATTTATGGCAAATGGATTTGGCTGGCATAGAAACATGGTCGTTGGGTAGTCCACTCCATCCGCCCCTCCTGTGCATACTTTGCAGATAGGCTGAAAAGTATTGGAGCCTGACCGTAGCCTGCCGGGTTCATAGCCAAAGGGGCTACTACTGGGTTGCATCTCCCCAGCTCCCGATGAGGCAGGAGGAGATCACTCTCCTCCAGAAGGTTCATGCCAATCACAGGCGAGCTAGAGAGCCACTGCTCGTATACGAAAATGACGCATCACCCAAGAGGTGTTGAGCCCATACCCTGCCCGCATGCAGTGCCAGGGTATTAGGCCTAGCCCACAACGTTCCCCGGCCGTCGCTACGCACCAGAGGGATTAACTGTGATCAGACAAGCCCTTTCTTGTCAGCCGGTCTAGCTCCGCCACCCACAACCAAAGGCTCTTCTTATGCACAGCCGCATTAATTGGGAATTAATGGGCTAAAACTATGATCATACAACTACTTGGGCTCTGGGTCTCTACCCCCTTCCCAATACACAAGAGTGGCGCATAGAATGTCAAAACATCATCACAACAGAACTGAAAATATTAGAATACATCTATTATAATCTACCTAATCATACATGGTTAGGTTCCTTTGTTAGTGTCTATCATTCTTAGGCTGTAGGGGTCGCCTATAGCTAAGAATGAATACTAAACCTACTGAAAGAGGCCTGATAACTCGGATCTACCTATCGAATCAACTGCTCACCCGCATCTTGGCGGTTCCCACTCCCCCGAAAGCGCCCATGCCGATCTCGGTCCGCCGATCTTGGATCGAAGCCGCAACCTAGGAAAACCGACTTCGCCGCCCGCTCAGCAGAAATGCGCCCCTCTCGCTGCTAATCCGAGACTCGTGGGCTGAAAACCAAAGGGTTTCCCTTTTAGGGTTCATGCCCCTTTATCTCCACGCATTTAGGGCTGGTCCCTTTTTGGTCAATGGGTCATTGCCACATGGCAAAAAGGGATTATATTCACATGTTGCTTTAACATGTGCAATATAATGGTTCACAAGATCGTACCCTAGGGTACTACCCTTTCTTTCGCCGCCGTACATGTCGTCTGAGTCGACATGTACTAGTGACGTGTCAGTATAATATACGTATTCATATCGTATGTTATGCTGGAACGTTACATTCTCCCCACCTTAAAATGATGTTGTCCGCAGCATCGAGGTTCTCCCCACCTTGGGATCTTCCTGTCCTGCAACCAACTTGATGCATGCAACAATTATTATAGTTACACAATTATTAGAATTACTCTAAGGTAATGTTTAAGACATTACTGTACTATTTCATTATCCAATTAACTTATCACTTCATAACTTAATCAACGTAAGGTAATTACTAACCTTACTTAATACAACATTTAAGTTTATCAAAGTTTATCAATTTCATACAAAATTTTACACTTCCAAGGTACTCTTCATCCCTTGCAACACGTTATAACAAAATTTGTGTTGCAAGTCTTTGCACCTTGAAATCCTGCATTAATTTTACAATATCTATAATTACATACTTACTATCTCACACAAGATTTAAGCGATTAGTTTAAATGGTAGAAATCATAACTACTCTAGAACTATCTATACAAGTGCTCGTTTTTTTTTTTTTTTTTTTTTTTTTTTTGAAGGACGACAAGCTTTATTCACCAAGTAAGAACTAGAGCACCATGAAATGCAAAGACAGGATTATAACCCCAGTGGACAAACCGATCCAACTGAGCACAACCACCTGCAAATGCAAAAGAATGAATCTGTAGGTAAGTATGCCTGATCAGTATTTTCTTCTCTTGATCAAGAGAAGAACAATTGTAAGCCATAACAATTTTATTTTGTGCCCACTGAAGAACAATCTCATCTGCAGTATCTACGCCCTTAAAGATAAACAACCTCCTTCTCTTCCAGATTGACCATAAAAGCCAGCCACATGCAAGATGAAAAGCTCGTTTCTGTAGTTTGGGCCAAGCATCGGGATAGATAGCGAGCAAAATTTGCTGGCTAGATCGAGACATGCCAAATAGGGTCAACAACCAAGACCATGCCTGCCGAATCCGCTCACACAAGAAAAAACAATGCTCAATACTCTCAACCCTTTGCAGGCATAAAGGACAGAGCTCTGAAATCCGATTATCCATTTTATGGACCAACCTGTTGACTCTGAGGCATCTATGGATCACTTGCCACCACAAAACTACTACTTTGGGATGCGACTCCCAAAGTATAAGTGCTCGTGATGCGACTCCCCGCCAGTTCTTCGTTTTCATTGGCCTCCTGGATTCACACCACACTAGAATATTAATGTAAAGTTGGTTATAAGGGAACCACCCCATCTATTTACATGACAATTCGGTGCAAGTACATTCAATCATAAGATTGAGCCCTCCCACTTTCTTCGAAAAGAAAATGGTCCTGCACCCCTTCAGTGACGTTGTACACAACGTCATATCTATTCTCTCCCCTTAAGAGGTTACACGCTTCTTACTTAGCGCATTAATTTACTAGCCTTAGCTGACATATATAACCATCTAAGATGGATGCACATATTATGTTATCATTTATTTCAATATAGTTATGGGTTACCTACTTAGTTAGAACGATTCTAAACCACAAGGTTTTGTCATCATGACAATTCCTTTTGTCTCAAAAGACTATTTGATTACTAATCTCCCAGCGTAGGAAGAGGATGCTTCTTCCATCGTGGTCGTGGAGACAGCGCCCTATAATGCCTATATGCCGCTTATGCCTACACCTTTAGTTGCCTGAGACGTGGAGGATAGGGTCCTTCCCGTAGGCATTGACTAGAGGTGCTTTCCTATCAATGCATTCCTGAATGACCTCTTATCTCTCGAGGTCGTCTACTTCCGTGGGACGGAAGTAGACTTTTTAATCTACATTCCACTCATCCAAGCGGAACCGTGGTCATGCCTACATTGACATTACACCACGTCCTAGAGATCACTGTGGTGGTCCCATCATCGGTAAATACGCATGCAACCCATACCTAGCATAGGCTGCATGCGTAGATTAACTTGAAACTTGCATGATCTCTGCTGGCTCCTTTAATGTAACGGGCCCATGGTAGACCGCTCGAGTATTCGATCCTTGAATGTGCATGTGGGGCATTCCCGAGACACCGGCATAAATGGGTAGAAGCGACTACTCATAAACGTCTAGACGGTTTTGCCCAGTTGGTTAAGGACATGTCGGTTAGGAACGTTGGAAGGTTGGTATCGATGCACGTGTCTTGAGTTCGAGTCTCCATGGGTGCCTATATGCATGGGTAATTTGCAAAGACTTGGTAATCATTGTGACATGGTATAGCATCCATAGGTCTTGAGTTCGAGTCTCCATGGGTGCCTATATGCATGGGTAATTTGCAAAGACTTGGTAATCATTGTGACATGGTATAGTCTTGGATGCTCGAGGACAAGCATAGTTCTAGTGGAAGAGACTGTAACGGGCCCATGGTAGACCGCTCGAGTATTCGATCCTTGAATGTGCCTGTGGGGCATTCCCGAGACACCGGCATAAATGGGTAGAACCGACTACTCATAAACGTCTAGACGGTTTTGCCCAGTTGGTTAAGGGCATGTCGGTTAGGAACGTTACATTTAATGCATGCGATTAACATAATTACCCTAAGGTAATATTTATGAATTAACATTATCATAGTATCGGATACATTACTTCCGATAGTACAATTATATTCACTCTAAGCTTTGCAATATTTAACGACTTTTAGATCGTGATTATTTAAACAATAACCCTGATTTAGACTTATTGTTACATAGACAAGGTTTTAATTATCATACACAAGAATTAGTCTTATTTTAGATGTACATTGCATGTACTATCCTTTTATATTCTAGAGATTCCCCCTTTCTTAGCTATTTAAACTCTTGGAATATTCCTACCAATCGAATTGATGCCATCGTAACAAGTTGGCCGGACTTGTTAGATTACTTCTTTTCTTTCGGTTGGATTATTCTTTTGGAGGTACTAGATTTATACATGGTCAACAATTATCCTAGTAATGATTCCTTCTTAGCGAGGTGATCAATCTCACCAAGTGGTTTCAATATGTTGGACGTCTGTTAACAATCGTGTATAATTATAGTTACTCCTATGCATTTCCTTCCCAATCCTTGACGCTTAGCTCAATATTGGGGCAATCCTTTCAGCGAGAATATCTGGAAATGCCTTCTAATCCCAATACAGATGTTACCGTCTATACATTGAACCTACTAGGCCCCATGGCCTTAGATCCTTGAGCTTGCTAGAAGCTTATCCACTCGTTTTCTGCTTGAAGTAGCAAGGTGACGTTCTTCCGAGTCGCTCGATACTTTAGTCTCCTTGACGTTGGCTCCTCTTTATGTAGAGGTTGACTTTGTTCGTTAGAAGCCTCTCATTGCTGGTGGCTTTGATGGTGTAGTTGATCACTTGAAATCTTCCATGCCGCTTTTCAAAAGCCTGAAGGTGGCGCCGTTGAAAAAAAATCTTTCATCTTGAACTCTTTGTCTTGGCAGCTAAAGGACGACTATGTATCCGATATTGTTTCTTCGACTCCATCGACGTCTCATACGTCAAGTCCTCTTGTTGCCCGAAGAGTGTTGAGGATGTTGATTGCTTCACCCCTGCAAATTGCCTGACATCTCTTCCTTTGATCTGTTACGCTATGGGAGGGAAGGAATAACAAGGGAACTATATATGCAAAGCATATAGCTTACATAATTACCATCTTTATATTATAATGTTATACCGTAAGTGCGTAGTGCATCGCGCCCTAAATTGGGCGGTCCGGATTAATCTACCCAATGGTGTAGATGATGTCACGTTAAAAGCCTTTTTAGTTAGCTTAAAAAAAGAAAAAAAAAAAGGGTTTGGACGTATTAGGGTTCTGTTAGTTTTTTGTGGCTATGGCGGCCACGGCAGCCACGGTGCCCAAGGGAAAAAATTGGGCGAAAATAGTGACGAAGATCTAGCCTGTGCAGTTAAGTACAAATCAAATTCCTTCATATTCCTTAGAGGCTGAACTGGGTGATTGTGTAAGAGCAGCAAAGGTGGAGGAAGAGGGTCGTTGAGTTGTTGACCGGCGTGTCACCGAAAAGCATTTCGATATCGATTTGATTATGCATCCTGGCTTTGGGGCAATGCCGTGAAATGGTTATTGGGCATGTGCAAATTCCTGTTGGTATTGCTGGACCATTAAAGCTTGATGGCATAGAGTTTATGATTCCAATGGCCACCACGTAAGGTTGCCTTGTGGGCCGCATACAAATCGTGGTTGCAAGGCCATATCTCAATCCGGAGGTGCTACAAGCGTTCTACTACGAGATGGTATGACCAGAGCCCTTGTAGTGAAATTCCCTCTCGCAAAAAACGCGTAAGAACTTAAGTTTTACTTGGAAGATGAGAACAACTTTCATACTATCTACCGTGGTTCAACAGTAACATATATTTTGCACGTGTTGCTTCATCATATAGCTTTTTGGTGCCCCCGGAAACAGTATGCCTCATGGCATGCAGTGGTTATGTGGCTCATGCTTGCCATCTTGATGTATGTCTTATGGCCCTATAATATAAAAAAGCAGAACCATTGTGCATATCCCTAGCATATCCGCAAGAAACGTGTATAGCGACAAATGCATTTCTTAACTGGAAGATGATTGAAATTTAGAGGAGTAGATTCTTTGGTAGGTAAGTCGTACTCATTATTCTCTATTTGCATTGCAGAACTCCATTCCGGTGAGCTCAAGATGAAAGATGAACACCCCAACTAAGGCAATGCCTTTCTTATTTATGGCTTTCCATTGGGCTGTAGTTTTCATTTTATGATTTTTCTTTAAGAATCATTGATCAAACTGGACACAAGGTGAGCATATTTTAAGTTTACATTATTCCTTAGTTCTCAGTAGATCTATTCATAGATTCATCCGAATCATGAGTTCTATTTTATTTGTCACAATAATTCTCGTGCCATTTCTTATCCTAGCTTTTTTCTTTATGTTATGCCTTCGTTCTACTGTGATCTTCCGTAGATCCATTTGAATCATGAGTTCTACTTTTTATACATCACAATATTATCAGGCCATTTCTTACCTTGCTTTTTCTTTATGTTATGTTGATATGTATGCCTTGTGATTTGAGCATGAATTAGGGTATGAAGTTATAGCTAGTAGGGGGTTGCTATGTTCAGAGATGGGGTTATGTTTCAACAGCAAGGCTTATGCATTGGCATTTTAGAATCCCAAGCCAAAGATCAAAATCCTTTTTTTGACCATGGGAACACTCCAAGAGCTTCAGTTTATTGATTTCCAGATTCAAAATGACTGCCATGTTAGGCAATATATAGAAGTTTGGGTATTTGTGGATGTCCATATACCAAGCACATGAGACCAAGGTACATTTAATATATTGCTTGGCCTTATCCTTACAACATGCGTTGCTGGTGCTCAACGCTAGCATGAACAATTTAGCCATATAAAATTTGTGGATCAAAATGGAACAGATAATGTAGCTGAAGGTGTTCATGCACTTTGTGGCAAAATAATTTATGAGCCTAGACGTTTGCCGGGAAGCAATACAAAAATTACAGCTTGCTCTTCGATCCAGATAATTGGAAATTGGTGTATGACTTAATCATTATATTCTAGCATGTTTTAAGTGTAAGTGATGTGTCATTGACTTCATAGATTTTATAGCTATGCGTAAATTACCAGCAAATGCATTCGATCCAGATGCAGTGCCTATACGAACATTTTCCTATGTTAATATTATTTTGTTAATCTTCGCGCCTTTGTAGTGTTCTCAGTTTTCAAATGAAAGCTTGATAGGTTTCCTCCTACTTGAGCTGCTAACGTTCCATCGCAATAAGAACGCAATTACAAAACTTAGTTTGACAATTCACAAATAAAGCATGAATGTTCTCATAAAGTATGAATGGTCTGTGCAAGCATGAATGCTTTCTATCGGTCATTGATAGCTTCTATAATATACAATCTATTAGAATACTTCAAATTGTTTAGAAAATCAATGAAGGGAAGTCGCCTATGAGGAAGAAACCTCAAGGGCTTTTTAAATTCAAAATTCAATGCTTGGTTTTGGACCTGGTAGTTATTTTACATAAATGTAACTTAAGAACACACGTTTTGGTGATTGTGAGTTTGGAGATTGGATATAGCATACAACACTACAATACATAAATTACAATGTAATGTTGATTCTGCAATATGGACCTTTGACAAAGAAGGCCAGACATTAAAGTTCCTAGCACAACCTTTTGCAATATGGACCTTTGACAAAGAAGGCCAGACATTAAAGTTCCTAGCACAACCTTTTCCAGGGATGTATATTAGAGGCTCCCTTAACAAGAGCAAACTAATATACACCTTCTAACAAGTGTCTTTATTGAGTGTCCCATTACAAAGTGGCAAGGTGATGTGCTAAAAAAGGCAGGTTGCAGCTTCTTGAGCACTAAAGACAAGTAAGAAACATGAAGCTTGATTAGGGATAAAAAAGCATGGTTAGAGAACAAAGAGTTCGCAGGAAGCTGGATTGGAGGAACAAAGAGGTTCCAAATATTTACAGGTTTCCAAATTATGCCCAGCAACGCTGGGCACCATTACTAGTACACACATAAAGCAATTAAGCTTATCTTTATTTTTCAAATATTGTAACAAGAACTATGGTGTCTGAGCTAAGTTTAGTGGATCTAAAGCTTACATTACTAGGGGCATCTTCTACTAGCATTCTTTCTACTATGTCCCGAAAGAGGATCAAATAGCTCCAATCTTAATTCTACAATTGCCACTCACTCTCATTTTGAATTTGGAAATTGTTCAATGGGCCTTTATAGTCTCAAGGAGGATGTAAGTACATGGAGAAACTATCAATTTCAAATCCATCACTATATGCTATCGTCATTTGCATCTATCTTAATAAGATGTTCGTACAAGAAAAAATATAAGGAGCCTATAAAACAATGTCAAGTTGCTACATTATTGCAAGGAAAAACATAAGGAGTTTACAAAACAAAGTCAAGTTAGTTTATTTATATTTGAAATGCCATTACAGTTTGAATTTAAATGTTTTTTGATTTGTTGAGATGATATTACATAACTAGCGATAGGGCAGGCTTAGGAAAAGGATAACTTTTAATACAATTCCAACATTTTTATGCCCAACAAAAGCTCAGCGTTGCTGGGCACTTTTTCTAGTTACTACTAGAGCTATTAGGTCCCCCTTGTGCCTCCCTTCGAGTTTCACACCTACTCCTTGGCAATGTTATCGGTGTTCCTCTCGGTGCGATGGTGTTGATGATATATATATCCTCCTATTTGTACGTCAGCTCGTACTCCGGGGTAACTTGTTGATATACTTGGGCCCTCTGGTGTTTGTCGGCTATGGCACAACACGCTTTGCATCACATTCTAACTAAAGGTGTGCTGGTCGTTGATGCCTCGACATTTCGGCCTGCTTCCTGATCCTGTTCTTGGGCGGTAATTGTTCTTCCTTCATGATACTTGAAGCTATTTGGAGGCGTCTCTTGAGGCTGTGCGCGATTCCTTTGGCTATCCTTCATGATACTTGAAGCTATTTGGAGGCGTCTCTTGAGGCTGTGCGCGATTCCTTTGGCTGTGCCGATTCATCTGGAGTTGTTCTCTTCTGCAGTTGTTCTTTGAATTGTCGATCCTTGGGTTCACCAAGTTGCATGCAAGTCCGCGTGCAAGTTATCGGCTCGGCTCGCCTAGTTGCTTCTCCATCGAGCTCCCAATCTTACTTGTTTGATCCCCTCGATCACGTTGGACTTTGTCATGTTCCATAGTGCTATGTCGTCTTCTTGTCTTGAGGTACCTTCCGGTGGCTTTGATTGTGCTCTTCAGTTTTGATCCTCCTGTTGCCTCTAGGGAGCTCATGGAAGAAGTCGGTTGCTAGCACCTCTCCAGCTTTCAGTTCCTGACCTTTGTCCCTCTATGCATGTCGGTCTCTCTGGCAAGTAAAGCATCGTGGCTCTCTTCCCTGCTGGCTATGTTATCGGGATGATGGATCCTTATATCTGCGCAGCTTGACCCTTGAGTTGAAGAAGTACCTGCCTTAGATATACTCTTGACGTTGAATAGCCTGGCTATTATCTTGAACTCTCTTTTTGCCGAAGGTGCTTCAGTTGCTATCCTTGTCGTTACGGTGTCGAATGCTTCTACCTTGGGCGTTTGATGTCCCTCATGTCGGAGATATGATCGGCTTCTTCTCTTCTAATTACTGGTAGGAGTATCTAACGAAGCCATCATCTAGTTGTTGGAGGCATATCTCCTCGTCCTCCTGTCAGCTTGAAGTGCTCTTGTTGTCTTCCCTCTTATTCCCATCCGTTCTTGGAGTGCCACAAACTCTTCTTCTGTCGGCAGCTGCTCTTCATTCATCATGCCTCTGATGGTGTTATAGGCTTCGATATCGGAGATCGTATGTCCTGTGTAAGTGGTTGTTTCCCTTACCTCCACAGGAAATTCATCGATTTCTTAGTCGATGAAGTTATCCTGGCTACTGCCGCAAGAGGTGGAGAAGTTCGTCGATGCGATAGCCTCTGTCCCTGCATTCGGGAAGGTTTTTGATATCGTTTAGGATCAAATATTCCTGCCCTTCGACTATGATCAGCGCTAGGCTTGTTATTCCCAGCCCGATTGGTTGTGCTATCCTAGGTGTGCCCTTGTCAGCTTCGAAACGGCCAACATCTTGTTCTGCTTCCTGGCGTTCTTCCTCTGGGTCCACTTCCATTTCATCTTCACTTTCATCCTCTGAATCCTCTCTTGCTTTGGATGATTCCGCTTTGGACTGCTCATACTCCACCAGTAGTTGCTCGTCTGCTGCCGAGTCCAAGGGTGTATTATCTAGTGGCTGGATTGACGGCTCTCCTACCACGGTTTGGGCCCTATAGAATAAGTATAGTGCTAAGGCCGCGTTGTAAGAGAAGAATCTCTTTCTATTACTGCTCAGGGTCATGTAATTGGGTAGGCGCTCGGTCCTATTCTGCAGCAATTTAGCAATGTTGGGTATGGCTGTTTGCAACACTGTCTTTGGTACAAAGTACCCTATGCATGGGCATATTTCTTGCAAGCTGGGAGCTACTTTCTCTTGGAATTCTTGCAGAACTTGTTGGTAGAGTGGGTTTGAATTCAGAGTTGCAGGCAAGTCTAATTCTTTCTGGAAAACTTGGAATACTAAGGCAACATCTACCTGAGAAACATGGGGAGAGGCGTTGTACCAGTTGATGAATGATGATGTAGCCATGAGGACGAGCGTAGTGTCGATATCGAACGGAGCTGGAAGCGCTTAAGGAGACTGGAAAATCGCCTTGGGATCAGGAGCAAGTTTATAGGTGTTGCTTGGGGTCTATGAGGGTATTTATAAGAGTTTTGTAACCTAAATTTTTAGGATTCCTCAAACTTTTGACATTTTGAGGTGAAGCTTGATGTTTCTAGGTTAATTGGGAGCTAAAAATGGATTCTATAGAGTTTCAGGATTCTAATACAACAAATTTTGGCTGATTTGGATATGCCTAGCACAAGTTATGGGGTTTGAAAAATCGGACCCCTCTAAGCATGCACGAGAGCATAGTTAGGTTGGAATCTAACTGGTGTCTGGCGCCTCCTTGGAGGTGTTGACCTCTAAAACCAAAATTTCCCATTTGCTCCTTAATTGCTACTACACTTGATCTCATGCACATTTTAAACAAACTATACGTCCTTATTATTCAAAATTTTCACATTTTACATATAAGCTCCTTAGTTACAAAAAGTATTTTCTGTCCTATTTGTCTGTTCTCTTGATGTACTTCGCCAGTCTCATGTCTTTCGGTGTCACAGTGACTCTTTTTGCGTGGAGCGTGCACGCCAATGAGTCTTCAAAGTGTTGCACGACCTCCATCTCTGCCGCTTCTTGCAAAGCAAGTAACATGTCGTTGGTTACTCGCTTGTCGGGGTCGAAATCCCACAAAATCTCCCGGACAAATCTCTGGAATGCAGCTCTGGGGATAAGAAATCCGTAACTCCGTTGGAAGTGTCGGATTTCTCGCAAGGCATTCCCAAATACTGAATTTTGGGATCTTCTCTTGGGCTTCTGTGGGGGGTCCGGAAGCTCTGGTGGAGGTTTCAGCTGAACCATCTCGCGTGTTGGCCGCCCTCCTTCAATGTATTTCACCTTGTGCGCCTCGTAATAGGCACTATACTCAGTATGCATCTTCTTGTATGCATTATACTCTGCTAACTCCTTCTTATACTTCCTCTCGGGCCCTAAGGTATACGAGTCCCTCGTCGTTTTGCCTCTTCCCGGCTTCTTCGCAGCTGCTTTGTCTCCCCCTGAGTTCTTCGTCTGTTGCCATTGTGGAAACGGTGGGGGTTGTTCAACCAGTGGTTCTGTCGGGTCCTGGGCTAGGGTTCGTCTCTCTTCTTGGGGTTCCTCGGGCTCGGGATGACGCTTCTGCTTCTTTTTTGAGGATTCTCCAATTCCGTCAAATACCTTATCCAAGAAGTTCCGCGTATTACCTGAATCTTCTGATGACGATGAGGGTTGATCGTCTTCGGGTCATTTGCCGATGACGATGCCGACCGATCTCCTCTTCTTCTTCCTTGGTGGCTCTTCCGTCATCACTCCCTTGCCCTTCCTGTCTTTTTCTTCCCTGTTCTTCGACCTTTGTTCCTGCCATTGGTCTTCTTCGGCCTCCTCGGCTGCTTTCTGTGCTTTCTTCTTTGCCTTCTCCTCTTTCTTCTTTGCATTCTCCTCTTTCTTCCGCCTCTTCTCTAGATTCCGGTAGTATCTAGGTCGCCTCTCCATGTCGGCCTTCAATCTCTCTTTGGCATCTTTGAGTTTCTGCTCGGCGGCGAGGACCTGGGCGCTGGGCCTATCGTCGTTGCTTACCATACGAGCGGGCTGCTTCGTTCTAGCCATATTTGGCAGAGATTGATTTGGATCAGGGCGCCCGAAGATCGCCTATTGGGACAATGAGGTCTAAGTCCACTAGGTTTGGTCTAGTTGCTTATTTTCTTGGTTTGTTGATGAAATCCTCCATATCTCGAATCGAAGCTAGGTCTTCTCCAACTATTTTCGCTCGAACCCCTCGAAGCATGCGCGAGGAGGATGTTAGGTCCAGACCTAACTATGCCCTGGCGCATCCTGAGAGGTGTTGGCCCTTTTTGCTTTAAACTTATCCAATTTAAACAAATTAACATGCATTTCTAACTAATTGAAGCATTCTAAGCCGGATTCTATCATTACTTTTACAATTTGAGTAAGTTTTGATCAAATTCTGAGGTTACTTTTAGGGGACCCCTCTAAGCATGCGCGAGAAGGGTGTTAGGTCATGACCTAACTAGTGTCTGGCGCATCCTTAGAGGTGTTGCTCCAAAACGACTTTTACTTAATGTTTTTGAATGTTTTATCATACAAATTTATCCAATTCGAGCTTTTTAAGCGGGATTTCATCTTATATTTTACAATTTGGGGCTCCTAAGGCCGAGCTCTAGGGTTCATATGGGGTGACCCCTCTAAGCATGCGCGAGAGGCCAGTTAGGTCTGGACCTAACATGCTCCTGGCGCATCCTTGGAGGTGTCGGCCAAAATGTGTCTAAAATTTGCTAGACTTTCTTAGGTGACTTTTCTTCAATCTACTTCATCTAAATTATATTCTCTGATTATCCTAATTCTAGATAGTTATTAACTCTATTCATGGGAAAAAAAATTTCCCACTACTCGAGGTTCGTGCTTGGGCTTTAATCTCCAAGACTGAATGTCTAGATTAGTTAGTTCCTATAGGAATACGGTCAGTGCTCGATCTTGGTCTGCCAAGGTCAAAGCTCTGATACCATTGTGACGGCCCCAGCTCCTATACGATGCCCCGATCGTATACAAACTGGAGATCATCCCTCAAACCAGCAGCTGCTCGCTGACATGAGGCCGTCCACCTAACATCGGGCTCTTGCTGGTGGCCAAGAACCCGACGGGGAAGAATAGACGTGTCATTCATCCCGTCTCCATCGGGATCGATCTAGCTGCGGAAGCGTAAACACACATGAGCACATGACATCAATCAACAATAACATACCCACCTCGAAGGGTGGTCCACCATATCACAGTAGCTGCAACAACACATCAGTACATCAACATAATATGGGGAAATCCTACCCAGGCTCAGACTCTTGGGGAAAGACTGACGGCTTGGGTCTCCGGATAACAATGCAGACAGAATTTATGGCAAACTAGTAATGGTGCCCAGCGTTGCTGGGCATAAGTTGGGACCCTGTAAATATTTTGGCACAACATAACATCAAGTATTTTGTAACATCTAGACTAAGATATTTACCTTCATCTACATTCACTTGATCGATGTGATAAGATCGTCAAATGTGGACTACATAAAAATCACATACTTGCAACAAAGATTTTGACCAACGTAAGGAATCATTGAGAGCCAACTTTATAAGTTAAGCAGCATGTTCATTCTGCATATCTCCCATCCCAGAAAATCCCTTAGCTATTCTGTTAAATATCAAGGGGGGAAATGGGTACAAAGAGGTGTAGCATTTTAACCCTTAGCTATTCTGTTAAATATCAAGGAGGGAAAATGGGTACAAAGAGGTCTAGCATTTTAACATTACCTTTGTTTTGCCTATATAATACTGAAGTTTAGTATTACTAACATGAAATCTTCTAGAATATTCAGTTTTGTGTGTAATATAACTATTGTTTGATTTGTGTGTAATATAACTATTGTTTGATACTGATCTAGCCTTTGATATGTCATTTTAAAGGGCCTTTAAGATGTCTTCTTATGGTAATGCTCTCTTGTCTAAAATGCTACTGACACCTAATGCAGCAGTCTTGGTCGGTCATGGAGCTCAACAGCCAATAATGTATTGCTCTGGAATATTTCCCAACTTGGGATTAACTAAACTTTTTAATAAGAGCCATATAATTGAATCTAAGACCAATACTATAATGGAGCTTGATTTATGCTCTTTTGCCAAGCTTCTCCAAACTCAATGTCATTATATAAATTTAAGGGCAAGAAGTGCCCTACTATATAATCTATACTACAAAGTCATTTCATACTGCGAGAGCCGTCCATATTTCCAAACATGGTGTGGGTTTTCCCACTACCAGTCTGCATAGCTGTGATGCGTCAATTAGCTGAGCACATGTAGCTTTGTAGTTGATAAAAAGAAAATAGATGCTCACCTGACCATAAGCAAATATGCGACTATTATATCCTAACATGCAATTCTCCACCGTTGGCAAAACAGGCACGTTAAAAAGACCAATACTATAACAGAACTTGATTTATGCCCTTTTGCCAAGCTTCTCCAAACTCAACGTCATTATATAAATTTAAGGGCGATAAGTGCCCTGTATAGATAATAGATATTACAAAGTCATTTCATACTGCGGAAGTCATCCTAATTTCCAAGCGTGGTGTGGGTTTTCCTACTACCAGTCTGCGCAGTTGTGATGGGTCAATTAGCTGAACACATGTAGCCTTGTATAGTTCATAATATGAGAATAGATGCTCCCCTGACCATAAGCAAACATGCAACTATTATATCCTGAAATGCAATTATCCTCCATTGGCAAACCAGGCACATTAAAGAGGATTTCTTGTGTAACAGTTTCTGAGCAACATGATCAAATGTAAAGCGGCTTTCCGGTGATCCCCACCATGTCAAACTTTGAGAGATTTCCCCGCTTTATGCATCCGCTATAACCCCCAGAATGATGTTTTTAGATCTATGGAGGGGCGACTTAAATCATCAATACCGTGATAACATGAAAATAACGGCATATGTTAGGTACAAACTGCCCTGTTTTGCTTCTTTTAACCTGCATAAATGAATCTATCATATAAGAAATTGACGAAAATAAAAATTCATAGAAGTTCTGCCCACCTGACCATAAGCAAACATGCAACTATTATATCCTGAAATGCAATTATCCACCATTGGCAAACCAGGCACATTAAAGAGCATTTCCTGTGTAACAGTTTCACAGGCAACATGATCAAATGTAAAAGGGCTTTCTAGTGATCCTAGCCATGTTAGGCTATGAGAGATTTCCTGCTTTATGCATCTGCTATAACCCCCTGTAATGATGTTTTAGAGCTATGGAGGGGATGACTTCGCATCAATACTTGCATAACATGAAAATCAAGGCATACGTTAGGTACAAACTGCGCTTCTTTTAGCCTGCATAAATGGATCTATCATATAAGGAATTGATGAAAATAAAAATTCATAGAAGTTCTGCTTGATGTCTGAACTAATTTAGAAAATAGAAGCTGTATAGGAGAAGTTTCCCAACCTGTACATTATAGTCATTCCAGAAAGAAGGGTTCTCTTGCAGACCAAAATTCGAGGGGATTCTTCACAGGCCTCCACAAAGCATTGTGCCCTTGGAATCATAGACTGTACAATTTCGTTTTACATGAGCTATGTTTGAGTGAAGGAGCAACCACTATGCCAACTGAAATCCTCCAGATCTTCTACACGTAAACTGGAGAGGGACGGCCGGATAAAACAATTACAACCATAAAATAATAAGAAAACAAAATGCATTGCATACCTCTATGGGTCCCTATCGATTGACAAAGAATTAGTTGCAATTCATTATAATCAATGCCGCATGTTTCATCTTTGCCCTGGTCATACTAAAGCCAAAAATTGGTCATTTGAGGCTCAAAAAATTTTAGATCTAAAGCTTGAGCTACACTATGAAGAGTTTAGCATTCAATGCTAAAATGGACATGTCGGGAAGGGACAATTAGTGCAGCTTGTGAGATGGATATATAGAACCCAAATAATACATGGTTGTTGATAAAAAAATGGAACGGCAAAAGCATCTCAACTTACTTTGTACCATGCATTGATTAAAGTAGGTCGAGGAAGAAGTAGAATCAGAAGAAGGCCCCCGTGGATTGCATGCTTTGTTAAAGCATCTCGATCTAGGTAAACGCATACGCTTCATACTCCACAAAACCTATTCCTCTCAGAATAAGCCCCGATTTGTATGACCTATCTCTCGACCGCATTATTCGCCAAATCGTATGCTTCCCTTAGCCTTAAGTTGTTTCCTCCCCGATCTTTATTTTTCCAAAATAATACAACCCTAAAATCGGTTCCATTCCCCAAATCAATTCCATTCTCGCCGATTCTGCGGAAATTTGCCCGAAAAAACGGATTGAGTTTGTGGCCGAAAAGGAGAGAGAAGTAAAAGGCCTTTTCGAAAACCAAATCGACCGTTGGATCTCGCTTAAACGATCGCGCCGTTGGATCTAGGGCTGGGTCCAACACTTAATGAATAACATTATAATATAAGATGGATTTGGCTGGCATAGAAACATGGTCGTTGGGTAGTCCACTCCATCCCCCTCCTGTGCATACCTTGCGGAGATAGGCTGAAAAGTATTGGAGCCCGACCAGTAGCCCCGCCGGGTTCATAGCCAAAGGGGCTACCATCGGGTTGCATCTCCCCAGCCCCGATGAGGCAGGAGGAGATCACTCTCCTCGAAGGTTCATGCCAATCACAAAGCGAGCTAGAGAGCCACTTTCAGATATCACGACAATGACGATCACCCAAGAGGTGTCGAGCCCATACCGCAAGACGCAGCGGTGTGGTATTAGGCCTAGCCCACAACGTTCCCTACCGCCGCTACGCACTGCGAGGGATCAATCAGTGATCGACAAGCCCTTCCTTGTCAGCCGGTCTACCCACAACCAGGCGGGCTCTTATGCACAGGCCACATTAATTGGGAATTAATGGGCTAAAACTATGATCATACAACTACTTGGGCTCACGGGTCTCTACCCCTTTCCAATACACAAGAGTGGCGATAGAATGTCAAAACATCATCACAACAGAACTGAAAATAATAGAATACATCTATTATAATCTACCTAATCATACATGGTTAGGTTCCTTTGTTAGTGTCTATCATTCTTAGGCTGTAGGGGTCGCCTATAGCTAAGAATGAATGCTAAACCCACCGAAAGAGGCGATAACTTCGGATCTACCTATCGAATCAATCTGCTCACCCGCAGGCTTGGCGGTTCCCACTCCCCGAAAGCGTCCCCATTTGCCGATCCGGGTCTGCCGATCTTGGATCGAGCCGCAACCTAGGAAACCGACTTCTCGCGCGGATTCAGGGAAATGCGCCCTCTTTGCTCCAATCCGAGACTCAGGGGCTGAAAACTGAAAGGGTTTCCCTTTTAGGGTTTATGCCCCTTTATCTCCACGCATTTAGGGCTGGTCCCTTTTTGGTCAATGGGTCATTGCCACGTGGCAAAAAGGGATTATATTCACATGTTGCTTTAACATGTGCAATATAATGGTTCACAAGGTCGTACCCTAGGGTACTACCCTTTACGGTCGCCGTGTACATGTCGTCTGAGTCGACATGTACTAGTGTCAGTATAATATACGTATTCATATCGTATGTTATGCTGGAACGTTACAGCCTGCTGCTGTATAATATGGCCGAAATTTCCAATGCTGTTTTTTTGAGACAATATGTTGGTACTGACTTGTTTGATTAGTTAGTGGGCTTCGGCCCCTAGGCATACTAGGCATCCCTCTTCTGGGATTCCTAATATGCTTGGATGAGCGTCGGAACTTCTACTGGGGGTTCGACTCCCCTAGCTCATAATTATTTATTTGGTCAAACTGGCAATTTCGAGATGTTTTATTTATTCAATGGTTTGGTTGAATGTTATGGGTAAGTCAAATATGGGGGTTTTGACCCCATCTTGACTTGCACTTGAGGGCTAGAATTCCGCCCCATGGCATATGCTGTGAAATAATAGAGCTTTAAAAAATATGGGAAAAAATAGAGCTTTAAAAAATATGGGAAAAAAACCAAAAAAAAAGACGGATTTGGGGGCGCACTGCCATTAGAGGCCAGATGAGATCACACAATGTCCCATTTCGAGAAAAAAAAAAACCACGTCAGCAAAACCCGCTTGCCAATAGGAGAGAAGCTCATTTGCTTTAATCCCAGTATTACGTGGCAATGGATTCCTAGCTGGCATCCTACTTGCACTCTCATCAAGCAATAATGACAAATGCATTAATGAGAGCATTAATGACCAAAGAATTAATGTGCTTTCAAAATTAGCAAACCCACCGAGAAAAAACCTTCTAAGTGTAACCCATATCGAAATTCAAATTTTGAGGGTAAAAAAAAAAACTTTGAATACAAACCCGTCGAAGCAAAAAATTCGAATCCAAACCCGCCTCCCTTTTTGGAAAACTCCCTCAATCAGAACCTCGTGACCTCCTCTACATTGAAGCGCCATATTGTCGTCTGCATTCTAGCGCCATCTTGTGGTATTTAAACAAAGGTATATCTTCTTGATTTCATTTTGTCTAGACCTGATCGGTTCATGTTCTATGTTGGAGGTTACAAAATTTTGGGTTTTTGTTTTTTTAATGCAGGCCATGGCTAGGCATCGATCTGAAGTCAAGAAGGTTGTTTTGAGGAATAAGAAGGATGAAGATGGCAATTGGATTGACATGCACGTCTCTCTAGGATCCTGGGTGACAATGAAACCCCGCCAATCTGGCCACCATTCTGTCAAGCGAAAAAAGCTAGATGATTTATCTTCACATTGGAAAGCACAAGTGCTCGGGTTTGTAATTAGTCAAGGAGGTAAATTTGTGGATGAGATTCTAGTTGCACATGCTTATAGTCCAGTTGACATGCTGAAGGAAGAAATTGCTAAAACCCCAGGATTCCCTAAGTTGGATGCTAATTGTATTTGCTCCTCTGATTTTAAGGATAAGGTTCCAGCTCAAAGCATAACCAACACATTGGAGGTTCATCATTTTCGTATTGGTCAGTTGTTATTCCCTTTGTCTATGCCAATTCTTAGGAGTAATGGTATTTGGTTTCATACATATCATTACTCGAAGGCAGAAGGCAGGATAGGTAAACTCAGCTTATTAGAAGCTCCAAAGCTCACTGATCTGTCAAGAACTTTTGATGATATGCAAACATTGACGCTATATCGCTATTTCTTGGCAAAGGAAATTGGAAGAATGCTAACAGAGAGGGGTGGAGTTAGATGTGAAGTAAAGGTCTTCCTGCCAATAAATGCATTTGCATTTCTTTTTAGAGACATACAAACCTTCAGAACTGCCCCTCAAACATATATTTTCCGTGACCTTAGTGATCAATTGCTTGGCAATGCTTTTTGTGGTGACTGGAAAACGAAGCTTCATGAAACAGGTGGACAGCTTACGGAATGCTCCATCGACATAAGCAGCCTTGTATTTAGGTACTCTTCTATTTCATCTTTATAATTGCATCTTTTAGAAGCTTGCAATGATTTTTTTCTTCTTTCTTCTTATCGTGTTGAAGGTACAGGATACCAAAGCAGACTTTATACTACAATTACTTTGTACAGAGGAAGAAACATGTTTGTTACAAAGGAATTTGGTCTTGGAACCAGTGGAGGAACATTGTTTGAGGACGCCCACGATCCAACTGGCTATAAACATTGGAGAGAGCGATGCACATATTCTAGATGTTGAAGAGGAATGGACGCTCATGGAATGTAGAAAGTTGTTAGAATCTCTACATGGGCTGTCTGAGTTTCAGTTCTTTAAGGACAACAAGAAGGTTGGTTACAGGAGAGAACTTTCGATTACATGTAAAGATTGTATTCCTCCTCATAGTCTGAGGTTGTTAATCAGCAATAAATTGAAAGAAAAAAACAGAAAAACCAATGTGGCAGACTGTTGGGTTCGATTCCCAATTTGGTTTTTATTGTTTTTGATTTGGTATTAGCTCTGTACTTCTAATTGCAGCCTTGAGCCATAACCTGCATTTTATGCTATTTCTTCTTCTTGTTACACAGATATGGATTTGCCGAAGGATGTGCATTCCCTCCATTCCAATTTCCATACCTTGTTGGTCTAGAAAGAAAGCAGGTAATCTACTTGTACCTTATTGGCATGAATCATGTAGATTTTGTTGATGGCATTGAAACATATAAGATGGAGAAACTGGCAAATATGTTTCTCAATCCCATGTTAAGCGTACACAAGGCATTGTGATAGTGGTCAGAATTATATTATGTCTTGAGAGTCACGTTCTCTACATGAACTACAACTAGAAAGCTCCGTGCATAGTAAGGCACAAGAGACTAAAGAAATAGAGGAATATAGACTTGAAGAAAGTTGTGATAAGAGCTGCGTCCACATTAGCCGTTTATGTGGCATGATGACAAAGTTCTGCATTGTTGTGCAGAGAGTGAAGTTACAAAGGTAGTAGAATCACAGCATGGCTTGGAGCGTCACCTTGAACTTATCCAAACATGCCAGCAAGAGGTAGAGTTTAGAACAATATAATTGTATCTAGGTTCGTTGAATAAATGTTTAATGACTAAATCAATGCGTAAGTAGAAAAAAACAGTAAAACATCTGAGATCTTGTAATAGTTGCACAATATTCATCTGCTAAATAGGAGCTGAATGCTACATCTTAGCATTCATCTTAGCATTCCTGGACATTTATAATAACTGCACAATACTTGAGTTATACCTCTGGGAGGCTAAGAAACAAACACCTGCGCAAGACAAATCATCAAAAGAGCTTATCCATCTATTCAATAGTTGTACCATGAACTGGAAGATTGCAAACAATAAACGGACAAATGTGATCGTGTTTGGAATCTGTCATGCATGTCACAATTCCTAGCATATAAGTTGACTTGGGGTATAATTATCTCATACCTGGAAACCATCCTTGCCGCATTAATTGCCATCAAAATGCTTTCATGGTTGGCAACGTGTTTAGAGACATGAAGTGCTTCTCCGTTGTGCTAAGGACTGACTTTGCAAGACCAAAATCTGGAACATGGACATCGAATTCCAGTCCAAGAGTATGTTGTTACATTTCACATACCTGTACATGATTTCAGCATCGGAATCATGGTTTAGATAGCAGACCATATAAGGCAGTGTGAAGAATAATAAATGTGCAGAATAAATTGTTCTCTTTTCCTCTCCACGAGCATTCGATTTTTTACAATCTTCAAGACTATACCAGACAGAGTCGTGGATATGTGTATTAACTACATTCTTTAAAGGCTTCCAGACATTAGTATCATCTCCTATTTCATGGTTCATATACCTCTATCCGCCATCACCTACCTCCTGCTGGATAAATAATAGAAAGAGCTATTTATGCAGCACCCTTTAGAAGGCTCCAGCCCAATAGCATACTCTGCAACATGCACAGTTAGCTACTAGCAGAAATGTAGATGCGAAAGTGTAAATATCCATGTTGGGCAGTAAGAAGCTAGAATGTGATGATAAGAGTCCTCCATAACAGGGAGTTAAAGTAGACGGCCCTGATCACAATAATGAGTTGTACCAGCTAATCTTTAGTACAAAGTTATTTGTTTAGTTCAGTTTCATAAATATGCACAACTCTTCACCTGGAACAGAACTCATGATGGAGCTCAAACTGCTGACTTCTCCCTCTCTTCCCTTAGCTTCAAGTGGTTCAAATTCATAGGTGCGTCCGCTTTAGCTGTTTATGTGGCATGATGACAAAGTTTCACATTATTGTGTAGAGTGAAGTTGCAAAGGTGGTAGAATCACAACATGGCTTGGCGTGTCAGCTTGAACTTATCGAAACACACCAGCAAGAGGTAGAGTTTTTCTTTATAAAGCATATGGATATGACCTTGTTGTATCTTGTGCATATGGATATGACCTTGTTGTATCTTGTTGCATTCATTGTCAAGTGGCACTCATTCTGATCATGGCCCAGGTTTGTGTTCTCAAGTAGGTTTGTGCTCTCAAGCATGGCCGCCCTGGAATTGTGCTACGCATGCTGCAGATCCAGTAACTACATACATTTTGATGATAATAAATCCTACAATTTTATGGTTTTGACTGTTCCTCTTGCTCATTATGGTTCTTACATGTGCAGAATGGTTGTTGTTCACATCTGTAAGAATATTTGATACACACGCCTTTTGAAGTGGCTGTGATTCTGTCTATGAACAAAAATGTACTGCAATAGGAATGATTGTGCTTGAAATGGATAATTTATGATGTTTGCTATTCTGGAAATACAGCTGATAGAATATTTGAATTTCAAATGAGATATTTGAAAATTCTATTCTATTCTATTCTGTAACATGAAGCTTTGTTTTGTAAACGTTTTGTCAAAATGTGAGCTTGTTTCTGCCCGCCATTCAGCAATATGTTTGCATTGTTATAGTCACAGTCGCAGAAAAGGACACTTGCAATAATAATTTCAGAAACGATCCATCCTTTCTTCTTTCTGCCTTCAGTATTTGCCTGAGCACTAAGTCATGTAACCCACCAACTCAAACAGGGTATCTTTATGTTCCAAACAAAGCAACAACTATGTTGAATCATTTTTTCCACTATCCTAACCATTGCATGAAGTGTGCAGAAATGCACTCTATTAAGAGGAATTGGCAAAATTGCGTCAAATGTTTTATCCTTTTTATCTCTGTTTGGTGGCATGTCCTGATTACAACACAAGGTGCTCTTGCTTTTTTTTTCTCCTTCAAGGTATACATGCAGTAAATGCAATTTCTCGAAGTTTGCGCCCCTGTTGACTTTAGATTATACATTGCCTTCTCACTTTTGAGGTCTGATGCCAAGTGAAACTTATAAAAGAACCATGGCCATCTACCTTGAGTAGCTCTCCTGACTCGTATAATCCAATAAGTCTAGGCAACTCTGTTTGGTCAAACACCCATTTTAATACCGTGTAATTCTCTTTTTTCAAAACATCCCAAGCCACCACGTATGTTCTTCTGACTGCACAGAAAACCAACGAGGATCCCTCTTTGATTTCTTAACTTGCCCTTTTTCAAAATAATCTGAGCGAAGAGCATAATTCATTAAAACCAATGACACTCTCTCAAACTTATGTTTACTTGTCAATTCCATCTCGTCAAGCTTGAGACATACTTCCAATTTCCCCTGCACGTCTGCCTCATAAACCTGATTCAACATTTAATGCAGTCATGTCAATATTTGATGCAATTATGCCAATAGGATAAACAAGACCAACATAATGACATTTCTAATATAACATAGACAACGGATGGAAAAACAGTGCAACTGATGGCTAAATTGTGATGCAGGTGCTGTAATCTATGAATTAAAACATCCTAACCATTAAAGAATAAACGTTTTGGCTATGCACGTGTATCTGCCTTTGTGATAGCACCTAACCCATATGAAACTAAAACAAGAACTTAAATGTACAAAATCAACACCTTACAACCATTAAACAAAGGGAAAGCATAGCATTGAAGCCACCTAAGCTTGCATGCCAGCGATTTGCACTAAATGCACCTATCATTAATGGCACAAACACAGCCCTCACAATCTAATCCCACATGAATGGAAAAACAGTGCAACTGATGGCTAAATTGTGATGCAGGTGCTGTGATCTATGAATTAAAACATCCTAACCATTAAAGAATAAACGTTTTGGCTATGCACGTGTATCTGCCTTTGTGATAGCACCTAACCCATATGAAACTAAAACAAGAACTTAAATGTACAAAATCAACACCTTACAACCATTAAACAAAGAGAAAGCACAGCATTGAAGCCACCTAAGCTTGCATGCCAGCGATTTGCACTAAACGCACCTATCATTAATGGCACAAACACAACCCTCACAATCTAATCCCACCTGAACAACACCCTGTGCAACACCTTGGCATCCTCAAACTTCAGGATGCAGCGACTACAAAGCACCTCTAACCTAAAATCAACCTACGACAATCTTAACAGATGTGCAATTTGCACATCCCACAATATCTTGACTAAGGTGCAAATATCCTGACCAAGGTACAGGCCTGCAAACACACCCTTCTTCTTAAGGAAAAATATATGCACTATATAGCCACAATCAAGCCCACCACCTAGCTGCTGTAGCACAAAACTATAGCCCTAAACTAAAGCCCTATTAAGCATGCAGAAACTTTGCCTCACACAGCTCTCCTAAAAGCCTGCAATCATAACTAGATTACTCTGCCCTTTAAGGAATTGTTAATCACCCAGAAAAATAAATGCACAACTAGCCTCTTTTGTCTCTTACATTTTACCACAAAACAGTCGCAACTTAGCAGTGCAATTGTATACCCATCCAAAACTTTCTGTCCACAATTATCTACTATATGCACATACCATATCTTATGCCACTTTTAAGTTCCAGCCAGTGCCTAAAGCAGACTTAACACTCCACCTCATCAACCAAGCTGGATGGACTTACAATGGCAAGGGAACTTTGCATCTTAGCAACACCTATGGCCAGACCCTGATCTACTGTCTCAAACAGACCTGCAATTAACATTCACCAGCATTCTCACCTAGCAAAGCATTCTTGCCTAGCAAGATTTCAGCCATACATCTGCATGCAGCAAAAGCCATACATCTAACACTACAAGTCTTACTACACTAATACAAAAGTTAGCCTAGATTTGAAGATGTAAAAAAAAGCTCCAAAGAGATTGGTTGTGTCGCATACCTGATAAAAGACTACCATGAATTTCAGTAAAGCGTCCATGTCAAACCAGACATTGTTGTTTTGGTTTAAGCCGATGATATCACATTCATTGTCAGTAGCTTTTTTGTTCTGGAATATGTAGCACAATAACAGGGGGTTGCTTTTAGATTTTTATACACTTTTTCACATGGTTTTTCTATGATTTCGTTGTTGTATTCGTTGAGGTGTACTAAATAGTATTTCTAGAGTGCATCCTTTATGGGCCGTTGATTTTTGTTGGTTGGAACAATCCGAGGGTGGTTGTGTTTCTCTGCATGTGTTTGTGCATGAACACTCCGCATGTGTATGCATGTGCATGTGAATTTGTATGCATATGCATGTGTACTGTGCATGTGCAAGTGCAAGTGCATGTGTGTGTGTGCATGTGTGTGCATGTGCGCATGTGCATGTGTACTTGCCCTCTTGGATTCTTGTTGCCGGAGTGGATTTTTGCTACCACGAGGTGGATTTTTGCTCACACTTACAAAGGTATTTGTTTTTTAATGTTTCTTCAGCTAGCATAATGGTTTTTTTACAAGGTATTGGTTTCTTGGTTCTACAATATAGTCCTGCAAAACCCGCCTTTCTTTCCTTCCCTTTATTTGTTCTAAGATTTGTTGCAGATCCAAAAAGATTTTAGAGTTTAGGCCTTATGTTTGCTTCCAACTCTTGGATATTCCTGGCCTGCCGAATTGTTCATAGCAGCCAGCCTTTAGCTTCAATCAACAAACAGATTCTTGTGCACACAACAGGCAGATTATTCTTGTGCATTATCTTTAAGCTAGAGATGGAGCATCCAAAATTATATGGATTGATAAACTATGGTTTCATTGTGGAAGAGAAATAGATGTAGCTGAAGTAACAACACGTGAAATGCTAATAGAGCAAGCTTTCTTCAAAACCTCTACCCTTGATCTCGCTTCACCGACCGTTACAGGAAACATACTCCACATCACCAAACTGGTTGATTCTCTTCACCTGTTAAACTAAAGCCAGGCAACCCATGAGAAAGTGTCACTGGTTCTTTATGAACCTCACCAATTGTTACTGCAGAGTAACGTTGATGTTCATGCAATGGTTTGTGAATAAAACGTTATTGTAGAGCATATCAATGTCAAAAGCTTTTATTTGATTCAATTTTATTAATACTAAAGGTTTGTGAATAAGACATTATTGTAGAGCATATCATTGTCAAATGCTTTTATTTTATTCAATTTTATTTTGCTATTAAAATTTTATTTTCTAAATTAATATCAATCTAACCAATCTCTTTTCTTCATGTTAATGCAAACTATAGAATCTCCCAATCCATCAGTTCCACATGACATTCCTCCGACATCTGGAGTCAACACGATGTTGATCCAAACATTATTATTGTACAGAGGACCCTATAAATGAAAATCAACTTCAATTAGTCCCGCCACCATTAGCGCAACCACCACCTGCACATAGCGAAGACCCTATTGATGTATTGCCATTATGGTTGGTTGGATACATCAACTTTCTTCATCCATCTCCGTATATTAAATTCCCCCTAAAACCCCCTTTGGTTTTGGTGCATATTCACAGGGGGGTGACTTCAGGGCAGCGAGAGCCCCTTTTATACCCCCTAAAACAGTATAATACGTGTATGAAATCAACACAATTGAGTACCTTGCCTCAAATCTTATAGTATTTCACAACTCTCATTATACAGTATAAAAAAACTTGTACGAGCATACCCCACAAACGAGGATCGCTATTTACGGTCCGAATCCAAGGATAAGTCGTGAATATGCCTATCCACTCCACAGTGTAAGGACGCGGCACAACCACCTTTTTTGTTCTCATCGAATTTAGTGCATCTTGAAACGTCCTAAACAAAGCTCTATACCCAGCTCTACTAATACCCGATGTATCACAATTAGCTTGGACCTCGTCTGCATCAATCTTTTAGAACCATTTCCATGACACTTCTTCGTAAGGAAATATTTGTTGGATCATTCAACATGGAGAGAACTTCTTCCCTTGTTGCAATAGTTTTCACAAGCTGCCCTATATTGGTTCTCACTCCCTTCTTATTTTTCTTTGTGTTAAGCACTCTTTTCATAGCATAAATTCTTCTTCTTGCCGTGCCACAACCTGGTTTCAACGACTCAAGTGGTTTTGTTTTCTTGTTCCTCTCTCTTGGACCTAGAGGTGTTTTCTTCAATCTTTGTAGCTTTTTCTCCAAGATCTTTACTCTGGACTGAGCTATGTTGCACTTGCTTGATAAGGTTTTCAGTTCTTTGTTAGTTTGCCCCATTACAAAATTCTTCAATAAACCATCATGGTGCATATGTAGAATTTCCTTCTCTAGAAATTTTATCTTGGCTTCCAATTGTTCTTTCTCTTGTGCCACTATGTTCATTTGCTGCTCACTTTTGTTAATAATTCTGTTTGTGTCTTGCAATCGACAACACAATTGTTGTATGTACATCTTCATGTTCTCGCAATATCCTAACAAGCCTGCTTTTCCTTCACACATAAATTTTACCAGACCTGACACAGAGTTGAAATCAGGAAACTGACCTGTTATAGGATCTCTTGGATAAATATGTCCCCTTGCCCATATATCTGAATGCTTTGCACCCATGATTCTCAAAAGGTTCTCATCTAATTTGGGCTTCAATCCACCTTGCCTTCTGGACCAGCTTGGGCCATACTCTTTAGATTGCAAACACACCCGAATATCTGCCATTGAATATCTGGTTTAGAAGAGCTCCACGAAAATCCCCTTTCAAGGAATTGAACCTTGAATTTACCATGGAAGGAAGGAACGAGATAGCGCCATTCTTTGAAATAAATTTCTAATTCTGATAAGGTGTTTCGAGCCAAAAACAACGGATTTCAGGGAGGATCCATTTGCGCTGAGATCATGTCCCGCCAAATACACATTATATTTTCATGTCTTTACAAAATACCCGTCAAGACCAAAACTCAAATTTTGTGACCATGTCTCTTCCGGACTGCGTTAGGTGCATTTATTTTATAACCAAGTTTAAATTTAGCCTAGTAACGGGTGCCCGGCGTTGCCGGGCATAAATACGGTTCTATTCTAGAAATTGAGCTTAATCCTTGCTTTTGCAGATGATGTTGCCTCTTGTTGCATTTGGATAATTAGTTATTGCTTCTTCTAGATGCCTATGGACTTTCACTTTAACCTCTATAAAATATAGGGATGGACAATAAACTGATATGTCCAACCTCACAAATGAGAGAAGGTGCATAGATTTGGGGTAGCCTTATTTTTTTTATATATTGACATGTTTTGGCCTATCCTTCTTAGTGTTGGATGAATATATGGAGTAAACATGTATGATTACTAAGTTTTGCACAGCATTGTTAGGCTTTGGCAACAAAGTCTTACATTAGAATTGGTATAGTGGGGTAGGAAGGCCCATGGCGCGATGTTTACTATAGATAATTTTGTGAATTTGAATTTGATTGTAGGGTTTGAAAGAAGGGGAGAGGGGATGAAGTGGCATAAAGGGCTCAATTAGCGAGGAAATTTGGTGTTTGATTTTTCCATAAAGAGATACATATGGGTTTTCTAAAGAATAATTACAGATACGGTTCCTTCATAATGTTGTACATACATATTGCACGTAATCCAAAATAAAGCAGATCTACGATGATGCAAAAAAACTTGGCATAGCATAAGTCCATTTGCGTCTCAGCCAAAACTACACATGAAAATGCATTTAAAAAATTGGTTATCATAATGCATTAATAGTTGTATATTGAGTTAGATCCCAATTGAAGTTATTGTTAGAAGAGAGTTGTATGTTGACTTCTTTCTATTTGGAGTTATTTGCAAGAGTTACCAACATCTGGGAGTTACTTGGGTTGTTATAGGTTGGACTTCAATCAAGTTAATTTGTCTAGGTCCTTTCGAAAGGTCATTCCATGATGCAAGGTAAAGCATTGTTCAAATGCAATTTATAATATTATGAAATTAAGGCAGTTATAGAAAAATTATTTAATCTACATGAATTGTATTGCGCATCTAATTCTTCAACAGATTGTAGACTCTTCTATGGTATGCAGAAAAATCTCTTCTATACTACCAAGTACACTCTTTCTTTTGGCTCAACAATGATGGACTTCCTCTTTCATACTACCAGATACACTATTTCCTTTGGCTCAACAATTATAAACGTTTTTGTGCTCAATGACTTCAAACAGCTCTTAGCATGCCTTGCAGAGTTTGAGAATTTGTTCAAACACCATATCATGGAATGTTTAGCATGTGATCTTGCCAATTGATGCTTTGATATATCATTGCCTATATAAATAGAGGTTTCTATTAAGTAGCCGGCTAATATTTGGATCTAAATTTGAATGGCTATCTTTCACTTGAATGTAAATGGCCTTCATGTGATTTTCAGCATCTTGTAGGCTAGGAAAGTCTCGAATGTGGCCAACAATCATTTTCGCTAGAAGATGAAGTACATTCCTTATGCATTAGGAATATCATTTGAGAATATTACCTTCTGATTTGAAAGTACAGAGCCCCTTCATGTGGAAAGGAAGCATAAGCACAAAACAAAAGAGCAGAATGTCTTGTATATATCAAGATGATGGACCTTGACTGTTCCTTCTAGGCGAAGCACTTTTGCGTGGACGTGCTCAAGGGCTGAACATTTAGTAATGCATGTTGCTTTTATATTATAAAGGTTCTAGTCAACATCCAACCACACACCATTACGTGAATGACTAAGATGCCTCTACTATTTTTGCATCATCCAATTTGAAATTTGAAGTAAAAGTATCTTGAGCTGATAACAAATGCTTTTCAAGAAAATGGCTATAAATACACTCAACACATCAATCTTATCGCATCGATCCGAGACATCGGATCGCCATTCTAGAATGCGACGAGCATGCATGTCATGCATGCATGCGGGCGGCGCATGCCCGTTCTGGTTGGGAATTCGACTATTTCAGGCGCGTTTCTGCATCCACGACTCATCGGCGCTTCCTCTTCTCTCAGCAGTACCTTATTCTCTTGAATTGTTTCCAGGCAGGGGAGGGGCTTCTTCCTGCCTGGTTTAGCCAATTTGGCGTATCTTTCTTGCTATCCTTTACTTAGGCCTTTGGCCTCGTCCACCCGTGACCTTAGGTCCTCGATCCTAGTTTGTAAGGAAGTTCTCCGGTAGTAAAGGGCGGTTTGTTGGTTTTTTGCGGAGTCCCATTCTAGAATCGCGCATCGATCCGGAGACATCGGATCGCCATTATAGAATGGGACGAGCATGCATGTCATGCATGCATGCAGGCGGCGCATGCCCGTTACGGTTGGGAATTCGACTATTTCAGCGCGTTTGCATCCACGACTCATCGGTAGCTTCCTCTTTCTCGCCAGATGCCTTATTCTCTTGAACCCACCCTCCCCCCTTCTTTGTTTATTATATTTTGTACAAGTTACGCTTTTATCATATTTTTCCACCCACTGGGTGATGCTTTTTTCCACCCCGGGTGATGCTATTCTCTGGTATGTTTTCTCGTTTGTTGTGTTGGTGATGTGCGTGCATGTGTTGGCGAGCGGCATCTATTTCGACTTCTCCATGCGGGGGTTTTTGGGAGCGATTCTATGCCTTACGTTTATCTAAGCCCCTTGAAGGCTTATCACTAGGGTTTTTCCTCGAAAACCCGAAAGGGTGGGTTTTTAATCCGGTGATAAGCTTTCGGCAGGTACATCAGCCACTCATCTATTAGCATTGTATTTTTTTGGGGTCCAAATGATATAATTGGATTTTCCCTTTATTTTTCGTGAGTAGTTCGCATGTGTGCGGCTACCCACTGTCCACCATTGTAGAAAATCTGCTGAGATGAATGAGAAGCCTATCTATCGGGCGGTTTGTTGGTTTCTTGCGAGTCCCATTCTAGAATTGAAATAAGATTGATTGCTATTCAATTTTTATAAAAAAAGATTCACTGCAAGATAAAGAAAAGGAGAATTGCAGCAATTTACTCTACACCTCACATTTGGTTAGCAGCAACTATCTCTACATGCCAAACAATCTGCCAGAACTATAGCATCAAAAATCAATCCTTTGCAATGACTTGGACATTGCACTTGGATACTCTAAACTTAGCATGAAGCTCATTTGGATGAACCTGTAGGATCTGTTCACGAATAAGCAGTGGACAAATAGTCAAGAACTGGAGGTTGGCTAAGAATTAAGGCAATGGATTTTTACACAGAGATGTCACTTCCTTTTTTCTTAACCAACTTGCATCCCAAGAATCAAAGAAACCAAACGATAATATTCTGACTTAGTGACTATAGTTCCATTGCTTGAGTTTGCTCATGTCTTCCTCTGTCTATATGCGGTCGTACACCATTCGCTACAATAATCATTACACAAAGTACAAAGCAACTTGTCTGGAAGATGAAAGAAATATAAAGTACTTCTTTCAGCTTGTCATACCTTCACAACTTGAACATTCTAATAGAAAAAACTTAGACATTTGCTGCTCTAGATAAATAGCAAACTTTTCTCTTTATCGTAGACGTCAACAGGGAGAAAATTTCTTGTTTTTTAGCCTTTTGTTCAAAACAAGAAACCAGGGTGGTTGGAAGCTCAGGCGGCGCCGCCAATGCTCTGCCAAGAAACGTCCAGAAGGTTTTTTTTGAACGCCATAGCCGGAAGCTCTGAAGCCCGTTGAAAGCCATAGCCAGAAGACATAGCCATAGCTCGGAAGCCCTGAAAGCCTTAGCCGGAAGCTCTAAAGTCGGATTTTCATCTGATCAGAAGCCCAGAACCTCTGAAAACCGGATATTCAATCGATCCACCTCCGGAATAGATTAAGGAATGAATTTAAGGCAGAAAAGAAGTGGATTTCTGTTTAACACAGCAACATTTCGGAAAAGAAATCTACATTGCGCAGGTCTGCTTCATCCCCACTTACCTGCAATCCAAGATACATCCGTGCAAGAGATCTATTCACCTCCGAAATAGTTTAAGGAATGGATTTGGAGCAGAAAAGAACCGCCGCACTCTGCCGTAGAAGAAATTTTTTTTGCCTAGCAAAAATTTCCTCCCTGTTTACGTTTACGTGGCGCAACCGCAATGGCTCGGGGGTTTCCTGAAATAAACCCCTGGCGGGCCGGCGGCGCCGGCCTGGGGGTTTATTTCAGAAACCCTCCATTGGTTTCCTCCATCATAGTTGCATGTACAAAGAGTTACATTACAATGTATAGTATATTCTCTGCATATAGAAATGGACAATACTGTGGACAATATTTACATATAATTTAAAATACAATGGGTCTTCAAGGTGGGTCGCAAAACAACTTGCCTCGTAGATCATGTAGGAAAGAATTGACTACTTCAGTTTGTTTAAAGACAAAATCAAGATGCAAACCTCTTACAAAATAGGATTTCTGTTGACAAAACAGAACAAAGTTCCCATTAATAGAATACTCCATTTGTTTCTTTCGTTCTCCATGATATAGTACTCTGCTCAAACTAAAGAACAGATTACTTTATGCAAAACTGAATGTACTCTTCATGCCACCATGACGAAAGTTAGAAATCACCAATTTCTAATAAAGTCAAGCCATGGCGCACATTCTCTCTTTTTGGTCAGTAACTTTTCAAGTTTCTTAACTATGAATTACGATCATTTGGTTCAAAGTAATTATTGCAGGTTATGGTATTTGAATGGACCGGGATTCTGCGGGCAGCAGCTCCAAATGCATCCAAGTGTTCAGATTTACCCATTCCCAAATGACATATTCAAGGTCAAGAATGCCATCAACATTAAATGTATAGACCCATGAAAGACATCTCACATTTTCTGCTCTTTCAACTCCAGCAAGAATAAGATTATCTAATCATTTTGTTTTTCTGCAAAAGTCTAACCTCAGTGGACAAAGGAAAGCTGGACTTGCAAAGGGGATGGATCCTTAAAGCTAAGACAAAAATAGGAAAAGGAAAAGAAGATTCTGGTTTAGGAAAGTCAGCTAGATTTCTAGAGTTTTAGACTATCTATATCTGACTGCGAAGTGTATCTTACATGAAGATTCACCATGCCAGATCTCAGAATTTGAAACTATCTTCTTGAGTTTTATGATCAACTTGCCATCTTTGCAATTTTCAGTATGCTACACAAATATTAAGCCATCAGAATGATTGTCAATTTAAAAAACTGTTCCCTACTATCAAGAGTAGAATGAGCTATAACAAAGGAAATAAGCTGGCACATGTTATAGAGTTTTGTTATTGCAAGAGTAAGAAGAAAACAATTCCATGTCTGATGCAGCTTATGATGGAGTTGTACCTGGAAGCTGAACAACAAAGGATGTTCTTGTTTCTTTCTATCATCAAAAACTTGGAGGCTTTCTCTCACAATACTATGTAAAGAAATTTGCACTACATCAGCACCATTTTCTTAGGTAAAGGGTCCTAGCACTCCATGCACAATTCAAAACTTACGGAATCACTATGTCATTGGTGAGAAACTATTGGAGGCAAAATGAACCAGCTAAGGCACCAAATTAAACTGGAAAACTATGCATTAAACAATCCGAACACTACACATATCTACTGTGAAAAAAATCATGCTTATACTTAAAGCTTTCAGAAAGGACTAACCTACTTCGTCGTGTGATTGATGTATCTAAAGCACAGTCCATAGCTACAGTGCATTGTGCTAGTTAAATTGTATGAAAGTTTACCATCATGTGCGACATGTCATCCTCAAGTCATGCAAATTGTAGCAATGCAAGCATCAAAATCATATAGAATAGAGCATAAACAGCTATCGCATTAAACAATGTCTTGTGTATAAATCAGGATAGAATACTTACTTGCTTGGCTAAGTGCATACCCTCTTCAAATATGCACTTAAATGCAAAAATTCAAGCATTTGCTAGTGATTATATTATTGTCATCTGCAGAATTGTCCATGAGACTTCATCACAATCGTGAAGAAATTAATATATTGTTCTAGCCAGAGATGCATCATACGCTTGACTCGAGAAAAAGAAGTGCCAAAACTCATTATTAAATCCATCACATCAAAGGAAAAATACAGCAGAAGTCAGCACTTAGAAGCATACCTTCCAGTTGCACTGGAGTTACATTGGTAAAGGCCTTCTTTAAATGTCTGTTGTGCCCAAAACATGCCAAGGCAAGGCAGCATGCATGGTATTCTAGGAGACCATTTCATAATGGTAAAATTAGAGTGCCAGCTTCAACCATCCCTGTTGAACGAAAACTAATAATCATGAAGATATAGAACCTGATAAGAAAAGGCTATTGAAAATAGAACAATAGGATTGAGCATACCAGAAGCGGTTCATCTAATTTTTGCTGGCCAAATAGCTGCCCGACCATTCACATGTACACAATATTATGTTGCTCCATATCCAGCAGTGCACAACAACCTAAGATCCTTTCTAAGAGGGCTACCATGGCTAACAGTGGTATGTGGGCAACGGTGGCCGTGGCTCTGGAAGATCCCAGCGGCTCCCATGCCGGGATGCAGCGCTGCACAAAAACGATCAAGCAAACTCACCATAATAAAAACATACTTCTAGATTGAGCATGCCACTTGATGGTCAGCCGAATGCATCCCCTGTGGCAGCCTGTAGCTCTGAATACAAAAGAAAAACAAAATACCACAACCCTAACCATAGCAGTCGTAGCCTACATGACGTGGTGCATGCTCCGTAATGACAGTGCATGAATGGAAGCTTCATCTGGAAAATGCCCAAATCCAGCAACATCGAAACCATTTCAAATCATACAAAAATGCTTTCTAAATTTTTGGAACATCGAAAATGTTTTCTGGCTATTAAAATCCTTCAAACCTTACAAAACCATCTTAGAAAAAATTCCAAAAAAGTTTATAACCAAACCGGAAAATCCCAAATTAAAAAAGTTAATTTCGTGACCTCGTTGAAATTCAAGTTTCACGAGCATGTTAGCAAGTTAGGTGCATTTGTTTTGTGGGTTGGTAAGGTTGTTGAGTGGGGTTGTTGGGTTGTATTTTCAAATAAATATATGAAAAATGATGACATGGAAAAGTCCGTAATGTGATGTGGCATTTCTCTTAGGAGGACAAAACGAGATCTCAGTTGGCCTCTAATGTCTTGCCATGGCGTCTTGCTTGCTATGGCGCCTTGCACTGCCATCGTCAGAGTAGGGAAATGGCATAAACTCAGCACATGCTCTGATCTGCCCTAGCCGACAAAGCTATTTGAAGTTCGTAGAAGCTCCGGCAGAGGTATTTGTGATCTGCAAATATTTTGAACCCTAAATCTTTTGGTTTGCAGCCGATGATAAGGAGGCGCTGATGTTTTCAGTTGGAGCTGGAGAAACAGAGCCCTTTCTTTTGAAACAGAATCTTCTGAAACAGAGCCGCTTTCTTTGTTTTGCAGCCAATCTTCTTCAAGGGAGGCTCAGAAGATAATGATAGATGTGTTGCAATGCCACGATTTGAGCTGTAGGTTAAGTTCATGATCAAGAAAAATGTTAACGACAAATTTATGTGGATCATTAAAGAAGTCACTCTCAGCTTTCACGAATGCCAAAGACACATTCTTTCTTCTTTTGGGATGGATCAATTCGGCAGAAAATGGACAGGGTCTTATCTCTTCTCTGCATGCAACTCTGGAAGAAGATCCGTTCCCCATTATGTCCTGCATTCACCAAGTAGGTCTTTTCCCCCTTGATCATTTTATGTACGTTGATCATTTAATGAGAGACTAGTGATGGTGTATTTGAAACCGCCCAGGGTTGCTAGAGATCTTTCCAGTGGAAATAATTGCTATATGAGCATCGATACAGCCAATTCAACAAGTGGAGCCGATGCACTGCAACAATTCACATAATGCAACAAATGCCACAGCCTGCACAAAGTCAGCTTTTTCAGTATATGCCGCCTACTCAAGGTACAATTAATTTGTCAGGTTTAGATCCAATGCAGCAAATGTATATGGAGCCAAATCTGAGTCATCCATTAGGATCTTAACTTCAGCTTTTATGCATACCTACAAAAATGTAGTAGCAATTTCTATAAGTTAATAATTAATAAGCATTTAGAACATTACTTTATTCCTGGATTTTTACCTGTTTCAGAATCATATGCAAATTCTCTTTTATTATCTATGAGTTGTCTAGTTCTTCAGCCACTGTATGCACCTGTAACTTACACTTACGCCAGTTGCACTGCTAGTTGTAACCAGTCCCCCACTTAATGTTGGTAGTCTGATTAGATGGGTCTAGATTCTTAAATGGCTTATTGATGTTTGCATTTAAGTTGTTGATAAAGCGAGTAAATTACCAGATCGATCCTTATGCAGATGTAGGCGATTAGCAAATGGAGGTGGCCCTTTGAAGTACAGCAAGGGTAGCAATCTTGACAATCCTTTTTTGTTCTATCGCAAGATGCTATATGAATATATGTTAGCCAGATCTATAGAATGGGTAATGTAGTTATGGTGTTAACTTCAAGTGTGGGCATTTGTTAATGCAGATATGGAGAGCTAAGGCAGATTCCAGACATACTGCCTTGCAGGCAATAAGGGAGAAGATGCCAGGACTGAACATTCCCAAAGAGCTTTTGCAGAACCTGAGCCCTGTGATGGAGGAAGGCATCGAAAATATTCTGTCCAGTTCATGGGATGCAGCTACACTATGCACAAGAGCTGGTTTTGTATGCAATCATTGTCTTCAGCTTTCTCCTTTGTAGTAGATTTTTCCTTCTTACGGTATGCAAGGAATTCAAAAAATCTTTTCCATGTTTCACATCAAATTTCTTCAAACTCAGAGATTGATCATCAACGCCGTCATCATATGCTGCGTCCTTTTTCTCCAGCTCTTTTTATAAACTGGAGTAGCATTTTGCTATTTTCCTGTGACAAGGTTGTTGCATCCTTTTTGGACCTTTTTCTAGACTTCCAGAGTGTTTGTCTGTGTGACTCTCGTCCCTGCCGTAAGCAGAGAAGTATCTAGATCTCTTTATTTTGCCCTTAGACTCTTCCGAATTTGCCAGCACTCTCTCTTCTGCCTGCTTTTGTTGTTCACATTCCTTTCTCCATGCCCCAGATAGTAATACTCCATGATAAGAGTAAATGTCTATTGGGAACCTTCAATCTATCCATCCTTTTGCCATGTTTGGAGCTGCAAGTTTGATAATCAGACTATGTTTTTTACTGTGAGGATAATGAGATATATAGATTTGAAGTGCACGCCATGAAAGCTTGATTTTTCATGTAGCAATACAGACCATGATAATTACTAGCTATATTCAGCATTACATAAAAACAAATTCAGTTGTGGTAAAACGTGTACTTTTTTAACACATGCATCCCAGCTCCAATTTGTCAATGATGGTATTAGCTTCCAAAAGTTCGTCGGTCTATTAGTCGTTGTCAGATCTTCTATGTCTAAGAATGCCATTTTGTACATTATTTTTATCTTATATTATAATATGTGAAAGGAGTTTAGCTGATGAACATATCTATGATGTTTTAAATGTTTATCCTTTTGCCATGTTTGGAGCTGCAAGTTTGATAATCAGACTATGTTTTTACTGTGAGGATAATGAGATATATAGATTTGAAGTGCAAGCCATGAAAGTTTGATTTTTTATGTGGCAATACGGACCATGATAATTACTAGCTATATTCAGCATTACATAAAACCAAATTCAGTTGTGATAAAATGTATACTTTTTTAACACATGCATCCCAGCTTCAATTTGTCAATGATGGTATTAGCTTCCAAATGTTCGTCGGTCTATTAGTCGTTGTCAAATCTTCTATGTCTAAGAATGCCATTTTGTACATTATTTTTATCTTATATTATAATATGTGAAAGGAGTTTAGCTGATGAACATATATATGATATTTTAGATGTTTATCAATGGCATGAGCGAAAGCAGTACAACTCAAGTTTATATTAAAGATACTGATTTTGATTGAGGCAATGATTAAATATATGTATTCTGCTTCTCTTGGCCTTGAGAAATTTGCACTTTTGTTGCCTTTGTTGCTTCTAGCAGATAGATTCAGAGTTCCGCTTCTATCCTTCAAGAACCAGCTCACAAAATCCTTAAGTGGCTAGGGATGGGATTCTTAATCTTCTATCAATTCATATATACCTTAGTTGATGCATCCTACAATGGATAGTGAAGCTAGTTGTTCATGACATGGCCTACTTTACCTAATTTGCATGATCTTGGCAAGCTGCATCTCGGTAATGACATTGCTCGGATGCAGAATTTTGGAGGGCTAGGAGTTTTGCAATTTGATGGCCAGTGTTCTACTCAACTCAAGCTGGGTCTATAACACTAGTTTTTATGCATCACAGGATTCAGCTTGTGCCATTCTATGGGTGGCAGCCACAATAGCAAATAATATGCCAGAAGAGTGGGAAAAAAGAAAAAGGGCAGATGCCAAGACTATATGGTTTGCAATGGTGGATTCCTCTCAGATAATCAACAGGACCAGAATTGGTTCAGGAACATATGGAACGGTGTACAAATACAATATCTTGGGTTCTAGTTTTCTTAAAGACGAACCCTATTGTGTTAAATTTTTAGAATGATGATGTGCGGTTAGGTACGAGAATTTGGCTAGGGTCGAGAATTTGGCTGAGGCGTGTTGCTATTACACTAGCCAATTGAACCAATCTTGTGAGATATGCACAATGAGACTCATCCTATGCATGGCATACTACTACTCTTAAAAGGATTGTAAGTTTTAACCAACACTCCATCAATGCATCAGTTGTTGTTTCCAAACTCCAGTAGACTAGTTCAATTATTTGACCATACAAACGACTAAAGTCCACCATGCTGGTTCTCTAACATCTGCAAAAAAACATTTCTCTCTACACCTGACCTTCTATCCAGCTCTGTTGTACTATTCCTGCTTATCAATTATTTATATCCAATAAGCAACACCCTGATTTCGAGCTACCAAGGCTATTTCTTCTTGCAACACATTATTTGGCTACAAGAGGGGTCCATTGTTTCCTCTTTGACAGGACATTTAATGTATACAAGACTTAAAAGTAACTCGCATGTGTCGAAATCCAAAATCTTTGAAATCCTATCAAGGCCATCCCATGACACTAAACAATGCAAATAGCGGATGCATGCAAATAAACCATGCGACTTAAATTGACTGTCAAATCTAATAACCTGCTACTTGCACATTCCACGGATGGAAAATCAATATAAGATTGATATATATGCAATGTTGTACTCCTGTAACTATAGGTAGATATTATGCTCAAAACGTACCAACGTAAAAATAGTGTGACTTCTGCTGCTCACAAGGTTGAAGTTATTTGAACCCACATGACGATGCTCTGAAGGCACATATTTATAAGTCAGCTTTCCTATAAACTTGTATAACAATTTTATATGCATGCATCAGATTAAAAGATGGAAATAGATTAGTTGTAAAATTATCACAGTATTTTGTAACGTTTTTTATATTATTAAAATTAATAATATAATATAATTTTAAAATAGCATTTCAAATCAAAGTTATATTGCGTTGCAATTGATAAGTCAGGTGAAATGTGTTACAAATTTGCAACACGTTTTATATTATAATGCGTTTCAAATTTGAAACCCATAGAATTGTGTTATGTGGTTCAAACAAGAGTATTTGAAACAAATTTGCAGCACGTTTCATATTATAATGTGTTTCAAATTTGAAACCCATTAAAATTATGATATGCGGTTCAAACAAGAGTATTTGAAACATGCAGTTCAAACAAGAGTATGCGGTTCAAAAAAGAGTATTTGAAACGTGTATCAAATTTGTATTTGTAACGTGTTTCAAAAATGTCTAATATCAAGAATTCTTAAACACGCAGTTTGAAACGTGTATCAAATTTGTATTTGTAACGTGTTTCAAAAATGTCTAATATCAAGAATTCTTAAACACGCAGTTGACTCCAAGGGGGGGATCAACCCAAACGCAGTTGATATTTTTTTGCGTTGATACTTTTTTTGAAACCTATTACAATTGTGATATGCAGTACAAGAGTATTTGAAACATGGGGTTAATTTAAACAAGAGTATAGGATCAAATCAAACGCAGTTGATACCTTTTTTTTTCAAGGACATAATCCTCTGAAAAAACCATGCCCAGTCTTAAAACGGAGAAAGACATGGGGCTTCGATTGTTCAGCTTCAGCTATGGCGAAGAGACACCAATCCTCGTTCTTCTTCTTGTTCCACTTTTGCTTGCAGCACTGGCTGGACTTGCCTTTGTTCTACCAAACAAAAAAGAGCTCCACCATCGCCTCCTGCTCTGCCCATCATTGGCCATCTGCACTTGTTCAGCCGGCGCCTTCACCAGGATCTGTATGAAATTGCAAAAAAACATGGCCCCCTTATGCTCCTCAAATTTGGTTCCCATCCTACCGTAGTTGCTTCATCACCCCTCATGGCCAAGGAGTTTCTCAAAGTCCATGACCGCAACTTCTCGTCTCGACCCCCCCCTCTTAGCATTCAAAATTCTGTTGTACGATCAAATGGATCTTGGTGTAGCAGATTATGGTGATCACTTGGAAGCACATGAGAAAGCTTTTCACTCTCAATCTTGTCTCACCTAAAAGAGTTGAAGAAACCCAACATATCAGAGCTGAGGAGGTGATGTCCATGATCAGAATCATAAGAGAGGAAAGCAAGCATGGCAAGGAAATCAATTTGACCAAATTGATTTCTGCAACGAATCTCAATATTATAACAAGAGTGGCAATGGGGAAGAGATTCTTTGGAGAGGCAACAGATGAAGCAGCTCATTTTTCTGAGCTCCTCCGTGAATTATTGTTCTTGCTTGGAGCTGTTAATATAGCAGACTTCTTTCCTCAACTATGGTGGCTAGATTTGCAGGGGCTTAAGGGCAAAATGACAAAGCTCCACACAAAATTAGACCAGTTTTTGCATAAGGTAATTATGGAGCATAAACAGAACAGGGAGAATAACAAGTGTGAGAGTTCTTGGCACTTTGTTGATGCACTGTTATCTGCATCTCAAGATGATGTTCTAGTGGACTACGATGTGGTTAAAGGTGTCATTCTGGTAAAATCTCAGAGCCCCCTTTCTTTTTCTTCCTTTTTTCCATTCCTTTAACTTAAACTTCTTGAATTAGGATGCTCTTCTAGGAGGGAGCGATACAACTACAAACACTTCGCTATGGGCACTTTCTGAGCTTCTCCTGGCTCCAAGAATTCTAGAGAAAGCACAAGAGGAGCTAGATCAGGCAGTGGGTAAAAATGGTGTTTTGACGGAATCATGTCTAGAAAATCTGAAATATTTGCAAGCAATTGTAAAAGAAACGTTTAGGCTGCATCCAATAGCACCACTGTTGGCTCGACACAGAGCCATAGATGACTGCACTGTAGCAGGTTATGATATTAAAAAGGGAACAAGTTTATTTGTGAATGTATGGGCAATTGGGCGAGATCCTCAAGTGTGGGACAGACCTCTGCAATTCGATCCAGACAGGTTTATGCAGAGCAGCATAGATGTGAGAGGACAAGATTTTGAGCTCATACCTTTTGGCTCAGGTCGAAGATCTTGTCCAGCCATGAACATGGGTTTGAGGATGGTAGAAACCACTCTTGCTCATCTTCTGCATGCATTTAACTGGAAGTAATAATGTCACTCTTGTCTCTGATGTAATAATACTTGATGTCATTATGCGTCATTCTCTTGTGTTCAGCAAAGTCATATGAAACCTTCATGGCTCCTTGATTGTCTGCCATCAAGGTCATTCCTGTGCTTTCATGAATATGTAATTTAATTGCTAGGGGAGGGTCGCCATTCGCGGCGCCTGCCCATTGGCGGCCATGATTTTTGATTCGTGGCGCACGCGGATTGGCTGCTAAGGGTTTCTTAGGGTTTCTATTACGATTTTGGTGAAGACTGATGCGGCTCCTGTGGCGACCAGAGAGGGCTCCGGTTTCATAGCTTGTGCCATAGCCAGAGAGGGCTTGCGTATGCCATACTCACATCTGCTCGTCTTAGCAACCATGGCTGGGTGGCTGTTTCTTAGTTTGTTTTTGATCGTCGGTTTTGCCACAACTTAGAAGCCGTTTTAGTTTAAGAAATTGGCAGGGAATCTGCCAAGGAATAATTTCGGAAGGCAAAATGGAGCTAAACAGCAAGACAAAAATCAGGTAACCGAAACTTCTTCTCCTTAATGTTTTTCATTCTGTGGAGAACATGAAGTTCTTGAAAACCAACGGTGATGTGCTACTGCGGCTATGGTGAGATCGTACTAGTGGTGTATGACCATAAACAAGGATTTTGTATGAGGCAAATAGTTGTGTGATGGTTTACTTTCAGTTCTAAATCTGTTATAATTGTATAAAGGAAATGATTTCCGGAAATGTTAATTGGAATACCTTTTGATCATATTGTGCTGACTATTAAATTTTTGAAAACAAAGGAAATATTTTTTATTGGCATTTGGTCTTAACTTAAGCTTCATTAATTAGCTATTGGATATAAATAATGTTGATGGATATGGCCTGGGATAAAAACCAGGGTGGATATAGCTGAATATTTTTACCTTGAATTAAATCTGCTTTTGTAATAATACAAAGTATGATTATAATCTGGGTAAAAATGTATCGGAAGAAGAAATTGGTGTGGGTATGTGTTGAATATGATCATATAAGAATCGGTTTTGTCTCAAATTTGTGTAATGAAAAGCTATTGATTCTTTTTGTAGGTGACCCTTCTGCACTAGGAACAGGGATTTACCTTCCAGATGTTAACATACTAGATACCATACAAGGAGCCAGGAGTATTTTTTTCTTCAGATATTACAGGAGCAGTGAGCACCATAGATTATCCAGTCACAAGATCACCATAGATTACAGTGAGCAGTGAGCACAAGGCAAAGGTTATTCAGTTGTTTCTAGAAGGAAAGGAGATTTAGCTAGAAGTCAAGCTGGATCTTAGCTGATTGCAGCAGCATATGCCTTCTAAGTGTGCTTCACTTTGAATTTATTTTCTAACTGCAGGTTATCTGAAATTTGTCTATATCCAATGGAAATTGTAATCTTCATTTTTGAGAGTTTATAAACTCTAAGGTTTGCTATTTAAGTTCAGAGCAATTCAGATAAAGTCAAGCATATTCATGGCTTTCAAAGGTTGCTCTTTAAGTTTTAAGACTGTTCTTGTTAAAATTGATTGTATTTTGACATAAATCTGAAGTCTGTTCCATTTGTTCTTCAAGTATTTGCATATCCAGCCTTCAGTGGGCACCCTAGTAGCCTATGGGGCTGCCATCTCAGCCTTGGTGGTACCAATACCCCTACCACTTTGGTACCTCATAAGTTGAGGTGGTGTTGTCAAGTTGAAATGTGGCAGGGTTTGCTGCGTAGGCCATCTCGTTGGGCCTATGGCCTGAGCATGCAAATTTTTTTTTTAGCTTCTACGTGACTGCTGTCATGATTTTGCGCTAAAGTGCGCAGCCGATGGACACCCTCCCCTAACCTCTGGGACCAAATGGCTTCATTAAAACCATGTGCAATTGCATAAAATTCAACCTCAGTGGAGGATTGTGCAATGCATTTTTGCTTAGAGCTGCTCCAGCTTATGATTCCTCCTGCAAAAGTAAAGGCATACCCAGAGATGGATTTTCTGTCTGCATCCCCACCCCAATCTGAATCTATGTATCCAATAATCTCTTTGCTACCATCGGCATCAAAAGTAATTCCAAATTTTGAAGTTCCTACAATGTACCTTAGGCATCTTTTGAGTGAACAACAGTAGCCGTGTTTTGGATCATTTGCTGCCACAGATCTTCTACTGTAGGACACCTCAATTGCAGCCAGGAGTCCTGCACCAAATCGACTGGCCATCTTTACAAGTAACCCTGCTCTGATACGAATGAACAAGAATAATTTAATAGACCAAGTTTTCAATTCATCAATTCCTCAATGTTGTAATCATAAACTTTTACAGAGCAAATACAATAGTGTGATCGATCTATGGACATATTATCTCAGAAACAAAATATCTCATATGTATTCTAGTAGCTATTTGACTTGAAAAACTGGCAACGTGATGTTCAAGCAAAACCTTTGGAATATACAAACCATCATTAAGGCTATCGAAATGAATTATTAACCATAGGAAATACTGTCTGTAGCAATGGGATTGACCCATTCACTGTAGCAGCTCTGACCGACCTTCAAGCGCAAGTTTTGACACTCCAAATCCGATTCAATCGATCTGGTATAGAAATGTGAGTTATTTGATCTATTCTTCTTCATTTATTCTGAGATCAGTCCGGCGGTTTTGCACCACCGACCGATTCTCTTGTTGCTTGGCTCAATAGCATTAGGCCGAGCTAAGAAAAATGAAATAGCAGTTTCGATATTCTATATGATCCATAAGGTAAGTTCTAGATCCTTTCTCCTTTCTTTTGGTTTTCTCTTATTCCCTTATGGTCACAAAAGGGACCTTCGATTTTTTTATCATCTAGAAGATCTTCTAAGTTATTCTCGTGAAACAATTAAAACTATGAGTTAGATAATTGCTTCCAAGATATTGCTCTTATTTTCCATAAGCCTTGAATAGGTTAGAACCGTAATGGTTAAATAACCTTTTCCTCAGCTATTCTTTCAACAATTTTGATCTGACCATAACTTTCTATCTGTCTGTATCTTTTTCAAACTCTGCATAGTGTAGAGAGCTTTATGACCCCCGTCAATCCTCTGGGCAATGCATGTGTTCCATCTATAATTCCTATGAAAAATCAGCCCTAAATATTTGTAAGAATCACAAGGACTTACCAATTTTATCTTTGTATCTGAGGGAACATTTTTGTTTCAATGCGCCCACAGTCATAACATTTGTTTTCTCCAAGTTCACTTGCGTACCAGTAGAATCACAGAATCTAGCAAGTCCATCTAAATGACACTACATAACCTCTTTAATTAGAATGAGCAAAGATGACCATATCATCTGCAGACATCACTGAATCTCTGTTCCTTCCTGAGATTTTCGTTTAACCAAACTTCAAGGCCATCAATGAATAGTCCGAATAGAGTAGGAGACATTGGACATCCATGTTTGACGCCCATGTTGCTAATAATATATTCCTGATTTTCCATGGCAAGCGGGAAGGATAACTGTATCAGAACCTTTTCATAGAGTACTTGTACTGCCTCTCTTAACTGGATAGGTACACCAAGCTTTTCCATTATGTCCCAAAAATGAGATCTTGCTACCTTGTCAAATGCCTTTTTAAAGTCCACGAAGGCAACATACACTAGTTTCTTAGTCCTCTTAACAGAGTCAAATATGGTTTTTACTACAAGCAAATGATCCAGAGTGGATCGGCCAATCCTGAATCCAGTTTGGGCTTCAGCTCTTTTATTGTTAATTTCAGCCCAAGTGCTTATCTTTGTCTCTAGAATGGATGCAAGAAGTTTTGTCAATAGGCTACTCACCAGAATAGTTCTGTAGTTGTTAATTTCATTGGTACAGCTACTTTTATGAACTGGAACTACTTGATTGGTTTGCCACTGCAATGGGAATCCAAACTTAATTGCCTTTGTAAGTAAATCAGCAATGATGGGAAAGAGAGTTGGTCCTTTCCATTTGAGGTGCTCTGCGCTCAAACCTTGTATGTCCCTTGCTTTCCCATTAGCCAAACGATTGATGCCTTCTGATACATCCTCTATCGAGATCACCAAATCGGGTCTTTTTGGCAGATCGTGTCGAGCATGAGCGCCTGACTGATAATATAGGTGGCGAACATACTTCCAAAGAACCTCCGCTGAAATAGGAAAATCAGTTTGTTTCTTCTTTTTGAGTGCTTTTCAGAAGTATTTTGGGTCTGATAGATAGCTTTGATACAGAGATTCCTGCTTAGCTTGAATAAAATGCCTCTTCTTTTGCCTTACAATTTTCCTGTATTCCTTTCGAGATTGATCTTTGCAGATTCCTTGACTTCTTCTCAATTTAAGCTTTGCTTCTTGGCATATAATCAATTGTGCTTCTGGAACGACAAGTAGTTTTCACGGTCTCTGGAAATATGTCCAGGCCGTTACATATAAGTAAATTTGCAATATAACAGAATGTAAGCAATTGCCGACCCGTTCTTATAATTATCTTATCCTGTGATCGTCTGTTCCAGCCTCCAATCACTTAGTCTGCCCTGTCTAATTGCTCCAGCCAAAGATGGTCTTTCCTATCTGTATATAAAGCTACTTGTTTATCACTTGTTCTTCCATTGAAATCGCCGACCAAAAGTAGTTCCCCTTTACTTTGAAAATACATTATATCCTGCTCCAATTCAAAGAACAGATCGTCTTGAGAGGCATCAGTCTCTGCATATACTTTTTCGTCTCTAGGTGCAAAATAGCATACGAAGCCCGTAGACCATTTATTTCAATCCACATAAATTGGCAATTTTTATCTCTTTTGATGCCTTTCACCTGATCCTTATAGAGTAGCCTGATATAACACGCAATTCCTCCATTTCCATTATCCATGTTTCTGAATCTATTACATCATACTCTATATAACAGTTCAAATCCTGGGATTTCTGGTAGAGCATAAAGCTCATGCTCTTTGGTCTCAACAAAGCATGCAACATCCATAATGTTGAGACCTCCCACACCTTCCTAATTTGCTACTATTACCTTCCCCTTCGCCCATTTAACATTCTGATTCTTCTCTTTTGCTTCTTTAAATTTCAGAATTTCCTGCTTTTTTTCTAGCATCTGTGCTTTGGTCAAGTCTTCGTTTACCCAAATGAATTTGCCTTTAAGTGTATGCTTCTGCTTTAGAACCTGGAATCTGGCATCTCAATTTGGGAACATTACTAAAATATGACGGGTGCCATGATCTTTCTTACCAATGCGGAATGCTTCAGAGGTTTTCACTTTTGTCACTAGCATATCATTTGCCAGAAAATTATCCACTATCTCCTTTGTATTCTCATTCTTTTTCTCCGGCAGCCCGACGATGCGTAGGTTCAAAGCTCTATGTTTCCTTTCTTGCATTTCGATATATTCTTCAAATGTGTTTCGTAGATTGCAAACCTCGTCTAAGGCTGATTCTGTCCCTGTTTCTGATGCATGTTTTTTTAATTCCATGATGTCATTATTTACTACATTTAACTCATCCTGTAGCTGGCCCGGATTTGTGCGGGCAGTCTCATTCTCAGATCTCAAGTTTTTAATTTCATCAAATAGCTTCATCTCCCTCAATGCGGACTCATCCCAAAAATTTACTAGTTCTGTCATTATAATGGCAAGCGAAATTTCTCCAGCAAATTCTGAGGTTTCTCCTTCATTACTGGCTAGTTTCTTAGTGGTAGATATTGCTTCAATCTCTGTTTTAGTCTTCTTTGCCATCTCAGCTAGTCACAGTTTTGCCATACAAACCCTAGCGTCCCTGGAGGGAGGGAGGGAGCATGTGGCCAACCTAAGAGAGAGAGAGAATAGAATAGAATAGAATAGATTTGATTTTTTATCGTCCACGGAGACCAATTGGCCTATGGGACCCAAACAAAAAGAGAGCAGCAAGCGTATTACTGTCAGGATTAAAAAACCCCCGCCCCGAAGGGTTTTCGAGGGAAAAACCTTAGCAGTAATAAGTATGCTGGCACGCTGTACAATTGTAGAGGACAGTTCAATACTGTCCCGGAGGACACAACTGAGTCCGTGCATCCATAACCTTGGAGGTATGACCCCAACAAACCCACTGAAGTCATATTCAATAACTCATGCAACAGTTGGCCAGGCACTAGTAATCGAACATACCGCTCTCGGATATGGGCAAATGCTGGGCAGATCTAGAGGGCATCACATTCATCCTCAATGGTGCCCTGGTGGCAACACTGGCAAAGCCTTTCCTCCCGTGCTTCCCGAGCCCAACGTCCAGTCTCAATGCGGAGACGATGTGCACCCGTGCGAATGGAAGCTATAAGTCTGCGCTTCTTCATGGGCAAATGGGTGTACAAGTACTGGTGTGGGCCTCTCGTGAGCTTAGGATTGACTTGCTGCTAATAATGTGTCAGCTTAACGTGCGTCAGAGCATCTGCATCCCAGAGCTTGCGAAGGAAAGTAGCATCTAGGTACCTTGTGATCTTTCTTTGTCCGTACCTGTACGCATCTGTTTGTCTGTACACCCCAGGGTGAGAACCATTGAGAGAAAATAGCAGGACAAAGATGTTCGAAATTCCTAGGACTGACATGGCCACCATTCATAGCTACCTCTAAACGTCCTTTCATTGTTGTCGCAGGGGAGGATGGTGGTCGTATGCTGGGTGCTGGAGTGTCTTTTTTTGCACCAGTGGGTTTTCAAGCTATGGTCATTTATATATCCAGATCATTTTATTCTTTTTGCTAAAATTGTAGTAGAAAAAATCTTGAAATGTTAGATCCAGCAGACAAAGAATCAAATTTTAAACAGAATAAAAAAAAAGTATTCAAACTTGCTTATGCTTACTTCAACCAGTCAACTTGCACAGAGTTCAATTTGCATACAATCAATAAAGCAATCAATGACAATTTCGAGGATCTTGCATAAAATAGAAATTTTACTGTATGGAACATTTGTTTTTTCTTGCTGGGTCTGTATAAAATTAGGTCAGTTCCCACTCGTTCTATTTCGTCTTCCCTGCTGTCCTACTTTCATATGTATAAAATTAGATATGTGCTTTCCTCTCTCGATCTCTCGATCAGAATTTTGATGGTTGTGCTTTCCTCTCTCAGTATAGCATTTGCATCTGCATGGCTCAGTTTTTTGAGGATGCACAATTAGGTGTGAATTGCAAAATGGAAAGGAAACATTTTACAGAGGGAAAAAATTCTTCAAAGGATCTTGATCCGTTGAACCAAAGGCAGAAACCCTAAGTTTAAGACAACGCATCAAATCCAATAGGCCAAGGATTATGGAATTATTATCTTATTTTGTGATGGGGTTTCATCGAAAGGAAAAGAAGCACTGTAGTTGTACAAACACCAAAGAAGCTATTCATCATTGCTTTGAATATAAAATAAAATGCCTTTAAAGATAGGTGTCAAAGATTGAGTTTTTTGTGAACCAACAATTAACATCATAAGTCAACACTTGCTACACTTCTTTAGCGGGAGGTAAACATCATATAGCTTCATCCACATTGGAAAGATTTTAGATTGAAGAAAGACAGTTTCGCCCATATTGCAAAGATTGTCATTTAAAGAGAGAATATTGAGACTCCAAGGTACCATAACGGTAGTAGAATAAGTAGGTTGATGATAGCTTAAGCAACAAAGATTGTGTGTTGAAGAGCCATAACTAACGTGTAAAAGAATTCCTTATATAAGGCTGTTTATTTTCTGTTCTCAAAAATTAGAAAGGTAATATTTCTGGGCTGAGGACAGACGTGGGGTTGACATGTGTGCTTATATTGCATTTCCAAATTCAAGAAAAAAGGAAAAGCTTAGGGATGCCCATTTTTGTTCTTATCTGCTTTGAATGAATCTACTCTGTCAAATGCTCTGCATTTGACTTCCTCTGCCCCATTCCGGTGAGCTCTGCTCTCACACATCGCCACTATAGCTCAAGTACTGATGTAGGAGGTCGCCAACTATGAAGAAACAACATTCGTTAAAATGGGGGTTAAGATTCCTTTGATCTTGTTTTTGTTTCTTCTAATTTGGGCCTCTCATTCTGTAGACTATGGTTCTGATAGACGATGCAGGCGGCGAATGGCCTCGAATTAGCCACTTGCCCTCGAATCATGTCGTTTTTCCTTTTCATCATCGGAGTTGCTACATGAATTGCTTTGCCAAGATCACAAGTAGTATTTGACAAACTCTGAATTTTCTTTTGCACATTGGATAACTGAAGTTACCGACTGACTTTTTTTGAAAGTAGTCTGCATGTATTTGTTTTGCAAAGATTATAAGTCCCGAAATGGTTTTCTAGATGGATGGAATGTGCATGTGTATGGTACAAAAGATATTTTTTTACAGGGAGAATCAACCAGTTAAATTAATCAAAGGGTGCTTGAAGTCAGTTAAATTGCAGCTGGAGTTGAAAAACTCTGGTCCCTTAGCGATAAGAGTGAAGGCATTCGTAGCATTTGATACAGATTGAATCTCCCTTTGTAGAGGATTGCTAATAGAGGAGCTGCTGTGAAGAAGGTTGTGATTTGAACCATCAAGCTGGTGTTGTGGGGCCTCATTCTTCAAGGTTGCTTACACTTTAGTCTTTTTTTGTCTGTTCTCTGTCTTCATTTGTCTTTCTAGATCCATTATTATATCCCTGTCAATATTATATCACAAAAAGGTATCCTTTCATTCCTTATATAAGGCTGTTTATTTCCTGTTCTAAAAAATTCGAAAAGGACCCTTCGCTGGAACTAGGCATGCTCCAAATCTTCCATGAAAGCAAATCGATGGCTGCTAATCTTCAAGCAAACTCTGAGGACCTGTGCATTGTGATTTACGGCAGAAGCCCTGCAGATGCTCCTGCAAAATATGATGCAAAAGGTGTGGGTTCTAATTTACTGCAGGAGTTGCAACCGTGGATGAATTTTTGCATTCCAGCATCATTTTCCATCACCAGGTTCCGAATTCAAGGGACAAATTTGTCCCCATTGAAAAGCCCCAATTTTTTTTTTACAGACGATGCATTGTCGCTATGGTGTTGTGGCTATCACAGATCGCTAGAAGCAAGCAGGGCATCATATCAGACTAGTCTTTCCTTTCTTTGGTATGGCTTTCTGATTTGCAATGTAAGGTACTAGTTCATAGATCTCCATCACACAACAAACGTTCTCTTACACAAGGATCATTTGAGTGATCGTCAGCAAGCCGATGATAGAAGAAAATAGCCCACGGCAGCCAAAATTATGTGCTAGATGTTGAAGAACTGCATGCCTGTCATTATGAAGAAAATAAAAAACGTATTGCTAGTGTGTCCTATAAGCTTCAAAACATATTGCTTAGAGATTCAGATAAAGATGAATGTATTCATTACGCAATAGCCTGGCCATCTGATGTTGATATACCTCGACCAAGCTCATCTAATGCAACAAGAGAATTTTGTATTCACGATTCTGAACGTGAAGAGAACAATAAATTAGTATCTTGAATCGCACAACCAAACAAACAAAAGCTTTGCTCTGGAACTTTATCCATGTTCTACACATAGAAAAAGAAATTTTGCTTAGTAACAGATGCACGATATTGTGGACAGACGATGTAGAACCGGATGACCACTAAGTTTTTTAGACAACAGAAGTGCATTTCCTCTACTTTTGAGACAACTATTTGAAGCGGGAACTGATAGTGTGGAATTTGTGAATGAATCCTAAGACTATTATGTCACAAATACACAGCTGCTATCTCTGCCCTGCTCGTACAAAATGCAAATATGCTCATTAGGAGTTCATTTGTTCTTCAAATTTTCACATTTGTAAACATCAAATCTAAGATGCAGCATACCAACATATTAGCAGTCTCAGAAAGTTCTACAAAAAATGTACTTTGTGTAGCCATAATGTGGTCTTTGGCTCCCATACGCACAAATAATTTATCAACTGGTGAAATTTCAAAGCTTTCAGCTGGAACATCTGCTCCTATCTTTTCACGAAAAGTGAAATAAGTTAGCCATCACCTGTAGGATATAATCCACATGCAGCATCTAATCAATAATAACTCGAAACATGATCCTGCTCTAAACAAAAATGATATTCTTAATTTGTCAACATGAGTAACTACCAAACAAATTTAAATATCAAATGTACATAACCAAATAAAAATCTTATGCACATTGCAATACATCTCCATAGTAAGGACTACCCTACACCTTCCTGCTAAGGACAATGAACCAGTAGTAACATACCCTGGTCGCTTATAAAGAGTTAAGATGCTATTAAAGCTATTGTAAAGTAGTTAATAAAATTAGAATGTATCTGCCTAGGATTGGAACCACCAGAATGCCAACTATGCCAACAGATTCGCATCAGAACATTTTGGAATAATAGCTATGTTGCATCTAAAAATTGCCTTAGGCTTCTTAATCAGTGCCTCGTCCAATCTTACTCTTTGAAATGCGATTTCAAAAAAAAAATTATAACTTATTCACCTTGGTAGAATAGCAGGGATGTTGCACGTTAGGCCATCTGTTATGGACAACAGTCCCAAATGTTATTGAATTATCTATCATATGATCCGAATAAGGTTATGAGTGTACACAAAAGGCTGGGAAAGAAAAACGTTCGCGGCGGGGCCTCCTCGATAAGTTTCTTGTAGGATTAACTTGGTATATTGGTAGGCAATATATGCTATGGCAGTAGAATTGACCCTCCTTATGACACTATTCAGCTTGAATGTAATGGCATCATAATATATTCTAGTGAGCTTTCTTATCTCTTCACTATTGTTGTCTAATATATTTTATTCTCTTCACCATTCTCGGTCTCATGTGGAGTGTTTGCAAATGCAGATAGTATTTGGATGTTTATGCAAAAAAGAAAAATTTAAACCATAACCATTCAACCTTTTTCCATTATGTTGGCAAATGTTTTTTTCAAACTTTTGGTTGAAGGAAAAGGTTTTTAATCTCTTTTTTATATCATAATATATATAAAATTACTTTGGATGTCCCCATGAAATAGATATCTATATATTCAAATCAATCTAGGCCGTTTGTTTGAAATATGGTGAGGTGGCAAAGCTAGGACCGTTGGATCTTTTTGGGAAGCATGCATGGCCATGCATGGGCCATGAGCCCCATCTCATTACCGTTGGATCGATGGGGGAGACAAAATCCTATCCGTTGATTATTTCTGGAAAAAGCAAGGAAAGTGCAACTTTTTAAGGCATTTCACAATAGTATTAACATTTATTATTAGGTGATGTGGTGTCAGCAAATTAGACATAGAAAAAGGCAACTTAATTTTATTTGAAGTACGTGGCAAAATATGTAATAAAAAAAGTGGCTAAATGTGCTTGAAATGGCTCAGATTTAGCCGAGTATGATTTAATGCCTGCAGCATGCGACATGAGGTGGCAATAAACGTTTGCCCTTAAATTCTTATTGTAGAAGCTTTAGTGACGGCGCCTTTGCTTCATAGCTTTGGTGTGGTAAGGTTCTCTTCTTCTTCTTTCCTTCCGGCATCTACTGTGATGGAGTTAGCTATGCCACTGCCATAGCTTGATTGTTCTTGGAAATTCTACTCTTCATGCCTTGATGTGGTGGGTTTTATAATCCAATCTGGCAAAGCTTGGAGTTCAGCCATGCATTCTATCTGGCAAAGCTTGGAGTTCAGCCATGCATTCTGGCTATGGCGACCTCGTGGCCTTTGAAATTTGGCATTGCGGCTTCTCAGCGATTTAAATCCGGAATGCGACTTTTGAGGTTTGTTAATTCGGCAATGCGGTTTGCAGTTTGAGCTCTGGCAGTATTATGGTTCCGTGTCATTGGTCTTTGCTACACACTCACCCCGGTTTTTGGTCCACTGTTGAAAACATCAGTTTTGGTAGGTCTACATGTCCTGTTTTCAAAGAATCCTACATGTGGATTTGTGAAGGTATGGTTTTGTTCGATAATGGTGTTCTTTTTTCAGTGGACTAAAACATCCACTGTTGTTTTGTAGTTTCTTCTATTGTGACATGTCATTTTATAATACAATCCACTGTAGGAAAGAGTACTTGAATTTCTACATGTCTAATAATTCTATTGTCACATATCTTTATAGATGTAGGAAAGAATATTTGATTCTCTACATGTCCTATACTTCCATTCACATGTCTTTATAGTAGTAGGACAGAGTACTTTATTTGCTAAGGCATTGTAGGAAAGAATACATGAATTACGACATGTGTAATACTTCTATTGTCACATGTCTTTATAGAAGTCGGAAAAGAATACTTGATTCTCTACATGTCATATGCTTCCATGTCACATGTCTTTATAGTAGTAGGATGTAGTACTTTTATTTGCTAAGGCATTGTAGGAAAGAATACATGAATTACGACATGTGTAATACTTCTATTCTCACATGTCTTTATAGAAGTAGGAAAAGAGTACTTGATTCTCTACATGTCCTATCCTTCCATATCACGGGTCTTTATAGTGGTAGGACGAGTACTTGATTTGCTACATGTGATGCGTGCACGATCACATGTTCTTATACTAGTATTCCATGTAACACAAGTTACTTCAACTACTTCAATTACTTAACACCTATTTTTGCATAACGTGGGCACCAACATGCCAAGGTGGCTCTAACATGCCACCTAGGCTCAAACATGCCAAGGTGGCTCCAACATGACAAAATGGCTCGAACATGCCACCTAGGCTCCAACGTGCTCAAACATGCCACGCAGGCTCCAACATGCCACCTATGCTCCAACTTGCCAAGGTGGCTCAAATATGCCACGTGGGCTCCAACATGCCACCTAGGCTCCAACATTCCTAGGTGGCTCAAACATGCCACATAGGCTCAAACATGCCATGCAGGCTCACTTAGGCTCCAACATGCCAAGGTGGCTCCAACATGCCACCTAGGCTCAAACATGCCAAGGTGGCTCAAACATGCCACCTAGGCTCCCAACATGCCACCTAGGCTCAAACATGCCAGGTGGCTCAAACATGCCAAGGTGGGCTCAAACATGCCACCTAGGCTCCAACATGCCACCTAGGCTCAAACATGCCAAGGTGGCTCAAACATGCCACGTGGGCTCCACTATGCCACCTAGCCTCCAACATGCCAAGGTGGCTCACAACATGCCACCTAGGCTTAAATATGCCAAGTTGGCTCAAACCGCCACCCTAGGCTCCAACATGCCACCGTGGCTCTAACCTGCCACCTAGGCTCAAACATGCCACGTGGGCTCCAACATGCCACGTGCCAAGGTGGCTCCAACATGCCACCTAGGCTCCAACATGCTCAAACATGCCACAGCGGGCTCTAACATGCCACCTATGCTCCAACTTGCCAAGGTGGCTCAAATATGCCACGTGGGCTCCAACATGCCAAGGTGGCTCAAGCATGCCACACCGGCTCCAACATGCCACCTAGGCTCTAACATGGCAAGGTGGCTCAAACATGCCACGTGGTCTCCAACATGCCACCTAGGCTCCAACATGCCAAGGTGGCTCCAACATGCCAAGGTGGCTCAAACATGCCACCTAGGCTCCAACGTGCTCAAACATGCCAAGGTGGCTCAAACATGCCACGTGGGCTCCAACATGCCAAGGTGGCTCAAACATGCCACCTAGGCTCAAACATGCCAAGGTGGTTCCCACATGCCAAGGTGGCTCCAACATGCCACCTAGGCTCAAACATGCCAAGGTGGCTCAAACATGCCACCTAGGCTGCAACATGACAAAATGGCTCAAACATGCCACCTAGGCTCCAACGTGCTCAAACATGCCACGCGGGCTCCAACATACCACCTATGCTCCAACTTGCCAAGGTGGCTCAAATATGCCACGTGGGCTCCAACATGCCACCTAGGCTCCAACATTCCTAGGTGGCTCAAACATGCCAACTAGGCTCCAACATGCCACCCAGGGCTCAAACATGCCGGTGGCTCAAGCAGAACTCAAACATGCCACCTAGGCTCCAACATGCCAAGGTGGCTCAAACATGCCACGTGGTCTCCATAATGCCACGTTGGCTCCAACATGCCAAGGTGGCTCAAACATGCCACCTAGGCTCAAACATGCCAAGGTGGCTCGGGCATGCCACCTAGTCTCAAGCATGCCACCTAGGCACCCCAAGTGGTGACATGGCATGCCAAGTAAGCAAGGTCAAGTTTTGACTAGGCCAAAACCAAAGATGTCCATCTTTGGTCTTTTCGATGGGTGATGTTGGCAAATTTTAGGTGACATGGCTAGATGATGGTGACATGGACCTTGGATGTCTTTGCAAACAGGGGGGAGCACCTCGACGGCTGACCCCTTTCTTGTGAAGGGAGTCTCCGAAAGGTAGATATGCTGGTGCATTTTCTCTTGCGTATGCGGCGTCATCTTTGCACATCCCATAAGATTTCACCTTTTTTTGAGACCCGGATTTTTATCACATTGCTTTTCTTTGTGTTTATGCTCCGGAAATTCATAACTAATGCATGGGGCGGGGAAAATCCTGGTTTTCAGCCAGCTGGCTTGCCAAGTGGCCCCAAGAGTATAGGAAAATCCCGGTATTTTCGGATGAGTTTTAGACCCTCGATTTTTATTGGGATGGCCGCAGTTTGAGCGGGAGGTTTAGACCACGTTTTTGATTTTGGGGCATGGAGGAGGCCCGGTTGGCGATCCGACCTGCGCCCGTCGTGCTGGAGCGACCAAATTACCCTAGGGGACAAGTTCCACGGCGAGTTTCCCCGGGGGATCAATCACTTACCCCTCACTAGGAGGTATTCAAACATCCACCTCCATGCCAATTGACTACAAGTGTGTAGTAAGCGACCTACTTTGGCGTTTCTTGGAGAGGGGGTGGTCTTACGCCCCGAAACTTGGTCCCCTAGGTAATGGGGATGTTCGGGTCCATTGGCGGAGCCAGGTTCTCGATTGGGAGTGGGGGTCCAGCAGTCCTCGGCCCCGGCTTGGATTAGCCTGCAAGAACAAGATACTTGGGGTTCACCACGAGGCCCACGGTAGAAGATTGAAGTGACAATAGGAGCACTAGGACTGCTAGGTGGTATACATGTGACCGGAGAAGAAAAGCTAGCTCCACTGCTTTCGATGGGGCGTTCTGGGCCGTTGGCCTCCGAAAGGGGGTTGGCTCGGAAGCTCGTCTCATGCCTGCTTGTGCTTCTATTGCCGGTGCATTTTCTCTTGCGTGTGCGGCGTCATGTTGCATATCCCGCCAAGATTTCACCTTTTTTTGAGACCCGGATTTTTATCGTTTTTTTTTTTGTGTTTATGCTCCAGGAAATTCATAATTAATGCATGGGGGGGGAAAAATCCTGATTTTCAGCCAGCTGGCTTTGCCAAGTGGCAGCGAGTGTCTGAGGAAAATCCCGGTATTTTCGGGGGAGCTTTAGACCCTCGATTTTTGATTGGGATGGCCACCGTTGGCCCCGGCGTGGTTTAGACCGTTTTTTTCGATTTTGGGGCATGGAGGAGGCCCCGGATTGGCGATCCGACCTCTCCATGTCATCACGGGCGCCGAAATTACCCTAGGGGACAAGTTCCACGGCCCTCTTGATCGAGAGGAGCATCCCGAATGTAAATCCTACCAAACCCTAGGGTTTGGTAGGGTTTACATCTCGGCGTCAAGGCGGAGACTAACACATCCGAAACTTTGCATGGAGTTTCTGGTATGCTCACGGGGACCATGCCGGGAGATGGGGTCAAATCCCTTAGCGCGACATGCTTTTCGGACTCCCCTTCCTTTGAAAGGGGCTTGTGAAGGGAGTCTCAGAAAAGGTATCTTTGCCAGGAAATTTGGCTCTGTCTCCCGGTGCCACATGAGGGTAATCCGGCCGCGGGTATTCCACGTCGGATCACGGGCCCTGCGGGTCGCCAGACATCATCAGAATGTAAACCCTATCAAACCCTAGGGTTTTGCTAGGGTTTACATCTCAGCGTCAAGGCGGAGACTCACACATCCAGAAACTTTGCATGGAATTCTACGTGTATGCTCGGGGACCATGCCGGGAGATGGGGTCGAATCCCCAGCAGCGGCATGCTTTTCGAACTCCCCTTCCTTTGAAAAGGGTCGTTTTCTTGGATAGCTAGGTGAGCCTTTGCTAACCACATATCGCGAGCCATGGCAACTGAAATAAATGAGTTTGGATCTATTGGCCATCCCGAATGATCCCAAAGCGGTTTTGCCTCTTGCAAAAGGCGCTCTTGACTTCTAATTGCCACCTTTGGGAGGAGGATAACTCCAAACCCCATTCTATCAGTTCCTATTGCTTCATGTTTTCAATTGCAGCTTCTCAACCATGTCCCAAGTGCAACCGACTAAGACTCGACCCCCATAGCGTAAACCCTTCAATAACCTAGCAACACCATGGGGTTTACGTTTGGAGGCTATATCCTAGTCGATTCGACCAAAATCTTGCACAATGTCATCGTAGAGGGAGGGTGTTGATGCCATAAGATGTGCCTTTAAAACCTTCCGGAGGCGGTTAAGCCCCAAAGGTCCTCTCCCAAAGAACCTTGGCCACGGATGGGCAACTTTCCCCGCCGGGCGTGTGAACTGACTCTGCCAATGGACTCAAAACATTGACATTACCCTGGAGACCAAGTTTCGTGGGTAGAAGACTACCCCTTTTCAAGAAGCGCCAAAGTAGCTCATGTCCAACATGTTCGTAGTCAAGCTGGTCTAAGAGGTGGCTGCGAGAAATCTTGCCATGTAGAGGGTCAAGTATTTTTTTCGTTGCAAAAATGACCGTTTAACTTGGTCCCTAGGGTAATTTTCGCCCGTTTAGGATGGCATGGCTTAAGTCGAATCTCTATTTTGAGCCTTTTATGCTTTGCCCGAGCGACAAAATGCCTCTACCAAAAGTTCCAAAGGTTATCATATTTCTTGCATGAAGTCCTATCATCATGCCCACATGGCATGTTTAAGCCACCTTGGCATTTTTGAGCCACCTTGGCATGTTGGAGCATAGGTGGCATGTTGGAACCACCTTGGCATGTTTGAGCCACCTTGGCATGTTAGAGCCTAGGTGGCATGTTCGCGCCTAGGTGGCATCACCTTGGCATGTTGGAGCCTAGGTGGCATCACATGCCAAGGTGGCTCAAACATGCCACATGGGCTACAACATGCCACCTAGGCTCCTCAATAACATGCCAATGTGGCTCCAACATGCCACCTAGGCTCAAACATGTCAAGGTGGCTCAAACATGCCATCGAGGCCCCAACATGCCAAGGTGGCTCAAACATGCCGCGTGGGCTCCAACATGCCACCTAGGCTCAAACATGCCACCTAGGCTCCAACATGCCACCTAGGCCCCAACATGCCAAGGTGGCTCGAACATGCCAAGGTGGCTCCAACATGCTGCGTGGGCTCCAACATGCCAAGGTGGCTCAAACATGCCACGTAGGCTCCAACATGCCAAGGTGGCTCAAACATGCCGCGTGGGCTCCAACATGCCAAGGTGGCTCTAACATGCCACCTAGGCTCGAACATGCCAAGGTGGCTCAAATATGCCACACGGGGCTCACCTAGGCTCCAACATGTCAAGCTGGTTCAGACCCCACTTGCGGGCTCCAGCGTGCCATCTAGGCTCCAACATGCCAAGGTGGCTCAAACATGCCACCTAGGCTCAAAAATGCCAAGGTGGTTCCAACATGCCATCTAGTGGCTCAAGCATGCCACCTAGGCTCAAGCGCGCCACCTAGGCACCCCGCATGGCATGTTTGAGCACGGTGGCATGTTGGAGCCTAGGTGGCATGTTTCAACCACCTTAGCATGTTGGAGCCGTGGTAGGGTTTGAGCCACCTTGGCATGTTGGAGCCTAGGTGGCATGTTTGAGCCCGCGTGACATGGGCTAGTTTGAATAATCCGCCCCCCTCTTTGTAGTATCCGGCCTGTGCAGCGATTGAAGTAGATGTCCCCACACCCCCCTCCCCAGAGCCTATCCGCCCCTTTTTTTGCCAATTTAGTACGGTAAAAAAAAATACCAAAAATCTAGTACGGTTTGTCTTATATAAGGCGATGAAGTTGGGGGTCGAATAGGTTCAAAGGGGGCGGATTAGTTCAATGGAGGGGCGGATAATCTGATGGCTGCTTTCGGTAGGATATTACTGATAGGGGGCATGTTGGAGCCAACCAGGTAGCATGGTGAATCCTAGGGGCACAACATTTGAATTATAAAAAATAAGATATGAATTAAACCATTAAAAATATTTCATTAATCAAGATGCATGGTGGAGATCTTGATCGTCCTATTATGTTATTGGCCCTTAAAAGCGGCTCCGGCTGCGATTGATGGCGATCAGCGGCCAAGATCGTCCGGGTCCTCTACCCTCATTGGCCCTTTGAGGTTCCTTGTGTTTTTCGTTTCCCTCCCTTGGCCATGGCGATGGCGAGAGGTCCTAGGCTATGGCAATGCTCAGCGCTTTGCATTGGCTATGGCGATGCTCCATGCATTGGCTATGGCGATGCCGGAGCTCCTATGCTATGGCGATGGCGGAGCTCCTTGGCTATGGCAATGTGCCCTGTATCTTTCCTTTCTCTCCATTGGCTGTTTCCGATCTTTGGGTTATGGCTTGTAGCGGCAGGCGGCTGCTTCGCTTCTTGGGGTTATGGCTTGCGGCGGCGGGGAAGGAGCCACGGATAGGTGGTAAAAAACAACGGTTTTGTAATGCGGGATAAATTCCACTCCACGGCTAAAAAGCCGCGCCTTTTTTTGGGTGCGCCTCACGTCGTTATTGAATCTGAGAGAGATCGAATTCTACACCGGCTCGATTTTGCCGCGAATTTTTGCTTCTGCTGCCATTTTTCGGATCCAAAAGACACGGCTGATCTATTTCTCGGGTTATTCACGGTTTTTTTCTCTTCATTTCGGATCAATAACAATGGAAATTGTTTTATTATCATGTCGGATTTAAGGTTTTGAAGTGGCTAAAGGCGTTTGCATTCACAATAGTGATCGGTCGCGAAAAGAACTCTTGCGATTCCGACTCATGCAAGTTCCCATCGCAATGGTATATTTACTCATTTTCATTCCTCGATTCTTCCTTTCGTTTTCCCTTTGTTTTTTCTTTTCGGATCAAAACAAGCGGGACTCATTTTCCCTTTTATTTTTCTTTTCGGATCAACCACAAGCTTCTCCTCAGCGGTTGCGACTCTGAGATACATCTAAAGCTTGTCGTCTAAAGGCAAAGAAGCTTTGTCTGCGTTTTAAAGGCGCGAAGCTTGCCCGTCTAAATCCAAAGAAGCTTATGCGTCGCCCCTGTTGGTTTTACGGTGAGCACTATTAACCCTAGAGCTAGCTAATTCAACACGAGAGCAAATCCTAGAACTGGAGTATGCATATCACGGATGAAGCGGGAGTCGGTGCTTGCTTCTCTTCCACTACCAGAAGAATTTAAAGAGCTTGCAACCATACACGAAAAATCTGAAAAAGGCGTGGTGAATGGTAATGGTGTTGCCTCTCGAAGCAGGGGACATAGCATTGCATGCTTGAACCAAGAGGTTTGATCAAAGCCGATTAGCATGATCAATTGTGCTACATTGTTTTTAATCTTAACCATTAATTCAATTGTTTTGGACCTTTACCATTGAATGTTTTAATCTAACGTTGAAATTTAGATTGCAATCTATTATTATGCGTGAATGAGAATCTAGATAACATTGTATATTATGCCTTATGGACTTTTTTGGGTTCGATTCCCAAAAAGGTTTTCCTTTTTTAAAATAAAAAGAGCAATATAAAGTTCATAATATATTAGCTTTTAAATTGTGGTCTATAGGAATTTTTTTTTTAATGTCTGCGACGTGTCAACATTTGATTTGTTAGAAGACATATTAAAAACAATACTTTGTTTTTCCTACGTGTGATAATAATGCTTTTTTTATTTCAAAAGTATGCCACGTGTCCATATTTGATTAGCAAGAATAATGTTTTTTTTTTTTTAAATATGCCACGTGTTAATATCTCATTAGTTAAACAACCACATTAGAAACACATATTTTTTCTACGTGTAATAATTTTATTTTTTCGTATGTCCTTATTTTAGGAAAACTATAGCTAGATTTCAATAACACATGTAGGGTTTTGTAAATTAAAAAAAGGCCATACGTGATTTTTTTTTAATTTTGCAAAAACAACACTTGAAACAACATGTCCACATCGCGAAAAAGAACACTTGAAAACATCAATTTTCTATTTCCTATGTGTTTTTTTTCTTTGTAGTGTTTTATTTCTACTGTTGTAATTTAGTTTTTCAGGTGTAGTAAAATTAAAACCTACACGTGCTATTTTAAAGATAAACAACGTATGGTTCCGCCAAAAAACAACAGTGAAGGAAAAAAGTACACGTTGACAAAAATTCACAAAAACCATGTCAATTTTTTCTACGCGTGGATTTTTCTGCCAAGAGACCACTGTCTCTTTGTGCAAATCCGGATAAACAGGCCACGTGGACTTTTGGGGCCATTTTGGTGTTGTTTTTGGCATAAAACAACACTTCCGTACAACTAAAAAACAACTGTGGACCAAAAATTGGGGTCAGTGTGCTACGATCGGTCAAGCAGGGATTTTGCAGCAATAGATCTAACAGGTATTCCATAAGTTCTCTTGGCATCTAAGAATGGCTGTTTTTATTTAAGGCAAATCTCCAGACGATTTTTAAACTTAACTGTCTGCAGGTGCTCAAGCTTCTTTTGAAGGACAGATTTCGTTTTGCAGCCTAAGAGCAATGTTCTCGCTATTGATTTAGACTGTGGAGTGCGCTGTTTGGGAAGAACTTTGTAAACTTTTCAGCCTTTCCGTTGGCCCTGGTCCGCCCAGAAGCTTTGGCGATGGCAATTTTCCTTCATGCAGGTAAATTTCCGGCAAAGATGCATCTTTTTGTTGCTTGAATCCTCCCGACAGATCTGCATTGCATACCACTTCCATGGCATCTGGATAAGCATAAATGAGAAAACTGGACTGCCACAAAATTTCAAGAAATGATGAGGCTTTTACAGGTTCGCAAATGTTAACAGCAAATGGAAATTGTTGTTGTTGATACTGTCGTGATCCATTGTGATGCACTCAAACGCATCAATTGGCTGGTGACAGATTTTGTTCAAGTATGAAAAGACCCGAGAGGTAAGATTCTTTTTTGGCCATTCAACATCAGCATGTCGTTGTTAAATTATGGCTTCAAGGTTCTTTGTTCAGTTTTTTTCTTTTTCTTTTTTTCCCAATCAAGGCTTTTTTGGATAAGAATATGGCGTCTGTCTCTGACATTGTTTGTTGACCTCCATTTCTGTTTTGAGCTTTTATGCTTGGGAAGATGCAAGAGTAATGGTAAGGTCTTTCTTGAGTTCCTTTGCCATGAACGGTCGAAAATTTACAGGAAATGTTTTTGATTTATGTCCCTTGGTCATTTGTGTGCCTCTTGCACGTCCAATAATTATAATTTATTGAAGAGGCTGCCTACGTGTGATACCTGATGCATTTTATACTCTCGTTCAATAGGACTCTAATAGATAGAAATATAGTACTAGATAGTGTGAGCACTCACGATTCCTTCATTTGCAGTTTAATGGAGTAAGAGACATTTTTTTTTTAAAGGAGTCACAATTATTTTAAAGCATAGAGCTTAAGTTCAAAATTAAATTTTGATCTTCTATTTTGTATCAGCAATAATTGAGTTGTCAAGTGTTGTTATGTATGTAGGCTATGATCCTTCACACTAAACTAAGAAAGACTGGTTACATCATCTTTGGATAATACAGGATTGAAGATCTTTTCTGTTCAATGGTGTGCCTAAATGGTGTGCTCTCTTAATTTCAAGAGGTGCTTCTCATCAACAGATGAATGCAAAATGCTTATTTGGAACACGTTTATGGCGAATGATCTAATAGTCCCACACGAATAAGTACATGCGATCATGTCCATGAGCAAATGCAAGACACAAAGTGGCTATGATCTATCTTTTCTTTTATGGTTTAGATGTCGCACATGTTGCCATTGCCACTTACAAGGAGGGTGCCAATTTTTTTTGGTGAGAATTGGGGAGTCAAGTAGTAAAGAATAATGCCACTACACTAAAAATGTTTAGGGACGTTTAACGTTTACTATAATATGTCCAGATGTTGTACGAAATACTTAAGCCATAGAATTTATCTTCTTTATGTGTTAGTACAAACGCAAGTTTTACCGTGTGCCCCTTCACAATAAGAAAACGCCAAGAAATGATCTTAGGGAATATTAGGGCTATCTTGTGCAAATCTAGGGGTATGTTTTGCATAGTCTTATGGCACAACCGCTCATAGTTCAATCATCAACCAGACAAAGCATATTGAGTAGTTAACATCAAAATGCAATTTTTGGTGCTCTTTTATAAGCACAGACTCGTGACGCATGTGAAATGTCTGGCATAAGCATAATGAAGACTTGGTGCATGTGAGATGTCTGGCATAAGGATAATGAAAACTTGGTAATGAAAACTTGGTGTCAGAACGTAGTTTTTGGTGTGCATTTCTGTTTCTTGCTAGTTGCCTGTGCCTATAGAATGATATTGAAAAATGCGAGTTCTTAAGTATCCTCCAACCAAACTTGCTTTGAAAGCTCGTGAATATGATGTGAACTTAATTTCTTTGCAGTACAAGACAAAGTATTGTTACAAGCTTGGGCCTAAGGAATATATCCGTGAAATTTGGTTCTTTACTCCACCAAGAGCAGGTCCATTTTGGCATCATTGGTAAGAACAATTGCAGTGTTTGCACAGACTCGTGATGCATGTGAAATGTCACATTGGCGTAAGCATAAACATAAGCATAATGAAAACTTGGTGTCAGAATGTAGTTTTTGGTGTGCATTTCCGTTTCTAATAGAATGAAATTGGAAAATGCGAGTTCTTAAGTATCCTCCAACCAAGCTTGCTTTGAAAGCTTGTGAATATGATGTGAACTTAATTTCTTTGCAGTACAAGACAAAGTATTATTACAAGCTTGGGCTTAAGGAATATACCCGTGAAATTTAGTTCTTTACTCCAGCAAGAGCAGGTCCAGATTCTGCATATACTTTTGGCATCATTGGTAAGAACATTTGCAGTGTTTGGATCCAGCTATTTTTAGAAAAAATGTAAATGGCGTCCTGTTTGCAGGAACTATGTATGGGAAAGATGCTTTAGTCCATTATTGGTTGTATGTAAATAATTGATTTGCATTTATGATTGCACGTGGCATCATCCTGTCGCAGTTGGAGTCAATGTGATCGAATTCTAAGAATCTTCTTGGAATCTTAGAATTTTATGGATTCCACACTAATTTATGGGAATCTAGGGGAATTTCCATAGAATCTTTGAGATTCTATAAGAATCTCAAGAGAATCTTGGAGAATCTATAGGAATCACAAGAGAATCTTTGAGAATCTAAGGGAATCTTGAAGAATATAGGAGGATCTACATAGAAACTTGAAGAATCTAGAGAAAGCTTGGGATCTCGAGGTCCTAAGGAATAATTGAAAAATCTGAAGAGAATCTTAAGGAATTTATGGAAATCTCAAGAGAATCATTGAGAATCTAGTAGAATCTAAGAGATATATCTCTGTATTTGGCTTATAGTTGGATTTGTACAGTCCCTAACTCGTACAGGCCCTACATAGTACAAAGACTTGTATATATATATATATCATAATATATATAAAATTACTTTGGATGCCCCCATGAAATAGATATCTATAATTCAAATCAATCTGGGCCGTTGGTTTAAAATATGGTGAGGTGGCAAAGCTAGGACTGTTGGATCTTTTTGGGAAGCATGCATGGCTATGCATGGGCCATGAGCCCCATCTCATTACCGTTAGATTGGTGGGGGAGACAAAATCCTATCCGTTGATTATAGTGCAAGGTTTAAGGCATTTCTCAAATAGTATTAACATTTATCAACATTTATTATTAGATGATGTGGTGTCAACAAATTAGACATAGAAAAAGACAACTTAATTTTATTTGCAGTACGTGGCAAAATGTGTAATAAAAAAAAGTGGCTAAAAATGCTTGAAATGGCTCAGATTTAGTGAGTATGCATTTAATGCCTGCAGCATGCGACATGAGGTGGCAATAAACATTTGCCCCTAAATTCGTATTGTAGAAGCTTTAGTGGCGGTGCCTTTATTTCATAGCTTTGGCATGGTAAGGGTCTCTTCTTCCTCTTTCCTTCCGACATCTACTCCGCCGGACTGTGACGGAGTTAGCTACGACACTGCCATAGCTTGATTGTTCTTGGAAATTCTACTTTTCATGCCTTGATGTGGCGGGTTTTATAATCCAATTTGGCAAAGGAGTTCAGCCATGCATTCTATCTGGCAAAGCTTGGAGTTCAGCCATGCATTTCCGGTGGCTCTCCCCTCACCAATCTCAGGCTATCTGTCCGTAAATCTCAAGACTTAAGAATTACATCCATAGATCTGCTGTAGACTTCTGAAATTGATGCAGAAGGCCACCGCTAATCAAGCGGCAACTGATGTTAAGTTCATCTAGCGTCCGCATCAAATGTAGATCTCTAAACTTGGGATTTGGGCAGAACTGCAGATCCGAATACTTGCTTCTTCAGAAGTTCGCAGTGCTGCTGGTAAGTCACATTCAAGGTTTTCATTTTTTTTTTCTTTTTTTTTCCTTTGCTTCTGCTTTTTGTTCGGCAGAGATATTTTGTTTCTGAAAGCAAAATCTGTGTCTTTCCAGAATTCGATTTTGGAGCTGCCTTTCCTTGAGTTTTGCTCAGTCGTTGAATTTACCATACATATACAGAGCTTTTCTTTCAAGATTTTTTCCAAAGTATGGAAGCTACTGTGGTCCAAACTCGTCTAGCGGCAGGCAGACAATCTCCTAGACTTTTCCTTTTATGTCTATAAAGCCACAGCAGATTAGAAACTTAAATCGTGGTGTTGGCAGGCAAACAAGGCAATTTCTCGTGCAGTACGTCTTTCATGGAGCTTGCACTTCTGTGTCCAGAGTGGAAGGGAGTAGCTGACTTTTCACAAGAGGTGAGATGCGTTGCCATCTCTAAGCAGACTATAATCACTTTTGGCCAAAAGCTTTTAAGGCATCACAGGTTGGCAATCATCTCTAAATTGCAACCAAGTTGGGCATGTACCAGATCTTCTCACAATCACTTTCTGTTTCCAGATCATACTTGTGGCGTTTGTTTCTATGACTGTCTATTTTCAAACAAAACTACACCAGAATATCGATGATGCGAATCTTTATCTGGATGCGTTGTTCTTTGCTATACTTCTGGTAATGTTTAATGGATTCGCTGAAATGTCAATGACAATTTTCTGGCTTCCAGTGTTCTATAAGTAGCGCAATCTTCTTTTCCTCCTTGCATGGTCTTTCAGTTTATCACGCTTTGTTCTTAACCTTCCTGTGTCTATATTTGAGGCCTTTGTATGGGTAGTTATGACTTACTATGTACAGTACAAGTTCTTATGTACAGTACAAGTTCTGATTTGAAAGTCGTTCCCATTTTATATGACAGCAAGAGAGCTTAGATTTTTGCGACCCAAAAACAAATTCATTTCTGGAGGAAATCAAGAGAGCAAGCTTAAGATAATATTGAATGTAAATAACCCAGATGTTTGAATCCGCGGATCAAGCAATCAGATTCTCTGCCATACTAGAGGTTGTTTGAGTACGCTGACAGGTATGATATGTTACAAATGTTCCTTGGTATGATGTTTCCCACCATACTTGTGGTGCAAAGCTGGCTTATCAATAGTTTTGGAAGCCAACAGAATAACATTTCTCTTCTTGCTAGCAAGGTATAGCATGCGGTTCTTTCTCTCAAGCTTTTTAATTCGTCCAATAGAGAGCCACAGCTTTGCCTAGGGTTTTGTCGTGGTATTTGGTCCAGCAAGCATTCTTAAAAACCGATACATTTGGTCTGCTTTGTCCATGTTGAGAACTTTAAACAAGATTACACGTTTTGTTATTCATGCATTTGCTTTTTCTCAGATTAGAGCATTGTAACTATGAACACAGCTTATGCGAAGGGCGTGCAAGACATTGCTATGAAGTCTTAATGTAAAAACGTGGCGTGCAGAATAGGTACATATGATTATGTGCTACATTTTAGAATTGCGCACTTGAATGTTTGACTGAGAATTCCTTAAAATCTTGAACTTAGTAGTAGAATTGCGCTTATAATGTTGGACTGAGAATTCCTATTTGCAGACCACTGTGAAGTTGCCCTGGCAACCAATCTGTCCTGGTAATGCAGCTTATGCCGCGCATCAATTGCAGATAAATTGCACTGTTAAATTATTGTGAAAGTGATGCCTATAGGTTAGGTTGGAATGCAGGAGCATCTCAGGCTATTGTGTTTGTCTTCAGCCATTACCACAATCCGAAGTCGGTCCTGGGTTTAAAAGTTTAAGTTGGAATTACCGTGAACTGCAAACAAAGTTCAGAGGTAATGGAACTCCAAATTAATAACGGATTCAAGGGGTGTCAAGGGGAACTCCAAATTCAAGTCGGTCCTGGGTTTAAAAGTTTAAGTTGGAATTACCGTGAACTGCAAACAAAGTTCAGAGGTAATGGAACTCCAAATTAATAACGGATTCAAGGGGTGTCGGTGTGGTGATGGTAATCCATTTGTCTAATGATCTAGGTGAAACAACCCTTTTGTAATCATTCTGTTGGGCACTCTGTTGATGGCAAACATAATTCCACATTTGCAAGAGTCTGAACTGGTGTTTGGCTTGACAGTGTACTTATCTTAAATGCAGCTTTGGCTTTAAATAATATATTTTTCTATAGCTAGTATCCATAGGCACAACTGCTTTTCTTAGCAGACCTTAGGGACTGGAGAATATTCTTGGGATAAATTCAAGAACAACTTTGCTGCACCCTAATCTGTCTGTTAGGTTTTAGATTGCAGGACTTTCAAGTTTTGTTTTGCAACAATCTCTATGTTAGTAGTTCGATTGTATGTTGTGCTTGCCTAGTGCAATTGCTGAACTCAAGCAGTGAACAATCAGGGAAGGGTGTGCTTTATCCAGCCCACAAATTGGTTTGTTTGTGCTTTATCCTTTTCTTTTTTGCATTTGTCATCCTATCAAAGGGTAGTAATTTTGACTGGCGTTACCATTTGTTAGTGTGGTTTGCTCTTTTTTCTAGTCTTGCAAGTGTCTAGAATGACCTGCACCATCCTCTACTGGGTTGGTTTCTGTATACTGGATTGGTTTTTGCACATCTAGAATGACCTATAAGAATTGTGTCATCCTTTGAGGATTGATTTCTGGGTACATTGTCAGCATTGTTTTGTCCCTTATAATGGTAAGATGCTTGACATGATGAAGCATTCGGATATAGAAAAAGAATTATGTACGAGCAAACAAAATGTTTAGTGGATAGACTTCATCAAAGTATCAAAATAAGCAAAAATATAGAGGCTTCGAGGTTGATTCCCTTTAGCCTAACTCTTTCTATTATTTTCAACTTTAAGTACATTGCAAGCATGAGTAGACATGCTTTTTGTAGGCAATTCTACATGAAAACTTCTTATATCTGTGTTCTTTTCAAGTTATGTAGATGAATGTCGAGTTTGAGTTAGGCGAATCTACGAGTTAACATGGTAATCTACGAGTTAGCTGTGTAAAAGGCTGGAAACCAGAGTGAATTCTCAACAATTGCATATAATCTTATGGAAACACTACTAAAGAGAATCACGACAGACGTTTGGTTGCCCTAGCAAAATCTCGAATGTTGAGTGTATCTTAAGAGAATTTGAAAGATTGGCTAGTCTTTACCACGTGCCTCGGCTTCACACCTCGGGTTAACAACACCAGACATGTAAAATATCTAGAGATCCGGAAGCTACGATCTAACAGTCAATGATGTAGTGGCAATTTAAGAACCAAATATAAAGAGTGTACTGATTGCCATTATGGGCCAGAAAAGAAAGAAATTATATTTGTAAATTTCATAGGAGAGGCTCGAAATATTAAGAAATCTATGGAAGCTTGTGTAGAATCTTAGAGAATCCAGAGGTGTCTTAAAGGGATCTAGGGGCATCTTAAGGAAATATTGGAGAATCAAATATCTTCATAAAATATTGAGGAATCTAGGGGAACCTTCTAGAATATAATAGAAGGGAATGTAGGGGAATCTAATGGAATTCGATAGAGGATTGCTAGAAGCTCAAGAAATCTGGAAGGAATCTTGAAGAATCTATGAGAATCACATAGAATCTAGGAGAATCTTTGTAAGTTATAAGGAATCTAAGGGAATATACAAAGAACCTTGGAAGCCTTAATGAAATCTCAAAGAATCTTGAAGGAATCTAGAGAACCTTGAAGATTCTATTGGAATCTTAAAGAATGTAGGGAGTCTGCATATAATCTTAGGGAATATGATGATAAGGGAATCTAGATGGATCCTTCGCAATTCGCAAAGACGTTGTGTATAGAAAGTCTATCAAAACCATGTTCATCTTTATGAAATATCAATGGAATATCAAAAGATTTACGAATCTTTATAAAATCTAGTGAAACTAAAAAACATAGTTTTCAAAATCTGATGGAATCTCACGCGTACTCTCACGAATCTTAGTGACATTGGCTCATACAATGGATTATCTACAATCTTTAAAACATGTTCATTCAACTTCGTACAGGCCCTACATAGTACAAAGACTTGTATATCATAATATATATAAAATTACTTTGGATGCCCCCATGAAATAGATATCTATATATTCAAATCGATCTAGGCCGTTCATTTGAAAATTGGTGAGGTGGCGAACATATAGCTATTGGATCTCCATGGGGGGCATGCATGGGTATGCATGGGGGCATGCACCACATCCCCAAGCCATTGGATCAAAAGGGGAGAAGAAATCCTAGCCCTTAAATTTTTTTAGGAAGGTGCAAGGAAGGTGCCAAAAAGTGGATTTGGTGCAGCAGATTGTAACCTTTAGATCAAAGGGTGAGGATAAATCCTAGCCCTTAACTTTTTTATATTAAATTGATATATGTTTTTTTAAAGAGATGAGGTGGAACTCTCATTAATAAAAAGTTAGTGAGGTGGCAAAGCATTTATGCATGCACAAGAAGCTTCTTTTTTTTTTAATCGCATTCAAAGGCACGTAACTTGCAGTACAGAGGTCGGATGAAGGTGGGGCCTGCGCCATTGGATCCCTCTCGTCGAGAGCTTTCAAATGACTGGTGCTTTGGCACATTCCCTTGCAGTTGGAGCCAACGTGATCAGATTCTAAGAATCTTCTTAGAATCTTAGAACTTTACGAAATCTATGGTAATTTAAGGGAATCTAGGGGAACCTTCATGGGATCTTTAGGAATCTAGAGGAATCTCAACATAAACTTAAGGAATCTAAAGAATCTCAAGACAATCTTTAGGATTCTTGAGAGAATGTTTGGGAATCTAGGGTAATCCTCATAATATCTTAGGGAAGCTAAGAGAAAAACTTGGGGAATGTAGAGGAAACTTGGAATAGTCTTTGGGAATTTAGGGAATCTTAGGGACTCTGGGAACCTCAAGAGGATCTATGGGAATCTAGGGGAATCTTCATAGCATCTTAAATTAGAGAATCTAGGAGGATCTAGATAGAATCTTGGGGAATCTATATGATTCTTGAGAGAATAGTTCAGAATGTAGGGGAATCTCGATGGAATCTTTAAGAATCTAGGGGAATCTTGATGAAATCTTGGAGAACCCAAGGAAATCTTAATAGGATCTAAGGGAATCTACATTGAGTTGTGGGGAATCTAGGTGAACCTTGGGACGATCTTTGAGGATCTATGGGAATCTCAAGAGAATTTATGGAAACCTAGGGAATCTTCATAGAATGTTTGAGAATCTAGGTGAACCTTGATAGGATCTAAGAGAACCTACATAGAATCTTAAAAAATCTAGGGGAATCTCGATGGAATCTTTTAGATTCTATGGGAATGGGAATCTTGATGGAATCGCAATCTTCATAGTATCTAAGGGAATCTAAAGGAATCTCAATAAAATCTTTAGGAATCTAGGGGAATCTCGATGAAATCTTTGAGAAACTAGAGGAATCTTCATAGAATCGAAGGGAATCAAGAGACTATACAAAGAATCATGGAAAATCTAGGTGAATCTTGGGGCAATCTCTACGAATCTAGTGGAATTTTGAGAGGATGTAAGGATATCGAAGGGAATCTTCATAGAATATTTGAGAATCTAGGGAATCTTCTTAAGATCTTAGAGAACCTAGGAGAATCTACATAGAATCTTGGGGAATTTATGTGAATCTTGAGAAAATATTTGGGAATCTTGATGGGATCTTTGAGATTCTAGGGGAATCTTGATAGAATCTTGGAGAACATAAGGGAATCTACATATGATCTAAAGGAATGTTCATAAAATCTTTAATAATCGAGGGGAATCCCTGAGAATCTTGATGAAATAATGGAGAACCTAAAGGAATTTTCATAGAATCTAGGGGAATCTAAAAGAATCTTCATAAAATCTTTGGGAATCTTGATGAAATCATGGAGAATCTAGAGGAATCTATATAGAATCTTAGGGAATTCAAGATAATCTATATAGAACTATGGGGAATCTTTAGAAATGTGGGGGTCTCGAAAGAATTTATGGGAACCTAGAGAATCTTCATAGAAATATTTGATAATTTAGGGGAATCTTGATAGAATTTTAGAGAATCTTGAAAAATATACATAGAATCTTGAGAAAACTATGTGAATCTTGAGAGAATCTAGGAGAATCTTCATGGAATCTTGGAGAACCTCAGGGATTCTTTCTATGATCTAAAGGAATCTAAAGGAATCTTCATAAAATCTTTAGGAATCTAGGGGAATCTTGATGAAATCATGGAGAACCTAAAGGAATCTTTATATAAGCCAAGGGAATCCAAGAGAATCTACATAGAATCATGGGAATCTTGGGGCATCTTTGGAAATCTCGAGAGAATCTATGGTGAGAATCCGGGGAATATTGATAGAACCTTAGAAATCTAAGAGAATCTACATAGAATCTTGGGAAGTCAATGTGAATCTTCGGAGAATCTTTGGAAATCTAAGAGAATCTAGAAGAATCTAGGGAAATCTTAATGGAATCTAAGAGAATCTTTATATGATATGAAGGAATCTTTAAGAATCTTGATGAAATCTCATAAGAATTAAAGGAATCTTCATAGAATCTAAAGGAATCCAAGAGAATCTACATAGAATCCTGGGGAGTCTAGGTGAATCTTGAGACAATTTTTGGGAATCTAGGGCAATCTCAATAGAGTCTATGGGAATCTATGGGAATCTTAGAAAATTCTTTGAGAATTTAGGGGAATCCAAGGGAATCTTCATAAAATCTTCGATAATATAGGGGAATCTAGGTGAATCTTTATCAAAATTAAATGAATCAAGGGAATCTACATAGAATCTTGATAATATAAGGGAATCTAGGGGAATCTTGATGGAATCTTGAAGAACGTAGGAGGATCTACATAGAAACTTGAAGAATCTAGAGAAATCTTGGGATCTCAAGATCTTAAGGAATAATGAAAAAATCTGAAGAGAATCTTAAGGAGTTTATGGAAATCTCAAGAGAATCTTTGAGAATCCAATAGAATCTAAGAGATGTATCTCTGTATTTTGCTGGATTTGTACAGTCCCTAACTCGTACAGGCCCTACATAGTACAAAGACTTGTATATATATATGAACCATTGGTTTTAAGGACCTTATCTAAGGGCCACTAAAATATCTAGGGGTCGAGTTGATATTATCATGGCATCAAGCCTACAATAGAAAAAGGTGGACTATTTAAAAATAAAGGAGGAACTTTTATTTAAAGGTGGATGTTAAAGCTAATAAAAGGCAAGCTTTTATATCCACAAACATTTTTTGCTACATGCTACATTTTCTACACTTCATGGTCCATCCCTTCCTCATGCATTTAGGGTGGTTGTTTGCAGTAGTCTCACAAATAGGGCGTCAGAGTTGGAGCTACTGGCTATGATAATGATTTGTATTCTAGAGGAGCCTATGAAAAGAATCACAAATAGGGCGTCAGAGTTGGAGCTACTGGCTATGATAATGATTTGTATTCTAGAGGAGCCTATGCACTTTCTTTTCAGGGTCGATAGCCATAGTTCCATTTTATGGAGTTGTGTTTTTGGGTTTGTAAAAAAATAAAAAAGCAATAACGCCGCAGCATTTTGTATCGGAAAAAAAAATTACAAATTTTTGTTTTGATATGTTATGGGATTTGTGCTATATTTAATAGTTCATAAAACCAAAAAACAACATCTCCCGTAACGCACCAAAATAAACCAAAAACCTCCCATAAACCTGCCTACTGCTAATTTTGTGTGTTTTGAGAAATATATTTTTTGAAAAATATTATTTCTATGTCCCTGTCCCCATTCCCTTAGCATAAATATTCCAAAAAATGGCAAGATAAGTAGTGGCCAATGTTTTATGCCCCTTAAAATATGCAGGGATATCCTGATATGACAAGGCCTATAGATCAATGTAGGTGGCGTGTGTGTATCATATGTGTCTTGCTCATTATAATAGACTTAAAAAATCGCTGCAATATTTACTGATATACTCGCATCTCGTACTGGAGATCTCTAGATTTTCACATAGGTACAAGAGGCAATACATATTTCTTGCCCCGTGTTGCAACATCCTCTTTGTGCCCTCAAGTGCATTGTTCACAAGGCCCATTTACACCACTGCTTCAACAAGAGTATAAGATCCTGAAACAACACAGACAAGTTAAATGCCCATGTCCATGCTCAGGATGAAGTTTTCGTGCTATATCATATTTGTTTGTAGACATCTGACCAGATTTATCTGGTACGAATTGCTTAATTTCAATAGGAAATGTATTTTCGTAAGGAAATACCATAACTTGCATGAATACCCTTTCGATTCTGATTCTGGACAATGAGTATCAGGAAAACAGTACCCCAATGAAGATGACATAGTACAGTATCTTATCTCCAAAATCGATATGTTCTGTTCAGCCAAGCTATACAAATGACTCAAGCAGCGGTATGGGGTTATCCCATCCCTATGTATATAAGGAAACCTTTGTGGTACCCCAGATCCACAATTCCCACAATACAACGTAGTACCTGGCAGTGAAAAAACAATCGTTTCTCTACGAATACAAGAGCAGCAAAGGTAGGAATATCATTTTCTTCATGGCGGTTACAAAGGGTGAAGGACGTCTTCTACAGCAACTCAACTATGATAACTGTAACTCCATTACGTATGTTCGATCTCATCAAATTTTGACCTTTCCAAAGTATCTCTTTAAGTTCTGCCCTCTGATAATGTCTTTTCTTGTCATGCCGTTCCTGCAGCAATATGATGCATTTTCCTAAAAGATCTCGCGCCACTTTCACATACATCTTGATATTTCATAAATCATGGAAGATAATTGCATGATTTCACTTCCCCAATAGCTGTAGGCTTAGACAATAGTTGCAATTCAGTTATCCTTGATGTCATTGCATCCAATTCTGGTCCCTTGAACAGCTTCAATAACTAGAAATGGACAACTGATGTGTTAAAAAGATAAATTTATTTTTCCAAGGACTGCACATCTTCACATCACTGCCAATTCTGGTTCCCATTCTGGCTCCAATTCAATGTGTTAAATCACTGCTCATAGTATAGCAATAATTTGAAAAATAAGGAGTCTTATCCAACTGCACATTCGAATCTGGGTAATTTGGTTTAAGCAGCACGTATCTAATTCTGCACAGTCATGCATTTGGGAAGCAGTTAATAAAGTAGCCTACCCAACAACGTCAATTTGTGGCAAGCCCAAAATTATAGTTTCTGCCTCAGTAAGGCACCCTGCGCGACCCAGAAGATCTATCATACAAGTATAATGAGAAACAGTTGGTGTAATTCCATGGTACTCTTTCATAGATTTAAAGTATACACGACCTTCATCAGCTAAGCCTGCTCTAGTGCATGCAACAAGAATGCTAGTAAATAATGTAGCATCTGGCTTTATCTTTTCTTTCTGCATTTTCTCAAAACAATCAAGTGACAACAGGCTATCTCCATGCTGGGAATATCCTGCAACCATGGCACCCCATGAAACCACATTGTGACTTGGCAAATGGTCAAAAACTTTGCAAGCTTCCTCCAGGTTCCCACATTTAGCATACATGTCAACCAAGGTATTCCCTACAATAATATCTAAATGAAAACCAACTTCAATGATCTGCGCATGGATGAACCTTCCTCGTTCTATGACTCCTCTGCTGGCACATGCTTTTAGAACACTTGAAAACACAATTTCATTTGGTTTTATGCCATCTTGCTGCATCTTCTCAAAGCATTGGAGAGCGAGACACCCTTCACCATGCTGGGAATATCCTGCTATCATTGCACCAAATGAAACAACATCTTGACTTGACAATGTTGTGAGAGCCCTGTGTGCTGCTTCAAGATTATGACATTTGGAATATAAATCAACAAGCATGCTTCCCACTAATATATTTTGCTCCAGCCCATTTTCAATCACCATCTCATGAATTAGCCTGCTCTCCTCTATTGTTCCAATGCTGATACAGGCTTTCAAGATGTTAAGAAATGTGACTTCATTTGGTTCTACACCACCTTGTTGCATTTCCTCGAAACATTCAAGCGCAACACGACCTTCTCCATGTTCAGCATATCCTGAAATCATTGCATTCCATCTCACCATATTTTGATCTGGAAGACTATAAAACAGACTAGATGCCTCTTCAAAACTCCCACACTTGGCGTACATGTCAACAAGAGCATTACATATAAGATCAGAATGGACTCCTTTTTCAATGATCATCTCATTAATGAGCCTACCATGCATAAATGCAGTTATATTAGACACTGCTTTCAAAATACTCATAAAGCTGGCTTCATCTGGATCTATGCCCTCCTCTTGCATTTTTTGAAAACATTCCACTGCAAGAAGGCCTTTGTCCTGCTGGGCATATCCAGCAACTATTGCATTCCAGGAAACCACATTTGGTTTGATGCCTTCTAATTGCATTTTTTCAAAACATATTGAAGCCATACCATTCTCACCATTAAGTACATATCCAGATATCATTATATTCCATGAAATTACGTCTTTACATTGTAATTTGTCAAAAAACATGTGTGCCTCATTCAGGTGTCCAAGTTTTGCATACATGTCAACAATGGCACTTCCTAGTACAGCATCAGATTGAAGTTCACTTTGGAGGATTTGCTCATGAAGCAACCTTCCATGTTCTAGAACTTTGCTTCTGGAGCATGTCTTTAAAAGAAATATAAATGACACACTGTCTGGAAAGATGCCATCTTGCCTCATCCTTTGAATAAGTTGAAGAGCAGAAACACCACTGCTATATTGAGCATATCCAAAAAGGATAGCATTCCATGTCACTATATTTCGATGTGATAATTTGTGGAAAACATTGTGTGCCTCTGTGAGACAGCCACACTTAGCATACATATCAACCAGACTGCTTCCCACCATGAGTTCTAATTCATACCCTTTTTTGATGAGGGTAGCATGGATGAATTTTCCTTTTTCTATTGCTCCAATGGTAGAACATGCTTTTAAGGTACTCAAGAATGTAACTGCATTTGACTCTATACCATCATTCTGCATCTTTTCAAAACATTGTAGTGCCAGAAGACCAGTGTCATGCAGTGTGCATCCAGTAATCATTGAGTTCCATGATACCACATCAGGGATTATGCCTTCTTGTTCCATTCTCTTCAAGAAGTCTGATGCTATAGCATAATTACCATGGCGGGCATACCCTGCAATCATCGCATTCCATGATACAACATTTCTATTTGCCAAGTTGTCAAAGACTTTGTGTGCCTCCATTAGGCTCCCACATTTGACATACATATCAACCAAGGTGTTTGTTATGGCAACATGTGTTTGATAACTGGTTTGAAGAATATGCTCGTGAAGGAGACGGCCATCCTCTAATAATTGACTGATTCCGCATGCTTTCAACATGCTCAAAATTGTCACTTCATTTGGCTTAATGCCTTCTAATTGCATTTTTTCAAAGCAACTCAGAGCTGATTCACTTTCTCCATACTGAACGTATCCTGAAATCATGGAGCTCCATGATATTAAACTTGGCTTGATGCCTGCCTTCTGCATTTCCTCAAAATATTTTTCCGCGGACAAAAGGTCACCATGTTTGAGGAACCCATCAATCATTGCATTCCATGACACCACATCCCTGTTGGGCAGCTGGTCAAATACTGCAAGTGCCTCCTGTAGGCGCTCACATTTAGCATACATATTGATTAGTGTATTCTCCAGTACTATAACAGATCTGTGATTGCCTTTGATAACTTGAACATGAATAATTTTTGCTTCTGCAAGGCTCACTGTTATAATGCATGCTTTGAGAGCTGCAACATAAGTATGGGAGTTATCCTTTTTCTTGAGCAGCTGCATTTTATGATACAATTCAAGAGCAACCTCTCCTTGACCCAGATCAGCATTACCTAGGGTAATTGCAGCGAGAGTATACGTGCTTGGTTCTTCAATCTTATTGAACGCTCTATTTGCTTCGGCCAAGCGTCCATGGTGGACGAAAAGCCTGATGAGATGGTCCCCCAAAGCAGAAATGTAATCCAGGCCAGCATGGGCCATGAGGAACTGCACTCGCCTGCCGCATTCTAAGTCTTTGCAATCTATACATTGTTGCAGAAGGCAATACGCAATTTCCCGCGACATAGGGATTCCTTCCATCTGCTTGGCCTCTCCAATGCAGACTCCATGCTTCAAGCGTGCCCTCCCACATGTTTCGCTCAAAATTTCAAAGGTGCCGGAATGATAAGCTGCTGAAAACAGAAATGCTGGTTGGAATTTGAGAATATTGTAATTGTCTGCATAGCATCGTCGTAAGTGCAGGATTCTCGTCGGAATAAACTTCAAGGCAATGGAAATAGTAATGCATTGGGAAGAGTTGGGTCTGATCTTACCTGCCCAGAAAACAATACAACCATAGCCGGAGCTCCAACATGGCATGTTCAAGCTACCAGCCTGATGTTTTGCCACTAAAAGCCTGTCACGATTTTCCCGATTGTTTCATTTGGGGGGCTTTTAGTTGGTTACCTAGTACATGTCTTATGTATACAGACATCTGCGAGGAATACCTTGCACGTTGTTGGTGGTGAAGATCCCTAGACATTGAAATGGTTATTGAGTTGAATTTATAAGGACAATTTGCATTTTTAGACTAGCTGAAGGCAATGCATTTTGAGCCTTTACAATAGCCTTAACTGCTTCTTCCCATAGGAAATTAGCCACCCCTAAGTGTTTAAGCCTTGATCTGACTGCACTACTAAGTATAGTTTTATTTTTTCTTTTTGCTATTCCATTCTGCTAAAGAGTACGACTGCATGTATACTGTCTTTGGATTCCCCTTTCAATATAAGAAGCTGTAAATTTGTGGGAACATGTGCTCACCTCCTCTGTCTGAATACACACACCTTATCCTTTTCCCAGTTAAATACTCCTCTCATGCTATAAAGGCCTTGAAAGGTTTGAATTCCAAATCTCTAGTTCTTAAGCAATATACCTTTGTGCTTCTGCTGTAATCATCAATTAGGAATAGAAAGTAGCTTTTTCCGTGATCCTTGTGACATTTAATAACTCACATAGGTCAATATGGATAATCTCAATCACATAGATCAATATGGATAAGCTCAAGAATCCCCTTTGCTCCTTTGGTTGATGCTTTAAATGGCAGCCTGCATTGTTTGCCAAGCATACATCTCTTGCATGTATAGTTTTCAACCATGTGATCTGCAGATTTATGCCAACCTTGTTTAATCATTGTCTCAATGTTCTTGATATTTGTGTTCCCTAGCCATTCATGCCAAGGAAATATTTTGAGACTTTCACTAGATTAACAAGCTAAGATTCTAATTATTTAGTGCAAATAGATTCCCACCATGTTTTCCTAAGAATTTCAGTTTATCCACTTCAAACACTTTGTAATGCACTTGTTCAAGCGCAATCTTGAAGCTCGAATCAACCAATTGACAAATTGATATTAGATTTCTGACCAAACTTGGTACACAGAGTACAATTTTTAACTTTACAATATTTCCATTCAAATCAAATAATTCAAGCACTCCAATATCTTCATCTTCTGTAAATCTCCATTTCCCAGTTGAATATGTTCATTCTTCACTTATGTTCGATCTTTTAATATGGATGGTGAGCATACTATAGATTTTTGAACTCCACTATCTAAAATGTTTTGTTATAATCTTTTGGAGTAGGGCATTTTGCAGCTATGTGCCCCTTGCCTCCACAAGTATAGCAATTAAACTCTTTATTCAATTTGGGGCAATTATTTTTAAAGTGGCCTGATTCTTGATAATGAAAGCAAACTCCCTTTTCTCCTTTCTTCTTCCCAGCAAATAAAATTTCAGATGCTTCAACATCCTCTCCTTTTAGCATTTTCTTTTGCTCAGCCTCTGTTCTTAAAATGTTTTCTGCCTCTTCTCTGGTTTTGGCCATGTTTCTAATAAACATGGCCAACTGTTCATTCTCTAAAATGGACCTAGCAATTGCAAGAACTTGGTATCTTTCTGAAAGATTGACTCCTGCTCCACTAAGGTCTGCCACTATGTTATCAAAGGTATTGAAGAATTCTGACACATCTTTGTCTTCTCTCAGCTTGAGACTTCTTAACTCATTTTCTAAAAGGTCTATTTGAGATGAGCTTTTTTCTTCATAATGTTTGAGTAAAAACCTCCACATTTCTCTAGGACTCATGTTTCTTAATTTCAACCTAATAGTGGGACTAACCTTGCAGGTGATGATCCCTTGAGCCTCCTTTGTCCTTGCATAAACAGATCTCCCAGCTCCACTGCTTACTGCAGGAGATGTTCCCCCAGATGGTGTGCTTCCTGAGCTTCCAGAGCCTGCAGCAACAGCATAAGATTGAGTTGCACCACCACCTCCAGTAGCAGACCTTGCAGGTGTGCTACTTTCTGCACCAGTTTGAGCATATGCTCCTCCATTTGGATCAACCAGATCCCATAATTCTTCTACCTCTAGGATGTGCTTAATTGCATCCTTCCAAACTTGAAATCCAGGCCCCCCTGTATAAACATCAACTGTACTAAGCAGATTTGCACCAAATCTACTGGCCATTTTCCTGCTCTGATACCAAATGTGAGTATTTGAGAACTACAATAATCAATCACAAATCCAAAGCCTTTATCTAGAATGAATCCCAAATAAACAAGAGCTTATGAATTTCAAAACTTATAGTGAACCTTTAAACTTTCAATGGTTCAATATAATTGTCAATGGTTCACTACATGAAATATATGCTGCTCCCTTCGACCAAGTAAAGACTAGGTTTCCCCTGCACGTTCAATCTGCTTCCGGCCTCACATCTGCATCTGATCTTCTGGTTAATTTAAAGAAAGCTAATCCGATCAGTTAGAAGTCACATCCGGTGTTCGGTGCCGGATCGGTCGGCCCAGTTCCCTCCAGAAAAACCCAGTATTTATCCCACATTCATGAGTTCAAATTTTGGCTTTTTCGAACCATTGGAATAAACCAAGTTAAACAAAATAAACTTAACATAATATCATACCTTAGGTCAAGACTTAATGCTTGAATAACTTCTCAACTGTAGACCTATTTGATTCTGTGATCTTCTACTGGTCTTCTCTGAAGAACCCTCTTTACATATATGATAACCTATGTCAGTTCCCAACAATCCATGGCTGGCCTCGTAACTGTGGCAAAGTTAGTTCTGAGTAGTACACATGTCTATATGGCATCCATCTGGCACCGCAGACAACGATGTAGCTCATTGTTTGTACTGTCAGAAACTTTATCTGGGGTGGCACTGAAGACCAACTATTCTTTACAATCACAACTATTTTTGGCTTAAGTTTAAGATTGAGATCGGAAAAGATTTAATTCTTCTACGGAGATTGATTGATAAAGCTGAAGATCTACTGGCAAAAAATAAGATTCGAGGTTCAAGATATAGATAAGATTTAGGAAAGGATCAAGGTTTTTGTTGAAGCGCCAACTCCAATTAGTAGCATCAACTACTCTAATGCATATAAGTTACAATAATAACTTATACTTGTCTAATCTGATTCGTTAGATATACATTTAACATCTGATTCATTAGATATACATTTAACAGATTCCGGGGCCAAAATGAGCTGAATCTTCACTGTAGTTGTACATCCAACAATCTTTTTTTTAATTGAAGGCTTAAGTATGTATTAAGAGTATATGGTAAAGTACATAGATCCAAAAAAGCTGTATGAAGCTTTTTTAGAAAAAAGACCTTTAGGAAAGGGTAGGTCGTAAACCCTGATAAATTTAAACTAACCAAAATCATAAATATAGTTATAGCTTTAAAAGTATCTGGTAGTTTCACACAGTTAGATCAACTCGGGGGAGGGCGATGTCGGTCGCCCGAAAGTACCTCCTTTTCTTTGGCTCTCTTTTGGAATGGTCCTTTCTCCCCATGCCCTTGTTGGCAACTATGAACAGGCAGTAAGGGCATTTACACATATGGGCCTTCCCTGGATTGAATCTGTCCTTCTTATCTTTGGCAGTACACAGAATGTATCTTCTTTCGTCCAAATAAGCAGTGCAAGCACAATTACATTGACAATTTTCTCCATGCTCATTGGGTATTTCAACCCCGAATTGTGTCAGCCATTGCGCATTCGCATGGAGATTCATCCTCCTCCACCTCAGTCTTTTGAACATGATCAGAGTATTTCCTGCACACAAAGGCAAAACTAACATTAGATAACGGGATTAGGACTTAGTTCTGATTCCCGAAGATTTCCAAAACCCAATTTATATCATATTGGGCTTGCTTAATAATGGCATTGGGCCAGATAATTTCTTCCTTGAAGATCAGGGTATTCCTTCCTTTCCACATTCTCCAAAGAAGAATGTATCTCCTCCATTCCACTGGGTTCTCAGGGAAGAAGATCTCATCTAATTGCATATTAGCCAATCCAGGAATATTCAGTCCAGTTTCAGCCAGCTCCAAGGTCCATTCTGCCCATAAGCAGTTTTTAAAGAGGTGTTCTTCATCTTCCTGATCCTGCATGCACCTGACACATATATTAGAATCAGACATATTCAGCCTCCACCTTTTTCTGTTCGTGGCCAAAGCTTCATGCCAAAGCTACCACATAAAGGCTTTGATTTTTGGTTGAATTGGACTTTTCCACATGAATCTCAGGTTCCTAGAGGCTCTGTCTGGATCAATATTCCATTTTCTGTGGATAGAGCTTTCTTGGCCCCTATTGAGGTACCTGTAAGCCAGGTTCACTCTATATCCACAGAATCCATTGATGTGCCAAAGAACATCTGTATCATGCCAAACTCCAACTGCCAACCTTTGAGTGATACTATTGAAAAGCTGCCTGGAATCATCTCCTAAATTTGCTATGCTGGAGTCTTGATAAACAAAATCATCAGTAATATCCCTTATATAAATAATTCCATTGTTGGTCCATTGCTTAGCTAGAATGGGGAAATTAGTAGCTAGACAGATATTAGGGTCATCCAAAATGAGAGAGGGCCTCCAGAAAATTGGTTGATCTCGAGAAAGACCTTCTTTCCATGTATACATACCCTTTACCTTTTGCCATGCCCTAATCCACTACTTGATAATCAGAGGCATTGTAGTGGGAATGGTAAAGTCAAAGTAAATGCTATGGGGCAGCTGCATTTTGAGATTCCTCCAACCAAAGGGGTGGCACTTACTGACATAATGGGAGATAAGAGTGCTCCTGTGGGGTGATTGATTTGGTTATTACAGGCTCTATAGAAATACTTAGCAGCCAGAGCAGTAGCCTGTTTCTCAATATTAATAACTCCCAGACCTCCCAACTTTTTGTGCTTGCAACATTCTTCCATAGAGATAGGAATCCAGCACCTCCTGCTTGTACCTCCTGCAATGAATCTACCAATAATCCCTTGCATTTTAGTTAGAACCTTCTTAGGGGCCATCATAATGGAAGATTGGTAAACCTGAGAGGAGGAGATGACCGAATTTGCCAAAATGGCTCTCCCATTTTTAGAAAGAAATTTAGAATTAAGAGAGTCTACTTTTCTGTAGAATTTATCAAGTAAGTCATCCCAAAGCTCACAAGCATTAATTCTAATAGCATATGGGATGCCTAAAATTTTAGTTTTAGTAGTGGGAGAGAGGTACATACAACCCAAATTTGTAGCTGCTTGCTCACCCTCATCTTGATGCCTTGAAATAAGCTTGGTCTTGGCAGGTTTGATTTTGCATCCCGAGCACTTGCCAAAATCTTCTAAAATAGCTTGGGTGTGCTGAATGGAGTGTGCTTCCAAATGAAGAAAGAGAAAAGTGTCATCTGCAAAGTGAACATTTAAGATTTCTCCAGCCTCCTGGGAGGGAAGGCTAAGACCTTTAATTAGATGTAAATCCTTAGCTCTCTTGAAATGGCTATTCAGGCCTTCCATTACAATTAGGAAGAGGAAGGGTGCAAGGGGGCAACCCTGCTTAACCCCCCTTTTAATGTCAAAGAAGGGGCTACACTCCCCATTAATGAGAACAGCAGATCTAGAGTTGCTAAGAATGGCTTGGAAAACTGAAATGACCCTATCTGAGAAACCAAGTTTTTTGCAACACCAGCAAAGGAAAGCCCAACTTACTGTGTCAAAGGCCTTTGTAATATCCAATTTGAGGAGGCCAATTGACTGGTTAGAATCTTTGGCCCAAGAGATTCCTAAAGAAGCAGCAGCAACATTATCTAGAATATACCTGCCTTTTAAATAGGCACTTTGAGTGTTGCTGATGACTTCTTCAAGGATGGGCTTGAGTCGAGCAGCCATGGTACCTGTAATTAACTTATAAACCACATTGGTTAGGGAAATAGGTCTATAATCAGAAAATGTAGCTGGGAGTTCAATCTTTGGGATGAGAGCAATCAGACTTGTGTTGATCCTGCAGTCCAGCTTCTTAGTCATCAAAAATTCATTAGCAAGGGATACAATATCCCTACCCAGAATATCCCATGATTTCTTGAAGAATTCAGCTGGAAGACCATCAGGGCCTGGAGTTTTACCATTTTCCATTCCCTGAAGAACCTTCAGCATTTCCTCATAACTAAAAGGCCTAGATAGTCTGTCATTCATCAGATCAGTAACTTTTTCCTGGATACACACAAAATTCTCGATATCTTCCCTTCTAATATTTTCCTCAGTCCCCATAATCCTGGAGAAATGAATTTTGGCAGCACTCTTGAGCTGCATATCATTGTCAATGCTATTGCCTTCCCAAAGAATGCTGTAAATGTGGTTTCTCTTAACCCTGCCTTTGGCTTTGATGAAGAAATATTTCGAATTGCTTCTCTCGTCTTCTTTGAGCTCCTTAACCTTTGCTTTAATTTTCCAGCCTTTGGCAATTCTGATCTCTTCTCTTTCTATTTGAAGTTTAATTTCATCTCTGTGCTGATCCTGGGCTACATCCAACTGGGATCTCAAATCCTGTAAATGAGCAGTGTTACTTCTATGAACTTCCTTTCCCCAAACCTTGAGCCAATTCTTGATTCTTTTGGACACCACCACCCACCAATCCATCCATCCTGTGTTACCACTAGGTTTTCTCTCTTGAGAAACAATCTGTTGCAGATTAGGCAGAAAATCATCAAGCTCAAGAAGATTAGTATTGAGCTTAAAAAAAGAATTTCTCTTTCTTTGAGCAGTGTTTCCACAAATATTAATGAGCTGAGGAAAATGATCAGAAATAGTATAGTTGGTTAAATTAGTGACCCTAGTACGGCCTCACTGAGATAAAATCTATCATGAAGGCAGCAGACAGGCTGATCCCTGTGATCACTCCAACTATAAGAGTGGGGGGTAACTCTGGCTAGAGAGAGATGATGAGAGTAAAGGAGAGAATTCCAGCTAGCAAATTCATTATCAGTCAGGGGCCTAAAATTGGCACTTCTCATATAACTATGGGTGACCATGTTGAAATCTCCTGCTAAAATACACTCATCATAGGGAATTCTCTCTAGACTCCTATTAATGACCTCCCAAAGGCTGACTCTTTCCGGGGGCTGATGATAAGCATAAACATTGATAAAAGCAATCATCTTGTCACCAACCATCCCATGAATAATTTGCCATCTCTTGCTGTTATCATTTACCATCTGAATGTCAGCAAAGTTAAGCCTGTTACTCCAAGCTATAGTAATTCCTGCAGAAGTGTTATTAGCTTTGAGAGACCAATGCTGAAAGTCAACAGGAAGAACATCTTTAATAATTGTCATCATAAATCTTGTGCTCTTGAAAGAAAATGAAATCCAGATTCATGGAACAGAGGCAAACCTTCAATCTACCTCTTTTGATATTCGAATTGATGCCTTGGATATTCCAGGTTATACCTTTAAGACTTATATCCATTGGAGGGGGGGAGGATCTTTCTTGGTGATCTTCTTGGGGGTCCCAAAGAATATTCTTTGAAGTTTTTCTTACCCCTCTTCCTTCTGTTGTTGATTGTAGACCAGGTCAGATCTTCCAGGGTGGAGGTCTTGCTATTGACTCAAAAGTCAAAGTCATCTTCTGAGTCTTCCTTCCTGGTTTCCTCATATTTGCCAAATTTGTCAAAGTCTAAAGGTTGAGATACCAAGATCCATGGTTGAGATAGTCATATTAATGGGATCAACTCTAATTACCACTTTTGAGGGGAATTGGAATATAATACCTTTATCTGGAAAATACTTATCTTGAGAATTACTGATATTATACTCAGCCTTGTCTTCCCTGATATCCCTTGTGCTGGTGTTACATACAGCTTTGCTAATACAATTGTCTTCCATATTCTTTGCCTTGGGCACCCAAACTTGCTTAACCTGATGGGTTTCCTCCTGTTTATGGTGTGTTTCCTCCTGCTTCTGGATTTTAACTTCTTTATGATGCTCTCTAGGGTGAGAACTTTTAGCCAGAGGCATTTTGGAGTAGGAAACTTTGAGATCAAAAAACCCCCTTTTAGGAATTTTGCAGGGGATACAGTCTTCCCAATTAGAATAAATTTTCTTTTGAATACAAACAGAGGGGAAACTGGTTTGGGGGATTGAGACATGGATGATTTTCCCCAGACTGCTGGCTATAGCACTAAGGTGAGAGACAATCCAGCAACCCATAGGGAGATTCAAACAAGAAATCCAGGTGGTGGTAGCAATCGTGGAGAAGTCTCCTGGAATGTATAGAGGGTCCCATTTCATTATATAAACTGGGAAACCTGAGATGAGGGTGATTTTTCTAGTAAGAATCATGGGAACATTCTTCTCTTCTCTACAAATAATCTGATAGGTCTTGCTGTCCAGCTTAAGGATAGATAATATAGGAACTAACAGAGTCTTGGTAATCCAATGTTTAACAGTGCTAGTGGAAGGACAGCTCTGAGGGAAGTGGACAAGAATACCATGATTTATATATCTGGTGTTGGCTGTATTATCCACAATATTACCCAGGTCCAGAATTTCCTCTTCTTTTTTAAAATCTTCTTTTTCAACAAAGTCATTAGCATCACTAGCAGAATTTAAAGAATTGAGTAAAGCATTCTTGTAAGAGATACCATTGATTTTGTCGTATTTTCCCATGATGGGGACTGAAGACTTCAGAGTTTGCTTGGAGTTGGAAACCTTTGTCTTGTTTTTGTCCAGGTTCTGCTCCTTAATGCTGGTACAGTTCTGGCATTCACAGTTTGCGCAGTCCGTCGGATGGAAGTAACCATTACTGTCAGCAATCTCGCATTTGGTGGGAACTTTGAGCGGGAGTTGGTAAGTTTTATAGTCCATTTCAACTTCCTTCAGAAGAGTATCAGGGCCAAAAGAGGGAAGCCTTTTCTTGAATCCTTTTTGGAAATCTTCAATTACATGGTCATCTGCTTCCTCCCAAATTTTCACCAGTCGAAAAGAGGCTTTGGATTTCCACCCAAGATCCTCGAGTTCTTCAACCAATTTTTTTGCTGCCCGAAGCATCTCTGTCATGGATCTCCTGAAGATCTAGTTCTTCAGGCTGCAGCAATCTTCTTTTGAATGCCATGTTTTGACTCTTATGAGTTGATATAAGAGGTTGTCCATTTCCTGTATCTTCTGAAGCATTTGCCATGCCAGGTCCCGATCATTGGCTTTGCCTTCCTTCCAATCTCTGCATTTCAAGTTTGCATACCAAGATTTGTCCTTCCTTCTGAACTCCCATACAATCCGCCGCCGATTCTTGCTGTTCCCTGATAATATCGAAAGCAGCTTTGAGCTCTTTCATTTTTATCCACGATTGATCTTTTTTGTCATCTAGGACAAAGATTTGGTCCCAACTTTGAATGATCAAAATTGGGTCAGTGTCTTTGTATTCATATGGGATCCTTGTTGATGAGGAGGACCCTCCCGTAACCGGTTTGCTGGTCGATGCCTTAGTTCTCATGGTGGCACAGAGATTCTAGGGGAGAACGGAACAGAGGAAGAAGAAAAAGTGAGTAAAGGGAAGCAAAAAGAGGGGAAAGAATCGGAAAGGAGCAAAAGATCCGAAGATGGGGTAAGGACAAAGAAAAGGGGAGAAAGAATGATTGGAAAGAGAGGGGGGAAAGCTGCCTAGATAATGAGAGGGGGTTGCTCGTACCCTGGACGACCTGCGAGGATCTAGTCAGGGGGAGAGGGTCCCATCAATCATCAAAGAAGCAACTATTCCAAGAAAAGGGAAAAAAAACTAGAGGAAAAAGAAAAAGAAAAGAATGGGGGGAACCAAGAGCACAGGAAATCAAGAACAGAGAGGACTAATTCGCCACCCCGAACCTCCACACCACAATTCCAAGGTCATCGAAAACTTCTGCAGGCTGGAGATCAAAGAAATTTGCCCAGTGATAGAGAGGATCAATCCCGAATTCTATAGGAACCCCTAAAAGAAAGAGATTCCTTTCAAAGTTGTTGCCCAGGGATAAGTAAGGCTGTGAATTATGAGCAGCAACCCTGAGGGAACCAACTCTGTCGAAACAAAGGATGCAGAGAAAAAACTTGTTGAAGAAATCAAAATCTGCTCTACAAAAACCTATTCTAGACCGATTCCTAACAGCTAAACTGATCAGATCTTCAATGTTTTGAAGGGTACTCTCATGGCCCTGGGGGGGGATGACAAAACCCAGCCCTTGGAGAACAGCTTCGAGCAAAGCCTCATCCATCAGGGCTGGGAGATGCGCGGATCCCTAGGCGCAGTGAGAGAGTGCCCATCCAACTCCCTCGTCACTGCGTGTCATCATAACCTTCATCTTTCTCCGTTGTACATCCAACAATCATTGCAACTTTTCATAAGTCATTCCAGTTTATGCAAAATGTACCCTTAAAATATTTCTTGATCTCTTCTCTTTGAAATATTTTTACCTCTTTCTTTGATCCGTAGAAATACCTTGCCTTATTATAATCTTAGTTATTAATAAGGTTTCCTTTTTTCTTTCTATCTGCCTTGCCTTGCATCAAACTTAAGCAATTATAGTTCTGAGCACCAAGATATGGTCTACCGTAGCTTTTTTAGGTCTAAACCCTGCTTGCATATTAGATCTTTTTCCATTCTCCTCTGCCCAGGAGCTTATTGTATGCTCTACTATGGTTGCAAAAAGCTTTGCAAAGAGGCTGCTGACCATGATCATTCTGTAGTTGTTGGGATCCCCTGTGTCCCTTGATTTATGCACAGGAACTACCCTGTTCATTTGCCAACTATGTGGGAAGCCATCCCGTATAGCAGCATTCAGCAATTTACCAATCACTTCTGTCGTCCTCGGTCCCACCCACTTAATCATCTCGGCCTTTAACCCAAACATATCTGATGCCTTCCCATTAGCAAGTTTGTGAATCCCTCTCTCAACATCTACTGCGTGAATCAATAGATTATCATTGCTCTTTCCCAATCTTTCATCAATACCATCTACGTAGTACAACTTCTTAATCTGGTGTATAAGTCTATCAGGGTCTAGATCTGGCCCTTTAGCCGCCCTACATTTCAGCTTGCTCCAGAATCTTTTCGGGTCCTTCGTTAGCATGTCTACCATTTCCAACTGCCTTACTGTTGTATACTCTCTTTTTTTCCTTCTTACCATTTTCATGTAAATATTTCTCTTTTCCCGCTTATCACTTCCCTTAGCTTCCTTGTATAACTTGCGCGACTGTTTGCATTCATTATCAAACCAATGGTTACATGGCAGCCCCTGAGCTCTTCGAAAAGAGCTAAAGCATTCGGTCGCAGCCTCTAACAGAATCGCACTGAGCTTAGCATCTATATCACTAGCCTTTTCTGGCCATTGCACATTTTTCACTTTATGCTCACAGAGATCCATATACATCTTTGCTTTATGAAAATAGAAAGAAAGCGAAGTATAGCTCTTACCTGGTGCCATATGATTCAGCTTGCTTGGGAGTTTTAGCTCAAAGATTAGCGGCATGTGATCCGACTCCGGGCAGTCTCCGATGTAGAAATCATGAATTATTTCCATTGAGTGTTCTCCAGCAACTAAGTAATCCACCACACTCATGCCTGTTCCCATTGAGCCAACTGATGTGCATTTTCCTGAGAGTGGATACTTGGCAATCCCATTGTAGATAACCAAACCCAAACCCCCACACATGTTCAAGAAGTGCCCTCCTTGAGGCGTAACATATTCATAAGTATCTTCAGTGTTTCTCCCCCATCCAGCTTTGCATACCTCAGCTTCATCCAGCATTTCTAGCCAAATTGCCTCCTTGGATGAGCCTACCATATTTGCCTGTTTATTTGCTATGCGAGCATTGAAATCCCCTACTAGGATTATTTCTCCGAGGTTCATAATCTCTAGTATATCTTGTTCAAGATAGAAAAATGGGTCATCCCTATCCAGATCATACCGATCATAGATTGGTGATTCCCGAGGCGGAAAATAGCATCCTCCAACAAAGACCTTCCGGTCTGCACCTACCAACTCCACCCATAATGTTTGTTTGGAAGAATGTTTCTCAACTCTTCTGACTAAATGTGTTAACTTTGTTCTGCAGTAGCAAGCAATGCCTCCAAAGCCCCTTAACCTCCATCCCTTTTAATACCAAACAGAGTCTATGCATACAAAACCTGGTAAATCTGGTAAACTATAAGCTCTTCATGTTCATGTGTCTCCGTAAAAAAGATAATATCCCACTTTTCTATTTCTAATGATTTCAGCTTGGTTATGTCGAGGCCGTTTATATTCCACGCACATAACCTGATGGTCGCAAGTTCCTATTCAAGGTCCTCCACTACTACTTTCCCTCCTTTCCAATATGCGCGTTGTCCATTCTGTCTGGCTTCCTTCAGTTTCTGGATCTCCCCCTGCCTTACTGTCATTTGTGCCTTTGTTAAATCCTCATTTATCCATATCCTTTCTCCTCTTAACTCAGTCCTTTTCTGCAAAACCCGAGCTTTGTGTTCTCTGCTGGAAAATTTTACCACAATGTTTCTCCCCTTCTCGGATGGCCGACCTACTCGGAAGGCGTCAATCACACCATGTTCCTGAATGTGGAGTTTTTTGGTCAGAATCTTTTGGACTTCATCTCTTGTGTTTTCACGGTCTCCTTCTGGTAGCCCCACGAACCTCAGATTCAGTGCTTTTTGCTGCCTCTCTTGCTGTTCTAAGACACTGTCCATTCGATCATTTAGTTTATTAATGACCTCAGCCATAGAACCACCTTCTTCGTCTCCCATATAGCCTTGTTGTGTGTCAATCCCTTGCCTTGGGTTTTCCTTTATCTTTGCTAGTTCTTGTCGAATAGAAATGTTCTCTGCCTTTAAAGATTGAAGGGATTCAGTCATACCTTGCATGAGTTCCAGCATTTTCGCTTCCCTGATTGCAGTTTCCTTTTTGGAGTATTCCATCATTTCCAGAATCTTCATCATCAAATTGCCTAAGGCAGAGATTTCAGTAAGCATCTGATATAGGAAATCCTGTGTGTTTTCGAAACCCATCCCTGGTATTTGCATCCCAAAAGTACCAGATAGGCAAAACGCAGGTGCCTGCCCCATTGCCTGAGTCATGCCAAAACTTTCCTGGCCCAAACTGCGACACAGGTGGAGTCGGCCCAGCCTGAGAGGTTTTTGATGCATCCTCTGACATAAATGCATTAGACTCTCCCCATCCCTCATCAATTACAACATTATCTTTTTTATCACGTAATAATTGTTTTCTCTGCGCTAATACCTCTTTCAGATACTTCCCAACTTGTGTCCCGGGTAAGTTAAAAAATTCCAGCAATGAGTTTGAACGAATGTCATGCTTGTGGCGAGCCTCATTGTATGACGGACATCTTATGATCACATGCTCTTCATCTTCAACTTCCTGCATATCACATAACTTGCACAACCTCAATTCATGTGGAATATCACTCCAGCGTCCTACCTCAACCCCCAATCTATGCGAGCTAAGCCGCATCCTGCTTATCATGTGCCTCGTTCTTAAAGATACACCTTCTTTAAGATACTTGGCCTCCTGAAGTGCGGGATTCATATATTTTCTGTAGAATTCTTTTTTTGTTTCTAGGACCCTCCAGTTTCTTCTAATGAGATGCTGATGTACCCATTCCCAAATATTCGATCTATTCTCTTGCAGGCAATGAATATCTAAACTCCATTTCCTCGTCCATTCTACAATGTCTGCATACCAACCCTTATCCCTTGTCTCCTCCAATGCACGTCTCGGTAAGCTTTCTTCTGCCATATCAAATTGCACCTTACAGAGATATGTGAGCATCCTGCATAAAGCTTCAGCCTCCATAGGCATCATACCACATTCCACAAGCAACATGTCATACGGGGTTTGTGCCTTTGTTCCCATTTCAGTTCTCAAGAATTTTTTTTGTACTTTCTCAATTTTTTTCCAAGAATCTGCAGATAGACCCGGACCCCACACCTCACATCATCCAGATAATAGAACCGATTGTACCAAGACACGGAATAAAGTCCTCTTCAAACTGAAATCCCATATATCTCTTTTCCACTTTTACGCCAGATCTTTGTATAGTGCTTTGAGCCCCCATTTACTCTATGTTCAACAAACAAGATTCCAACTAGGCCCTTTGTCCACATGTATCCCCAAATATTTATACGAGGTTACAATCTCCACAGGCTCCTCCTTAAAATAAAATTTAAGATGTTCCACTTTATTGGCTCCGAAAACCATCATCTTAGTCTTCGTCATATTCACCCGCATACCTTTCTCATCACAGAAGTAGGCCAAAGCATCTAAGTGCTTCTGCATGCCTGCAATGGAGCGCGATAAAAGAACCACATCATCAGCATAAAGGAGCAATAAAACCACATAACCAAATAAAGGGGTTCCATCCCCACCATATTCTGCCATCCAGACTTCTAGTTGGTCTATGAACAAACCAAACAGGGTGGGTGACAAAGGACACCCTTGCTTAACTCCAATATTGCTTTCCACTAACTCTGTGCACTCCTGTATGTAGGGGAATGATAGTTGAACTAAAACTTTCTCATAAAGTATTCTTACTGCTCGTCTAAGCTCAATCGGCACCTCTAGGGTTTCCATTCTCTCCCATAAATAATGGCGAGATACTGTGTCAAATGCCTTAGCATAATCAACAAAGCATGCATAAAGTGGTTTTTTCTTCCCTTTGACACAATCAATCATAGCACGTAAGGCAACTAAATGATCCACTGTGGATTTTTTAGGTCTAAAACCTGCTTGCCCAATGGCCCTGATATTATGCTCCTCTGACCAAGCACTCAATTTGCAGTTCAGCATAGTAGCAAACAACTTAGCATACAAGCTACTGACCAAAATCATTCTATAATTCCTTGGATCACTTTCATCTCCCGACTTATGAAGTGGAACCACTCTGTTCAATTGCCAAGTGTGTGGAAATCCCTTATGCAATACAGTATTAAGTAAAGATAACAGGGATAAATGTACTGATTTACCTGCCCATTTGAACATCTCCGCCACCAGACCTATTGCATCAGCAGCTTTCCCATTTGCAAGGTTGCTTAAGCCTTCTTCCAAATTCTCCAAAGTGAAGCACAAATGATCATCCTGCAAATATTCCACACTGTTGGTTTCATTAATATCTGGCATATGATAAAGTTCATGTACTTGACAGAGCAGGGCTGCTGGATCCAGATGAGTATCCTGTGGCATTCTAGTTTTCAACTTATTCCAGAATCGCTTGGGATTTACAATAAGGTCCGCAACCAAGTCTTTCTGTCTTTGGAAATCATGGCTTTTCTTTTTTGACTTGGTTAATGCCATATACTCTTTTTTAAGCCTCCGTCTATTTTCCCCTTTTGCTTTTTTATATTCTACTCGCTTTGCTTTACATGATTCATCAAACCAGCCATTACATGGTAATCCTTTCAATTTCCTGCGTGAGACAAAACAGTCAACAGCAGCATCTAGTACCAGGTTTGCTAATTCTTTACTCAAATTTTCAGTATCACTTGACCAAATTTTTTCAGATGCCTTTTCTTCACACTTTTTCATGTATTTATCTGCCTTGCGAAAGTCCATATGTATCCTTGACTTCATGATGCTAGTTTCCTGGATCGGCTTATATTTACGTGTATGTAACACAACTGTTATCGGAGCGTGATCAGAAATCTTCTCCATCTCTTCCCCTACATACATATGTAGCATCTGATCTACAAATTGCGGTTTAGCGAGAACAAGATCCACCACACTAGCATTTCTACATGTACACCTATCCGTGTCAGGAAACCTCTGTGTACCATTATATATCACTAAATCCAGACCACTACACATATTGAGGACATGATTACCTTGAGGTGTAGGCCACCTTATTCTGTCTGCAGTAGCCCTATTCCAACCACTTTGGCCCAATTCCGTGTCATCAAGCATTTCAACCCATATAGGGTCTCCCTCCATACTAACTATAGCTGCCTGCTTATTGGCGATTCGCCCATTAAAATATCCCAATAGGAGAACATCACCTGCTAGCATTAAGGAAAGCACATCCTGCTCCAAATTAAAAAAAGGATCATCCCTGTCTAGATGCTCTGTATTATAAACTGGAGATTCTCTCGGCGGAAAGTAACAACCTGCGACAAAGATCTTCCCTTTCTGGCCAAGCATTTCAATCCAAATGTGTTGCATTGAACCCATACCTGTCACTAGTTTTATCAAATGTCTCATATTTGTCCTGACATAACATGCTATTCCACCGTGACCCTTTAAACGCCATCCTTTATTATACCAAACAGAATGTAGCAAAACAAAGCCATGAATATCCGGTAAACTTTTTTCCTCGTTCTCACAAGTTTCTAAAAAGAATAGAATATCTACATTTTCAAATAATTCACCCATTACATCTACTTTATACTGGCTAAGACTATTGATGTTCCAACATGTTATTCTGGTGGTCTCAAATACCTATGCGTCCTCTTGGTTTTCTACCACAACTTTGCCGCGCTTCCAGAATGCTTTCTTCCCCATTTGTCTTGCGTCCTTGAGTACATGTAATTGAGCTTTGTATTCTTCTAGCTGGGTTTTTGTAAGGTCGTCATTGATCCAAATTTTCTTCCCTTTGAGCATGGATTTCCGTTTCAATACATTAAATTTATCCTCTCGTGAGCGAAACTTAACAATAATGTGTCTGTCCCTGCCATTCTGCTTACCAATACGAAATGCATCTGTAATGCCTGTATCCATTAGCTCAAGATCATTCTCACAGAAAGCTTGTACAATTTCTTTGGTTCTTTCTTTAGTTTGCTCCGGTATTCCAACTACGCGAATATTCAAAGCTTTTTCTTTTCTTTCTTGCTCTTCCATAAAAGATGCTAGCTGGTTTTGAATGTCTGATACATTATGGTTTTCTGATTCTGTATCACTATCATTATCTCCTCTCAGAACATCTTTATCTCCTTTCATAACCTCCTGCTTAAAATCTTCCAGTTCTATTCGAATACCCTGTTTAAATTGCTCCAGCTCTGCCATCAGCCTGCTTTGACATTTCTCTATTTCAGATTGTACATGGGCAAGCAAGAATGATTTGAGATCACTGACCATGTTTTGAACAGAATTTTCCATCGATATTTTCATGGCCAAGGTCGAGACTTCCATTGCTGCCCGCATTTGCCCAACTGCATCCAATAAGTCCTGTTTGGTGACCCCAGCATCTCCCAGAGTTTCAGTTTTGTTTTTGTTAGCCCTGATTACAGAGTTTACAGTCGAAATACTCCCTGTTTTGCCAATCACAGCAGACGTTTTCATGTGGGTTTTTGTTTGCCCTAGCCCTATTGTGTTATCATTTTCGAAATACCCTGTTTCAGCAGAAGCCCCCAAATCCCCTGTTTCTGCAGTTTCGGCCAACAAGTCTTCCATTTCTGGCTTCTTCTGTTCAGCAACGAAATCCCCTGTTTCTGCAGTTTGGGCCAACAAATCTTCCAGTTCCAGCTTCTTCTGCCCAGCAATAGCATCGACACCATCAATCTCGGGCCCCAAATCCCCTATTTACAGATATTCACCGTTTCGGTTTTCGCCAAAGTAAATGCAGATCAAGAGAGAGAGAGAGAGAGAGAGAGAGAGAGAGAGAGAGAGAGAGAGAGAGAGAGAGAGAGAGAGAGAGAGAGAGAGAGAGAGAGAGAGAGAGAGAGAGAGAGAGAGAGAGAGAAATGAAATGAAATGTTTTTTATTCACGTCTGAGACCACCAAGTCTATGAGACGTTCAACAAGTACATTCAATATTATAGAAAATATCATCTAATGCATCTTCAGACAATAATGCATTAGCCTCTTCTCCCCAATCTTCTCTCATCAATGAATTATGGCTAATTTGTTCTCTCATATTTAGGACATCTCTTATAAATTTCCCAATGAGTTTACCTTCCAAGTTAAAAAACTCCAGTAGAGTTGACACCGAGATATTGTACCTATTTCTGATTTCCATATACGTTGGGCATCTTAAGAGCACATGTTGCTCATCCTCCACCTCATGCATATCACAAGTCTTACACAGCCTCATTTCATGCGGGATATCTCCCCATCTACCAACTTCTACCCCAAGCCTGTGCGAACTAAGTCTCATTCTGCTAATGGAATGTCTAAGTTTCAAAGAAATACCTTCTCCCAAATACCTGGCCTCTTGGAGTTCTGGATTAATATACCGTCTCAGAACTCTTTCTTTATTTTCTCGAACTCTCCAATTCTTCATAGTAACATGCTCAGAACCCACTTCGGATATCTTTATGATGTATATACAAGTCCTGCATATTTAGTCCCCACTTCCACATCCATTCCTCCACATCAGCATACCAACCCTTCATCTTTGTCTCCTCCATTGCCAAACGCGGCAAACTATCATCAGCCCTTTCAAATCGTATCTTATAAAGATACGTAAGCAACTTACACAAAGCCTCGCCTCAACAGCAACATACCACATCTACCAATAGCATATCATATGGAGTTTGTGCTTTTGTACCCAATTCCATTCGCAAAAACTTTTTCTCAGACTTTCTACCTTTTTCCATGTATCACCGGCCAATCCAGCCCCCGGACCTCACATCCATATAGCAATCTTGTCTGAACAAGTGTCTTATATAACATCTTTTCATGTTAAAATTCCAAATTTCCGCTTTTACCACTTCTACGTTGCATGTCAGATAAGGCTTTGGGCCAGATAAGCACAACCGAGAGAGAGAGAGAGAGAGAGAGAGAGAGAGAGAGAGAGAGAAGAGAGAGAGAGAGAGAGAGAGAGAGAGAGAGAGAGAGAGAGAGAGAGAGAGGGGGAGCGATGACAGAGGCGTATAAACAGCGGTGCAGGCAAAAGGCGGAGCAAGCGAGAAGTGCAAAGTGATAGAGAAAGAGAGGGCAGGCACAGACAGTGCAAAGCGACAGACAGCAGCAGACGGGCAAAAGCGGTGACCCGGGAGCAGCAGTGGCGGCACAAGCGAGCCAAAGCAGACATTTTAAGAAGTGGCAATTAACTCCTAGATCTACATGTGAATCTGAGCAGTCGTCCTTGTTGTGATGATGCTTAACAATCTCATGCTCTCCAGGCCGTAACTTTCAAGAAACTGATCACGCCATGAGCGTTGTGATGCATCTACAATTGGCCATACCGTGAAGGTTGTGACCCCATAGAAAATAGTCATGTCGTGAACTTCGAAACCTTTCTAACAATAGGCACGCCCTGAAGGCCATGATCCCTTAGCAAATAGGCATGCAATGAAGGTCGTGATCTCCAGGCAAATCGCCATATCTTGAAGGTCGTGACTTCTCCAAGCCACATCGTGAAAGGATCATACTTTCAACAGGCATGCCTTCTTGCAATCTTTATGAGGACTTAGATCTTTTGAAGAACTAGACTGAGCTTGGAGACAACAACACCCGTAACAGAGCCTCACTACTAGCATCTGCCTCAACGATTCAACTGAGCACAAATCTAGAAAGCCTATGGGGAACAATCGACCCGTACCAACTTGAACTCCACTAGGACACAATCCACCTAGAGACAGAGGCAACTCTACCCCCAACTCTTCTTATTAAAGGGACTCTAACAACCCTGCTCTTCATAGCATTTCCAACTAGAAAGAGGTGTAGTCACAATCTCCCTCATCAGTGCTAGATTGAGCTAGACCTCACTTGCGCATATGATGCTCAATTCGTAAGAATCGCCCGGTTAGCCAATAAAGATCACAGAGAAGGGCTTGGGATGGGTTCATGGCCTTTAATCTACGAGCATACTGTACAAATGCATCAACTATTGTTAACTATATGGATTCATTTACTGTAGAGAGTTATCCTTCCATGAAATGCATTGAAAAGAGCATGGAAGAAAAATCATACAAACGTTATATGTAAGCTCCTCAAGGTTCAAGAAGACAAAACTTAACATATAGATATACAAGAATTTAGTGCTGGCAGAGTCAGCGTTTGTAGGTATGCAGATAAAAAGTTGTCAACTCATCCTTCACTACTTTACAAAGATAAATCCTTGATTTAACAAAGGTAATCTCCAATTGGCTCCTTATTTTTCCTTTCAAATTGTGTATCACAGAAGCCAACAAAAGAACACTAACCCTTTTAAAGGATTCACTGCTAAGAATTGTAACATTTATTGTTTTGCAATGATAGAACCATATTGCAAGTACACTTCTTGTGACACACTTAGGGGTTTGTCGAGAAAGAATTGCAATGGTTGGAAAACAAATTGAATACGATATCTATACTAAGGTACGGTAGATATCTGAGGAAATATAGACGGAATATCTGAACTAGAATACCAGAGCTATGATTAGAGAAGATAAACTAGATAAGAATCTGTAAGAATAGGAAGATATTTTCTATTAAAGGAGAGGATATTTTTCTAACTTTAATATCCTAATAGTATAAAAAAGGGTTCTTTTGTGGGTTGAAATCCAAGCCTCTGCCAGCGCCAACAAGCCTTGCTCTATGAGAAAAATCTGAACTAGTGGGTTAACCGGAGCTAAAACCCATGGAATTTTGCGATGGCTTGGAGCCGTTAATATTAGTTTATTATTTGTTTTTTCTTTTCTTTGCTTGTGAATCTTCCTTCTTCCGTAAGAAACCATTGATGGGTTGTTTTGCTGAGAATTGAATGGATTCATACCTCTCTGAGGAAGCTATAAAGCCTTGTGTTTACTCCAGAGTTGTGTCTTATATCGAATACCATTCTCAAAACGTCAATAGCCATAGCTGAATCCTAAACTGTGATGCCTGTATCTTCTCCTTTGCATCAAATTTATGGCTTATGATGAATCATCATATCTCACATCTTCATTTGCTTCAAAATCGGCTATGTTCCCTAAGATTCGACTTCATTCCGGCCTATTCTGACCCCCCCTGATCATTCTGACATGCCTAGCGCACAGTAGACCTCTATATTCCTCTATTATTATTATTATTATTATTATTATTATTATTATTATTATTATTATTATTATTATTATTATTATTATTATTATTATTATTATTATTATTATTATTATTATTATTATTATTATTATTATTATTTGTCTTTTTGATGGGTATTTGTCTTTGTGGTCCAGTTGGTTGATATTTTGGGTTGTTGACTTGCAAATCTAGGTTCAAATCCAGCCTAGGACACTCGTTTTTGTCTCGCCCTTCTTTTTAACGTTGGATGACGTATTTCTTTTACTATATATATATTTATTCTTCCTATAGATTATTTTGCAAATATGTTTGCTAGTTGTTTAGCTTTGAGTTCTTATTTATTGTGGTTGTACATGGTTTAAGCGAACGATTATAATAAGTTAAGAATTAACTGCTTGAATGAATCCGCCCCTTTGTCGTTGCGAAGGGATCCAGGTGGAAGAGCAACGTGTATACCAGATGATTGGTATATAGTATATCATGTCGCAAACGATATATGAGTACACTCGGGCGAGGGGCTTATCATCCCTGGATAGTGTTAACTGATGAAGTTGTGCTATGATGATGTATTTATTTCTTTCTAGATTACTTTGGATCCAAGTGAGAGTTGCCCACGTAGTCTTTCCCTGGACCATTAAAAAAAAAAAATCAGCGTAAGGACTTGAAATGAATAATTTTTTTTTGATATGCTTGAACTTGACTTATGTTCTGATTCCTAGCTTATTAAGGGTGTACCCTAATTGTTTGTTAGAAATCTAACAAACTTGCTAAAGGGTGATTTATTGATTATCATGGAAGGAGGAGATGATAATGATGCGATGCAGGTGTCAGGCCAGATATTGCAAAGAGTTCAGCAACAACTGGGTTTGCTTCAAAACCATGCGTGCTGTCAAAGATCCTAAAGTGGATGAAATCAACAAAATTCTTCGTAATATCAAATAGGAAAAGTTTACGGGAAAGGATATTACAAGTGATGATGTGGACGCATGGCTTCGTATTATTGAATTTTATTTCAGTGTGAAGAAGACCCATGCGAAGCAAAAAGCTGTCATTGCGGACTTGTTGCTCACTAGTTTCGCCAAGATTTGGTGGGCTGATTATATGAAGACACACATTACTTTTGGAGATATTGATTGGGATGTTTTTCGACAGTTGCATTACTTGCCAGTGGGATATAGATTGGCAAAGATGTACGATTTCCTCAATTGTTATAAACAACATCTATTATTATTATTATTATTATTATTATTATTATTATTATTATTATTATTATTATTATTATTATTATTATTATTATTATTATTATTATTATTATTGGCTATACAATAAAGTTTCCGTAGTTGTACCTTATGGACCTCATTTGAGCCAGAACAATTAGCAGATAAGTATATCAAGGGTTTTAAGCCAAAGCTGTCTGTTTTAATCGGAGGTATTACATATTCTAATTTGGGCAAATCAATTAGTGTGGAAGAAAATATGACGCACCTAGAGGGTTGTCGGGAAAGAATCGCAAGGTTGGGGAACAAATTGAATATGGTATCTATACTAAGAAACGGTAGATATCTGAGAAAAGTAGAGGGAATATCTGAACTAGAATAGCAGAGCCATGATTACAGGAGATAAAATGGATAAGAATCTGTAAGGATAGAAAGATATTTTCTATTAATTGGAAAGGAGAGGATATTTGTCTACCTAATAGTTTTAAAAAAGGTTCTTTTATGGGTCGAAATCCAAGCCTCTTGCCAGCGCCAACAAGCCTTGCTCTAGGAGAGAAATCCGAACTGGTGGATTAACCAGAGCTAAAACCTATGGGATTCGGTGATGGCTTGGAGCCGTTCATATTGGTTTATTGTATGTTTTTTTCTTTTCCTTGCTTGTGAATCTCCCTCCTTTTGTAAGAAATCATTGCTAGGCTGTTTTGCAGAGAATTGAATGAATTCATGCTTCTGTAAGGAGGCTATGAAGCCTTATGTTTACTTCAGAGTTGTGTCTTATGTCGAATACTATTCTCAAGACCTCAATAGCCATAGCTGAACCCTAAACTGATGCCCTGTATCTTCTCCTTCGCATCAAATTCATGGCTTATGTTGAATCATCTTGTCTCAAATTTGCATTTGCTTCAAAATCGGTCATGTTCCCTAAGATCCGACCTCATTTCGGCTTGTTCCAACCCTTCTTGGTCATTCCAACATGCCCAACGCACAGTAGACCTTTGTATTCCTCCTCTATTTCTTTTTTTTTTTTTCTGTCCTCTTTAATAATTATTTGTTTTTTCATTTTATAGAAAGCTTGTAGTCCAGTTGGTCGGTATTTTGAGTTGTCGTCTTGCAAACTTAGGTTCACATCTAGCCTAGGGCACTCGTTTTTGTCTCACCCTTCTTTTTAACGTTGGATGACATATTTCTTTTACTACGTATATTTAGGTTCTTTCCTTATAGACCGTTTGATCTTCTTGGACAATAAAAATTATTCTTTCTTTCCTTTTTCATTCTTTAGATTATTTTGCAGTTGTATTTGCTAGTTGTTTATCTTTGGGTTCTTATTTATTGTGGTTGTACATGGTTTAAGCGAATGATTATGATAAGATAATAATTAACTGCTTGAATGAACCAGCCATTTGTCGATGCCGAAGGGATCTAGGCGGAAGAGCAACATGTATACCAGGTGATTGGTATGTAAGCATATATCGTGTCATGAACGATATATTGGTGGACCCGGATGAGGGATTGATCATCCCTGGACAATATTAACTGATGAAGTTGTGTTGTGATGATGTGTTTGTTTCTTTCCATATTACTTTGGACTCAGGTGACAGTTGCCCATTTAGTTCTCCTTTGGATTAACTCCATCTTTCCTTTCTTACTTCCTACAGATAGAGCTGAAAGCTAGGTGGTGTATAGCCCTAGTTAGCATATCAGCTACAATTAAGAATAGATCTGGAGCAAGAGGACATCCTTGTCTCACAGCTCAAGATAAAGAAAAGAATTGAGAAGGAGAGCCATTTAAGATTACAGCAGAATAAGAATTGACATTGAGGCCATGAAGAAGAAGCTTGAGTTTCGGATGAAAACCCATCTTAGTAAGAGCATAATCCAAGAAATCCCATCTAACAATATGAAAGGCTCGTTTGAAGTCTAGTTTAAGCAACACACAATTTTGATTGGAGACCTTATTCCAATGAAGATCTTCCATAGTTACAATATAATTGTCCAGAATGGACCTATTGTGGAGAAAGGCAGATTGATGCGGGCTAATGTTTTCTTGAAGGAAGGCCTTGATTCTGGAGGCTATGATTTTGGCACAGATCTTGTAAGAGGTATTAGTTAGAAAGATAGGTCTCCATTCAGAGAAGACAGAAGAATTATCCACTTTAGGAGTTAGAGCAATAAAACCAGCCGGGATAGAGGGATGAAGATGATTTGCATTCCAAAAGCCTCTAACCATAGAAAGAAGATCAAACTTAACAATATCCCAGAAGTGAATGTAGAATTCACTAGGAAGACCAGGAGATTTGTTTTTCCCAAAAGATTTCAGAATATTGAGAATCTCATCTTCATTGGGAGAAATGACTAAAGAATCATCCGTATACTCTAAAGAAGAGTGGTCTGTATGCTAGCAGGTTTACCAGAAGGAAGATAGCTTGGCACATGTAATTGCTTAGGTGTAGGAAGGTAATTGCTCACATTAAGTCTACATCAAGATCATAGTTAAGGTCAGCTAATACCTGGAATTGATTAGAGTTACCAATTATTTGACCCTCCTCCATCTGTTCTTCATGTTGCACAGGATCAATTATAGTAGCTTGTTTTGCAGTATGACTATAGTTTGCAGATTGTGCATTAGCCTCTTTGTCAATTCCAACATGAACTACTTCATTAAGAGTAACAGCATTTGTGGTGGAGCAGGGACAACTTCAGTATTTAATGGATATCACAATCCTTCACATAGCCATCACCATTGATATAGGAAGCTTGCTTCACAGTTTTCTTTGAATAATGTTCGCTTTTCTTGCCTAATGAATCACTCTTACCCTTGTTAATTGGTTTGAAATGTCTAGTTCTGAATCAGATTTGCTGGTTAAACCTTTAACATCCAATATAAATTTGCTAAGAGTATCATGAAGATCTTTGGCCTTATCTTTATTAGCAGCCAAATTCCCATTTTCTTTCAAGTTATTTTGAGTTGCTTTCATGATTCTGTAATACTTAAATCATTTGAGAAGTATTTCTGTCTCTACTATATATCTGCTTATATTGATCAATTTTCCTGTTTTGAACCGTCACATTATTTTGTGCTTGTGTATCTCTCATCATTTTCTTCCTTTGTATTCTTTTATAACTGCCATTGACCTTAGTCCAGACAAAGTTATTATTCCTTAGATATAATACATGATCCAATTGATCCTGCATTATCTTTATTAACCTTGTTAAACACTTGGTCAATGACTTTACTATTTGAATTCTGATTCAAACGGGGATGGTTAATCTTTTGACCAACCTTGTTGACTTGTTGATTGACTTGTTATTTGACTTGGAAATCCCTTTTACCTTTGTCAAAGTCCTTCTCCTTACTATTGTCATCATTATTGTCATCATTTTGTTGACCATGTTGACTGGCTACCTGAGGAGAATTAGCCAGTTTTTCTTTACAATTTTCATACCAGTAGTGTCTGACCTTACAAGTTTGGCATTGAGGTGGCAACCCTGACTATCTCAGTGATAGATAAGATCTCTGACTAAAGATATTAGCAAAGGAGATTTGTAGAGGAATATCTTTTGAGAGGTCAAGCTGAAAAAGTGAGCGTGGAGGTCTGTATGGAGAGTATTCAGTTGAAATATAGGAGCCAATAGAATCAAATAGACGTTTAAGGCAATCTCCATTCTAGTATATGGGATTTAGACCTTGGAGAGTTGTAGAAGCAACACAGAGATTATCCAAGTTAGCAATTTCAAATTTTGGGTCCCATTTGAGGAAGGAAAGTTGAAAGGATTCAAAAGTTAAGGGACCATAATTAAGGAAAAAATTAGCAGTTCTTTTGCTTCCACATTCAATCATAATGTAGCGGGATTATATCCAGTATATAGCATTAATCAGAATGCCTTTGTGGAGATTCAAGCAAAAGGACCAAAGTTTATCCAATTTTGTTTACTTTCACAATTACAGCAGAATCGTGGAAAGCATTTAATTTGGCATGCACTGAAGGGATATTCAAGAAAATGCCATTGAAGAGATCATGCTTTTTTGCTCTAAAAGGGGGTTTTGAATGGCTGGGGGTTTCAGAGAGTTTTGTTCAAAGAATCGTCATAATGCTTTTCTTGAGTCGGCCTGACTTCTCCATATGGTAGTGAAACATTTGTGACAGGATCCAATGCAGGCAATTGACCACGATAATCCGGTCCTTTGACTGGATCCATCAAAGACTGCCCACCCAATGAATTAGCAAAATTACCAAAGAAAATGAAATCTTTAGGATTTTCATGGTAAGATCTTAACTGTTCAAGAAGTTTAGGACGATCTGGAGGCGCAAGATCGGAGAAAGCATGAAGAAAGAATAGAAATTTAGGGTAGGCCTCTCTTTTAAAATCCATGATGAATGAACCAGGTGAAAGCTACAAAAGCACGAGGAAAATGGGCGGAGGTGCAAAGAGAATATCAAAGGGCAAAGGCAAGACAAAAATGGAGAGAAGCAAAAACCGACAAATTCTTGAAGCCAAGAATCAATAATTTCAGTCTCAAATTCCACAGTACTCGGCATAGAGGAGTATTCTGGTGTGAATAGCTCTTCAGGAAAAAAACTGCTAGGAAATGAGAGTTCCACAGGTCCAAAGGTGATTCTTGCAAAAAACCACAAGTTGGTCTTGAATTATGTTTGGTAATTGTAAGGTATCCATTTGATGCTTCTGATGTCAGGAATCATGAGGAAGGCAAGCCCCTACAAGGCTAGCAAAATTGATCCACAAATGTTGTCTCAGATCCCAGGAATTCACCAGAAATTGCCAAGAATTGAGTTTGAATCGAAAAAGACAAGCAATTCAAGAAACCGGACGCTCATTACTGACGTGTCCATACCCCTTCTAATGCTTCTTGAGGATGTTGCTGCTTTTGGGCGTGTCTCCCCATCACTAATGCAAACTGAAGATCTGATTCAAATAAGGAAGCAGTACCATCCAATAGTGCTTCTAGCTAGCACAATCTAAATTGGATTCAAAATACAGTATAATAACTTCGGAATGAAGACCTGACTCGAAAAAGAAAGCAATACCAACCCAATATTACTTCTATGATTTAAGGTGAATCACAATGAGCTAAACGGAGCTAAATATACCAGTGTCACTCGTAGAAAGCAATTTGTGTTTAAAATTGACTTCTAAGGGAACCACCTTCCAGAAAGAGAGGTCCATGGGGTAGAAACTCTAGAGTGAGAAAGGGTAAGCGAGCAGAAATCCTAGATAGATAAAGAGCAAGTGAGCAAAGACACTAGAGAGAAAGGGCGCTAGTGAGATATGTGACAACAAATGCAGATCATCAACTACATATAACACAGCCAAAGAAGCAACACAATGCACTTATAGGTGCTAATTTCATACATATACTATTCATTTGGAGGGGCGATATGAAAATCTTATATGACCGTGGAAACTTTCAAACCGTGCAGGTCTGGTCAAAACTGTTTGGAACGATTCTAGGTTGGTATCTCTCAGCTCCTTCATTGTAGGGAAGAAAATGCTTGGTGGACAAAGGATTTTTTCTTTCGGCGAACACACGGACTAAAGGTCAGCTATTCTAAATGTTTAATAAGATACATATTTTAATTTTAACTGTTCTTTTTGTGGTCGGTTGAAACAATACTATAAATAATATTTTGACATCAGTATTGACCTCAGCAAAGAATTTTAAACTAACAAACCCTGTCCAAATTGAGCATATGTTTCCATCAATGTGCACCATGCAATTACATCGGAATCACAAAACTTATTTAGCCTTCAACATCAAAAACATTTAACTGGTATGTTTTCTATTAATGACCACAGGATTTGTAATAGATGGATTAGTGGCCGTCAAAGCTATGTGTGGCCAGTTTTGAGTGCCTTCATAGACCTGGAGTTTTGCTCGATAGTTGTGGTCCGTGCTTTCTGGTTTACCCATTAGGAAAAACATGCCAGGAAGGAATGTGCAGTACTTCTATGAAAGGTTTATTTTTTAGATCAAGCCCTAATGTTTTCACAAAATACCAACATCTGTAGTTTTGGGACCTAACAGGCTTCAACTATTTGTCTGGATAGAATTTGGTAATTGGCAGAAGAAGTCAATCCATAATCACTGCTCATTTTCTGCAGTGACTATTTTTCTGCAGTGACTGTCCACCGCTCAAGCAACATCACTTACAGGACAAAAAGACATCTCAAAATGACTTGATCTGTTGTCATGGTCTATCTCCGCCTAATCACTATAATAGCATACTGCCCAAATTCTGCACATCTATGATATTCTCCACCATGGCCGATGCTAAATAGAAAAGAGATTGGGGGTTTTGCCCTTGCAGAAGAGAACATTTTGCCCTTGCTCCATCATAACCTTTCATAACACTTAATGAGCAAATCGCTACCTTTGAGTGTAGGCTTGGCTAAAGAAGTCTCATTATTGAGTATGTCAATCGTGGAAGTATAGAAGATGCCCAAGCATCCAAAAAATTGCACAAGATTCGAATAAATTTAGGGCCGGTTCCGGTTCTAACAGTATGTAAGCATGCCCTTTCTCTATTTTCTTCTATTATTGGATGAGCTACATCTTTCTATACACTTGGAAATTGAGACACTGTGGAGATGGAGACTGTAGTCAGATTGTATACTACATATAGTTTCAAGAAGATAGTTACACTGGAAGGAATACAACGACAGTAGTACCATTTTCCATGTGTTTTGTTTGTAATTATGGCATATGCAGAAAAGGACATGCTCTTTGAAGAAAAACCCAGGTCTATTGCACATTTATCTTTAGGTTTCGGAAATGCTCTTATTTTTCTCTACGTTCCTATTTTCGAGTGCCTCAAAATAAGTTGCATGAAGATCTATAGCAAGTTGTCGCCTTTCTGACATATCTTTACTAAACGCTTCCTCAACTTAAAAACTTAAATTGGTTGAAGCCTTCATCAAATAGAAAGGCATCTCAAAATCACTTGATCCGTTGTTATGGTCCATCTCCGCTCAATCATTATAATTTGACATAAGTATGTAGGCTTCAGCATGATTCATATGTGAGCTGCCCAAATGGTATTCCAGTAGTAGCTTTCCACCATGCACACACAAGATTAAAATTGGTTCCAGTTGTAATAGTATGTAAGAATGGTATTTCTCTATTTTGTTTTATTGTTGGATGAGATACATCTTTCTATACGTTTGGGAATTGAGTCACCGTAGAGACGGAGACTATGGTGAGATTGTATACTAGATATACTCTGCCCAATCATTGTACAATTTGACGTAAGTATATAGGCCTCAACATGATTCACAGGTTTGCTGACCAAATTCTGCACATCTATGGTATTTCGGTATTAGGTTTCCATGATTAGTACAAAAGAGATTGGGGGTTTTTCTCTTGCAGAAGAGAACGTATTGCCCTCGCTCCACGAGAGACTAAATTTCAAATTTTAACTAAGTTAGGATTTCTTTACATATGTAAGAGAAACATCATCAAATATTCATTAACAACGTCAATCTGTATGGAAAACAAAAGCCTGATTTGGAAAAGAAGGCGTTTTATATTTTTACAAACAAGGAGGAGTTTTGCAACAAAGACATGCATGGACAAAAACAAAGCTAAAGATGAAGGCACTACTCAGACTAGGTTTTTAAAGGAGAAGACACAAAAATCCAACACGAAAACTACACAACCACGTCTTACCATACATTAAAAACAATAAATTGCATATCAACAATTATTATTCAATTTCCTATTCATAAATATACACATAAAAAATCTAATAGATATAACCCCAAAAATTTTCAATTTAACATCACTTATTCATAAACAACACGTTAGTGTCCCAGTCTTCATATATAATCACATCGAAAGCCCATCGAAGATGGGCAATTTTCTAGTGGTATTTATAAACCAAATGCCTTTTGCATGCAAGTCGGACATTGAATAATCTTCAAACAATAAATTCCCTATTCTGAAATTATAAGCTTGAAGCACGCTTGTTAAGCTTTTGGCAGAAAATGTCTCAACAAATCAAAAGAGCATAAAGAATTTGCTTCAAGAGAATATAGAGATCTTTTAGAAATTGACTCTTTTGCAATAGCTTGAGCATCATAAACATGCTCTACTAGGATCTCCATTACTGTATTTCCACCAGCCCCGTATATAAACTTCTTAACATGAGCCTTCCAATGAGCTTCGACATCATTTAACTTGGACCTTGGGACCCCATACCTTTCAGAAGATTTGGGTTGCATTGTGACTCATGAATCAACAGAAACTACTAAGTCTATCTATACCTCATTTGAGTCTTTTGCATTTCTTAAAATCACTGTCTTTGTCTCAGATCTGATATTCGACATGATCTGCAAACAAAAGAAGGTAAGAGAACAATGCACAGAAGTAGAAACCCAGAGGATTGCCAATACCCAATACCAGATTGATTGAGAGAAATGAAACCGCAATAGCCCAGACAGATCGATTGAGAGGAGCAAATTCGTAGCGTAAACCTTACACCAAATCGATTCAAGGGAAACAAATTTGAATGGCCCTTGTTTCGAGGTAAAAGAGGGCACATATTTTGGAGTAGGTGCTTATAAATTGCTTATGGATTTGTGGTCCAATAGCGAAAAAATTACACAATAAATGGCCATGTGGAGATAAACTCATATAAGTTAGAATACCCTTTGCCACGTATTATACATTAGAAACAAAGGGCATGGACTCCTATTGGCTAAAGAAAAAATCTGATGTGGAATTTTTGAGTATCCATAATGGGCCCTTTTTTGACCCCATATTTTCTCTAATGATGCAAGGCACTTCCTCGATTTCGTTGAACAAGGCGCTTTTACGAGGAGAGACTGCTTCATGCGGGAGCTTGGAAACGTAGTGGGAGGCTAGATGTTGTGTTTTGATAGTCAGTCAAGGCAAGTGGGTCTGCCTTCCGGCAGTTTCTGCATCCATTCTAATCAAGAAAGGCAAATAACTATGAAAAAACTGTAGAATCTGGTTAACATCTTGCCTTGATGTCGTGGAACGGGAAGGGGTCAGGCATTCTTGCCAGCCCCCTGACCTGACCTGCAAAATCTGGGAGCCTGACCCCTTCCCGTTCCACATCACGTAAAGGCAGGGTAGAAGAAATTCAGGCCACAGAGCCAACCATGTTGCGCCACATGGCAACATTTCTTTTACATAATGTTGATTAAATTTGTTGAACGGGGGCAAAAGTCTCCTCTCTGTATTTTACCTGCTGTTCTGCGATTCTTACCCTGCGATTCTGGGTTTCACCCGCGATTCTGCTGTATTTCACTTGCAATTCTGCTTTTCTTACTCATGATTCTCCTTTTTTTACCTAAATTTCTTCTAATCTGCCTTCACGTTGAGTGAAAGACCTTTTACTTGCAATTCTGGGCTGGACTGGGCTGGAAGCCCAGAATTGCAAGTAAAAGGTCTTTCTCTTATATGTATTGCATTGATATTAGATGCTAGATGTCAATAGGTAAGGAAGGAAGGAAGGAAGGAAGGAAGGTACTTTTATCGTCCACGGAGACCAAAGCTAAGTATATGAAGAATGTATGGACTAAAATGGGGCAGGCAATGTTGATGTTTGTTGACATATACGAGGCACAAGTGTGCAACAAGTGGCAAATGAAATGTGAAACGTAATTAAAACTACTAGAAGAATAGAAGACAATAACCTACTTTTTCTTTTGTGGTACACACGAGGCACGTGAACTGACAACCAACGGCCGCGATTCAGACAAGCGCGTCTTTACAACGCGTTCGGACATCCAAGAACACGGCTTCTTCCGTCTTCCGGGCGCCTTCTTCTTGCCCTTATAAGCGCCCTCTCTTTCTTTCTTCGGCCATCTACTACGGTAAGTTCTTTGCCTTCCATTCTACTTTGCATCTCTTAAGCGCACATTCTTTCCCCAGCTCCGGCAGATCTTTCTTCTTTATCAAGAAAAATGGCTTCCCTTCGGTTTCTCTCCTCTGCTTTGTTTCTCGCTCTGTTTCTTGGATTCATTATGGTCGCTCATGGTGCCCGGCCTTTATCCGCCCGTTTAGGCATGGAAATCGACGATTTGTCTTTCGCAGAGCAGCAGCAGGTTGTGGATTTGGGGGAACAGCTTGGCGCTCTTACCAGACAGCTTCTTACTGCCGATCCTTACAAAACTTACTGAAAATTTTCTTCTTCCAGCGGAATTTGATGCACAGTTTGGAGTTTTTTTGGAAATCTTGGGAAGATGCATTTTTTGTCCATCTCTGTTTCTTTTTGGCATCATATGGCAATGAAATGTCTTCCATTGTGAGGAATACGATTCATCCTTTTTAGAAAGCTTTTCGCATTACAAAGCTTTCATTTTGTAGAAAGATTTTTGCAATACAAAGCTTTGATTTTGAAGCTAACTATATCTGCAATGTTATATGCCGCTGTTTCATTCATCTATAAATGCTAGCTTTGTCAAATTCTTCGTCATGTGTTTGTGGTGTGATAATAATCCAAACCCTGCCCGTTGAGTATTTGTCCACGATTGAGACGCATATCACATGTGGAAAAAAACGAAAGGTAAGGAACAGATTATCTTTTAGAGGATGGAACAGAGCTCATGGAGAATAAAATGTTTTGGACTTTAGAGTGATGAATACAAGAATTTCTGTTCAGTTGCAATTCGGGCATGGAAGATGTGCCCAAGCACAGGCACCATGCTGGAATTGCAACGAAACAGGTAGAATGCCCAAGCACAGGCACCATGCCGGAATTGCAACGAAACAGGTAGAATGCTCGGTAAAAGCTCAATAACCCTAGGTAAAACCTCCAGATCAATTCTAAGGGTAGAATTGCTCTTAGCTTTTAGCTTCTAAGGGTAGAATTGTTTCTAAGGGTAGAATTGCTCTTAGCTTTTAGCTTCTAAGGGTAGAATTGTTTCTAAGGGTAGAATTGCTCTTAGCTTTTGAGGCGCAACCGGATTCTGCAGGTCAGGGGATGGCCATAATGCTTGACCCCTTTCCGTTCTACTACGTCAAAGTAAGGAGTCACTTATTCTGCAGGTTTTTGTGCAGCAAGTTTTTATTCTTGATAAGAATGATCTTGAAGGAGTTTTTATTCTTGATAAGAATGATCTTGACCAGGCAGGAATCTGAACCCACTTACTTGGCGTTTCCAAAAGCTTTTCACAAGCTTTTTTGGAAAAAGTTCCAATTAAAAAATCTGGGATTTTTGTGCCTGGAAGAACAGTTGTGAGTTATAAAAATCACTTAGAAACGGGTGTAGCTAAAAATAAAGAGGCTTATAAAATTACGTAAAAATAGGGTGGGCCACTTTCTGCCCTATCCGTCTATGTATGTCTGCCACGTGGCAGACATTCTCCACTGATTCTTAAACTCAAATTTTCAGATTTTCAGGAATCACTCGTTCTGAAGCATTTTTTTTAAGCGTGTATTTCTGCTGTTAATTCTCCATTAACAGATATTCATCAAACTCATGGATAGATTCACAAAGAGAGATTCATTCACACAGAGAGATTGATAAAATCATAACACTTTTGCATTCATAAAACTATCAGAAAATTACATTATAAAATTATAACACTTTTGCATTCATAAAGCTATCAGAAAATTACATAGAATCATAAGAGAGATCCTTTCTGCTTTCTTATCCAAGCTTCAGAAGTCCAAAAATCCCTGATATTTTTCATATTCCAAGAAACAGAGCTCGAAACAGAGATATCATATTCCAAGAAATAGAGCTTGAAACTGATATTTTTCATATTCCAAGAAACAGTCCAAAATTCCAAGAAACAGAGCTCGAAGTTGAGATATCAAAAAGAACTGCCGCAGCCGCATGTGCCATATGTCATAAGCTTGCATTCAAGAGACCTGGCCGCCATACCATAAGCTTGCTTTGCTCCAAGAAACTCGTCCATACCCATAAACTATAGCTCCAAGAACTCATCCACAGCACCAAGAAAGTCGTCCTAGCACTCTAGAAATCCTGTTATGTCAAAAATCAAAACAATAGAGGCAAGAATAGAAAGAAAGCATAAAAAATCGACTACTTGCCATAAAAACATGAAAAATCAGAGGCGTTGCACCTAGAAAGCTCCAAGAAACTCAAGAACAGTGTTATCAACTTAAAATGCTCAAAAACCCACGAAAAAGAGTGGCGCTCCACTTGAAAACTAAATCGCCAGAATGCCACAGCCAAGCCGCTCCAGAGGACGTAAGAAATAGGCCGATCACCCTAGCCAAGCTCTGTGGCGCCACGGCGACGCCATAGCTGAAGCTCCGCCGGAAGAGAGAGAGAGAATGAATGAACAGTAGCAGAAAGTGGCCCACCCGTATTTTTACGTTACATCAATGTCCGTGGTTGGGGATTTAGGCAGAAAAATTGGCCTCCGCGCATCCGCGCGTCGGCCAATTTTCTAGGCCGGAATCCCCTCCACGCGGACATTCCTGTATACTGAAAAACAGGTGTAGCTAAAACAAAGAGGACACACGTTTTTATTTTAAGATTTCTACTTTTTTTAAGGCCAATAGATGTTTTGAAAAAAGTCTAAGAATCACAACACATGCTTTCACAAGTTTTTTTTTGGAGAAAACGTTTAAGTAAAAAATGGGGGATTTTGTTGCCTGACGGACCATTGTGAGTTATAAACGTTACTTAGAAAAAAGTGTAGCTAAAAATAAAGTAATACATGTTTCTAACATTTTGAAAACATCTGCGATATATTGGCCACGACACATCAGATGGGAACTGCTCACAAGAAAAGGCAAATCCGGATTCAAATGGTTCATTAATCTTTGTGGGAATGTTAAGAACATGGAAGAAGGACGTTTGATTGAGAAGGATTAAAGTCGACGACGGCAGCGAAACTGAAGAAGAAGAAGAAGAAGAAGAAGAAGAAGAAGAAGAAGAGATTTTAACGTCACGCCACAAGGCAGCGTCCTATCGGACATGTGACACTTTACAACACACCCAGATGATAGGTATGGCCTTGGCGCCACGCGCGATTTAATTTGTATTACCTTTGAATTAAATCGCGCCAGACGTGCTTTGATTATTTTTCGTTGTCAAACTAAATCACGCCGAGCGCGATTTGGTTAAGACTAACCCAAATCATGCTTGGCGCGTTTATATTGTTTGTGTTATCGTATCTTGCTGACCATATACATGTTTGATGTTTCAGCTTGCATTGCGTTTCTAAGAAGGTTGTGGTGTTCGACCTAAACGGAGTCCTTTGCAAGACTTTTCCAAAAAATAAAGTGGCTAGAGATCAGTTTCATCAGACACCAGTAGAATCAAACACCAAGTGGATAGATCCGCGGCCGCACTTGAAGGAGATGCTAGATGAGGCATTCAGGTTATTTCGAGTTGGTATTTGGTCATCCATGGAACTAAAGAACATCAAGGATACTTTGGAGGCACTGGGGGAAATGCGTAGACATTGGTTGACCTTTTGGGATCAGAACAAATGTGTGAAGTTCACTAATCCCAAGGATCCAACAGGCAAGCCTATCTTCATCAAACACTTGAGTAACATGATGGACGAACTTGGTATCGAGAATAAGGATGATATAATCATAGTGGATGATGATGCTCTCAAATGCTTCTACAATCAAACGCAGGCCCTGAATCCACCATCTTACGATCCAAAAACTTTGCGACGCATGATGATTTTCTCGTGAAGTTTGTGTCTATTATGCATAATTTGGCTATGGGCATGGTGATTGGGTGAAGTGTTAGATTCATACCCAGAACTGGATAGAACGGCTGACATGGAACCACACCTTGTTAAATACGTGGAAAAACATGGATTGATCCCTTAATGTTTTATTGGAATATATGATATTTTTGTATGATATTTGTGCCATGTATCGATAATTTCGAGTCTGGAATTGCCTCGCAAATAATGCAATCTGTTATTATCAAACCTAATATTATCATCTAAATGCTCTTCAATTTTGGTCTCATCTATGTTAGCAACTTGCTCTTCATTTTTGCATATTTCAATTCGCATATGAAACGTCACACGTGAATCGCAACCTTATGTTATTTTTGAAGTAAAAAAAACAAAAACCCCCTAGAAGACAACAGCAGGTTGGCGTGATTTTGGAGTTGACATAATCCCAATTTAATTGGATGATGGTTACATACTAGACAGATTTTGTTGGTCTTGTAGTTGGATTTGATTAAGAGGGTACAGGGATAGCAAGCAAGTACAAAAGGGCATTGAATGGATTTTTTCCTTCGCATCTGTGGTGTTTTTTGGGAGTAGGTTGGCACCCTCTTATGGCATAGGAAAAAAAAAAAAAATTATTGTTGTGGTTTGGGTGCATATTGAGAGCTGTCGGATGGGTATATTTGCCCTTTATTCCTTGATCTGGACCATACATAGCGATCCTCGTCTGTGGGGTATGTCTATATAAGTTTTTGTATACTGTATATCAAGGTTTGCAAAATACTATAAGGTTTGAGGGAATGTACTTAATGGTGTTAATTTTGTACATGTGTGTAAGTTTTTAGGGGCTCTCGCTGCCCTACGTAACCCCCCGTGCGAATATGCACCCAAACCAAAGGGGGTTTCAGGGGGATGTTGATTTAAATGTGTTGGATGCAATGGTTTGTATTAATTAATGTTAATGATAGTTATGCGTCGATTGCTATATTAAAAAAAAAATTGGGCCCTTCGAGCCCTTAGAAAGGAATTTTACATATTAGAAACAACGATACAAACTATACTAAATGTTAGAAACAATGAGAGAGACTATATTAAATGAGGCAATGTGTATTTTTAGGCCCTTCGGGCCCTAACAAATTTGAACATGCAACACAACATGATCTTTATGGTAGGACCTCTTAATACATTTACAATATTGTACAAGCATCTCTTACACACATTCACAAAAAATATACAAGCAGTAAAACCCCACTGGGGATGGGGAATCGAATCTGGGTACTCCAAGCCTCCTCTATCCCTTCTCTTCCATTCCAACAAATCTCTCCTTCTCGCCCTTCCAGAGCGAACGCAACGCAACCAACCATGGGCATATCCGCACATATACTTTCCAACGTTGGATTCCAACCACAATGGCTTAAAAATCCTGCAACAGCCTCATGATTCAAATGACACTTGTAATACTGACGTTGTTTTCTGTTTATCTAACCACTCTAGGTACCTTCTGTCTGATATTCTCATAAGATGGCAATAATGGTCCCACTGCTAAATAACTTGAACTCTGCATTCTGTTTGGTCTTGGCTGCTTTCTCTTTTTCATGCGATATTGACAAGTCAGCAAGTGCTTCTGGCTATTTATCCGGATACTTGGAATAAGGTGCGAAGTCAAGCATTTCATTTGGCATCTGTGACGTCCCCTACTCATATACGGTGCACCCACCGTATACAAACAGGAGTTCATCCCCCATACCAGCTCCACACCGATCTGAGGCCCTCCACAATCATGCGCATTCGTAACGAGTCGGTGGGAAGAGTGAAGGGGTCATTTTACCCCGTCTCCCTCAGGGCCTACCTAGCTGCGGAAGCGTAAACATACATGTCAGTATACAACATAAACACATACCCACCTCGGAGGGTGGGGCATCAACATCTGCATAGACAACGATCAGCATCATACATAGGGGTCCTACCCAAGGCTCGGACTTCGAAGGGATGATCGACGGCTTGGGTCTCGAGTTCATTGCGCATGGAATTCATGGCAATGGATTTGGTGGCATAAGAACATGGCATAGGGTTGTCCACTCCATCCGCCCCTCACGTGCACACTTTTGCGAGTAGGTTGAAAAGTGTTGGGACTGATCAGAGCCAGCCGGATGCGTAGCCGAAGGGGCTACATCCTGGGTTGCATCTCCCCAGTTCCGATGGGGCAGGTAGGGATCTCTCCCTCCAGAGATCTACATGCTGACTCAAGGAGACTAGAGGGCCACTGCCCTTATTCGACTTGAACCCAATGGAAAGTGTACACCACTTCACGGGTGTCGAGCCCATGCCTTACCCACACTCAGTGGTAAGCCATTAGACCTAGTCACAATGATCCCCGGTAGCACTAACACACCATAGGGATCGTTCGAGAGTCAGAACATGAACCTCCTTATAAGCCAGTCTGGCCCCTTCACCCACAACCAGGTATGGCTCTTATGCACATGCCGAATCTATAGTGTGCTAGAGAGGCTAATCTAGGAGCATCTACTACCAAGCTTTAGGTCTCTACCCCCCTTCCCAATACAAGGAGTTCATAGAGATACATCATCCATATACATCACGGAAGAACTAAAGAACAAGATCTAATCTATATCATAGAGTTAGGTTCTTTAGTTAGAGTCTGGTATCTAGAGATCTAGAGGGCTGCTATGGGCAGTTTAATAGGCTAAACCTACTGATTTAATGACTAGAAGATGGTTTAGGCTATTAAATTGACGAAATACCTGATCCTTGAGTTCCTCCTCCTGACCTGAGCTCAACCATCCTGCTAAACTGCTCGAATCAAGGGAAACTAATGGGGCAATTCGCTCAGACAGAGTCTGGGAGGCGGTTTTGACCCCTGGGGCAGCCAAAACAGAGCTCTAAAATGGGCAAGTTAGGGTTTCCCTTCTTAAATAGACAAGGGGTTGGCTAGGGTTTCCAATTATCCCCTTTAGGCATGTGGGATAATTGGGAATGGGCCCACTTGCCTTTAATGGCTAGGTGGCAAAATGTGCCCACATGGAAAGGTGTGCACTTTAATAAATGTGCACATTGGTAAATGTGCACATTAATTACACACTTGGGTTTGGCCCACTTTGCACATGGTTAAATGTGCACATTAATAAATGCACACTTCTTGCAAGTTGCCCCCTAGGGGCTACCCGCCTGGCTACACGCCGCGCGCATTATACGTCAATCGGGTGGCGGTAATGCGGCGATTTGGCAAGACAAAGATACGCCCGGGACCGATATCGTGATGGAACGTCACAAAGATCGGGATGGTTGCCGTGGTCCATCCGGAAGCAGAAGATTGTGTATCTTTTCGTGGTTTGGATATTCCTCCCCAAGTCCTCCAGGATGCACAAGCTAGGATCGCTACGGCCTACCATTGTTCTTCACTTGCTCCTGCCAAGCGACAGTTGATATTTGAGTCCTATTTGAGTGTGTTGTCTTATGCATAGGCTAATGGTTCTATTTAGTGGATCATGATTATCCTCTGAAATTTTATTCCTGCCTCTGCATTTGTATCTGGCTTTTGGCTTGGTGTTTTAATAAAGTTTGTCGTTCTTTAAAAAAAACAAAAACTTGAACTCTGCATTAGAATATCTCTCATTGCCCTTGTTTTTACTGGTTCAAGTTCAAGCTCTTCAAAATTACTTGATAGAACATATTTTTGTCGGAATAATTTTTCATATCCCTTATTGATCACTGCTAGTTTTTTTGATTGCGTGAAGAATAAGACAGGCAAGTCTGTAGGCTTCAAGGCCATGCTAGGAATAAAGTTAATAATCTCATCCGTGATGATTTTTCCTGTTGATCCTGCATACAGTAATAACTAATTTCATTATTGTTATTGGGCTAACTTCCAATGCAAACAAGAAAAGAAATTATTTATCAACCTATAATATAATACCTGTAACAAGAAAAGGTCCTCGACATATGTAAAGAAAGCTGCAGAATGGACAGGCGGCATCTAGGATAAACATTTGGCCATGAATACGAGTAGTGAATCTTAGACCATGAATAGTGTATCTTAGACGGAATGCTACATCTACGACTTCTGAACTGGCTCTATAGAATTGGAATTCTTCTGCCATGTATGTTCAGCTTCTGCAACCGACTCTACAGAATCAGAATTTGCCATCTGAAATGTCAACAAAAGTAATGAGGGGATGAATGATAGGAGAGGATACTTGCAGGAATTTGGTTACATTATAACATACATAGCAAGGGATTGCTTCAAAGAAATAATAGGACAGAACTGATAACCTGTGAAGCAGCTTTAGTAGGATTGCTCACAGCAAGTTTTCTTCAAAAATTGCTCACAGCAGGGTTTCTTCAATCGCCCAAGAACCCTAAAATTCCACGAAATTGCCTTTTGTTTCTGTCGGGCTGTAACAAAATCTAAGGCATGTGTCCAGCAAAGAAATCGACCAGCAACAAACTCCTACAACGTGATGTGGATTCCCGCTCAAAAGGATAATAGAATAGAGCTCTCAATCTCGCCCAAGAACTAATGTTTGAGAGCTTTTTCGAATTAGAATTAATGCTAGAAACAAAATCTGGAACTCGCATCTTGAACCGTGGCCGAAAGTCGAAATCTTGCTTACTCTGCTCCTTTGCAGGAAAAGTTCCTTGCAAAACAATAACTCTGACCGATTTGTATCACTGCAAATCGAGGATGTCCAGATGCCTTCCATGCCTTCCGACCGACCAAACAAATCCTTTACCCTAACGTTGACTGTAATAAACCCTAAAGTTAAGCTATCGAGCTCTGCATGCCTTTAGATATTGTTTCTTTTTTTTTTTTTTTTTTTTTTTTACATGTGGCCAAACCATTGGCAATTGCCACGAAAAAAAACATGATATGAATATCTGAAAAGCCTGTCTTTACATGGTTGGCATGGATGTTGTCCTATTTAAAACACATGTCATTCGTGTGATGGCTTATCGGTTTATCCACGAACCTCATCTGTCTAAATGTTCATGGGCATGTGCTGGCATATCATGTTTATCCAACTTATAAGTAACTAGAGTGCTGGCTTAGTGCAATATTCAAGGTATTGCAATCTATAAATGTGATCACTAAATTTATGCTAATATATCCATTGTTGTTAAGTTCTTTGCCTGATCTCTTGCATTCTTTTGTAGCTTTATGATAAGGATTATATCTTATGCTTTTTGCTTTTTTTGTTTAGATTAACATCCATCTTTAATAAACATAACTAATTGGATAATCTCAAGTACATGAATGTCTCTTTAAAAAAATTTAATTGTTTATTTTTAGGTGCATTATACCTTAGGCCTCTAAAAGTTGCTATTTGTAGGACTCCCTTTTAAGCGTATGATATTTTGAAACTTGATGTTATGGATTGGCAAATGGCGTCAATTTTTTCGTGTGAATAATCCCACCTGATGCATGATGCAGAGTCTCCTAATGAATAAAATTAGAACTTTAATGAATAAAATTAGAAATTGATTTACATGCCTATAATGAAATCAAAACTGATATCATCTATATTAGAACTTGATTTACATGCCTAGAATGAAATCAAAACTGATACCATCTATATTGCATATTCACTTGCATATAACTTTGAATGGGATTCTTATGCAGTGTTTTGTGCTCATTTGATTGTTATGAATTGCTCCAGGCTTTTACAATGGCATAGCAAAACATATGACAAAGGATGAAAATGTATAGGTGCATTACTTCAACCAAAACCCCTATATAATCCCAGAATGTCCAAATATTATGTCTTAACTATTTGTCTACAATCTCAGGGAATGCCCACCGAAGGGAGCAATTTTCTATCTTTGGATATTTTTGTTATAATAAAGTGATTGCAGTCAAGACGTTTACAAATATCCAACTTATGCCCAGCAACGCTGGGCACCGTTACTAGTTTATCTTTAGTTTTTGCCTCACTTCCAGTGGGCAGCCAAAACAGAGCTCTAAAACCCTAGAAACGAAAAATGGGCAAGTTAGGGTTTCCCTTCTTAAATAGACAAGGGGTTGGCTAGGGTTTCCAATTATCCCCTTTAGGCATGTGGGATAATTGGGAATGGGCCCACTTGCCTTTAATGGCTAGGTGGCAAAATGTGCCCACATGGAAAGGTGTGCACTTTAATAAATGTGCACATTGATAAATGTGCACATTAATTACACACTTGGGTATGGCCCACTTGGCATAAAGTGTCCACATGGGAAAATGTGCACCTAGATAAATGTGCACATGGTTAAATGTGCACATTAATAAATGCACACTCCTTGCAAGTTGCCCCCTAGGGGCTACCCCGCCAAGCTACACGCCGCGCATTACACGCCAATCGGGTGGCGGTAACGCTGCGTTTGGGCAAGACAAAGATACCGCCCCGGGACCGTATATCGTGATGGAACGCCACAAACATCGGGATGGTTGCCGTGGGTCCATCCGGAAGCCTTAAGATTGTGTATCTTTCAGGGTTTGGATATTCCTCCTGCAGTAGTCCTCCAGGATGCACAAGCTAGGATCGCTACGGCCTACCATTGTTCTTCACTTGCTCCTGCCAAGCGACAGTTGATATTTGAGTCCTATTTGAGTGTGTTGTCTTATGCATAGGCTAATGGTTCTATTTAGTGGATCATGATTATCCCTCGAAATTTTATTCCTCGCGCCTGCATTTGTATCCGCTTTTGGCTTGGTGTTTTAATAAAGTTTGTCGATTCTTCAAAAAAAAACTTGAACTCGCATTAGAATATCTCTCATTGCCCCTTTTTTTTCTTGGTTCAAGTTCAAGCTCTTCAAAATTACTTGATAGAACATATTTTGTCTGAATAATTTTTCATATCCCTTATTGATCATCGCTAGTTTTTTGATTGCGTGAAGAATAAGGCAGCAAGTCCAGAGGGCTTCAAGGCCATGCTAGGAATAAAGTTAATAATCTCATCCTTGATGATTTTTCCGTTGATCACGGTGCATACAGTAATAACTAATTTCATTATTGTTATTGGGCTAACTTCCAATGCAAACAAGAAAAGAAATTATTTATCAACCTATAATATAATACCTGTAACAAGAAAAGGTCCTCGACATATGTAAAGAAAGCCGCAGAATGGACAGTGCAACATCTAGGATAAACATTTGGCCATGAATACGAAAGTAGCTTAATCTTAGAACATGATTAGTGTATCTTAGACGGAATGCTACATCTACGACTTCTGAACTGGCTCTATAGAATTGGAATTCTTCTGCCATGTATGTTCAGCTTCTGCAACCGACTCTACTGAATCAGAATTTGCCATCTGAAATGTCAACAAAAGTAATGAGGGGATGAATGATAGGAGAGGATACTTATGGGAATTTGGTTACATTATAACATACATAGCAAGGGATTGCTTCAAAGAAATAATAGGATGTAACCGATAACAACCGGAAGCGCCTTTTAGTAGGATTGCTCACAAAGAAGTTTTCTTCAAAAATTGCTCACAAGGGTTTCTTCAATCGCCCAAGAACCCTAAAATTCCATTTAAATTGCCTTTTGTTTCGCGGGGTCAGAACAAAATCTAAGGCATGTGTCCAAAGCAAAGAAATCGACCAGCAACAAACTCCTACAACGTGATGTGGATTCCCGCTCAAAAGGATAATAGAATAGAGCTCTCAATCTCGCCCAAGAACTAATGTTTGAGAGCTTTTTCGAATTAGAATTAATGCTAGAAACAAAACTGAACTCGATCTTGAACCGCGGGTCGAAAAGTCGAAATCTTGCTTATATCGCCCTTTTTGGGAAAAGTTCCTTGCAAAACAATAACTCGACCGATTTGTATCATCGCAAATCGAGGATGTCCAGATGCCTTCCATGCCTTCCGGCCAGACCAAACAAATCCTTTACCCTAACGTTGATCGTAATAAACCCTAAAGTTAAGCTATCGAGCTCGCATGCCTTTAGATATTGTTTTTTTTTTTTTTTTTTTTTACATGTGGCCAAACCATTGGCAATTGCCAAAAAAAAAACATGATATGAATATCCGAAAAGCCTTGTCTTTACATGGTTGGCATGGATGTTGTCCTATTTAAAACACATGTCATTCGTGTGATGGCTTATCGGTTTATCCACGAACCTCATCTGTCTAAATGTTCATGGGCATGTGCTGGCATATCATGTTTATCCAACTTATAAGTAACTAGAGTGCTGGCTTAGTGCAATATTCAAGCTATTGCAATCTATAAATGTGATCACTAAATTTATGCTAATATATCCATTGTTGTTAAGTTCTTTGCCTGATCTCTTGCATTCTTTTGTAGCTTTATGATAAGGATTATATCTTATGCTTTTTGCTTTTTTTTGTTTAGATTAACATCCATCTTTAATAAACATAACTAATTGGATAATCTCAAGTACATGAATGTCTCTTTAAAAAAATTTAATTGTTTATTTTTAGGTGCATTATACCTTAGGCCTCTAAAAGTTGCTATTTGTAGGACTCCCTTTTAAGCGTATGATATTTTGAAACTTGATGTTATGGATTGGCAAATGGCGTCAATTTTATCATGCAATAATCCCACCTCATGTAGACTTGATGTTATGGATTGGCAAATGGCGTCAATTTTTTCGTGTGAATAATCCCACCTGATGCATGATGCAGAGTCTCCTAATGAATAAAATTAGAACTTTAATGAATAAAATTAGAAATTGATTTACATGCCTATAATGAAATCAAAACTGATATCATCTATATTAGAACTTGATTTACATGCCTAGAATGAAATCAAAACTGATACCATCTATATTGCATATTCACTTGCATATAACTTTGAATGGGATTCTTATGCAGTGTTTTGTGCTCATTTGATTGTTATGAATTGCTCCAGGCTTTTACAATGGCATAGCAAAACATATGACAAAGGATGAAAATGTATAGGTGCATTACTTCAACCAAAACCCCTATATAATCCCAGAATGTCCAAATATTATGTCTTAACTATTTGTCTACAATCTCAGGGAATGCCCACCGAAGGGAGCAATTTTCTATCTTTGGATATTTTTGTTATAATAAATGATTGCAGTCAAGACGTTTACAAATATCCAACTTATGCCCAGCAACGCTGGGCACCGTTACTAGTTTATCTTTAGTTTTTGCCTCACTTCCAGTGGTTTTTGTAATGTCTCAATAAAAGTGGTTTTTTGTAAACGCATGAAATTGGGCGTTCGCCCATTTAAGACTCTCCATATTGGTCGTCCACTCTGTTTTAGGGCACAAACTCCAAATTGGACCCCCAAACAACTTGCCTAGCAATCTCTAATACCACCAAGTTGGGCGCGTGCTGAGCCATATATGTTCACTTCCAAGCACCATCTGACAACAACAATATCTACACATGTCTAATACAAACTCTACCACAACTAGCTATGTGATTTCAAACAACAAAAACTCTTACCTCATCTTCAAGCCTACAGATGGACTCATCACCTCATGATCATTGTGTCATTGCAGGCTGTAATAAGCTTACAGAAACATGGGTACTTAGATTTTCATTAGCCAGAATGCTCAATGATACATTAGAGTTACTTAACAAATACTCTAAAATTGCAAGAAAATGGCAGCAAAACATGGAAGTACTAGCGGATTACACTAGCGCATGCTACATGCTAATAAAAACACGAAAACTTACATTGTGGAGGCAAAGCGCCTAGTTGAGAGTTGTCCACAAGCGCCTAGTTGAGAGCTATCCACAAGCGCCTAGTTGAAGGCTGCAATTACAGATGGCGAGATGCCTGGAGGCAATATTGAGTTGAGGGGGGAAATTTGAATTTGAATTTGAATTTTGACTACCACGTGAGAGGTCGACGTGGCCACTTTAATTTGAAATTTGAAATGCTCATGAAAAGGCGGGTTTTTGTTGTGACGCATTATGGGCCTACCAAATATACCCTATACTTTTTACTATGTTCCACGTGTCCATCATGCATGCAGTCTTTTTGGACTTATTTTTGCTCATATTAAGATCTCATTTGAAAGGTGCAAGATCGTCTTTTCTTCCTCCATTCTGTGGTCCTCCTCCACCAGGGCGCCCACCATCTAGAAGACATTTGAAGGATTTTTGCTTGTTCAAGACTGCTAAAGGTAGGCGCACCTTCTTTATCTATTGTTTTTTATACTTTTTGTATAGATGTCCACATCTCCCTTGTATTTTGGCATGCATTGAACGTTAAAAGGATGGTATTGTGTGCATAAGCCATTAAAAGTGTGAGGAGGATACCATGTTAGGTAAAAGATTTGATACACATAAGTAATATTAATAATAATCAAATAAAAAGAAATGATTGAAGCATGAGCTTCACTATAACATTTGATAGACATTAGAAACGATAAATTAAAGAAATGGTTGGAATATGTTCAATGAATGATTGAAGTGTGCTTCGAAGTCATCTGAAGCAATATCTGGCGTATTATATACAAACATATGAATAAACTTTATATATTGTAATGTACATATTGTTCAGCTTATATTGTTCAGCTTATATTTGAAGTGAACAGCTTGTACCTGAAATTGGGCGACCGCCCAATTTCAAGGCCCCTAACAAAGGTCTGGTCTTGTCTATCTTGTGAAGTCGGGTAACTCAACTAGGGCGACCGCCCAGTTTAAAGGCCCCAAACAACTAAAACCTTACTTTTTTGCATATTTCTGATAACCTGTCTGGCAAGAAATCAGGCGACCGCCCAATTTGCAGGACCATCATTTTTTTTTACCTCTTGTCTTGTCTAGTAAGAGTAGTCTATAACTGAGTCTTGTCTGGCAGGAAATCTGGCGGCCGCCCAATTTGCAGGCCATTCCAATTCCTTGTGCCCAAATCCTTGTGCATGATTGATTTCTGGAACCACATTTTCCATTTGGCTTCACATCAATTTGCCTGCCGGATATGCTCTTTGAAGCAATTCCTGATGCACAGAACCTGTTAAACTTAATATTTTCTTACATCCTTAGAAGTAGACATACCTCAAAACAAGCACCATTTTCTTACATCCTTAGAAGTAGACATACCTCAAAACAAGCACCATTTGAACCGAATCCTTATGAAGAAATTTGCTTCCCCTTATCCTTATAATTCACAACGATCATGGATGCATCTACAGGTCCAGGAACTACTTTGAAGGGCCATAGCTTCAATATACTGCACAATAGAAAACAGTCTTTCCAATTAATCGCTTTGCAGCAAAGAAAGGAATACTAGCAAGATTCATGGCAGCCTCAATCTCGGCTGCATCTCAGATGAAACGTCGTGCCTGTACAAATGAAGGAGTGATTCTGCTGCCCTGTTCATCGGGGATGGTTTCAATCCGGTCATGGCACCAAGCTCCAACACATGAATAACTCTATACTAAATAAAAACACTCAGTTCCACAAGCTTCTTCTTCTGAATAGCTTCTTCTTCCACGAGCTTCTTCCATGAGCTTCTTCGTTTCTAATATACCTGAAACGCAGTACCTAAGCTTGGCCGATGCCTGTGCTCCCATACTCGATGCCTGTGCTGCCATACCCGATGCCTATGCTGCCATACCATACCCGATAATGTCGCCGCCATAGCTCGAAGCTGTTAGGGTTAGCAGTTAGGGTTAGGTTACGTTAGGTTAGCTCGAAACTGTTAGGGTTAGCAGTTAGGGTTAGGTTACGTTAGCTTTAATTGTGAAATTGATTTTTCGAACTTAATTTTAATTCTTTAGTTAGGCAATGCATTTTTTCTTAAAAAAATTTATCTATCTATCTTAGTTAATTGAATTTCTTTTTGCATCATGCCCCTTTAGGCAACACTTCCGCAACATTAAATCTGACATTCTTGAATGTCATCGGACGTGAAGCTAGACTTAAATAAGGCGGTCGCCCAATTTCACACTTGTATGTCCCTCTCGATAACCTATTACAATACTAACATTTAACTGGATATGTGCAGGAAAATAGCAATAATGCCATTATACTACTGAATGGGAGACCTGCTCCTACTGCACAGATTTGCAAAACAAAGCTTGACTAGCAATACCTCTTATACAGAAGGCGCTTTTCCGCGACACCGAGTTTGCTGTGTCTTCCTTGGCTTAATAGAAACAACACCTGCCATCTCACCTACCTGCACGTTTCCCAAAAATTTGCATTATTCTATTAAAAAAAACAATAATATTCCAGAAATTTGCGTCAATTTCGGAGGCGTATGGACTCAGGGAAAGTTCATATATAATGAAACAGTGCTTTATGGACTCCGAAAAGGTCAGCACTGTTATGGAGTGGCAAACACCTTCATCCGTTCGAGATGTTCAGTATTTTCTTGGGTTTGGCAATTTCTATCGGGGTTTCATTCGGGATTATTCAGAGATTGCCCTTCCTTTGACACACTTCACGGTTAAGGACATGCCATTTGAATGGACTGTGGAAGCGGAATCTGCTTTCGTTACCCTGAAGCATGCTTTCACCACGGCGCCAGTTCCTGCTCATGCAGATCCTTTGCGCCCATACGTTGTCGAAGCAGATGCTTCTGATTTTGCACTTGGTGGAATCCTGTCACAGGAGGGGGATGACCATGAATTGCATCCAATCGCTTATCACTCACGGAAGTTTCAGGCTGCTGAAATCAACTATCCCATTTATGACAAGGAGTTGTTGGCGATAGTGGATTCTTTCGAGGAGTGGATACGTTTCCTAGAAGGATCCCCTTATAAGGTCATAGTCTACACAGATCATCAAAATCTAGAGTATTTCAGTCTGCTCGAGTGCTCAACCGTCGCCAGGCCCGGTGGCATACTCAAGTATTATCTCGGATTGATTTCGTGATCAAGTACCGTCCTGGATCCCTCCAAGGGAAGCCTGATGCCTTGTCTCGACGCTCCTATCTTGAGCCCAAGCTAGGTGATCCTGGATTTGACCAGCAATCACAGGTTATTCTAGGGCCTGATCGGTTTCAGCTTATGGCCCTCACTTTGTTCGAGAGGCCTCATGATACGGCCTTGTTGGAGTCTGTTCGAGCATCTCTGCCTTCCGATCCATTGGCTCAAGATGTATTCTCACACATTGGCTCTGCATCATCTTCTCAGCAGATGCGATCAGACTATGATCGTTTTGAGGTTCGAGATGGACTCCCTATGATGGGCTTCTGTATGTGCCAGATGGTGCTTCTAGGCTTCGGGTTCTCCAGGCTTGCCATGATTCACCTATGGCCGGACACTTTGGAGTAGCCAAGACCCTTGAACTTATTAGTCGAGAGTATTGGTGGCCTGGGCTTCGTCGCTCTGTCGAAGTTTTTATTCGACCCTATGACATCTGCTGTCGAGCCAAGATTCCACGGCATCTTCCTCATGGCCTTCTTCAGCCACTGCTGGTACCAGATGGACCTTGGAAGAGCATTTCTATAGACTTTATCCCAGAGTTGCCAATCTCTCGGGGTTATGATGCCATCATGCTTGTCGTTGATCGTTTCTCTAAGATGGCTCATTTTATTCCCTGCAACGTCACAATCACTAGTGAGGGAACAACAAATCTTCTTCTTCGTGAAGTAGTCAGACTTCACGGCTTGCCCGATACTATCGTCAGCGATCGTGGACCACAGTTCGTCGTAGGTTTTTGGAAGTGACTTTTGGAATTATTGCATATCGACCGCTCACTGACATCTTGTCATCATCCAGAAAGTAATGGGCAGGCGGAGCGCACTAATCAGACTCTGGAGCAATATTTAAGGTGCTTTATCAGTTATCAGCAGGATGATTGGGTCGATTATCTTCCACTAGCTGAGTTTGCCTATAATAACTCAGTACATGCTTCCACTGGCCAGACTCCATTCTTTCTAAACTCTGGTCAGCATCCTCGTTGGTCCCTTAGCGTTGCTGGCAGTGACTCCGTCAATCCTAGTGCTGAGTCTCGACATGAGAAACTCCAGGCTCTTCAATCGGATCTTCAACATCATCTTCATCGAGCACAGGAACGCTATCGGCGTTATGCTGATTTATATCGGCAGGAAGCTCCTAAGTTTCACGTTGGTGACCTTGTCTGGCTTCTTCAGGGACCTCCCTACCTCACGTCCCTGCAATAAGCTTGACTATCGTCGCCTTGATCCTTACCGGATCATGGCCCAGATCAGCAATGTGGCATTCTGACTCGAGCTCCCTCCAGCTGTTCGGCTTCATCCAGTATTTCACGTTTCTCTGTCAATACTTTCCCAGATCGCATTCCTCCGCTGCCACCACCAGTAGAAATTGATGATCATGAGGAGTTCGAGGTTCGAGAGATTCTGGACTCCAACTTTCTTCGTCGACGATTGTATTACTTTGTCGATTGGAAAGGTTACTCGCCAAGTGATAGAACCTGGGAGCCTGCCGAAAATCTGAGTAATGCTCCTGATAAAATTGCGGAGTTTCACCGACGTTACCCGGATAAGCCAAGTTTGAGTACTCCGGCCCCAGCTCCGAGGAATTGTCGCCGCCGTAGGAGGGGGATGGTGTGACGACCATACGGATATTTATATCATACGAATATTATACTCGTATGTACAAAAGATGGTCATCACACGGATGCAAAAGCGTAGTTGCATAAGACAGGGTTTGAACTCACAATCCAGTTGCGAGTCACACACCCTTGCCAAGTGCGCTACCAATATTTTTTAAAGACATTCCTTTACGTCTTTCTCATATGTGGGACTATATCCAGAAGGTTCTAGAATATTCTAGAACCTAAATGCATGTGCGACACTTGGCGCGATCTCATCCATTGGAGTGGCGCGATCCTGACCGTTGGCCTAGATATATAAGGGGGCACCTCCTTCTTGTCGAACCATTCCGGTTCAACGCCAGTCTTGAGCCTTCTAGGCATCTGTCTCGTGTTTCTGCTTGCCTTCGGGCCATTGTATTCTTGATTCCTGTTCATATATCAGATTCTTTGCCGATCTTGGCGTATTTCTTTACCCATTTGATCCGAATCCCCCTTTTTTTTTTGACTATTTGCAGCTTCTGGCCTTTGATACTTCCATGCAGCAGAATCGTTGGATTTCTAAGAGTTCACAAGAGACGTCATTGGCAAAATGGGTTTTTACATGGCAAAAAGAATGTTATTTGTGCCTTAAATGGCTGCAGTGGTTTCAATGCCGGTTTTGCAAAAGTTGCTAAGCTTGGTGCTTAAATACAGGAATCGTTCCAGTCTAAGAGGGTAAAAACCTAAGATAAAGTAGGGATAATGGTGCCGGATTCATCAACTACCGTGATATTTGAAAGCAAAAACTCTAGAAGGAGACAATATGGATGTGATCCAAACTACCGTTTCGAAAGACTAGTGGAGCCGGAACTCAAAATACAGTTTTGGTCCAACGAAAAAATCAGCGCTTTGGAAGAACAAAACATGGCAGCGATTTATATGACGACTGCACTTAATCAGGTTTGGGTGTTATGTTTCAATTTTTTCGAGAAAATGATGTAGAAGATCTTGACAAGGATTGATTCAGAATGTTTCTAAGATAATGACAGACAACCGGTGCTTTTATTCGGTCTATTGTGAACAAATAAAAGTGATAGTTTATGGCTAATACATGGGCTTTCTATGCTTCCATTTAGTTGTTATAGATTAGGCAATGCTGTTGTACAGTTGCAATGATATGCAGCAATAGATTTGCTTTTTGATGGCATTTTACTTTAAGCTTTTTTGTTCCTGCTCTCACAAAACATCTCCATTGTAAAATAACATCTTCCTTGCAGAATTTGTGGCTGAGAGCTGTGCAGGAACTTTGATTTAACCCCCATTGAGTTGTAGCTCGAACTGCTTTCCAGGTGATTTAGCCCCCATCTCCTGTGGCTGCCCTGGCGTCGTTTTTCCTTCGAACCATCATTCTTGGAGAAAACGGGCCTTTTTTGGAACGTCTATTTTTTCCATAAGATCTTTTTTCAGGTTATATATCTCATCAATTCTAGGTTTTCATCATCGGCCTTCCTCTTGAGCGTTCCATTTTTTTGTGTTTTGTCTTCCTACTTTAGTCTTTTTCCCTTGCTTCTTCGTTTGCTTGGTTTGTTGATAAATTTCTTAGCTTGTGGTTTGTTCAGTGGATAGATTTCTTAGCTTGCTAGATAGATTTGTTGTGAGCTTGTTTTAGATCGATTACTTGCTTGTTTTAGATAGATTTTAACCAGATAAGTCATAGTTCATACTTTTCAGAGTAAGTGTCTTCTATTTTTCTCGATGCATCTTTTACTTTTCACGTTTTCTTCATATTGGCTTTGATTTGGTATACATCTTGGTTCTAGATGAAGGCTTGATCAGATTGAGAATTCCGCTAGCTTTTATATTTTGCATACAATAGATCAGGCTTCTACTTGTGGCTGATGCAACTTAGCAAAATATTTTCATGGCTTTTCATGGCTTTCATTCTTAAGTAGAGGCATATGTCATCTGAGCGTGTTTCACGGCTTTGCTCAACAGGGCTTTGCTTATTTTGATAAAATATTCTCTTCTCAACCTGGCTCATTTATTCTTTGCATTCTTGCACATGATATTCTTTCTCTAAAGATTTCATTGGTTTGTATGCAGGATGCACAATAGTTTTGCTCTGTATACTTGCTCTTTTTTCCATGTGCAACTAGAAGAGTATTTTTTTAGGAGAGTGATGCTTCTGGCATGTCTGCAGAGAAACAACAAATTCAAAAGCTAGATGATGAAATTGGTTTTGATATTCAAGAACTTCTAGCCCTTCAGATGCAAGTTTGTCTGTTTGCTTTAGCAGAGGACTATATAATAGAAATATCGAGCTTATTTAACGAAGACTAGTACTTGAAAATTATAGTGAGGTCTATAAAGGAACAAGAACGTCTCAACAAGGTCTATGAAGGTAGAAGCTCTAGCCTGAGCAGCATATCAAGCCAACAAAGTGCGAACATGTGGTTGGAACATTTGACATCCAATTCTGTCATCTTCGAGCAGAACTAATGGAGCAGATTGATTTGTAGGTCAGGGTGCAAACATAGGTACCTTCAATGAATTGAGAATTTTTGGACACAATACTCTCCTTGTTTTGGGATCAAAGAACTTCCAACCTTTCTGCAACAGAGGATATGGAATGAAGATGCACTTACTGCTCTGTTGTAGAAATCTTAGATGTTTGACTTTTTCTAGGGAGTTGCATTGCCAAATATCCTTAGCTTCTCGATGTTATATTTCTAAAACAAGCTACACGAATTTTGATTCCTAGGCCTACAAGTCATCATGCCATGGATAAAAAAAGGGGAATCAAATGGCCATAGAGCAAGTTGATGTTTAAAGGCTATAATCAGCAGTTTGAGCTGGATCATACAGAGGTCTTGCGCCTATTGCAAGAGTGTCAATTTAAGAGCAAATGCAGCGAGTAAAGGTTGACTTTATTAGAGTAATAGAGACCATATATAAGGAACAACCCTATTGGAAATCAATTGATGAAAAGATTTGTATTTTCGCATTATATGTGGACGATACCATCATTACGGACATGCTCATCAAAAATAAAGACTGCAGCTGTTGGAACTACTGAGAATTTGTGATTTTTGCCTTGGAGATGAAGTATGACAGAATGCAGATAACATCCAATGAAGAATATTTAGTCAGGTTTTATATGATAAATTGCAAGCCTACTACAACATTGAATAAGGCACAAAGCTAACAAGTGATGGAGATGGAGATCCATGTCATTCCACTCTGTTCAGTCAGACAGGTTGTTCAGACTACAGACAACCTAAGACTACAGAAGCTGAGGTAAAAGCTTTATGTATAGGAACAAAAAACATGCTTTGGTTATTCCACCTCTTTCAAGATCCAGCTAGCCTTGACATTCAAGTGTGCTTCGTTCGAGAAGAACTGGGAACTATCAAACTAGAACGACAGTATTGTGCTAATTAGCAGATGTCATATCAAAAGCTCTTATAGGCTTCAAACTCAAGCACATGAAAGAATCTTGGGAATATGTCTTTCAAAATAAGAGACAGTGCTTTAGTCATTTTCTTCTTTGTATTTTTTTATCCTTTAGTTATAGTTCAGTTTTTAGTTGGATGTTATAGAGAACACATGAAACCTCACTCTCACACCATGTTAGTATGATGACACATCTATGGCATTTTGTTTTGACAGAAAGCAGTTGGAAAGAGCATAAAGTTTATGACTCCCTTGCACACAAAGTACAAAGTAATGATGCACGCTGTATAATTTTCCTAAAACATAATCTCTTGTTCTCTCATAATCATTTTGACACTACCCATGGCTACCTGCCTGGAGCTTTTGTAGCTTAACATCCTCAATCTCCAAATTAGGTAGTCTTTGGTTCTGATACACTACCATCTTCTGGAATGTAGAAGAAAGGCATGTTTCCTTACATATTCTTATCACAGGGATGCCTTCTAATATTCCCCCTTTGATGGTACATTCCACAGTATCCAGTATGGTGAATGTACTTCATAACGAGACAAATTAGTTGTCATAACTAGAAAGCAAGCTTAGATACAAGATATCAATTATATGAATGACACACAAGGTTGAAGACGTGAATTTTTCGATGGACCATAAACTAAGCCTATTCATGCTTCCTTGATGCAAGCGACATTCTTGGTGCTCATGCCATGTTACATTTATGCCTTAGCTTTCCTTCACATGTGTTATAATGTATGCTTAGACACAAATATGCCAATAAGACAATTCCACTCTGGAATCACATCAATGATTTACCATTACTGCACATTTATGTAACCTTACACCAATGATTTACCATTACTGCACATTTCTGTAACCTTGACATGTATTTTAACATTCAAAGCTGGTCATACGACTGTTCCATGTTAATTATTGCCTGGAGTGAAAATGAAATCATATCTTTGTTCTTTTCCCAAATAAATCTTTTGAATCACTTCTCTTATCTTTATCCTTGCTTTCCATCTTCCAGCCATAGCATAGACGAGAACAAGAGTTGCAATAAATGCATTCTTGATTTCCGGCTTTTGAGGCGGCCTTCATTTTGCCACGACTTCAGGGTAAGTTGGGTGCAATTGGGAATGTGCAGAGCTCATTCTAAAGCCCATGTTTGCCGAAAAAGGATTAAGAATCTCATATTAGGCTCTTTAATTGTTGTACGCATGAAACATATTTAATGTCATCAGTAAATGATGTTGAATCTTCCAGTGATGTCTTATTTGGTTGATAAAGATAATGCCAGCTTTATTATAATCATGGAAACCTCTTTTTGTAACCTTGAAAAATGCAGTTTGCTGTAAAATCCTTGTCCATGATGTTTTATGCAGTTTTCTATGCAAAAAATATAATCTTTCTTTGATCCAATCTAGGTTTCATGGAGTGCAGGTGATTCCCACAAGGGGCCTGAAGGTTGGGCGAGGAAAATCCCAATATTTCCAACGTATTGGTACATCTACAGCTTGGGATCAATAGCAGAGTACAGCCTTTCTAACTCCATTATTGCTAAGGAATTAGTTGGAACTGGTTTTGGGCATCAAGAAAAGAACTGGGGTGAGACATTTCCTAATGGGCATATTTGGCTTCAGGCCCAGTCATCTGATAATTCTTCCCAGGTTCTTCAATTTAAACCGTTATTTTGATTTGAATGCTACCAGCCACATGCTGTAATGTTTGAGCAAAGTGCATTGAGCTTCTTTCTAATCAACTTACTATCAGTGGTCTATGTGTACGTGGTATCACTTCAAAGCGGCTTCTAAAAATGGCCTTGAGGTGGCGACTGCTGCTCTGGGCAGTCCGAGATTACCATTCTATAGTTCTGTTTTTCATTGTTAATTACTTCAATTTCCATATCTAAGCTCCAGAATACTTGTATACATATACAAGTAGTTTTTTATTTAATAGGTCCTTTTTTTTGAATAAAATGTGCGGAGGATAAGTCAGATATGAAGAAAGTGATTTAGTGCATGACTAAAGTATCCACTTTGGGTATAATGCACAATATATGGTTAAAATGAGGTTCAAATCCTCATAGCTTTGATTTATTTGTTTTTATTATTTTTTGATCTTGCAAGCTTATGGAATTTGGGACTATCTTTTAGAAACCACTAGTCATATACACCTAGGCTTTGGAAAACAAGACGGTAGTGATATATGCTTTAGATAACACACCAATTATTATGACGGGTTTGAACAAAGAAATAAAGTATCTTAATATGCTTTCGAAACAAAACACTAGTGATTTATGAACTTTAACCACTCCATAAAAAAACTTACTAAACCATCATCGCATACTAAAAGCATTACGGGTTTGTTGCATAAACATGCAAGGCTTTAGGCCATTAAACAATCATGACCTATGACACGTAAACATAAGGAGAACCATATAAATTTACCACATCAATAAGCCATGCTATTTTAGCATTCTAAGAACCACGTATATATAACAATATATTAAACCACGTCTTATTACCACCATACCACACCACATTCACAAACCATGCATATAAAGCATTATATTTAATTATTGCTTTTAAACATGTTAGAAAACCACCTTGGTGAACACCATATAAAATTCATATAAGGTTTTTAATGATATCAACCCACAAAGATGTATTGGTTTTATTAAGTGGTTTTATATATATAACTAGGGTAAAAACCCATATTGGTTTTAATTTTGGGTGCCTTGTGATTAGCTTCCAAAAATCAGTACATTAGGGATGTTTAAGGTCACCTTGAATGCAGACGTCCATATTCTCCTATTCCTATGTGCATCCCTTGGGTTTCTGCTAAGATCTTTAACGGATCTCCTACCTCCAGCATCAGTTGTGGAGGTAGCTGCACTTCATGTAGTGAACCTCCCACACCTGCTGCAAGTGGGAGCCTAATTTTGCAAGCATTCACACCCATCGTATATGCAAAATGGGTTGAGTTCTTCCAATTATTTATTGAGCTTTTCAAATTCTTTGTTGAATTCCTCATAGTTTAAAGGCAAAACTTGTTGCATTCCCTTCGGATTAGTCAACCTGGTTTCTGTCTCTATGACCCTCTCACCTCAACCGGTCGTAGTTGTTTGATTGATACTGAACTTTAAATATTACCTTAGTGTGACACTCTCGCGTAACATACGATGCTCCATCATAGATCCCATGGAAAATCCTCCATCCGACAACGACATCTGCACCCTTCGTCTACCCCGTTCCTGAGATGGACAGTACATGAGAAGAGGACATGAAGGTGCCTTGCGCGTCTGTCCCCTATGGGCTCTGATAACAGCGGAAGCAACATATCTACATCAGCAGTGGTAATAATAATAACAATCAACTACCACAAAGGGTAGCGCAATACACTCTATCTGATATATCAATACATTAATCGGCTCAGACTCGTGGGGAAAGTAGACTGACGACTGGGGTTTCAAGTTAGAACAGACCATGGTAATGATTTGGCCTGGCAATAGACAATGGCTAGGGTTGACCAATCCATCCGCCCCTCTTATGCATACTGTGAAGATGGGCTAAATTAGGCTTTATCATGACTATAACCCGTCGACGCAATCTTTTGGTATCACCCAATGAGACTACTCTAGGTTGCATCTCCTCGGTCCGATGAGGTAGAAAGGGTTGCATCTCCCCTTTCCTGTGTGCAGTGGCTCCATCGGCGACTAAAGGATCGTGACAGCACATCCTTAAAACAAGAGCCATGCCAACACCTGCAATTCGTGAGAGTCATAGTGACATCATTGACCCAGGAAGTGTTACACTCATACTTAGCCCTCTCAAGGTGACCGACACCTAGCCCACCAAGGGTCCCTAGTAGCCGCGCTCAGTAGGGACCTCCCTCTACTTTGTCACTGACCTCGTTGTGAGGTGCTCAGTGACTTAATAGCCTCCATAGCCTGGTGGGCTCTATGGACAGGCTGCATATAATAGGAACTAAGGGGTCTAAACTAGGAGCATCATCTAAATAATGGCTATTAGATCTCTACCTCCCTTCCCAATATAGGATGTGCAGACATGAAATCAACCAACAGCATATACCCACATAACATGATAAATAACAAGAATAACATCTGATTCTAATCACATGCATCTAACTTACAGTTAGGGTTTATTGATTAGAGTTCATGATCCGAATTAGGGGTTCTAGAATAGCTCTACTAGGGACACAAGATGCCAACTCATCTGGAATGCTAAATTCCAGATGGTTTACTAAAGAATCTATTCAAAATACCTACTTCGGAGGAACTTTTGCCAGCTCCCGGTGTCTCCATCACCCTCTAGGTGTTTTGGAGTAGCTTCCTATTCTCCTGATGGATGCCCGCTCCTAGGGCTGCTGCATTAGGCCGTGCTGCAGTAAACAATCCTCGAAACGGAGCTACGAACACAAACTGAGCCAAAAAATGGCCTAGGTCTAGGGTTTGGCCCGTAATAGGTTAGTGATGACATGTCATGCCATGTGGCTCTGATGAGATGTGTCTGTGTGGCAGGTCAACAACATGTGGAAATGGTTCCATACCTAAGGTTGGCTAAGTTATATATAATAACTTAGCTATGCCCCCTCCCCACACTAATGTATACAAGCCTACTAAGGTATGGTGATGTGGCATAAAATATAAGTATTTATATCATATATTTTAGGGGAACGTCACACTTACCGACTCCATTATGCATCAATATATACTCAGATCCCTGATTTCATTATTCACAATTCAATGGTTGAATTTGCATATATTTCTCAGCATACTACCTACATTTACCCCCATATCTATCATTCCAGTATTATCTAATCTTATAATAATCTTATTATCCGTGGCAATAATTATTTTCAAAATTTCAATTCAAATTTTCTTCCGTTAGTTACTAGCTATAAATTGACAAATGCTCATGCTACCAGATTGATTCACCTCCAATGTCTGAACTTATGTAACTACAAATTGTTCGATAGATACTAACTCGTGTAAAGCCTTCTATTGCTCGTCTATCATCGTCCATCAATCCTTTAAAACCTATATAACCCATCACGCCATCTCCTCCCAAAAAGAACACAAAATTTAGGGCCTAAGGTTGCCACAATCATTGTCTATCAGTATATTTATTTATGAAGTGTTGAAAACTCATTGAATATGAAATCTTCCAAGTGTATCACTATGAAGATTAGAAAACTTTAGAATAGAATAGAATACAATAGAGTTTTTATTGCCATGGAGAACAATTGGTGTATGGGACTCAAAAAGGAGGCGCAGCAAGCGTATTACTGCCGAGTTAAACAAAGAAGCCTACCTTGAAGGGTTGTCAGGGGGAAACCGTGACAGGATTAGGATTGCTATCAAACTGTACAAACATCTATCATGGGGGAAAAGAAATATGTACACATATCAGGCAAGTGCCCGAGGACCGAGCTGAACTCGGTGATCCATGACCTCTTAAAAGTATGATACCAACATGCGTACTGAGGCTGTACTCAACATCTCATGCAGGAGCTGGCCAGCACGAACCAACTCAACGTAGCATATCTGAATGTCATCATATGCCAGACAGCTCTAAAGGGCGTGGCATTCGGCTTTCAATAGCTCCAACTTGGCAGCATTGACAAGCCTCTCCTGGCCCAGCTCTCCAATCCATCCCCTCCCCAAACTGGAGATGATGTGCACCTGTGTAGATAGAGGCAATAGATCTGCGTTTTTTCATGGATAGGTGAGTGCGCGGGTAGCATTGCAGGCCCCGCTCCAACATGGGGTTTATGTGACATTGGTAATGTGCCATCTTGACCTGTTCAAGGGGGCTGGCATCCCATAGCTTGCTAAGGAAGCATGTATCAATGTACTGTCTGAGACTGTGGCGATCTGCCTCTGTTTGTACACAGATGCACTTGTGCTCCTGCACATTCCATCTAGCCAGCCACTGAGCTCTCTTTTCCCGCCAGTAGGCCTTTAGGCTCTGAGGCCCCATTGCCACAATGTAGGCGAGGTTAGGGAGACGAGTATCGTCCATACCGACCACCTCCTCGAAGTAGATGATGTGTCTGTCAAGGGCCCCCCTTTGAAGAGGCAAGAATATAACTCCTAAATAATATCTGATATGGAACTATGGACTTTACCCCCAGGGCCCATGCCAAGAAAGCTAGAGAAAAAGAAGAAGCAACTTTTAAGCCATGCCAGGTAATCGCATTTTATTAGATATATGATATGAAGCAATTTTTATGTCACACACATATACCGGTGCCTTTTTTGGCTCCCCATTTCGGGGTCTCGCGCGGAGCAAATTCGCTTAAGCGAATTTCCCAAATTCGCTTAAGCAATTTTCAAATTTGCGAAATTCGCTTAAGCGAATATCAAAAGGGGGAAAGTGAAATTCGCTTAAGCGAATTTCGCAAATTCGTCGCCGGAAAATCCTCCCCTGGCCAGGTGAATTTGAAAAAAAAGGCGAAATTCGCTTAAGCGAATTTCGCGTCCCCTTCATTTGTTGATGCAGATTCCGTCCCCTTCATGCCGGAATTGTTCTCCGAATTCGATGTCCCCAGAGGGCCCGAGCTTGAATGCAGCATTTGCCCTTGATTGTTGTCGAAAGTTTCGCCGGAAAGTGGCTCATGTCCGTAGTTTGTAGACAACATCGCCAAATCGATCTCCCTGCTTCATACACCTGCAAATTTGGCATTCTGTTTCAAAAACCGAACTGGGTTTATCCCCAAATCCCTATTCATCCCCATTCCAACAAAATTTGCTTCAATTTACATGCCCGAAACATCACCTGTTTGTTGCAGATCAATTAGAGTCAGAGAGTGGATGCCGTAGCACGGCCTGCAAATAGTAGCACAAATAAGTAAAAGCGGTCAGAAAATGAATTTCGAGCCATCCATCACTCAACCCACCCACCTTCGTTCAACCAAAATGAAATTCATGCAACAAAATGCTAGCTTCCGGCATTGATTGGCTTATAATCCGGCATGTGTAGCAGCGGCAGAAAGAGGGTTTTGGCAGGCCATGAACAGATCAAAGAAAAGATAGCCAAATTTAGCTGCCAAAGGTGAGGCATGAACGAATCTCATGCAATTTGAGGCCGAAATTCGCTTAAGCGACTTTCAGGCCTTCCTTCCGATTCTGACACACTTTTCGGGCGAATTCGCTAAGCGAATTTTCAGCCCCAAATAAACTAAGCGATTTTGGTAGCCAAGACCCCCACCGGAGCCAAAAAGACCTCGCACATATACCTCCCACACCACAACAATATATGTGGCATATGGCACACACCACACAGACATTGCTTAAATTACCTTGCGTTGAATGCAAGTCTGAGCGCTCTTGAACTCAATAAGTAACTAATCTAGGGTTAGTGTGCTACCACTAGACTAAACACACAGACACTCGAGAGATAGCGATGCACAGAGATAAAGATAGATATAGAATTCTCTTATATCCATGGAGACTATTGACCATGTGATCGATACAACTGGACTAGTACAATTAATACTATTAGGATTATAAAACCCCACTTTTGCTGTAATGATGCTAGAAAGTTGGATAATCAGAAGCTCATTTTTGTTGCTGTTCAACAATAAAAGATGAAGACGAGTGTCCAGTACCTTAAGAATGTGTAAAGCCAGATCATGTGTGCAAGATCTATTGATGTTCAATTCTATGTTAACACCAACTGGCCAATGAATTCTCATAAACCTAGACATAATACTTCATGCATATACAAGCATAGTCATTATTGATGATATATGGACATAAAATATGAGGATAGATATGGCATATATTATAAAGAGCAGATAAAAGCACAATTTCATTATATATGGACTTTCTCTGAGTCCATATGCCTCTAAAAATGATGCCTAATTTTTAAAATATTGCCTTTTTTTTATTAATATGTAGCATAATAACAGGGGGTTTCTTTTGTATTTTTATACTGTTTTTTCCTATGGTTTTGCTATGATTTGGTATGTATCTGATGGAGTGTACTAATAAGTATTTCTAGAGTGCGCATACATGCTGCATTGATTTTTTGCTCTTTTTTAATGGTTAGCACCCATGTATTTGTCGAGATGTACAAGAAAAATATATGTACAACCCTCCCTTTGCATGCAGGAGTCGAAAGGGCATATTTTAGGGTTCGAGGCATATGGTCTCTCTTCTGGAATCGACTTCTCTGCTCTCATATTCTGGAGCAGATACGGCTCCCCAACACCTCCTTTCCGAGCTTCAGGAAGCATTTTTCTCGGATAGACATGGCGGAGTAACAGGGGATAGCATTTTTCTCGGAACAGGGGATGGGCTCTGGCGTAACAGCAGGTAGAGTGTATCTCACATTATTACTAGCTCAGGAATCGCCCATCTACAGCCTTTTTAGCCCCCTTGCATTTCAAACCCTGTTCCGTTGTATTAGATGTTCATGCAAGCCAAGGACCAGCATGGTTTTGTATGAAATCGGGGCTACTTTATCCGCTCAAAACCTGAGATGTTTACAATCCAGATTGCAGTTTATGCATCTAAAATGCTTAAAGAACAAAGATATTTTTTCTTTTGGTTTTACACAGAACGCAGAGAAGAGGATTCCGTGGTTGTAATTGCTTATCCGTTGAAATTGCTTAAAGAAGAAGAACAAAGGTATTTTTATTTTTGGTTTTACACAGAAGGCAGAGAAGAGGATTTCGTGGTTGTAATTGCTTATCTATTCTATTCTAGAAGAAGGGTGTTTCCGTTCATTTATTTACATGTAAGAAACGATGAAGCTGATGAAATTATTCAGAGTTGATGTCTAGAGATGCCAACTGGGAAAGCATTGGAATGTACTCCAGATGATAGCTTGGGGTGCGGAGCTTTGGCAAACCACTTTCGACAACACTTCTCAAGCTCGGCAGATTTTGGCAGATTCATTTGTTGCTTCAAACGAGGGCATCTTCACATCTGTTGGTTTTGGACAAGGCCGTTCCATAATTTATTTTTGGGTTCAATTTATTTTGCATTGCATAGGAAACTAAGATTGTTGCTTACGCAAATCATGTTTCGAAATTATGTAATCATCCACTTTAAAGTTCTCTGATTCGCAACCTATTTATCTTTCTGTGGAAGGTCAGACAAGTGCATTTGTTGATCAAAGCCCGTGGGAATACTTTTGCTAGTTATATATGCATATGCTTCAACTTGTGGTGAGCTTTAAAATCCGTGGGAATACTTTTGCTAGTTATATATGCATATGCTTCAACTTGTGGTGAGCTTTAAAATCTTTTATGCAGATGCAGATGTAGAGGAAAGAACTCCACATAACCCTCCTCTTAATAAAAAAAGATGTAGTCTAGCATTAACCTTGGATTTGTACCAAAGTGGTGAAACTGATGTCGAGTCCTTTATCCAGATGTCATGTCCGTTATCCTTTCTGCGCATGACTCCATATGAACAACTCCAACTCCATACGAACATTTTGCGCAACGTGGAATGTGGATTATAGAATTTGTTTCTCATTGCAAATATCTTGCGATATTACTTCATATTGGGGATAGTATTCTTAGTGTGGAATGATGCAATCATCTTGGTACTTTTGTTACACAATAGTTGCACTTGAAATTCTGATGTTCATACGTTGCAATATGGTATTGAATATGGTGGTTATCCAAGTTTTATGAGGTTTTGAATATGGCCCAACCACCATCCTTTCCTAATTTGATGCAATTGGAAACCTTAGAAATGTAATTATAGTACAACATTGATATATTCTTATGTCATAACCAACACATAACAACCAACACATAACAACCATTAACATTAATTAATATTCTTAATGCCTTGTTTTTTTTTTAGGGCCCAAGGGCCCAAAAATTTTTAGTATAATAACCAACACATAACTACCATTGAGACCATTTGATCAACACATTTAAATTAAAATCCCCTTAACCCCCCTTTGGTTTGGGTGCATATTCACACACGGGGGTGACGTAGGGGCAGCGAGAGCCCTCGTATTTGTATTTTGCACGCATCTGAAATCAACACCATATAGTATTCCGCTTGAAATCTTATAGTATTTTGTGAATGTTGTTATACAGTATAGCAAATCTTGTACTTGCATACCCCACAAACGAGGAACTTTACGTACGGTGTAGATTAAGGAATAAGGGGTGAATATGCCTATCCAACAGCTCTCGTTGCCCGGAGTCACCCCCCGTGTGAATATGCACCCAAACCAAAGGGGGTTTAAGGGGGATTTTAATTTAAATGTGTTGGATTCAATGGTCTCAATGGTAGTTATGTGTTGGTAGATGAGCTGGCAGGCATTATGTCAATTGGCTCACGAAAGAGAAATATATGGTAGTGTTTTTGAAAATAACCCTCATCAACAGAGGTGTTGTTAGTTAAGACGAGCTTGTGCAAAATACTCATACTAATTTCCATCCTCTCCATGAATTCTTGGGAGCTAGTGATTTATTTCTCTTCTCTTCTACCTCATGTAGAGGCGACTTCTCGATCTGTGAAGACTCTCAAAACTCTCGTAGCCATTGATTATGCACAGCAATAAAAGTTCGGTTAGAACAAAAGGTTCTGCCAATTAAAAAAAACACCGCCATTTAAATACCTATATGCTAAGAAAAAATTACCCTTGGGGGTGCTGCCTTGCATGGCAAAACGTTTTCCCCCAAAGGCCAAACTGGGCGAGCGCCCAATTTGCCCCCAAGGGGTGTTGCCTTGCATGGCAAAAAGTTTTCCTCCAAGGGCCAAACTGGGCGGACGCCCAATTTGCCCCAACGGGGTGTTGCCTTGCATGGCAAAATGTTTTCCCCCAAAGATCAAACTGGGCGGGCGCCTGATTTGCCCCAGGGGGTGTGGCCTTTCATCCAAAAAAGCTATATTGATTAAATCTTTGATCCATTTTCTTAAGTGTGGATAGTGATTTTTTAGGACTTGCTTGTTAAATGCTTTAAAGTTTTAGCGTCCCTTGAGACCTACTAGTCTATGTATCTATGTATCTATAGTATTGAATTTATAACCAAACCTTTGCATAGACGGATACTAGTCCCATCATGTGTCACGTGCATGTTTCAACCAGAAAAGCAAATTTGTAACATAACTCATACTTAGTCTTGATGTGCCAAAATATACATTGTGAATATTGATGATATAGGACAATACATTAAGTATACAAACAGTTGTATAGCATTAGGCTACAAGGTAGTGCAGTTCGCAGCTGCAAAGGAAATAAGAGGCTACAAGGTAGTGCAGTTCGCAGCTGCAAAGGAAATAAGAGACTTTCCACGATCATATAGAAAATGGAAATTCTGTTGCAGAAGATTTCCGATAACATTGAAAGATAATAATCCATCTTTGTTAGAGGCCATAGGGGCCATTGCCAGACATATTATATTACTATCAACATCAAACGAGGCAAAGTAATTGGAGAATGGAGGGCTGAAAGTAGCACCGTTGAATTCAATAGTCAACAATGGGAACTTGTAATAGGGATTTGAAGATGTATCATAGCAAAGGTCAAGACCAGATTCACTATATGCTAAAGGGAGGGCAATCAAGCTCACAAATTCTTGACGCAAGGAGGAATAGAGATAATGTTCAAGATATGTGAGTGTGGTACCAGAGTCTATGATGGTAGAACCAAAGTGACGAAATGAGCGACCATTGAGGTGGACAAATTGAACCTTGACAAGGTAATAACTGGGGAAGATAGAGCTAGGTACAATGGGGGTGGATTTGACAAAAGAGCTACTAATTGTAGCAGCGGCACCAAAGAAGAGGGGGCTAGAGAAAGAGGAGCTTTTAACATCCACAAGACAATAGGAGAACTTGTTAGATATAGCAGAGCTCAATTGGGAGGTAAGGGAGAGGGGGCCTTGTCCCAAACCTACTACACCTTGAATATACTCCAAATAAACATTGGAGTGACCATTGCCAAGGGCAAAGCGAGAGAATTGCTGAGAGGAACCCGAACTCGAAGCCATGGTGATAGCATCAGTAACCAACTGCCCAGAGGACTGGCCTTTGCCATAGGTAATGCGATAGGTGCAAGAATTGCTAGAAGATGCGCAAGAAGAGTAATTGGATAACATGTGGCAGAGGGGGGAATGGCAAGGGATAGGGGTGTATGAGGAAGAATGTGAAGGGTAGAAGATGGTTCGACCACATGAGGAGCAAGGGTATGTATGCAACCATACAAGGTCACTTGCAGTGTCCATAACTGGTTGGAAGGACTGGGGAGGGGTTCCAAGGGCAAGGGCCATAACAAATACGCCACCGAGAGGGAGGGGCGAGACGAGGGAGTGGTAGGATTTGGGAAGCCCAAGGGCCTGAGCTCGGGCGTGGCTCTGCTGCACAGCGAACTGCATCCGCTGCTGCAGGCCTGGGTATCGGCCTGCCAAGGGCGAATTCTGAGAGGCCCAGTGCGTGAGCTCTATTCTCAAACCCTCGCACCCCGGATTTTTTCGCCATATTTGCGCAATGCTGTGTAACACCCATATCAGGCGCCATAGCCCGACCTTCCATCCCGTACCCATTCCCATTTTCCCTCTTCGTTCCATTTCCTCCTTATCGCCCCTTCCTCCTGCCACTTGTCCACCCGCCCATAAATTCCTCTCCGTTTTCACATGCCTCAAGCTTATGGCGCGCCCTTGACCCAGATGTTTTATATTATTTTCTCACATGGGGTAGGTTCCCCAACATCGAGAAACGTGGGTTACCAAAGGTCGCAACGGGGTTCCTTCCTTCCTCCCCAGAATTTCCAAAACTTTTCATTTGTTTGGTCGACATTTTGTTAGAAGAATTTAAAATTCGGCCAACTAGAGGCTTTTTTTCTCAAAAATTCCAATAATGCAAAACCTAGATTCGAGACCTCCCCTACACCCGCCTTTCTTTATTTACAAAAAGGAAACTTGAAGAAATTGTTCTTCTTTGCTTGACGTCATGGAGACCAAGAAACATGCAAAGTGGTTGAAAGAACAAAACCTCCTGACTTTCATGACATTGGAACATTAACAACCTGGCCCTCAAGTTTTAATGCTGAGATCAAATCTCAACCATTGGTTGCAGTGGTGTTGCCCAGTGGTAACACATTAAAAAGCGCATAAACACCTAGTTTATTATGCAAAATGGCCATAAACACCTAGCTTGCTATGAAAAGCACCATAAAACCACCACAAAACCACCATAAAACTCTCGGGCCCAAGTTGTTAAGGCAGATAACACCCTAGAACTCGGATGTTATGCCCTACTATAACAAACTAGGGCCCCTGGCCCTTGTTTGTTATAATAATAGGCATAACACCCTCGTTCCAAAGTGTTGTCCCTCTCATAATCGTGTATTAAAGTGGATAAGTAGAACAAGGTCTAGTACTTCACCGTTGATCCCACCACTGAAAGAAAGTACACTCCTTTAGGCAAACTTAGCTTCCTATTTAATAGACATTTGATTTTACACTAACTTTGTCCAAAAAGTTATGTAAGTGTTGGACTCAACAGCAAATCCCATTCTATTTTATTCTATTCTATAGAACCTAGGGCTTTCGATATTTCAGTCATTAGTGGGGCATGGGAATGGCATCCGAAACACCATTCAACACATAACATAGGGCAATCAGCCGCCCATTCCAGGACCCACCTCCAGCTAATGCCGGTAGGTAGTACTAAAAAAAAGAAAGAAAGAAAAAAAAAAAAAACAACAACAACAACAACAACAACAAAAAAGCCCACCAAGAGAAGAAAATTAAACAAAACAAAATGAAATGCAGCACCATAAAAGAAGGGAAAAGAAAAAACAAAACAAAAAGGAATGCGCGCTCTGGTTTCCATGATCCTATACTGATGGAGCCTCCAAAACAAGTATATGCTAAGGCCCACATATTCCTAATGTTCCAATTCCATTAATCAAATGGTTCCAAATGAACAAAGGTGGTATATGGCTAGGGTTGGCTATTACGTAAGAACAAATTAAGGTTGGCTATTAAGAACAAGAGCATGACCTTTATGCCAATCACATCATCCACCTCTCCAATATGATAATGTTTTAGGCCCAATCCGTGGGGTATTGTCATTCGCCAAAGAATGTCAACTTTTTTAATTTGGGATTTTCCAGTTTGAAAGAAAAGTTTTTGGAATTTTTTTTTAACTTATTTGGCTAAGGTTTTGATGAGTTTGGGTGCCCGGAAAATTTTTCGATATTCCAAAAATCGGACATTTTTTTTTATCTTGGCTCCTTTATCTTTTCCTTTCCTATTTCGGGCTCGATTGCAGCTGGCCATGAGCATGTATTCCACGATTGCCACAATCGTCTCAGATGGCTTCTAAGATCAGTCCTGTTGTCACATGTTCACGATGTTTTCAGCCTCGCTCTTCTTGCCGTATAACAGTGGCAAATCCTCTTCATCTTCAATTAGGTAAGTTGAAATATGATTTCATGCTCCTTGCAGAGTTACAAGGCCGCATGATGTGCAGAGCCGACTTTTGAGGCTTTATGCTTCCATAAATTTGTAAGAATGATCTCTGTTGTTTCCAGAATCAATGGCGGTGGAGGCAGAATCGGCAGAATATTGCCAGCATGAAGAATCAGGTTATTTTGTATTGTCTTCTCCTTATCCAGCAGATGCACATTCTGAAGCTTTTAAATTCTGAATGGCACTGCACATGGCTGCTCTAATATTGCGAGGCCATCTTTCAATGGCATTTCTAAAACACAAAGATCGTTTTCTTCTTTAGTCATTAAAGATTGCATCTCTGCCGGTTGGAGTTTCTGTAGAAAATTTGCCCGCACGAACAAAGTAGATATCATTAGTATGCTTTTTTTTTCATTTCCTTTAAACTAGCTACAACTTCAATTGCTGGGGCATGGTTCAAATCGAAGCTTTGTTTCGTTGATTTTGGTGCAATTACATCATCCTTTAGCTTGATGCGTTTATGAAGTCTTCTTTGAAAGTGGTGTCGTAGATATTTTCTTTTTGGGTGTAAATTTCGTGTATAATTTAGCTACTCGGGAATGGCTCTAACTTCGGCAGTAAAAAACTGTTTTCGGGTCTACTTGAGCACTAGAAGAAGGTTATCCTCGCCATGGATAGAATCATTTCTTTTTTTCTCTACGTGGCTTAAATTTCCACTTAGTTGTAACATTTAGGATGTACATAAACATCAGCATACATTCATTAAGCTATTAAACTGTTAAAAGACATAAATGGAGTTTCTAGCAGGTCCTATCAGATAACCCATATGATTTTTGTCTTTGATATTCCTTGAATGGAACAGTTCTTTGAGCGGTCCGGCTTCTTCGTTCGAGAGACTTCTTCAATGTTTCTCTAGCGTTTGGTGATTTGCCGTTCCATAAACTTCTATAGCTATGACATTTTGAGGTAATTGTCTTTATTCCTTATATATTGTTTATTTTTTTTTTTTTTTTTTTTTGAAGGACGTCAAGCTTTATTCACCAACTAGAAACCAGAGCAACATAAATGCAAAGACAGATTATAACCCGGTGGACAAACCGATCCAAGAAAGGCACAACCACTGCCTATGCAAAAAGAATGAATCAAGGTAAGTATGCGGATCGGTACTTTCTTCTCTTGATCAAGAGAAGAACAATTGTAAGCCATAACAATTTTATCTTGCTTCAATCGAAGAACAACCTCATCTGCAAGATATCTATGCCCTTAAAGATAAACAACCTCCTTCTCTTCGGATTGACCATAAAAGCCACCAAGATCTTTTTGAGATGAAAAGCTTCGTTTCCGTTGTTTGGGCCAAGCATCAGGATAGATAGCAAGCAAAATTTGCCGGGCTAGATCGAGACGTGCCAAAAGGGTCAACAACCAAGACCATGCCTTGCCAAGCCTCTCACACAAGAAAAACAATGCTCAATACTCTCAACCCTTCACGGCATAAAGGGCGAGAGCTCGAAATCCGATTATCCATTTTATGGACTAACCTCGTTGACTCGAGGCATCTATGGATCACTTGCCACCACAAAACTACTACTTTGGGGTGAAGCGCCTTATCCCATACCCATATCCAAACACTTTTCCATTGTGGTCGAGGGACACGAAGATGCCATCTATTAGATGGAGGCGTGGATTTCGAGAATGCACAAGCAATTTATACCGTAAGACACAAACCATACCGGCTGGATATCCCGATGGCAACCCCATATGACTACCTCAATCGTGGACCGTAATCCTGTGGCAACAAAGCAAACAATATGATTCCGTTACTCGTCCCCATCGTACAACAAGAACTTTGTTCTAAATGCTTCCCATGACATGAGATGATGATCGGACTCATACCAAGCCGCAATAGTATTGATACCACCGCTACCCATCGTCGTTGTGTCTTTGGATGAACAACCACACTTAGAGGCACATTCTGCGAGGTGTCCGCAAAGGAATCCACCAAAGATGGAGTGGACAACAAGACATGCCTCGGGATTAATATGAAAAGAGACACGGACGGTGTCCCAAGCCATAGCAACCCCTTTAGAAAGGGAGAAGCATTAGGATACGGATGCATATGATAAAGCAAAGCCCAAGGAAGGAGGGGCTTAATGGAAGCCTTATGAAATGGGAGACAATGTGAATCGACCGCACCAACAACCTCAAAGCCGGAGAATCATCCTTACCAATGAAAATCCTCCAAATGAACTTTGATATCATCACCTTGCTTTGGAGGTGAAAATCCAACATACCAAGACCACCATTTTGCCTTAGGTCTAATGCATTTCGCCCAAGCTACCTTGACCACTTTGCTCCTAACTCATTTCCACCCCAAATAAAATTTTTCGACGATACGCACAATCTCCTCCATCTTACAACTGAGCTAGTAAAGCGCAGGCACGCCATGTAGACATGAGTATTACTAAGAACACATTTAGCCACGGTGATTCTAGGGCATGGGCCGGTTTAGTCTGTATTCCACCAAAACAAGTGCTTTTGCAACCCACTAATGATTTCATCCCAAGCATCCGGGCGAGACATGAATTCCAACCGGGATACCAAGCAACTTTGTGGTATTGCCATGCGGAAGAATCTTCCAAGGATAGTCCAAAAATACGGGAGGGATGGGACTCGTCCAACGTCCCAAAAGCCTGTACATTTTTGCCACCCTACAAGAACTCCACGATGCTAAGGAGAATGTGTCTAATAATAGCTTAGCATTACGAAGATTCTCACCCTCGGCAATTAGGAACAAAAAGTGTCATCGGCATATTGGTTACATACCTCTTGAGAACCATCGCCCATTGGGAGGCCTTGAATAACACCATCTTGGGTAGCCACCGGAGAAGAGCTGGGACAAGACTTCGCCACAATTGTGAAAAGCAAGGGTGCTAAGGGACAACCCCGGCCGAATTCCTCTACCCACTACAAAAATATCCCCATGGGCCTCGAAAAAGGACGGAGATCCGGCTGATGTATGGAGCTTCATGACATTCCTTGTGAATGACTCCCCAAACCCAAGTGCAAGAAGACACTTCTCCAAGAAGCCCCAATCAACACTATCGTAGGCTTTAGCAAAATCAAGCTTAAGATACACGCTCTATGACCCTCAGAAGGGCCCAATATATTCCTTCATATCACGGCCCACGCGTTGTTGAGAATACAACGACGAGGGAGAAAGCGATTGTGTTGACGAGATAGCGTCACCAAGATGTCTCGGACTCTTTCTCGCCAATGTCTTAGCAAAGATCTTGTACACAGAGGAAAGCAATGTAATAGGTCGCCAGTCAGAAATAGTCTTGGGTTCCTTGTTCTTTGGAATGAGAGAGATACAACACAGATTCAAAATCTTATCAAGGCTCCTAAATCTCTGAAACTCACAAAAGGCATCATATATGTCATCCTCCAACCAGGTCAAAGACTTCCGAAAGAATTCAATAGGAAAGCCATCAAGACCCGGGCATTTATCCCTTTTCAAAGAGAGCCACAACTGCTTTTAAGTCCTCCTTCACAATATTAGACTCAAGAAGCAACCTGCTCTTCAGAAACAATGCGACGACCTTAGTCAACACGACCAATTGCATGTCCTTTCCGAAGGGCAATGGGTGTCGTGGCAAAGAATGAAGAAAAGTGATGATGAAGATATCGCTTAAGATTCACCGGATCGGAGATAAGAGCACCATCTGGTAGCACCAAAGAATGTATAGAAGTGGCGAGTTTCCTTCTTCTTGCGGTAGCAAAAAGAACCGGGTACATCTATCACCGTCCCTTGAACCACTTTGCAGAACCCTGCCTTCACTTTGGCTTCATAACTTTTACGGTTTCTATAGCCTTGATCTGAGATAATAACTCCTTTTTCTCGACTCCATTAGTATGGCCACGAGCGCGGAGTACTTCTAATTCCCGGTACAATGCGGTCAATAGCCCTCTAGCTTCAGCAGCCTCGACTCTCCCATATTCTTTTGCAAATGACTTCCTTTGCAGACAACGCGCAACAACCCCGAACATGCCCCTACGAGGTGAGAAGGCCCGAGACCAAGCCCGACTCTGACCAACTTTGAACTCATCATCCTCCGGTACTTGCAATTAAGCTTAAAGTAGGTCCTGGTAGGTCGATGACAATTAGCCACATCATTAGTTAGAAGTTGTGGATTATGATCGCAACGTAGCTATCCAGAAGATTTGGCGGCGAAAATCCGCTTAGCCGAAAGCATTTGCACAAGTATTAAAGTATCCTCTATCATGCCTTGCATAAGCTCGCCCAGCTCTGCCCAACCATTACACCACGTAAAGGACTGATCACCATCAATCTCCATAAAGTACGACCATCATATAAAAGGCGTAGCCATTGCTCGCCGCTCGAATCCTTGCACCACTTGAGCAGCGACCACTTCTATCTCTTTCCAACTTCGACCATATTGAAGTCACCAACGAGCAACCATGCAACATTTTGTCCAAGCTGGAGAACTTTACTCCTCGAGTTGCCCACAAAGCACCACCGACGAGGTCTATTATGAGCATACACATTTATCAAACCCCATTCTTGGCCCTTATCTTTCCATTTGATTATTATCCACCTTAGAACCTATCTGTTTGAGTAAAAGTGACATCCACGAGATGACTTCCATGCGAGTAAGCACACCAGCCTTAGATGCATCAGCAGCGTGAGACACCAAGACATTATAGTCCCGGCCCCAAATACATTAGCTACTTTATGTACATCACCGCGGCATTTATGCTCTTGGAGGCAACAAAAGGTCGAGAAAACTTAGCAGAGGGTAAAGAGACAACACGCTTCTTTTACTTGGGGAAGAAGCCACTCCCCTCACATTCCAAGACAACGAGGTTCATGTGGCCAAAATATTATGCTCCACCTCCATACCAATAGAGCCAGCCTCAACCATGTCCATCTCATGATGGTTCACCAAGGGAGGTCAGCCCACCTCGATCACGGAAATTGGCAAGGGGGAGCCTCCTCTCTGATCCACCCTTCCATTGTTTTGTTCAACACTTGGTGAGGGAGAGCCTCCTCTCGCTCTACCCCCATTATTTTGTTGGAGTGGCGGCAAGGGAGAGCCTCCTCTGCTCCACCCTTCCATGCAAATTATCAGAATCGCTCATGACATGTGACACATGTTGACTAGCCTTATTGCGTGCAGCTCTTTTCCAATTAACATTTGTCCATCCCTCTTGGGCATTTTCATGATGTTCTTGAACACTTTCATGCCGCTCTTGCAATTCACGGATCTTACGTAACTTAGCCTAGCATCCTCTTCAAAAGCGGGAGTATGCACAATCTTCGTGGGATAGTGGTTTTAGCAAACCCGATGGAGTAGCAACAACAGAGGTGTGATAGCATTGGCGGAAGGGACAACAGAGGGTAATGGAACAACAGGGAGGTAGGAGGCCACGGAGGAAGAAGGGACCATTGCAGGAGGATCTCTTTTAGCACGAAAATTTGCAAATAAAGCAAGTTGAGGAAATAAATCAGCAAGGCGAGGGCCATTGAGCAAGCGCAAAGCATACTTGAAAGATAGGGCCACTTTTCACAACCACACGGTCGGGGAAGACCGCGACCGGAAGGAAGAGAAACACAAATTTTAGCACCATCAACAATAGAATGGGCGGATGAGTACCGGACCATTAGCACATCGATAAGAAACTCCGGCACCAAGAGATCGGGGAGGAAGATTAGGAATAGAAAACCAACATGGCATCCTAAGAGCAGGAGTCATACCGGGGAGAAAATCCAGGCGAGTAAAGGCTGGTACAAAATATAATCACTCCACATTGGGTCCACACCACGTGCCACCGGTTGCTCAATGATGCGGCATCATCAAAAGCGATCAAAAGAACTTCTTATCCAAAGATCTTTAAAAGTACGATAAGGTGGCAACCCTAATCTCAGAAGATGACCAGTCAACCAATAGCCAAGCTTCCTACTATCAAGAAATGCTCCGGTATATTGACCAACCACACTAAAGCGACAACAAGTTACTAATACACTTCTTGTGTAAGTCATGATCAATCTCGACCACATTGTACCCGGGCGCTTGAAGAGTATTCTTACACATTTCGGGGCTGATAGAAAACTTCAAATGAAGTGGCGAAGTTCAAGCATGTCTCCTTTGCTCGCAACTCACCCAAAAGATTACTAAGATCTCTTTTATTATCACGAATCATCACATCAATAAATGTAGCAACACGCCCATGGCGTAGTTGAAGACAAGTCCTTCTTGATCCAATCACTAAAAGCGCTCCTCGCTAGCATTTACTCCAGAAGTTGAGGACCTCCAAGGAAGTGGGCCGGGACTGATCTTTGTTAGAATTGACACCGGGGCCAGGCACCATCCACGAAGCATTACCGCTATTCAAAGCACTTGTACTCTTGATTGCACCAGCTGGGGTGCCAAAACAGGAAAATCAGCATCTTGAAAGACATTCTCACTATAAGCCAAAGGGTTAACATGCAATGCCAAATTTGCCCCCTGCACCGGCATGGATACAGGAGGTTTTGCAGGCAGCTTGGAAGTTGACGCCATAGAGCCGAAACTGTCAGGGCCGAAAAGGCAATCAGCCGGAACCTAAAACCTGCGATGCCACCCACCGTTGGAAAGAGCTCTGAATCAGCTTTCCAACGAGCCAAAGAACACCGTAATCCGAGGTCTGTAGCTCAAGATATGAGCACAAACGTAAAGCAGCCTCCGGCAGAAACCCTAGGGCGCATCCATCCTTCTCATCCCCTTATATTGTTTATGTTCCTTAGATTGTCTATGATAGGCACGATTCTTGGCTGCATAGGTTCGTTTCTATCTCTAACCCACATCTTCTTGCAAGATTTCATAGCTTTCCAGGGCAAAACCTCTGACAATGGTTACTGGTGGTGATTTTTGTAGGCTAGAGTGTGACCATATGATTGTCCATTGGTCCAACATCATGTGGATTGTGGATTGTGACCTGATCTTTTAGTATCTGAATATCTGCATCAAGGGGCAACTCAAAAACATGGCAGTTGTCTTGGAGGATATGAGCCTACATGAATCAGTAGACTAACAAGCAGGTATATGATTTATATCTTCAATTAGGCCTTCTGGTACTGCTTTCATGGTATTTGGGGCATGATAATACACACCTTTTATAGCTATTTGCTCAAAGGGTCCATGTATCCACTGTAGTTTTAAATCTAATCTAGATTCTAGATCACTAGAAAAGCTATGACTTCTGCACAAGAGCCTAATCTCTACTAGATGAAGGTGAGAGAATTGTGGTAAATCATTAGTCATGTACCTTGCATATTGTTTCTTTTAGTTTGTTTGCTTAGCATGACTCCATGTACATTTATAGTGACAGATATATCATGGTGCTTGCTGATGTATGGCTTATGAAGAAGGCAGGAGATTCGCAATTTCTTGCATATGAAGGTGGCTCAATAAGCCAATTCCAGCGACAATTCTTGGTGAGTAGTTGATATTAATTACTGGAGTGCATGGAACCTAAGTCTTTTTTGTTTGTTATAAATTTCTATATCATTATTAACTGGCTCAGAGTCATGATTCATAGGCTGGGCATCCCGTATCATCATCTTTTAGCTATGTATTATCTGGCTTCTTTGGTTGTGTGTATGCCACATGGTTGTCTGTATTCTCTGATTGTGTGTTCTCTAGCTGTGTTTGTTTTAGTTACCAATTTAATAGTTCTTATCTTAAAAATGAACGTGCAGAAATGGTGTCTACCCTGCTCTGTTATGACATATTAATTGCAAGGGCTTTAGTTGGTTAGAGAAAAATGAGGAAGTATTCTTTTATAAATGTATATTCCCAACTGATCAGGCTACTTGTAACTTCTGAATTTACCTCTTTCAATTTCTTGACTATCTAATGGCAGGGGTATTATATAGTATGCATCTTCTCTTCTCATCGTTTCTGCTTTTTTGCCAGTCTTCCTCCATTTGTTTGTTAGATCCATGTGCAGCCATTGCTGCAGATAAATAGATCCATCGCAGCATTAGCTATAATTTGTTGAGGATACTGTTTTCTTCAAGGTAACACTCTCAATCTTATGGCGTTTATCTTAACATTGAATTATTGAGGGCTATTATATGATCTATCCATCTATAAAAAATAGCATCTTGATATTGGAAATTTGGCGCCAACTATGTTCCTTGGTTTTGCTGGCTGTATTCTTTGATTATCCTTTTTTTGCCCATTCTCTTCACTAGAGGGTTTATATTACATTGTGAACTGCACAGTTGCAAATATTTTTTTCCATCTATTTTTTGGTGTCACATTTACAAGCTTATAGACAACACACTCGATGAAGGTTATGATAATAATGGATATGTACACTCGAAGTTGTTCCTTTCAATTCAAGTGTTAAGAATTCGGGGCAACACACTTCTGCTCTAAGACGATACAGTTATGCTGTAAGGCACTAATCCCTTTCTAGGCTTTCTCCCTGTTTTGACCTCTTAGTTTTGTGGCTTCTGCGTGGATGTTTACCTTCATATTGTGCAATTGTAGACTTCATGTGCTACTTATTCACTATCTTCATTGGATGTTGGCACTTTAGTTGCATAAGGATCTGCATTCTTTTGAATGCATCTTCATTGCAGATTTATTATGAACAATGTTTGCTATTTGAGGCCAGCTTTAATAGCCATTAATTTAATGTGAGTGCTATTTCAGGCCATTTTTGTCAGAGTATTACGACCAATGAGGATGAAATGCATGTTTACTTTAATACGGCAACAACATAGCATTTAGTATGATACTTTGGAGGGAGAATTGATTATTGCTATTGAAATTATCATATTTTACAATCACAAATGTGTTCTCAACATATTTCATCATATGAATTCAAAGGTGGGGCTCTAGATTGCTTGCTGCATCCCATCATTTTCAGGTTATGGAGAATCACATGTTTGATAAGGCGTTCAATTGGGAAACTGAACGGCGCTTTGAAGATGGACCAAAAGCAAGGAGGAAGATGAAGGGAGGTAGTATGAGTTTAAGATGCATCTAGGTTCAAGACATGCACATTTGTTTTATGTAAGCCTTTGCTTTTTTTTTATAAGATAGTGTTCTGTTTGCATGTAATCCAGTTTGCGTAATGTTATTTGAAACTTTGAATTATATGCCATCTTTGAAGCTGGCATCTTTGTTGAGATGAGCGCTTCTATTTTAGGTAGACATTCAAAGAGCTGACCTCATTTCTCTATGTTGCAGTGGCATCTGTGTATTGCATCTATGTATTGGAACACCTCACAAGAAGAAACATGAGATGGTGAATGCTATGTGGAGATATGTTGCAGTCGTTGGGACTCTAGAAAAATAAGAATTTTTACTTTCGCATCAGCTCGACCACAAACCAAATTCATGAGAATTGGTACTTTGACATCAAAAGCTCAAATGGGCACGTCATGTATATGACACAATATTCTACCAAGGAATTGCTAAGTTTTTCTAAAGTAGTTTTATAAATGCATTCTCCTTATTTCCCAATTGGATCATGGAGAAGCCATACCCATCAGATATGTTTTTGCCATGGATATTGTGTTAATGTTTTTACATTTCCTGATCAAACAAATTTTGCACAAGTCCAGAAGGGGAGATTCATGATTTAGGTCAATATTATAATTCTCTATACACATGCAAGAATCTGCAAATCTAAGTCTTGATATGTTTGCTATTCATGCAGGAATGTACGAAGAGCTGTTCTTATAAAGAAACCTCAATGTATAAGTATCCATGCCACAAATATCTTCGTGGATTGGGTGTCTTAAAATGTCACATTGGAGGTTCATTTTGACAAGATCTTATTTGTGGCTTAATGGCCCTTTTGCCAAATTGCCTAATAATCATCAATTGCTTGCGAGGCAGCAAAGCTAAATGCGTCTACGTTTTGATTTATTATTTTTTAGATTCTTGGCATGTTGAAACATTATTTTTAACGCTTCAAGTCGAATAAAAATTGGAAAAGAAAGGAATGTTCTTGGCATGTTAAACCATGCGTATTATTGAAGCTTCAAGCCAATTTGTTGCATGGAAATGCACGTGTGGCAAGAATCCAAATTTTGTGTTCCATTGTTGCTCCTACAATCTTCAAATGCAAATTTTCATACTCCAAATTTTTTTTGAGTATTAAACAACCAGCCCTTCAAATTGACACTAAGCCCGGCAACGCCGGACACCATAACTAGTGTTAATTAAATTGTCATGACTGATGTGTGTTTTCTAAATATTACATGTGTAGGCCCTACGTGTATTGTGTATCCACACCGTTAGAATCCATTTTAGATGAGGGATGGGATGCATTGTGTGGAGCGCCATAGCCAGATAGTGGTCGCGAAGCAAGTAATTGCACCTTTGCTCACATCGATGTGTGCTCATGTTTGCTTCTCACATTAACAACCTGGCCCTCAAGTTTTAAGGCTAAGATCAAATCTCAGCCATTGGTGGCAAGAGTGTCACCCACCAATAACACATTAAAAAGTGCATAACCACTTAGTTTGTTATGCCAAATGGCTATAAACACCTAGCTTGTTATAAAAACCACCACAAAACCACTATAAAACTCTCGGGCCCGGGCCCAGGTTGTTAAGGCGGATAACACCCTAGAAGTCGGGTGTTATGCCCTACTATAACAAACTCGAGCCTCCGGCCCTCGTTTGTTGTAATAGGGCATAACACCCTCGTTCCAGGGTGTTATCCCTCTCATATCTTCTTTATTGCGCACGAGTGGATCAAAATCACGAGAAGTGCCACCATATTATTTAGGCTATGCCTCAATCCATTCTTTTCCTATAAGTTCCCATGCCTCAGTTCTTTGGATGTTGAAAGTCTCTCCCTTTCCCCCTCCTAGCGGACCCTTGATTGACGTATAACCCATAGGAGTTCAGTAGAAGGGTGTTCTTTTTACCATTTGCACACGTATATGTAGGAATTAGGTGTTTTTAAGCATTGATCTAGTGCAAATATTATACAAGGAGTCGTCAAACTGCCCTTTGAGAATGCATATAGTTTTTTGCCAATATCATTTTTCCAAAATCAAACATGGAAGTAAATCATAAGCTCTTACCTTCAAGAAAAGACATTAGTAAACGTGTGCCTCGCTTTGCTAGGCATAAGTAGGGATGTATGTTTATATGGACCTTTGATGTAAGATTGTCACTCAAAGGTGCTAACGTCTATGAGTTTATGGCATAGCAGATCATGTTGTCTTCTAACATTCACTACTATTTGAAGATATATTTTCCTTTGATGTGAATATAGACCTTTGATGTTAATAAGTAGATCGACAAATCCAGCACTGTATTTATCAAATCTCAGACAAGAAAATGAAAAGGTGCATTGGCACCGGATATTGTCTAGATCACTTACTGGACAAAAATCGGCATAGGCTAATCTATGTTAGGCTATCATGATATTTTGATTATCACTGTGCATTCCAGGTGTGGAGCAATGGTCTCAGTTTCCAAATTTTTGCAAGAGTTTCAAGAAACGATTTGCCATGCACCATTCTGCAGGATAGACAAAGACTTCTAACCAAAAACCTTCTGGGGCAACACACGGGTAAAGAAATATTCCTCTTCTTTCCGGGAAGTCTTTATAAGATCAAAACTGGTTATGATAATACACTTTTTTAATTACATGCAGAAACTTCCGCATAATCACCAACAAGAAGTTGGCTGGACAAATAAGTACAGTGACATCACCAATATCTCTAGCATGCTTATCAGAAAATTGTACAAAGTGTGCCATTTGCCGATGTGAATGCTTATTATCTTTCAGTTGGTCAATAATAAGTCACGTGTTTATAAACTCCTGCAATGTGTGTGTTCCTTTTGTCAATCAGCATGTCCATAAACCTGTCACCTGTATCACTATCATCAGTCATTGAATACGCTGCCCAATTTATATAGTCCATAATTTTGTCAATATCAGTTTCTTTGTCAAGTAAAAATCTCGACATCCCTTCTTTCCACATAGTTGTCTTGTATTTCAGCGATTCATCTGTGTCAAATGCAATCAACCTATAAACATATACAACCCGTCTTTGTCCTATGCGAAATGCACGACTCACAGCCTGATGAATAGCTGCAGGATTCCAGGCAACATCTAACATAATAACTCTTGATGCTCCTGTTAAACAAATGCCTTCCCCACATGCTTTTAATGATGCCAGAAGAACATAAGAGCTATCTTCACTATTAAATGCATCAATAACCCTCTGTCTTTCATCATCATTCATGGTACCATCAAGCCTAAGAAAGTCTATACCCTTGGTCCATTCCAAATCCTGTGTAAACATAGATTCTAAAAGATCAAAAGGTGTCAACTGCTGGCTGAAAATCAATATCTTCTCTTTGTCTCCTGAATGTTGGCAATACTGTATCAGATCAAAGATAAACAGTGTCTTGATCCCAACTTTGGGATCTTCTAATGTTGCATCTTGGACCGCATTATCATCTTCTCTTTTGGTACATTGAAGGAGTGAAGGATGGATACAGAGAGCTGCCAATTTCAAATCATAATCAAGGGCATTCCCTCGTGCCATTAAAGCAACCAACTTTGCATGTGCTTTTTTCTGCTCTACAGTGAGGTCCAGCAGTACTGAGAATTCCACTCGCCCAGGAAGGCTATTAAGGATTTCCCCTGCATGCCAATGTATAAATGACGATGTCAGTGATCTCAATTTATCTACAGCAATTTGAATGCCTCTTCGATGTTCATCCTTCTCACTTGCACTGATCCCATTGGGAATATCACTAAATTTGTTTCCTATTTCATCCATGAACATCTGTCTCTCTTCTTGGACACGTTCTTGCCTAGCTGCTTGTGCAGCTTCTCCTCCATCAGGTCTTTCAAATTCCTTGGGGCTTGTATCATGATCAAAACAATGATCCATAAAATTTGGTCTGCATAACTTCAGTATGTTAAAAAGTTCCCTGAAATTATTCTGAAAAAGTGTCCCAGTTAGAAGTATACGTCGAGTTGTCTCGAACTTTGTCAAAGTCTCCAGAATCTTTGTTTTTTCATTGCGTGCATAATGGGCTTCATCAAGGATGAGCAATCCAGCCCCTAGAAGTAATGCACAAATCTCCTTTTCTATAGGAGTGCTATTAGCACTTAAACCATTGGAAGCCAAGGATGCAAAAAGGTTGTAGCTAAGAAGCAGGACCCCTCTTGTTTTGCTCCAATCCTGAAGAGTCTTCAACCTGGAAAATTTAAGGGCTTCAGTTGCTGGGATGGACTCTTCATTCTGTAGCTGGCCTCTTCCATCTTCGTTAAGATTGTAAGTCACAATTTTCTCAATTGCCCACTTTTCAAATTCCTTTTTCCATGGCTTTAACATGATTTTTGGTGCAATAATCAATGGCCGGTAGTCTGGTTCTGGATGTTCATTTAGAAAGCTCTGTAGAAAGCTAATTACCAAAAATGTCTTGCCTGTGCCAGGAGCATGTGCTAAAATACAACCACCTGGCTGTTTATTCCCTTCCGACAGCAGATTCTTACAGAGAAATTTGAAGCCATCTATTTGATGAGGATGCATACTTTTTGCAAACTGTGGATGCAACTTCAAAAGCTCTGCACCAGATGTATCCTGCACACCTCTCAATGGTTTGAATTTTGAGATTTCTGGACCATCGTTCTGCTCCTTTTCCAGCCTTTTCTGTTTCTTGGACTTGTGTTTGATGTAAAAACGTATCTGCATGACCAGATGATAAAATGAGATAAGGTCTTACAATTGAAGAAACACGAGGATAAATCTGGATATATAGTAACACTTACATTAGTAAGTTCGTATTTCGCAACTGACTGACCAACACGACCACAAAGACTGCAAACAAGACCAATGGCCATTTTGAAGACATAATTGTGTTCACAATGGCTGCTAAGGAGATGCTTATTTTCAGCTTCACTTGATGAGTCCTACAAAGATGGATATTTTGTAACTAAACCTAGAATACAGAGAAATATTTAAAAAGATATTTTCAGCCCCTTACCCATGTGGACATGGAGAAAAAATACTCCCCCCATAAATCTGCAAAATCTTCATTTTCTACTATAGTACTTTGTGGGCATGGCAGTTTCATGTTGCTTTGTTCTTGCAAATATGAAATGATAGTATCATCTACCGTGCTTAGAGGACTAGAAGGTTCCTTGCCAGCTTGATCTTCTGCTATGAAAGGATCCTTCTCCATGGTTTTTGCTGCCACGTCGTAAGATAACTGAGATTCATTTGAACATTGAATATCATCACAGGGAGGAGGAGGAGGTAGAGGAGTAGAATTGTTATGATCGTCCATCTTTTCAGAAGGACTATCTAACATTGCAGGTATGAATTTCTTCACCATTGCTCGACAATAACAAAGTGCCACGTCTATCTTCTTTAATAAGATTGTTACATCATCCATGTCTGCATCACAACAAAATATCTTTGGGTCATATTTCAGACGGATCTGCTGCTACATTTTGCACACAATACGAAAACTCAAACAACTTTCACAGACTTTCAGCTTAGAACATAGTTAAGCTTAAGTAAACTTAGAACATAGTTAAGCTTAAAGTGAAACACCCTCCCAGTTGGAACATAAGCTGGTAAAATGTGCATGTGGTGCTATATATTTTAAGATCATGGCTATGGCAGGGCTATGGCCACAAAATTGAGAGTATTGTTTGGAAAGGAAGACAGCCGTCAGGATTTCCGGAATTTGAGATACCTTTTTGCAACAAATATACTACAGATTTGATCTTCTTTTCAATTCTTTGCCAGAATCTTATTTTGAGCTTCCAAAAGCTAGCTAGTTATATTCGTAAAACATCAAAGAAAGAAGAGATGCATCAATGGCAATGTAGAAAAGCGCTATTTACGATTTGTAGCGCGGCTTTTAGCTTCCTACAAACATTTAACAGAATCAAAGTTTAGATGCTTTTCACATTGATTCTTATTCATGAAATAGGCCTAATTTCATTGCGGCAATTTGAGAAAAACATTTACCTTTGTCTGTTTCCGATGACATTTCTTCAAAGCGAATGCTTCGTAAAAATTATGAATTCAGAATAGCGGAAACTTTCTTGTGTGCACGAGAAGCTTGCCGATGACGCTTTTACAATTTGAAGGTGAAGAACAAACGTCAGCTTTCAATTCAAATGGTGCGATGTGATTGACGGTATAATGCAGCAGATGATATTAAATCTGAGCCGTGATATTTTTAAGCACGTGCCTATATTCCAAATGCCCTAAGTCCTTGGAGACAAAATGTCCCCTACATAGATTCAAACAAGCTACTCTTCCTCAAAGTTGCTTTGTAGATTCAATAAGGTTTTCAATTCAATTCAATGCTTATTATAGAAAATTTAGTATTGATGCAATATATGGCATGCATGTACCCACATTTTTTAACTCAAGACCTTGGTTCAGAAATTTTTTTCAACACGATCTATATGTTTTCAGCTGGACCTAACCCAACTTACCATCTACATACTTTCCCTCTGATTCCTAGGGGAAAGGTCAAGAAAAATTGGTATTTTTAGTAGGAAAATTTCCTGCTCTCTCTAAACTGTGCTATGTCTTCTGAAATCTGCACGGTAGATTGAAAGGTTCTGAGAATTTCCCAACCCTTCACTTCTAAGCAATAGGCTAGGCTTAAATCTAGGAATTTCTTCAACCCAAGGAAGCTAGCATTGTAATTTGAGGAGACAAATAAGATAGTAAGAGTTGTGAAGTCTATTCACTTAGGGGTGATTTACATGTGCCATTGAGCCAAAGACATCCACAAGAAATGGCTAGGCCGTTATACCATTTTTCTTCATGTTTCTTCAGATAAAACATGGCACCGTTGTGACGATGGTGGTGCATGTAAACTGCCCATTAGAAAGCATTGCTATAGGAAAGAAGAAAGTTAAAAGTTATCTTAACATATATAATTGCTCGACGTCGAGGCATTCATCTCGACCGTCGATTGGTTTAGGGATTCTATCTCGATCGTCAATCATTTCATCTCATCGCCAGGTCTTGGGGCACTATCACTGTGACTATCGGATCCGAATCGCCATTTGCTTCAAAAATCGGCTTGCTCTTCGGATTTTTTGTAGCCATAGCGCTTCTTTGTTGTGTCAGCACTTAGCTTGCTTGCTTGCTGCCGCTTTACTGTGCCATGCATTCCAAATTGAGCTCCATACTCTGGCGATGGCATTGTCTTCGAAAACGCTCTCAACTGGATATGCCCATAAATTATTTGGCAAGCAATTTTTGAAAAGATCTGTATTTCTGAAACCACCGCTAGTTTTCAACTCTGACGGAAAGTTGCTGCTTCAAGGCAAGAACAGACGCTTGCTCTTAGAGCTGATGTCACCACTTTCTTACCTTGCTCCATCTTTTAATGCAGGACCCGAAGATTTGCATCCTTATGCAGATCAAATCCGTGCCTTGGTGGATGCCCCGGTTTTGCATCCTTCTAACCTGATATCCAGCTATAACAGACCTCCTTCATTGGAGCAACTTTATATTTGGGTAGATTCGAAGGAAAAACTTGAAAGTCTTGCTGCAGAGCTTGTTAACCAAAAAGAATTTGGTGTTGATACAGAGCAACACATCGTTCATTCTTTTCTTGGTTTCACAGCTCTTATCCAGGTATTTATTATCACATATTACTTCTAACTTGCTATATTGAATGATCTATCCACCATTTTGTAAGTAATGCACTTTTTAGATATCCACCCATAGCCATGATTATTTGATTGATGCGATTACGCTGCATGATGTCGTTGAAATCTTAAGGCCAGTCTTTGCAAACCCATCTATCAGAAAGGTTGTATGAATTTGTAGTCTATACCCCATCTCAACTCAATTTCAAATTCAATTAAGGCATGTCCCTTATATTGTTTTGAACTTTCAGGTTTTTCATGGTGCAGATAATGGCATACTTTGGTTGCAAAGAGACTATCATGTATATGTCGTTAAGTTGTGATTCTTCATCGCATTATAGCTTAAATTTTATTGCTTTCATTTTGTTTGAAGCAGCGGTTCTTCAGCGGCTAAGCTTGCGATTCTTCAGTAGAGCTTATATTTTCTTGCTTTTATTTTCTTTGAAGCAGAGCTCGCGATTCTTCAATGGCTATATAAAGTATGTTTCTAATGGTTCCATGTCTTTCTGGTTCAATGTTCGATTTCTTCTCATGTACCCAAATTATTCGAAGACGGGCCCCTGTACTTACCCAAAGATTATTCCCAAAAGTTTGCAGGCTGTGTATCATATGCCTACAACTGAAAATGATGTCCCATCAAGTAGCATCCCTCTTGCGCTACAGAGTCTCTTCTACAAGCTATAGTATAGTATAGTGATTCCAATGTTGCAACCAAAGATTTGACTAAATCATTTGGATGCGATACATACGATCCTTTCTTGCAACATGATGTGCAAGAGCTGAATCGGGTTCTTTGTGAGAAGCTAGAGGATAAGATGAAGGTTAGTCTATTGTTTTTGCTGAATTGACATGGACAGGTTTGTGATTGCAGTTATCATTGTGTAGGGAACAGCTGTTGAAGCAAACATTCAGCAGTTACTTGAAGGCATCACATGAATTATATTGAGTGCATAAATGTGGGCATTAAGTCAACCAGGAGGGAAGCTTTTTATGGTAAAATATCACAATGTTAGCATACATTTCAAGTTGTGAGACTTAGAATTTCAAGTTGTGCGATCCAAGCTGCAAATTTAATGTTCTAGAGACTTTGATCCAAGCATCATTATTGTAAGACATAAAATCTACTTGGAAACAATAGTTTTTGGCTTGGAATTTGGTATAGTTTCAAAGGCATATATCTGTCAAAAGGCTATCTCTTTTACATTTCTGTTTGCTTCTGGATATTCTATCACTTTTACATTTATGTCTGCTTCAGGATATTCTATCACGTATGGAGGTTAAGATTTTCCAAGCATGGATACCAGGATCATGATGGCTCATAACTTACATCGTTCTCACTTAACACAATGTTGGTTAAAGAGAAATGTTCACGACGGCAGGCCGCCGCGATAAATTTCTTGTATAAATTATTATGGTTAAATAAGATCGCTAGCTTAAATGTTACATGAGAAGCACAATAAGAATCACATACAACCATGAGAAGCACAACTTCAGCACTTAATGCTATGATATTTCTTTCATTACCAGTTAACAAGGTCAATTTTTGCGACTCTTACATTTAGATTTGGCTATGGTGGCTTAGATTCTTTATGCCAGTCTTATTGTGAGGAGGATTTCTCTTTCTTTCAAAGGTGATCGAGTCTATTTGATAGAAATGATGTAGATGGGTAAACGGTGGCCTCAAAGCACTGTATGCAATGCAGCGTAGATGTGCCAAAGCAGAGATATGGAACTTTAGCTTGAAAAGAATGCTTTATATAACACTGGTTCAATCTGTAGTTTTGTATGGTTGTGAAGTATGGGGTCCTGGATTGGCATTGGATACTTGAAAAAAGGTTGAAAAAGTTCAAAAGAAATTCTTTCGGTCTGAACTTGGAACAAAAAGGCAAACACCCTATGATATGATGTTAGCAGAATGTGGGATGCTTACATTGGAAACAGAGGCGCTTTGCGGACTCCTTAATTATATCTATAAGGTGTTGTATATTATGCCTGAAGAAAGTTTACCACGATTGGCTTTGGAGGAGACACGAGCTAAGGGCTGGTTTGCTGATGCCACTCAGTGGATGGCACGATGGGGGATGAATATTTATGATTTATCTTTGCATAAAGATGATATCCGCACATGGGTCAAAATGAATGTTCTTCATAGGACATGGAGAGATGGAGCCAAAAAAAAGGAATTTTATAAGACACATATTAATCCTACATTGCAGGAGGCAAAATATTTGGCAGAGGAAATTTCCACGAAGTATAGACATGCCATCTGCAAGATGAGGCTGGGCTCACATAGGCTGGGTGTTGAAGTAGGCAGGTGGAATGGCATTCCTCACGAGCATAAATTGTGTAAGATATGCGAAGCAGGGATACTTGAAGATGAGGAACATGTATTTCTACATTGCCATGCTTACAGAGATATTTGAGAGGTATGATGTATGTGCTGACACATTGATGGCTTTCTTTTATTTCCAGGATTGTGTATTGGGAGATGTATCATTGATATTTTAGAGCGTAAAGATAATGTTTTAAGAACCTTAAAAGTAGATGAGTTAGAGATAGGAGAGACTAATGCATTACTATCAGAGGATGCATTAGATGATTTGTTTTATAATGTTGAATGTACAATTGAACGTCTTATAGACCTGGCGGTCTCACAGACGTAATAATCAATTCTAATAGATAAAAAGTTCAATTCATTTTTGGGATCTTCATATGCATTTGCATTCTAGCTTTTTCTAAGCATGAGGACAATTTGACACATGGCATAAAAGACAACATAAATACTTTATGGTGAGTTTAATGATTGTATGGGTCTAGTGGCTACTTGTCTCCGTAGATGAGAAAAATACTATTCTATTCTGATCCATTCTAATATGGATTGCAATCTGCACTATCAGTTATCTATGTTTTCAAGCCATATAGACTCTGTGTTGTTATTGTGCTTTGACTTCATGGTCGTGACTTTTCTAGGGGCGTTTGTTTAACTTTGGCTCTCTATCTCTATAGGCATATTCTAAGCTTGTGAAAGGGAACCACATTTACAAAATTGTACTTAAGGGAACCACATTTACAAAACCCTACTTCCTTAAGAAGGACCACTATCAATTACATAGTTACTTTTTCCATATGCTAAATCTTACAAATGCAAGTGTAGCATCCATACACATGAATATGTAGCAATGAGTCTTAGGGGATTTGATTTGGATGTATAAATAACCACATCTAAAATTAAGAACATACCCCTAAAATAATTAAGGGAAAATTCCAAATATACCCCTCAAGTTTGCAAATATTCCAAAAATACCCCTAAAACCAGGGTATTTGGCTCAAATGGCAATAACGTTTTTGTAAGCGATCAAATAAGAAAGTGCCCTCATGAAACTTGTAGATGGGAGTGAGGCCTACTGAATGGTCTCAAATGGAGTTGGAAACTTTGGGCTACATTGGTTCAAGTAAGTGCTATAAAAAATAACTCAAATGAGCATAACTCATGAATTTCAACTCCAATTTAGATGAACTTTAACTTGCTCAAAATATCTCATTCTAATCTATAATTTTTGTAAAGACAGCTTTTTCAGTTGAGGAGTCATAAGAGTTATATTACTATATTTATGAAAATGCTGTTCATTTGGAGGGTATTTTTGAAATACTTGCAAACTTGAAGGGTATTTCCAATAATTAGAATGGAATAGATTTTTTAACGTCCACGAATAATGAAATGGGTCGTTAAAACAAATAAAAAATAACAAAGATTTAATACCCATAGACATAGCCCTAAAACAATTGAATGGGTTGGTAAAGAAAACAAGGTGCCCAAGCACTATGGATTGCCCGAGTACCATGTGTTGTTACCTATGTCTAATGTACATAGATGATTAAGTAAAGTTTGAACAGTGGAAGAAGTTTGAACGACATATCTATGAACGTATCTTGAAACTTTGCTTTGTACAACCATCAACTTAAATCTCTAGCTGCCTCCAATCTCTCTAATACCTGCATATGATCCACCTAATGAGCTTCTTGCATCTACTTTCCTTGGTGGCTCAAGCTCCACAACATAGATATTTGCTAGTAAAACATATGGCACTACATTTTTGGTGTCAACATCGAAAGCATGATGTGCAACATATTTTGCACTCTCAAGCCCATTATGAAGTTTGCATGAACCTAGAAATGTAGTCTAGGTTGAATGGCATGCTATTAAGAAGTGCCTCTGCAACCTCTAGCCATCCTAACCTTCCAGGAAGATCTATTATACAAGTATATTGTTCTAATGAAGGTGTGGTGCAATAACCTTGGGACATTGAAATTACAACCATCAAATACCAAAAAATCATGGGAGTATCTTTGGATAGTCAGCACTTTCTTTTGGGTATTTATCCAAATCAGTGGACTGCTTCTAAAAGGATTGCATTTCACATGGCAAAGTCTTGGTTGATATGGAGTGTATGGAAGCGAAGGCGAAGAAAGGTCTTTTATGATAAGCGTATTTCTTCTCAGGTGGTGCTTCAAGAAATTCGTAAGAAGTTGTATAATTGCTTTCAGATCTCCAATTGGCCTGATAGTATTAAAATTCCAATATGAAGTGATCATCTAAAAGTGATTGATGCTTCAGGGACATTTCTTACTTCTGGAAGTACTTTGTAATATGAAGTAAAACACGTTCTTCAAAAAAAAAAATCATGGGAGCAGGCATATAAGAGGCTGCTGAGGGTTACATCATTGGTCATCATCCACTTCGGTTCCATATGCTGAAAATGTTTGAGACCTTTCTGACTTCGGCCATGTTGAGCATATGCAAAAATCATGGATGTCCACAAAGAAATGTCTTGCTGCTACAATTTCTTTAAATAACTGGCAAGCATCCTACAAACTCCCACACTTAGCATACATATGGACAAGCACAGATTGCAAAGTAACATCTGATTCTAATCCGTGCTAATAGAAGTGTGTATCTGCTTTCGCCAGTTAATAATGTTTTCTCAACACAGACAGACCTCATCCCTTTGTCTTGCATTCTCGGTATAATTGAAGAGCTTCAATAACGTGTTCTTGCTAGACAAATCCTATAACCGTAACAGCCCAAGGAATAACATCTGTTTTAGATAAAAAGTATATAGGGCATCCTTGAGTCGTCCATGATATATGTAGGCATTAGTTATTGAGGTTCATGACCTTACATTAAGGTCTAGCATTTGGGAGAAAAAAAATAGCTTCAGAAAGCATTCATTTTTGTGTATAAGCATCAAGCATAGCAAACCATGAGAGAACATCTCATTTTGTCAGATTTTAAACATCTCCAGAGCCTCCTTGACTAGTCCATTCTAACCCAAACCCATGATTATGGCATTCCATGATACCAAGTCTCATTGTGGCATGTTATGAAAAAGTTGAAGCATTGCCATAAGAAGTCCTTTTTTTTGCACTCCCTGCAAGTAGCAGATTCCAGACAACAATATTGGAATGTGGCATTCGCCGCAAAAAGGATATGGCTTCATCAAGAACTCATGCTGAGTATAAAGAGAGAGCATGGTATTCCATGATACAACATTTTTTTTTCGTGTCTTGGTGTTTGTCCTCTGGCCTATATAGATTTTCGTGCCTATATAGACTTTTTCATCGTCTTTGCATCGTGTCACATAGATGGTTATTAGCTTACATGTATGTAAAGAAAAAAATCTTGATTGTAGATTGTAACTAATATTCGATTGTATATTTATTGTAACTAATATTACTACAAGAAATTTGTCGCGACGGCCAAGGCCACCATGAACATTTCTTTAGTTTCAAACATGTTCAGTTAACTGATTATTATTATTCAACCCCACTATTAAGATCCAATCCCTTCAAATTTGTCCTACGAATTTGATTGTTTTTTAACTAAGCTTTGTATTATCTTTGAATAATGTTCGACAAACTGCAAATGGCAAAAGCAATATTGTTTGAAAGCTTTGACAAATTTGAGACATTCATGCAGACACATATGAGAATATTTAGCATATTAAAAAATTGAGGAAATTGATATGAACATTATGATCAAACAAATAAAAGAGCATGTAATTTTGTATTTCAAAGAAGAATGCTATTACTCTATATCCGTAAACATAAATCACTAAAGATTCATTGTGGTAGAGAATTATTCACCTGCCATAAGCTATGATATCCTAGGAAAAAGAATGATTATCTAAAGATAAATAATAACCACTTTATGCAAAGGCCCCTAAGCTAATAAAGAATGAAGGAGCTGCTAGTGTAATTCCTTGCATTATTGCTACACAATTGCATCTATGTCCTCTAATCCACCCAAAGTTGTGGGGATACTGGCATAATATGTAGCATAATAACAGGGGGTTTTCTTTGTGTTTTTGTACGCTTTTCACTAAGGTTTTCCTATGATTTCGTGATGTATTCAAATGGATGTACTAATGCGTACATCTAGAGTGCACCATTTCTGAGCCATTGATTTTAGCCTTTTTTTTTCAATGGTCAACAACCAATGGCTCACAACAAAAGCCCCTTTTTTGTTCGTGTGGTGCATAATGGTCAACAACCAATGGCTCACAACAAAAGCCCTCTTTTTGTGTGTGTGGTGCATAATGGGCATATGAAGGGCTTCAAGGGCGCATGTAGTGCAGTTTCCCCACCGGCAACACATTTCTTATCATAACTTTTGATCCGTGAGCTCGCTTTCGATGATTTTTATTGTTTTGGAAAGCTCTCTCCGAGATCTTTTTGATAGTGTATGATATGGATATATTTGGTTAAGGTATCTATGCTAAAACAGCAATTTTTTGGCCGGGTTGGGCACATGAAGGACTTGAAGGGCGCACGTAGTGCAGTTTCTTCTCATTTCTTATCATAACTTTTGATCCAGAGCTCTGTTTCAGATGATTTTTATTGCTTTGGAAAGCTCTTTCCGAGGTCTTTTTGATAGTGTATGATATGGATATATTTGGTTAAGTTATCTATGCTAAAACAGCAATTTTTCGGCCGGGTTTGGTAGGCTTTCACATCCTACCACCGATTAATACAGATTGCGCTTATTGGATATTGTTTTATGGCTCATTCCGAATGAAGCTTGCAAAAAATTACCATGGATTTTTAGATTTTGAGGCAGTTATTAAGCAAATTCCAAGGCTTCTAGATCCTTGTGCTAACAAGTAGAAAAGTTTCCCACTTTGGTTTCTCACCACAAGAATCCATGGAGGCCAAAGGTCATTGTTAAATTCCAAATTGAAAAATGCTTGTGTATGGGTGTTGCAAACTTTATGACTTTCGTGACTTTTATGACTTTATGGGTATATGGGTGATGAAAGCCTCAAATGAATTCTAGTTTTTTTCTGGTTTGAATTCTAAAATTTTTGTCACACCGGGGGGGTGGGGGTATGATGTCCCTAAGGCCCCGAAGGGGCCAAAATTTTTTTTTTGCAACACAAACCATTAATATCCAACATATAAAAATTAAATCCCCCAACACATAACAACCAACACATAACAACCATTGACATTAACAACCATCACATAACTACCATTGACATTAATTAACACAACCATTGGGTCCAACATATTTAAATTAAAATCCCCCTTAAACCCCCTTTTGGTTTGGGTGCATATTCACACGGGGGGTGACGTAGGGCAGCGAGAGCCCTCATAATTGTATTTTGCACGCATTTAAATCAACACCATATAGTATTCCGCTTGAAATCTTATAGTATTTTGCTAATCTTGTTATACACACGATCTCGATCTCCCCACGCTCCTCACTCCACCGGCAAGCAAATGGGAATCAAGGTCTTGAACAAAGGAATTTACATCAAAGAAAAATCGCCACCAACAAAGATGAGAAAGGAAAATATGACAATTGATCAGAATCCAAAATCAGCAGCAGATTCCTCTCAAATTGCTTTAAAAATTAATAAAGCAAATATTGAGCATAACAGAACGATGTTAAAAGATAAAGGCAAGGCCCCTCTATTGCCTGCAAAGATAGATTTGCATAGAACACTTTTTGCATTTTAAAAGATTCCGTGAAAGTAACCAAACTGTCCAGGCCCTTACCTACCAAAAGTTCACAGCTTCTCAAACCTAAATCAAAATGGACTCCGATTTGCTCAAAGACCGTGATAAGTTGATGGGAAAGCCTGATGCAGAAGAATTGAATGTGGTTTCATTAATTAAAGAAAAAGGTAATAGTCTCCCCAAGCATATAAATATGCAAGATGCAGCTTCCAAAGTTCAGACTCCTCCAGACTTAAGCACAGATCTCTCAGCTGATCATTCAAATGATCCTGCTGTTGAAATAAATATTCACCCTGAAGACCATGCAGTGGTTAATGATAATCCTAATGATTTGAAGGTCTCAAATTCTTATGCCATTCTGGCACAGATCTCTGAAGATTCTGTTGATGTTCTGATTGATAATCCACCCTCACATATCAGCAGATCCTCACTTGCCATCCCCCAAACCAACTCTCATCCTGTTTTCCCCTCTGATCCTATCATGCTTGCATCTCCTCCATCTGGAATTGTTCATGAAATATCCAAGCCAAATATTGACCTTTTAGACTTATCTCCCACTATTATTCCCCCTCCTTGTGACGTCCCCTACTCGTATACGATGTCCTCACCATATACAACCAGGAGTTCATCCCCCATACCAGCTCCATACTGATACAGGGCCCTCCACAGATCACTGTGACCATCTGGAATCCACAGTGGGGAAGAATGAAGGGGTCATTTTACCCCGCCTCCCCTGGTCTACCTAGTCGCTGAAGCATAAACATACACGCCAAGAATATACATCATATATCCACCTCAAGGGTGGCACATCAACATCCGTGATAGACAAAGATCAAGACAATACAAAAAGAGGTTCCTACCCAAGGCTCGCATTATGTGGATGGACCGACAAGCTTGGGTCTCCAGAGTTCCTTGCGCATTTAATCATGACAATGGATTGGGGCCGGGTATAAGAACATGGCATTGGGTTGTCCACTCCATCCGCCCTCCCCGTGCACACTTTGCGAGTAGGTTGAAGAGTGTTGGGACTGATCAGAGCTCGCCGCACGTGAGCCAAAGGGCTACCCCGGGTTACATCTCCCTGTGCCCGATGGGGCGTGTAGGGATCGCCCCCACCCGAGATCTACATGCTGACCCAAGGCACTAGAGGGCCACCGCCTTATTCGACTTAACCCACCGGAAGGTGAACTCCACCCCACGGTGTCGGAGCCCATGCCTTACCCACACCTCGGCAAGCCATTAGACCTAGTCACTGGATCCCCTGAGAGGCCTTACACACCGTGAGGGGATCACCAACACCTAACCTCGCTCCGAGCCAGCCTAGTCCCTTCACCCACAAACTGTGTGGGGTTCTTGTACACACGTGCCTAAAACTAGTAATGCACTAAGAAGGACTAGCTAGGAGCATCATCTACTAAGCTTTTAAGTCTCTACCCCCCTTCCCAATACAATGAGTCCAATGTAACGCATCCGGCCCATTATATCAACATAATAAATCATAAAGACTAATCTATCTCATAGAATTAGGTTCTTTAGTTAGATCAATCTCGGATCTACTTGGTTGCTATGGGTGATCTAATAGGCTAAACCTATTGGTTCAAGGTCGGAGTAAGGTTTATGCTATTTGATCGACCAAATACCGATCCCCGGTTCACTCCTCTCGATCCGGGCCCATGTCTCCCAGATGCGGTCGGAAGGGCGATCCGACACGCCGGGGCTTTACGCAGATCGCGGGAGTTGGAATCGACTCCGCCGCCGACCCGGAGCTCGGAAGGTCCGGTAGGTGAAAAGGGGAATGTTAGGGTTTGATGCCTTATGTAGGCTATCCGTTAGGTTTTAGGGTTCCCATGACCCTTGGTCTACCTTTTAATGGGTTAAAGGTCTAAAGGCGCTGCGATTGCTAAGGTAGGCGCATTCATTGCAAGTTGCCCCCTAGGGCGCCCTGTTGGTATACGCTTGTACACGCCGACCGACGGCGCGGTACGCTGTTGGCGGCAAAGACGGCAGATAACGCCTTGAGACCGTGATATCGTGATGGAACGCCACATTCTCCCCACCTTGAATTGATGTTGTCCGCTTAAGATCGCGGGTCTCCCCACCTTGGGATCTACTTAACCCGCAATCAACTTCATGCATTTAATCAATGCTTATATACTTATGATTACATTTATACATTTATTAGAATTACCTTAAGGTAATATTTACGTGACATTATTGAACTATTATTTAATCAATTGCTTAATTATTCGTGATGTTATTACAATGACTACTCATAATTATTATATATACTATTATTCTTCGAGGTATTTTTATTTCTTGCAACACTTTAGACAAAATTGTGTTTGTAAGTCTTCAGAGTCCCACCTCCTAGCCCCTTCTGAGCTTCTATTGGCTCTGTGTCACACCACGCTAGTACCATATTTAATTATTTATAAAGTTTGGTTATATGGTGACCACCCCACCTATCTACATGGATGCATGGCTAATCTCCTGCTGTAGGGAAGAGGGGAAGAGGGTGATTCTCCATTATGGTAACCCATGGAGACGGAAGGCCGCATACTTATATGGCTATATGCCACTCATGCCTACACCTTTAGTTGCCCAAGGGGTTTTTGCTACCCTCCCAACGCCATGCCATACCCCCTTTATGTATAAGTGCATGGAGGATAGGTCCTTCCCGTGATATGGGGCGGAAGGCCGATTCCTCCTATCAAAACATATATGGGGCTAGAGGTGCTTTTCCCTATCGCATTCCTCAATGACCTTCTTTTTTTTCGAGGTCGCCTACTCCGTGGGATGTAAGTAGACTTTCCAAGCGGCACCGCTGGTCATGCCTACATTGACATTACACCACGCCCCTAGAGATCACCGTAGTAATCTCATCATCGGTTACAACGCATGCAACCCTTACCTCATAGGTTGCATGCGTAGATTATACCTAACTAGGCAAGCCGTTAATCTACACAAATCGACATGCCCGAGCCCATTTCTTCGGAGATGATTTTGCCGGCCCCATTGCTCCATAAACCGTGGGTACCGCTTTTTCCGTGTCTCTTTAAGTACCCATGTTATGTGTTTTCCACCTAGTGCTTCCACTTGACCAAGTATTGAGGAACTCCGATCTCCTTTGTTTTCTTTGAATGCTTTATCAAGAATTATCTCTCGAACTATTTCCAACCGCTTCCTTCGCTATTTCCAACATCGCTAGTGTCCAGATTTCATCCGGGTTGGGAGTGTGCTTCTTCAAAGAAACTCACGCGGAAGACTTTGTGGATCTTTAAGTGTGCCGGCAAGTCTAACTCAGAGGGATTGGTTACCCACTCTCTTGACTATTTTGAATGGTCCAGCCCACCTTGGAGCAAGTTTCTTGCAATTCCCGGCGTGGAGCTTTCGCCGCTTCACCTTGATCTTGAGCCACACATTGTCGCCAACTTCAAACCGCCGACCGTTTCGATGCTTGTCTACGATGCTCTTTTGATTAATTCCTTGTCGCTAGGAGATATCCATGTATTTTCTACGAAGCCGCCGTGATGTCGCCAAAGATTTGTTGGGAGACTTCCACTTTTGACACGGATTGTGCCAAGTGTCCGAGTTAGGCATTGGTAGTCCGAAGTTGATCATGAACGGCGCATATTTGGGATGATTCTTGCTTGGTGCTATTGTACGCAAAACTCCACCAAGTGAATAAATTCCTCCCACATACCTTGCTTGTTCCGCATATAGTTTCGAGCATGTCTTCCAAAATTCTATTGACACGCCCCGCTTGCCCATCCGTCTGCGGGATGATAGGCCGTGCTCATGGATAGCTTTGTTCCCAATTGTGAAGAGATCCCGCCGTAAGGCGCCGATGAACTTCGGATCTCTGGCCGGAGATAATTTCCCTTGGCATGCCATGAAGTCCGAAAATCTCTTTGGTGAAGAGTTTTGCCGCGTCCATAGCCGTGTCCGTGGTCCCGCAAGGCACAAAATGGGCCATCTTCGACAACTTGTGTCAACCACAACCATCAAAGCATCCTTACCTCTTAATGTTCTTGGCAATCCCGTTATAAAATCCATGCCGACGACCTCCCACTTAGCGCTTGGTACCGCTTAATGGTTCCAAAGCACCCCGAATTCGGGTTGTTCTCGCTTCGCTTGTCGGGCATAGCCGACATTCCTTGATGTGGCGAAGCTATCGCTTCTTCATTCCCCGCCAATAGTAGTCGCTACGCACTTTGAAATATGTCTTCATGAATCCTCGCGCATGGCCAGCTATTGGGTTGTTGTGGGTGTCGTGGAGGATCAACTTTCTTACCCGTGATGATTCCCGCACGCACAACTTGTTCTTATGGTATAGGAGGTTACCTTCCTTTTTAAAGTTTTTGAAGGTTTCCTCTCCTTGTCCGTTTCTCGCTTCCTTGGACAAGCTTGCCCATACTTTTTGAAGTCTTCATCCCTGGCAAGGTTTCTTCTATCTTTTCCCCGAAATCGGCGAAGAGCGCCGAGATTGCATTGCAATGCACTCGTTGTCGGGCGGATGCCTTGAAAGCGATCCGCTACCACATTAAGCTTCCCGGTTTGTAGACTATCTCAAAGTCGTAATCCTCAAGAAATTCCATCCACCTTCTCAGATTGAGATGTGGTTGCCTCGTGATTGAGGATGTGGTTGTCCAATGAATTACCTCCCTAAGAGGTAATGCCTCCGTGATTCTCAATGCTCATTAATCATAGCAGCTCGGTAACGCTGCCAAGGCCATTCATTTTTCTTGAGTCGTGACGCTATTATTACCCGCTTCTTTCTTGCATCAACACCGCACCTGTGGACTATCTTGCTTGCATCCGCTGCCACTAACTTATCCTTTTCTCGGTCCGTGGTCAAGACGGGGCGTTGTCAAGGCTTCCTTCAACAACTCAAATCCCCGCTTGGGCTTTCTTTGAGCCAATGGTCCGCCCAATTTTTACTTTCTCCGCCTTTGTTAAGTCCGGCTGGAGTTGTTATCTTTGCGGTTCTTTCATTTAACTTCCTGTAATACCGCTAGGCCAAGGAAACTTCGACCTCATGGACGCTCTTTGGTGCCGCCATTGATTATCGCTTTCGATCTTGGCGGGTCTGCCGAGATTCCTTCGCTGAAATCACATGACCCGTGTATTCCACCTTCTCGCTATGGCGACACTGGACAACTTGGCATACAACCGATGCCTCCTTAACTTTTCGAAAGCACCTTCCCCCGACGCGGTCGAGCATGCTCTTGAATGGATTTACTATACACCGTATCGTCGCCAAAGAATACTATCACAAAGGTGTCCAAGTATTATTCGAAGATGTCGCTCATGAGTCTCATGAACGTAGCCGGGCGTTGGATAGCCCAAATGGCATTACTTGAATTCATAATGCCCATACCTGGTCCCGAAGCCGCTTTTGTGGATGTCCTCTTCTTTTTATTCGACCGGTGATAACCCGACCTTAGGTCGATCTTGAGAAGACCTTTGCCCCTTGGAGCTGATCCATCAAGTCGCCCGACCGGGGAGTGCGCATTTGTTCTTGATGGTGTGCTTGTTTAACCGTCTGTAATCTATGCACATCTCAAGCTTCCATCCTTCTTCTTGACAAAGAGGATGGGTGCCCCAAATGGTGAGATGCTAGGCCCCGATGAAGCCTAGATTGAGCAACTCTTGTAGCCGCTTCTTCAGCTCGTGGAGTTCATGTGTGGTCATTCTATATGGGGCCTTGCTTGTCGGCTTGGTCCCCGGCTCTAGTGCTATCTCACACTCTACCCCCCGTAAGGAGGAAGTTTCTCGATCTCATCCGAAAGAGATCGTGGAACCCGTGAATCAAGTTGGCGCATTGACTTGGGCAACTTGTCGAGCACCTTGTCTTCCTTGCTTTCTTCCCACTCGGGTTCCTCAATCTCGAAGTTTGAAGATGTATGCTACCTTCTCGCCCCTTATAGATTTGAGCAGCCTTCTTAACGGACATACATTGCATGATGGGGGTAACTTTTTACCGCGGATCTCAATGGCCTTTCCCGCTGGGAAGGTGACCTTCCGCTTCCTCGCAATCGATGATGGCCCCTCGCCGCCCAAGGTACTCCATTCCAACAATCAAGTCGTATTTGCCAATACCCATTACTTCTGCCCCTATCTCGATATTAATCCCCGGTAAGTCAATGTCAAGTTGATTCTCTTCCCCAACAGATGTCTTATTGTTCGCTTGCCAAGATTACGGGCCTTGGTTTGACTTTAGGGGTTTCAGCCATCATTTCAACCATCCTTGGGATGGGTTATGGCTACTTCCCGAGTCTATCAAGACTATGAAGGATTTGGCCTTTGCCTTCCCTACCGTGGTGATTACCTTATACCGGGTCCCTCGCCTGTTTCAGATCTATGGCAAAGAAAGATGTGGCACTCACCTTGAATGTAATGCCTCCTCGCCGCCCTCGCTCGACGGAGTGTCCCATCCGCCCAACTCTCGCAGAAGGCCGAGCTCATAACAAATGGGCAGTTCGGCTGCTCGGGGCCTCGTTGGAAACATCCGGGGCAGCCGCTTTTCCATGCATTCCTCGCCTTTTCTCCTGGGTAACGCCGTAGGAAGGACCGCATCGCTGGTGCAATTGACCCTTCCCGCTTGTCTTTGAAGGACACCGCTTCTTTCCCTGTTTCCCCGGTTGCCATTGTATGGGGACTTTGTCGGGCTTGGGCTGGCTGCCCTAGGATCAGAAGCCTCGCTGTTTTCCTCTATCTTGATAGTATGGTCGCTCTCGCGGCGCGCTCATGGCCCATCCTTGCAAACCAATTGCCTTGACTCCGCTTCAGGACACCGTTTCGTCTATTGCCCGCACGAAGTTTCCTCGAAGTTCCTCGCTCAGCCCTTTCTATGTGTTTTTTCACTGCTTTCGCCGCTTCGCACATATAGCCTTAGTCTCATAAACTCTTTCTGTACTTCTCAGACCGTTTTGTACCCCCGCCGCAACCAGAGAACTCACGATCATATTTGACTTGTGTTCCCGAGGGACATAGTGTTCTTGAAAGCTTTTTGAGAACTTCTTGAAAGCTGCACGCGCCCCCGCCAACCCATGGCTTTTTGCATAGCCTTTCCACCATATCCAGGGGTTCTTTTAGGTTGGCTGCCGCTACCCTCGCTTTTGTTTTTGTCCTTCATGCCATAGGCATTGCGCATATTCACTCATCTCGCCCAGCCATGCCTCCGCTTCAAGGCCGGACTGTTCTCGCCCGGAGAATTGTTCGAAATTTCCGGCTTTCCACACATTACCCAAAGGCCGAGTCCACCTTCCTTCTGGTAATCGAGATCTTATTGTCCTTTCTCCGCCGCCGCCTCTACGGTCCGCTACCGCCTGCTCTTTTTTCGATTTAGAGTCCGAGGTCGAGCTTGATTCGGAGGTCTCTGTGCTGGGGGACCTCCTTTCTTTCCTCCTCTTGTCTTTTCCCGATTTTTGGGTGTCGCTTAGGCCCTGGATGATGCTTGGGCTGCTAGTAGGGCCTTTATCCGTCCAGCTCCATTCAAGATTCAAGGACATCTCCTCTTCTGGGGGTCATGGGACCATATCCTTCGAAGAGGTTCCTGGGGATGGGTTGCCTGTCAGGAGTCTCTTCGTCCATGTTGGGCCTCCTGTTTTGTTCGACCGTTCGTTGTTCCCTATCTGCACACACAGTTGGTTATGGTTGTCGGGTTAGTTTTGTTTGTTTCACAGATTATAATGTTGTTGGTATAGTTATGGACAAAATATATCAACAAAACATTAAAAAAAATGCAAAGGAAGTTATATTCATATTATATAATATGTTTACTACAAAAAGATTTCCTGGGCCTCAAGATTGCTAACTATTCTTGATGCCGCCTCAGAGGGATGGATTATCCTCTAGGAACTTTTTCACTTGGGCTGTTCCCACCGAGTGACCCAAGTTCCTAAGGACGCTATCGAGGATCCACCCAGCAAGGCTCTCGCCAATTTTCTATTCTCAAGGCCGGAGGTGTAGGTCAAGTTACCGCTAGCCTTCCTTTGCCGCCTGTAAGGTATGGCAAAGTCGAAAACATCGAAAAGCACGCTTCTTCTTCACCAGATGGCATACTCGGTGTTGAGGGGCAACCATGCCGACCAAATCGAGAGCTAATTAGCATCGACACTCTTCCTCGCCTCGGGGTGAATTTATGTGAATTACCGCTATTCTTCCATCCATCGCCAGTGGAAGGAATACCAAGAACGCACTGCCGCTATGCAGACTGCCTTCGCCACTCAAGTATCCAGCCAGGCCTCGCTTGCAAAATCATCAACCTCCACCGTGGTGAGTTCCCTATAGTCCCCCGATCAGAAGTCGAAGCCCTCCCGAGGTCCTAATTTGCCTTTTCTCCCCGGGAGGTGTTGCCAAGAGCTTGCCGTTAGGATGTTCGAGGTCACGAGCGATCCCCACTGCTCCTAGAGGCAAGGGAACTCTTCCTCCGTTGGTAGTCTATTCAAGGGGCCTTGTCTCCGCTTCCATCATCTCCGCCCGATGCCGGGCCAGAGGCTTGGATGCCTAAGTCGACTCTCCCGTAAGTGTCGGCTTCCCCTTATTTGGAGGGAAGTCGATGCTCCTCTGACGATGAAGTCGCCCGTGTCCGCTCTTCGGAGTTGGTGCAAAGAACTCTTCAGGTCCTGCTCCCTTTCCCCTCGCAGACCGAGGTTTTGATGTCGCCGAGGAGCAAAAAAATTATTCGCCTTTTGACAATGATGGGGCTAGGCTTGTGATGCCTAACCCAAGGGGGCGCGACTTCTAAGAGTTTGCCGCCCTTTCAAAGTCTTGCCACTCTTGTTCTCGCTTGTCGCCGCCTTCCGCCGGGTCGAAAGCTCGACATAGTCTTCCTCCTCCTCCGATTCCTGCTTCCCCGAAGTCCTCCTCTTCTTTTCCTTCATGCTCCCCGCTCATACCGCGAAGGAGCCGCTGTTCTCGCCGCTATGGCTAATGGGTCCACGCCCATGGGGAATGGAGGTTCCCCCCCACTGTGTTCTCGCACGATGGGTGAGAAAAATTGCCAAGGCAGTGTTGAAAGAGAAATATTTGGTCCTATTAACGCTAGGACCATTGGCTAAAAAAAGGCCAGGCCTTGTTTGTCAAGTATTTGGCAATGTTTGGAACATCACCTAAAGTTGTTTTGTGGGATTGCCTAGGAACAAAGTACCCTATGCAAGGTGGGAGCCGCGACTAGTGCCGGTTCTACCCTAGCTTGGAATTCGTGACAGACTCCCCATCAGAAGTCGGGTTGCGCGGCAAGAGTTGCTTGACATCTACCTCCTTCCTCAAGACATGGAAAATTTGTTCGATGTCGGCCTCGGCAAAGATGAGCTACCGGGCGCTATACCATCTGCGGAAATCAGAGGTTGCCATTGGTTAAATGCGAAAGAGGGTATCAAACGGTTGCAAGAGCGCTCAGGGGAGCTGGAAAATCGGCTAAGGAGGCAGGAGCAAACTTGTAGGGTGCCTTGTGTGAAATGAGGGACCTATTTATAGAAAAGGGGAAAACCCTAATTTTTGGATGACTTGAAAAATCTCTGGGGTTGGGCAATTCTAGTCTATACTGAGGTCAAAATGGGAATTTGAAGACTATTTCCAGTGTTTGAGCGTGGCTGGATTACCTAAAAGATGCTATACAACAGGTTGGGAATCATTCGGGCAAGTTTTGGTGAAGAAATTCACAGCTTGCACCTCGCTCAAAAACTAAAGTTTAGTTTCTTGACCAGGCGCGAGCTGTGAGACATCAGTCTCATTTTGATCAAAACATGTCCAATTTGGATAAACTAAGGGTGTAAGGATGATGGGCTCATCAAATCAGGTAGAATCGACCCCTTGTTTGGTCGATTTGGAGCTGTTTTGGGCGAAGTTTTAAGGTTCATAGTTTTATGCCGCTTCAAAAACTAAAGTTTAGTTTTTAGTCCAGCGCTGAAATGTGGAGACATCACGCCGCTCGCCTACAATTGTCCTATTTTACCAAAATAAAGCTAAAACTTGCTAACTTATCCTAATTAAGCAAGTTCAGACAATTAAAGCACTCAAAATTGTTCTATTATCACAAAAATTTTTCGATTATTTACAAAAAGTTTAGGGGCATTCTCCCTTGATGTGAGTAGCAAGTTGCATGTCTTGCCTCATTAAAGTCACTGCCCGCATGGACAAGGTAAGCTGTTGAGTCTTCAAAATGTCGCGACTATCTTCGCCACCGCCTCCCCGGAGTGCGAGTAGCATCTCATCTCGCGGACCCTCAGAGTCCGGCCCTAAAATCCTCGTGATCACTTCTCTAACTAGCCGAGCAAAGGGGGCGCTGGGAATCAGAGGCAGAAGCGCGGCTGAAGTGCCTAATCTCCCCGTAGTGCTTCTTTGCTCGAGCCGCTTCTTTGTGAGCTTCTTCTCAGGTGTGCTTTTTCGGGACCTTGGGCTTGGGTGGTGGCGGTCTTAGGGTCTGCCGCTTGGTTGGGTGTCCTCTCCTTCGATGGCCCCCACCCCGTTCTCGTAGTACTTGTCATATGCCTCCCAATCCTTCATGTAGGCATTGTGCTCCCCGTGATCTTACGCTCATAGATCTTTACGGGTCCGGCGGACGAGGGACTCTCGGGCAGGCCGGGTTGCTTCTTCCGGTCCCATTTCGTAAGTAAGGAGGGGTTTCTTCACTGGTGGTCCGGGTGCTCCTCCTCCTGCACTACTTGCTCGGGCCACTGCTCAACCTGCTGGGGTTTGGAGGGGCCTGCCCCTCGTTGGGGTTAAGTTCGGCCGATCCCCTCCGAGGGGTTTGGGGATGATCGGGTGGCCGCTCGCTGATGGTGTGATCTTCGGGTTGGGCTTTTTCACCACCATGGGGACGCCCTTGAACTTCCTTGGGCTCCCCACCCATTTCCCTTTCTTCTTTGAGCTCCTACCATTTCTTTTCTTCTTCCTCTTCCTTTTCTCTTTTTTCTTTCCCGCTGGCTGCTCATATTCTCGGATAAACCGAAATGGCGTCTGGTTCTCCGCCGGGTTCTAGTCTCGGCTTTGTTTGCCTGTGGTAAGCCTTTGTTCGCCTTTTCCCGATGTGGCGCCCTCCTTCCTTCTTCGATCTCGCCCCCGATCCGGTTCTTCTTCCTCGCCATGGATCTCGCGTTTATTCTCCTCGTATACCTCCCCTTGTCTCCCGCCCATGGAGGTTGGTATGTGGTTTCATCTTTGTTCACCACGCATTGAAAAAAATATCAATCGCATCGGATGTATCGCTTCCTTTTCCGATGCTCTCCTCACTTGAGATGATCGACCTTCCTTTCCTGAGCCTCGCGAAGCATCTGCCGACAAGATCGGCGCCTGTGGCGCTGGTAGCTTCGCTCAATGAGGTTTTGGCGGTCTGTTTGCTCCGCCATGTTTCACTTGATCGTGAATCGGATCTCGGCGTTAAAGATCGCCTTAGGGAGCGAGAGCTGGTTTCTAAGGCGGAATGTTCAAATAAGGGGGTCTACTTCTATTTATAGCTTGGCAAATTTTTAGGTCAAACTTCAAGTTGTTCTATTTAACATGCTAAGATACCTATTTAGTTAAAACTTACACTTATTTCAGACTTTTCCTATTTATTGTTCATTGTGTCGCGGCCGCCAAAAACTAAAGTTTAGTTTTTAGTCCAGCGCCGAAATGTGGAGATCTCACACAAGTTTAAGTAATTTAAGTAATCTAATCATGCTATTCTTATTAATTCCTATCTTAGAATTAGCTTTTACCATATTAGTTTTCTCAAATTCATCATGTTTAATGATTTTGTTTCGATGTTCACAAATTTTTTGCGCCAAAAAACTAAAGTTTAGTTTTTGACCAGCGCTGAAATGCGGAGACCACCTCACTTGAAGATTTTTTTTTTTTTTTTTTTTTTTTTCTTTTAGTCTTATTAAGTTCCAATTCACTTAATTGTTACTAGCTTAGCATAAACTACAAAAATGAGAAAAAAAAAAATTTCCCACTTTTCGAGGCTTAAGGATCCTATCAAGTTAGTGTACTGTGGAGTATGGCCGCTGCTTTGCTCTTGGTCTCCAAGAACATAGCTCGATACCACGGCGGACGCCCCTCCTCAGATAATGATGTCCTCACCAGATACAACCAGGAGTTCATCCCCTATACCAGCTCCATATCGATACATGTAGCCTCCACGCATCATCGCGGACCATCCTGAATCCACAAATGGGGAAGAATGAAGGGGTCATTTTACCCCGCCTCCCTGGGTCTACCTAGCCGCGAAGCCGCAAAACATATACGCCAAGAACATACATCATATATCCACCTCAAGGGTGGCACATCAACATCCGTGATAGACAAAGATCAAGACAATACAAAAGAGGTTCCTACCCAAGGCTCGCATAATGTGGATGGACTCGACAAGCTTGGGTCTCCGTGAGTTCCTTGCGCATTTAATCATGACAATGGATTGGGCTGGCATAAGAACATGGCATTGGGTTGTCCACTCCATCCGCCCTCCCCTATGCACACTTTGCGCAGTAGGTTGAAGAGTGTTGGGACCTCGATCAGAAGCTCCTCCGCACGTGAGCCAAAGGGGCTACTCCCCGGGTTACATCTCCCCAGCCCGGATGGGGGGGTGTAGGGATCGCCCCACCCGAGATCTACATGTCGACCTGGCATGTACTAGAGGGCCACCGCCTTATTCGACTTAACCCATCGGAAGGTGAACTCCACCCCACGGGTGTCGAGCCCATGCCTTACCCACACCTCAAGGGCAAGCCATTAGACCTAGTCACCGATCCCCCCAGAGGCCTTACACACCGAGGGATGGGGCCAACACCTAACCTCGCTCGAGCCAGCCTAGTCCCTTCACCCACAACCGTGGGGTTCTTAAAACACAATGTGCCTAAAAACTAGTAATGCACTAAGAGGGACTAGCTAGGAGCATCATCTACTAAGCTTTTAAGTCTCTACCCCTTCCCAATACAATGAGTCCAATGTAATGCATCCGGCCCATCATATCAACATAATAAATCATAAAGACTAATCTATCTCATAGAATTAGGTTCTTTAGTTAGATCAATCTCTGGATCTACTTGGCTGCTGCTATGGGCGATCTAATAGGCTAAAACCCACCGGTTCAAGGTCGGAGTAAGGTTTATGCTATTTGATCGACCAAATACCTGATCCCCGGTTCACTCCTCTCGATCCCGGCGCCCATGTCTCCGAGATGCGGTCGAAGGGCGATCCCACATGCCGGGGCGACGGGCGCATCGTGGAGTTGGAATCAACCTGTGCGCCAACCTGAGCTCCTGGAAGGTCCAGAGGTGAAAAGGGGAATGTTAGGGTTTGATGCCTTATGTAGGCTATCGCTAGGTTTTAGGGTTCCCATGACCCTTGGTCTACCTTTTAATGGGTTAAAGGTCTAAAGGTGCGCCGTGATTGCTAAGGTAAGCACCATTGCAAGTTGCCCCTAGGGCGCCCTGTTTGGTATACGCCGGTACACGCCGATCGATCTACGATACGCTGGTATGGCGCAAAGACGGTATAATGCCTTGAGACCGTGATATCGATCGAACGTCACACTCCTCAACATGGTACCATTTCACCTGAGATAGCTTCACAACTTCAGGAATTGATTGCAGTGTCAGAAATGCCATCAGGAACTCTTGGACAAGTGTCAGATGTAGTAAAGGTCAGTAATGATTACAGTGCCAAAGACATATCAACCTGCTGGGAACAAACTCTGTTAAATGATGATGCTCAGGAAACAACAGTTATTCCAACAATGGATGTTCAGAACAATGTGCAAATGTCAACAATAAATGTTATACAACAGGTTGAACTTGCAGATGCTGCACAACTCGACCAAGACATTCCAGGCAAGATCTTTCCACTGTAAACTCTAAGTTTGTTTCTTTAACTAATAATAATGAAAGAGACAACCTGAATGATATTTCTATTAACTCCATCTACACTGCTTCAACAAACTCAGCTGACATAGACTGCTGCAAATCTAAATTTTGGATGTGCCCTCATCATGATAATTCTTCTGAGGGAAAAAATTCTGTAGACACAACCTCTGATGACACTGATTCTGACAAGGAGAATGCTCTCAAAAATACCCTTGCTGATAACATTTCCTGGGATGATGATGCTTTCCTTACACCTCATCACAATTCCTCTGACACTCCCAAATCTAAAGGCAAGAAAGCAAAGAAAAAGACTATTCTCAAGACTCTCAAGATTCTCGCAGCAAAGAAACACCAGTCGAGATCTAGGAAACATTGTTAATTACCTTATCCTTTGCTGCTGCTATCCTCCTCACCATGAAGATTCTAAGCTGGAATCTCAGAGGAATAAAAGGCCCCCTGAAGAGAAGAAGGGCAATTTCTCAAATTAGAAATTATGATGCTGACATTATCCTTCTCCAGGAGCTTAGACTCCCAAATTTTGAATGTTCAAACCTGGCTGATTGGATTGGCCCTGGATTCTCCTCGATTTGGATTGAAGCTACCGGGCACCTCCGAGGTCTCAGATCATTTGGAAACATCTTGATCATAGCCTGATCTATAACAGCTCCCTCGCCAAACTTGGCAACTGCTATTCTAAATAATGACTTCACTTTGGAGTCATTAACATCTATGCCTCTATAGATTCTAGGATCGATCTACTACTTGGCCTATTATAAACAATTGGCTAACATCTCAAACTTGTGAAACCTGGATCATGGCTGGTGACTTCAACAACACTCCCACTTGGGATACGAAAATTGGTAGAGATTTGAATATGTCCACAGATGAGAGAACTCATTGGGACCATCCGCTAGACAGGCATTTTTTACAACATATTCCTTCCTCCACTTCTGCCTACTCTTGGTCAAATAAACAAGATGGGAACAATAGGGTTTACTGTGCACTGGACAGATACTACATCAATAACATTCATAATGATTTTTGGGACAACTGCTTTGTCTATAGTGATGAATGTACCTCCATCTCTTACCACCAGCTTTAGTTTCTTATCACTAAACATACGCTCACTATTAAGAGACATGGAAATACTCCCTTCAAGCTAAGCTGCTCCCTTCTTGACTCTGACATCTTCTGTAGAGATTTTACTGCATTTTTACAACTCTCTTCCGAGAGTTAGATCTACAAATTCTATGAGATCATTCTATTCTAATCTAAAGGAGTCTAAGTCCTGGATTAAGCAGTGGGCAAAACACCTTCATGACAGCAAGGTTGCTGAAAAAAGAGTTTATTTAGAAGAAATGAAAGAAGTTAGACTGAAACTCCAACATGACCCTCTTAACATTGACCTTCACTGGCAAGAAGGGAACCTTGAGATGAGCATTAAAACCATTGAAGAGCTAGAGGCCAAAGGCTCATCAATTAGATGTAAGCTCAAATATTTCTCAAAAAATGGACCATGGTAACTCGAAATTCTTCTATAGGGTGGCTAGATCCAGACTTTTAAAAAGTCAGCTTTCCTCTATCATGGATGATAATGGTAATAATCTAGAGGATCAAAAAGAAATATCCAATTACTTCTGCTCCAAATATGCAAATATCTTCACTCATCCTTCAGACACCCCTATGCAATCTGCTAGTGCCAATTCCTTCACTGATTTGATTAATGATAACAACCTATACAGTGATAGAATTATGTCTCATGATTTAGAGACCACCCCTTCTATGGAGGAAATTCTTTCAACTCTCAAAAGCTTAGCCAAAGGGAAAAGCCTTGGTCCTGATGGCTTGCCTCCTGAATTCTACATCAAATTCTGGGACATTATTAAAAATGATCTTATGTTGATGATCAAAGGTTTCTGGAACTCGAATCACTTGCACCCTGCTCTTTCTGCTGGCCTTATTTCCTTAATTCCAAAGGTGGACAATCCTCAATCTTTCTCTGATTGGAGGCCTATTTCTTTGACAAATTCTACTTACAAGATCTGTGCTAAAATCATTGCAAACAGGGTCAAGTCTCACCTTCAAGAGGTCATTAGTTCCAACCAATCTGCTTTCCTTCCTAATAGATACATCCTTGATAATTATATTGCTGCCATGGAAGGGATGCACTGGAACAAATTGACCAATCAGAACTGCATCTTGTTGAAGCTGGATTTTTCAAAAGCTTTTGACATGGTTAGATGGGACTTTCTTCAATTCTCTCTCAAGAAGTTAGGATTTACTGATAAGATCATTAAGCTTATTATGGGGCTAAATTCCAGATCTCAATCTACTGTTCTTGTTAATGGATCCCCTGGTTTTTTCTTCCCACTGGCTCGAGGTGTCAGACAAGGGTGCCCATTTGCCCCCTACCTATTTCTAGCAGTTGCAGAGATGCTAACCAGAGTTATCTCTCACCTTCAAACTAGTGGACAAATTACCGGCATAACTCTCCCTGACAACAACACAACCGCAATTTCCAAGATGATGATGATTCTTTCAGTTTTCTCAAAAAATGATTCAACTATCATTGACACTTTCCCGCTGACCATTCATAATTTTGGAGTCGCCTCTCGATTCACTTAAACAGAACAAATGCATTATCATTTGGTGATTTGGATAATCGATAGTATTGCAGAATTAAATGTATGAAGGCTATTGAAACTACAAATCTCCTAGGTATGCCTTTTGTCACTCAATCCTAGTCTTAAAGGTCTTTGACTCCCATTGTTGAAAAGATAAGAAAGAAGCTTGGCAATTATGGCAACCGCCTTTCTTTGGTGGAAGAACCATAATTGCAAACTCGCTATTGCAGCCTCCCACATCTACTTCTCCTCCAAGACTTTTGCTCCTAAATGTATCTATCATTAGATTGAAAGGATAGTCAGAAATTTCATTTGGGGAAGCACCACATGGTCAATTGGACTTCAATTACCGTGTAAACAAAATTCAAGGTGGTCTTGGCTGCAAGAATCTAATTTTACAAAGCTATGCTCTGGCAGCAAATATATCCGAAATCTTTGTTCATGAACAATAATCCAAGCTTCCATATTCATCAATCATCGGGCTTTCTTGTAGCCATCCTAAAAAGCATGCTTCTATCTCTCATAGCTTGCCCTTCTCAGCCTTTTACATTTTTGCAACCCGCCTTCTTCTATCTCCTCTCATGAGAAACATGATTGTGGCCTGAATAAGGTTCATTTGACTTTCGAAAGCACTCTAAGTTGGAGAACAACCACCTCAACACGCAGTATTTTTGGAACTCTAACCTATCTAGAAACAACTCTACCCTCCGCTATCGACATTATAAGTTGTATAAGAAATGGAAAGAATGCAATGTGCTTAATCTTGGAGATCTATGGGATCAGACAAGATGGATCTCATGGACCAATATGAAGCATAAGATCAGAGGTACTTCATCTGACAAGATTCTTTTCAAATATATAATGCGTATAGTCGCAGATTTTAAATCTCAATGATAATCCCATTATTAATGATTGGAATCTTATGGAGAAACCCACCTACAGTGTCTCAAAGGTCTACAAATGCCTAAATAAGCCTACTATACCTTCAAAGGCTAAAGTGTACTGGGGATTCTCGGATGACACTCAAACTAGGCTTTTCACAAACATTTGGCATTCTTATCTGCCCAAAATTTCATATATATATTTTATTTGGCTTATTGCAAATAAAAGTGTGCCAAACCTGGAAATGATATCCAGGCATTCAAATCAAACTGCCAACTCTTTGAACTCTAATTGCCCCCTAGGTTGTGGATATGCAGAAACTCTTGAACACATTTTTGGGTGTGCAAAACTTACTCCTTTTTTGTTGTGGTTTGAAAATTCTTTCAACATTGTTTGCCCTGCTATCCTGTTGGATTTTATAATGAATGATGATGCTTTTAAAAATTCTCTTTGTTTTATTGCATTGTGGAATGTATGGAAGCATAGAAACAGATGTCATTATGGAGGCAAAAATTTATCTACACAGTGGATAAAAACACAGGTTATGTATGACATTGAATTGACTGCAATTAGTCAAATGCATTTAGATGAAGATTCTGTAGACAATAAATGGCATATTATTGGTAATTTCATAGGCCATCATCGTCTGTTTAAATTACACTGTAATGCCACTCCTACTAACATTGAATGTCTTTCTGCTAGACTACATGATGAGCCTTAGCAGAGATTTCGTCACGTCTGTTGAGCCAGCTGAATACAGACTTTTCCCAGGGCAGAGATTAGTGCATGACATTCAGTATACAGAGGATGATATGTGGAGAGGCCTAGTCAGAGGCGTTACAGATATTGATATACCAGATATCCATGATCATGAAATAGATTGGGCCATAGAATTTTGCAGGAGCACTTACCTAATGGTGCAGTTATGGTGGTTCATGGAAAGCAACAGCAGAAGAATGACAGACTAGCAATTTCAGTACTACAGAGAATGCTACTATCATCACAGATGCTTGGCAGATGCCTATGGCACTTTGATCATACTGATGTCCACAACCAACTCTGACACCTTGATTCAAGAGCTAAACTGGGGAAATGGAAACACTCTGATTCTGCAGCCACACTTCCAAGCCAACCATGACTACCTTCACACTCATCAATTTCAACCAAATCCTTAGATAATTCCCCATCCTTGCACCACACTATTCTTATCTCAACTTTCCACCTGTTTTACATTCTCACTGCTGCAGCAACATCAACAGGATTTACAGGATTTTGTCATCAGAATGCTACCTCAAATCCACTTGAGGAATTTTGATTCAATGATGGTTCAACTCAGGAACAACACTACAGGTTCACAGCCTCTCATAAGGCTGATCTCTACTTCAAATTTTCAAAATATTCAGACTACTTCTGCTATAGCCATAGCACATCTTTCATATATGTTAATTAATCTTGCATGTTTTATTCTGGGTGGCCAATTTTATGGCTCACTTAACTTCTTGTACCTTTTTCTATAATTAATGAAAAAAACCCCATTCTCTCAAAAAAAAAAAAAAAGAATACTTTTTTTTTTTTTTTGGGAGTCAAGGTGGGATTTATATTCATACTAAAATCTTAAATACATATAGGGTATACCATAGATGGCATACGTATAATAAAAATTGCACATTCCTAATAATAGGAGTTGTGCTATCAGCCAGATCTAAGTCTGATCTATCCAAAATTCAAAATTATTATGACTAGACATAGATTAGCAGTTTCAGATGTAGAGCAGTATAGATCATTGTGCCTCGATCAGATCTTGGATGGTAAGATCCTGGACAGACCTGCGGCCTAAAATATTGAGAACTAGATCGAGCTTATCCACTGAATTCCAGAAGTCCAAAGAATAGGAGGACATGAGCCTCTTTTTTCGGCCGCCATTTATGAAACAGTTCATGAAATATGGTCAAGATTGTTTGTTCTCCATACTCGTGCTTCTTCAAGATTTTCTTCAATGCGTAAGCATGGATAAGCTCCCTCGCTTCACCGGATGAAAATTTCTTCTTCTTCTATACCCGAAGATTGGCATCTTCACTTTCTCGAAGTCTTCGCGAACTCCCATTCCCCTGCCGCCAGCCCCACCCGCTGAGTCTCTTCATAGCATCCAGGCAAACACATCATCATCAACGCTAGATTGAGAATAAAGAATTCATAATTACCCCGAATCGCCAAAGGCATTCCAGCCTCAGATCATAATTTTTCCTTTCGTGGATTTATGTGCTATCGCTGAAAGTTAGCCAAGTCCGCAAGAAAAGTTTGCTTGAGCCAAATGAGATTGGGATTTTTGTTTTCCATTGCCACTGCTCCTCGTGGTTTCCAAATTGCCTAGCAGCCTAATGACCTTGTAGTACATTGGATTCTATTATCTCAGATTCGTAAATTCTATAAGGCCACGTTTCTCCAATTGTCGCCTTGTTGATCCGAGAAGTCTAATTCCAAAACTCGATACAAATTGACACCGGAATACATGGTTAGATGTTTCGCTTCCCACATCCCATTGGACACATCTTTGAGACCTTTGATCCATCTTATGTCTTTTGAAGTTTGTCTGTCACCGATGTAATATGATCCACCAATGCCTTTATTTTGTTTGCAAAAGTAATTTTTCCACCCTTTTTGCAAATTGTCGCTAGTCGTTCTTCTTCACAATTCCATAATAAAGTAGCCTTTGAAGGTTTATGGCTAATCGCTGTAATCGTAGAGATTGCTTTGACCGAGTAAACTTCATCGCCTTTAGCCGCCAATCGATTGGTGGTACTTTGCCAAACCATCAATTTGTCCGACTTTCTCCATAACCGCCTTTGTATATCTTTCTATCCATCCGCGGATCCTTTTGTCAACTCAGCCCATCAAGCTTCCCAATTTTTCCAACCTTTTGTCTCATCCCAAAGGTCACCTATCTTTCTTATTCCAAACCGATTCCATCGAGATATATTTCGAGGGTGTCCGAGGGCTAAGCAGTCATTGTCACTATTTAAAAACCCTGGATGCCAGAAGAAATTTATATCTTTCGATCTTGTATCCAATATGGGAGGTTTATAACATAGTGCAGCCAAGTTCCAGGCCTGAAACATCCTTCTCAAAATGGGAGATGTATTTGGGCAAGGGTTAAATTGGAAATAGGCGTAGTCCGGTAATTGGTGTCTTATAACGTGACTACCCACGTGATAAGATTCATTGATCCAATACCTCACCGCCGAAAGGTGTGATGTTGATTTATGCTGAATGGCCCTCCAAATCATCTTAGTAGCCAAAGCTTGTGCTTGCAAGAACAGATCCTTGCACCCCATCCCTCCTTCTTTCCTAGACTTGGTCAGGTCATCCCAAGCCACCTTATGTGTACCTTGCCAGATGAATTTCCTAATTGCTGCTTCTATCTTCCCATATGATGCTTTATCCCCTATAATTGCAGAGGAGAAGTACACATGAGTACTTCCACTACAAAGATTGGCTATCTGAATCGCCAAACCCAATGATAAAGAAGAAGAGTATGATCCAAGTTTCTTTTTGATCCGAAGTCACTATTGGATCCCAAAGTCCTTTGAGAGAAGAGTTTAATGCCGAGGTATGCCTAGTATTATCGCATCAAAGATCCTTGCCAAGCACCTTAATTCCTTTTGCATCACCTTATCTTCGTGATTCCAATATAATTGCACATTTATTTCTCGCTCGTATATACCCGTGATACCTTACCAAAATTTTCCATTGCTAACAAAAGTTTTGAGACTTTCTCCATCCTTCTTCAAAAAGACAAACGTGGTCATCAAGATATTGCATTATTGAAAAGGTACCTTCCTCCCGGTAGTTGCAATGACCAATTTCTCCTTTATCCCAAGATCTTTATTACCGCTTTGTCAAAACTTCGCTACAATCAAAAAGAGGTAGGGGGCAAGAGGACACCCTTGCCTAACTCTTCTCCTGCAGGGAAAGTTATCAGTGGATGATCCATTTATGATTAGGGCTGAGGCAGCTGTTGTATTGAATCCAAACACTTTTTGATAGACCTTTTCAGACAAACCTAAGTGTGCCATTGCTTTCTCCAAAAATTGCCAGCTTATTGTATCATATGCCCTCCTGAAATCCAGCTTGAGCAGCAAACATTCTTGTTTAGACAACTTGTTCCAATGGAGACCTTCAACAGCTCCAATGTAGTTGTCCAATATATTCCTTTGAGGGAGAAAAGCAGATTGACATGGGTTGATCACATGAATAAGACTGGACTTCAAATTGTTATTAAGATCTTAGCTAACACCTTGTAGGTAGTGTTAGTCAAAGAAATAGGTCTCCAATCTCCTATGTTTATGGGTCCACTTACTTTAGGAATCAAAGTAATATGGCCAGATTGATAGTGTGGTGAAGATATCTAGCTTGCCATGCTTCCCTAATGAAAGTTATGAGGTCATCTTTCATAATTTTCCAAAACTCCATATAGAACCTAAGTTGGAAGCCATCCGACTCGGGCTCTTATCATGTGCCATTGACTTTAACGCTTTCTCAGATTCCTTCTTCTCTGTGTGTTTTTAACATATCTTCATCTATGATTTCTGGTTCATCAAGCAGATCTTTAAAAAGTCATCAATTACTTTACTATCCACCCCATAATTGATGAACGAGCTTGGTATTCTTTTATGGAAGTATTTTCAGATCTCGATTGGGAGACCAAACATTCTCCTTGCTCATTTGTCACCTGTGATAATTCCATTGTTTAAAATTCTACTTTTTGTGTCCTGAAAAAAAACTAGATCCCGTGATCATCCATTTCATTCAGATATTTGCATCCGCTCCTAATTGCAAGCTTTTTGCCTCTTCCTCTTCAATTTTCTTTTGACTTTTACTTCCAAGTCCGCTTTTTCCCCGCCAGCCTTTTGTTATTCTTGTCCCGGAATAGCAATTTCTTATCTCCCCATTTCCTCATATATCTTCTGCTTTTTCTTCTTCCCTGCTCCACTTTTTTCCCCAACTTTACCCATTCCTTAACTTTCCTAAGTTTGTGGATGAAGGATTTCATTGACCGAAAGTGAGTGGAACTTTGGGGAGCTGATTATAAAACACCGTGAAATTCCTCACGTAACCTTTTATTTTGAAGCATCCAAAGTTGTTAAATTTGAAGGGAGTCTTTATTCCCCCTTTCTCGTGGATCGCCATATTCTCCGTGAATTGAGGATAATGGTCTGAAATAGAATTTCCAACATCACAAGAAGTAATAAGGTTATCCCAATCAATCGATCATTGTTGCAAAGATAAAAACTGCCTAACAAAACAAGATGTTCTTCGCTTCCTTTCCTTTTATTACTCCAAGAATACCTGATATGATGAGGATGGAGGAATGTATACAAAGTTAGTCATCAACTTATCCAAGCCGCCTTTTCTCCTTTTGACATATTTAACTGCTTGCCAAGTTTCTGGTCCCAAGCTTTGGTGTGTTGTTGTAATCTCCAACCAAGAGCCAATTCTTGGTTTGGTGAGCTCGGATCCAAGCATCTATTTGTTCCCATTGTTCTTTTCTCTCTCTGAGTCGGGCCGAGGCATATACATTGATTACACCAATAACATTATCGCTCTTCTTCAAAATAATAGCCCCACCCGCCATTATCATGTTTATATTTTCCTTCACATGTAAATCCTCCGTGTCATACATATGCCTCCCTTGGTACCATCCGGCCGGGGTCCACACAGAGTCTCCATTAGGTATGATCCACTTGCCCAAATTTGAAGCCTCCCAAATTCAGGCTCTATGTTCCCTCACTAAGACGATGTTCCGCTTTTCATTTCTTAGTGCAATTAAGGCCCTTTTCCTTTCGTGAGGACCTTTTGATACCTCTTAAATTCCGTGTTGTGATTCTCATTGGGCACCTATTCTTTTCTGCCTTTGACTTCTCAAGTTCAAGGCAGCTTGCTTTGAGAAGTGGACCACCTTAACTCCTTTTTTTTCCTAGTGTGTGGGTGTAAACTTCTCTTGTTCACCCTCCCTACCATATTCTCGCGGTCCACTATTGATCTCGCATAATATTTTTCTAGATGGGCTTATTGGCCTACTATTCATCGCTGAATTAGTTACCGCACCATCTAGCACGAAATGGTCGTGGGCTCCTTTGATTTATTTTCTCGCAATTCGGGTCATCCGCACTTTCCTCCTTCCCCTCGGTGTGAAAAAGATCTCTCCTTCCTTGTCTTTAATCCGCTTTTTCCTTTACTTCGCTGAGGTTTTTGTTAGATGGACTTAATGGCCTATTGTACTCAATTTCCGTGCCATCTAATGTGGGTTGCCTGTGGACTTATTAGCCTATTACCTCAATTTCTGTGTCCCCCGGGAAGTTAGTAATTTGTTCATTGGTGTACGTAAATTCACTTCCTTGACTCTACCAAACCATTAACACAAACCATTAACCCCTTATTCCTTAATCTATACCGCACGTAAAGTTCCTCGCTTGTGGGGTATGCAAGTACAAAATTTGTATATATCAGATAACAAGATTCGCAAAAAATACTATAAGATTTCACGCTTAATACTATATGGTGTTGATTTCATAATGTGCAAAATACAATTATGTGGGCTCTCGCCCCTACGCCACCCCTCGCGGTGAATATGCACCCAAACCAAAGGGGGTTTAAGGGGATTTTAATTTAAATGTGTTGGACCCAATGGTTGTGTTAATTAATGTCAATGATAGTTATGTGTTGGTTGTTAATGTCAATGATTGTTATGTGTTGGTTGTTATGTGTTGGGGGTTTAATTTTATATGTTAGATGTTAATGGTTTGTGTTGCAAAAATTTGGCTCCCTTCGGGCCTTAGGACGCCCTCCCTCGATGTGACAAAAATTTTAGAATTCAAACCAGAAAAACTAGAATTCATTTGAGGCTTTCATCAATTGTAGCTTTTTGAAGTTGATCACAATAAAAACAAATAGAACATAAGTAAAAGTTACCATAAAGATAGAGCAGATTGATCTCATTATTCTCAAAGTCATAAAGTTTGCAACACAAAGAAAATCCCCTGTTATTATGCTACATATTGTTAATTCCGCTACAACTATTTCTCTTTCACAATGACACCATTGTTTATCAATCCATATGATTTTGGATGTTCCATCTCTAGCTTAAAGGTAATGCATGATTCAAATTTTTATGGTTCGATTAAAGTTGCAAACCTACAATATAAATGCATTCTTGTGGCCACCGCTTGACCGATTCAAGGCGGATATGAAAAAGGGCGAATAATCCACTGCTAAGTGTATAAGAATCTGCTTGTTGATTGAAGCTAAAGGTCTGGCTATGAACAATCCGACAGCCCGTGAATATCCAAGAGTTGGAAGCAAACAGAGGGCCTAGACTTGAATCAAGAAAAGAAATCTTAGGAAGGAAACAAAAGGGGTTTTGCAAAGACTACATTGTAGAATCAGAAACCAATACCTTGTAAAACAAAACATTATGCTAACTAAGAAACATTAAAAACAAATACCTTTGTAAGTGTGAGCAAAAATCCATCTCGCGGGTAGTAAAATCCACTCCGCAATAAGAACTAAGAGGGCAAGTACACATGCATATGCACACATGCACACACATGCACACATGCACATGCACTTGCACTTGCACATGCACATGCACAATACACATGCACATGCACACACATGCACATGCACACACATGCACATGCACATGCATACACATGCCAGTGTTCATGCACAAACACATGCAGAGGAAGACAACAACCCCTGATTGTTCCAACCAACTAAAAATCAACGCCCATAGCGGGTGCAATCTAGAAATACTATTTAGTACACCTCAACGTAATACAAACAACGTAAATCATAGAAAACCATGTGAAAAAGCTGTATAAAAATCTAAAAGTAACCCCCCGCTATTGTGCTACATATTTGTTTCCAATGGGCTTATTAGCCTATTGACACTATCACAATTACTGTGCCATTGGAGGACATCACATTATTTTGGTAAGTATTACCTCGCCTATAGGACTTATAGGATCAGTAGTCAAATTACCTTCCTCCAAAGAGAATTTGATCTCCCTCAGGCCTTTGTCAGTGCTTCCTCCCAAACTACTTTCATATTCCATAGGGATTTAGTAAAGAATTTATATCCTCCTTCAAATTCATTTGGGGAGTAGGATTGGGGGTATTTGGCACCACATCCCTCTCCATATCTTCTTATCTCTCAATCTCCTCTTTGTTTCTCAATGAGTTCCACCAAATGTCATGCATTTCTTCTCTTCCTCCCATTTTGAATCTCTCATTGCCTTGGAGGAGAGAATTGTAGATTTATTGGACTTTATGTATTCTCCTTTGAGCACCCCTTTAAGTAGAACAGTCCCTCTGCTTGAGACCTCTCCAATGGATGATCTGTGGTATGTATTGATTGAGGTAGTGTAGTTTTTTCAATGGTCAAGGTATTACTCCTGAAAGTAGATGAGCAGGAGTAATACATAAGCTGCCTTGGTTGAACCATGTCCTTCCCCTTTGACTTCCTTATCGCTCATATTCGCTTCACGCTTTGACCTCAAGACCTTGACCTTTTCAGCCATTTTTGTATTATCATTTTTCTTCTTCCACTTTCTTAAGTTTAGCTGCTTCCATTTTGTCTTTTCCCTTTCTTCTTTTAATTGTTTAGCCCTTTACTTTCTTTGCTTTTTTATAAGCTACCCTGTGTGTTCTCTTTGACTATTGTTAGCCCAATTTGTTTCCGGTTTCAGGTATAGCCGCCTGCTAACTACCTTTGACTTTTTGACCTTGCACCCCCTCCATAGCCTCAATCCACATATCCCATAGAATGGGCAGACTGACCATTGGAGTTTTAGAACTTTTTGTCCATCAAAGTAGTCCTTATAGCTGAGCTTTTAGGATTTCCTTTAGAATGTCTAATCAACCCATATCCTCGAGCTCTTCCGGGATTGCCTCCTTGCCCAATGTACTCCCCTCACCCCGCAAAAGATTTTTGAAAATGTCCTCATGCCACATTATCGGTAGACCCTCAGATCGAGCATGACGGATGGAATAGTTCCTTAAGATCGCTCGGTTTAATTTTGCATTCCACTTCTGAAAAGTAGAATTGCGTGATGGCTAAATATGGTTCCTTTCTTTAGCGTGATCTGAACTGCCTGAGAGTCACAACATTCTACTACTAAGAAAGGAAAATCTAACCAGCACATGTTCCTCATACACGATATTTTTACCATCTTGGTTAACTCCAAGGTTTTCAATTCAATTCAAAGTACTTATTATAGAAAATTTGTATTGATGCAATATAATATATGCATGCATGTACCCACATTTTTTAACTCAAGACCTTGGTTCAGAAATTTTTTTCAACACGATCTATATGTTTTCAATTTGGACCTAACTTAACTTACCATCTACATACTTTCCCTCTCGATTCCTAAGGGGGAAGGTCAAGAAAAATTGGTATTTTTAGTAGGAAAATTTCACGCTCTCTCTAAAGCCCTGTGCTATGTCTTACGAAATCGCGGTAGATTGAAAGGTTGAGAATTTCCCAACCCTTCACTTCTAAGCAATAGATTTTGGAGGCTTAAATCTAGGAATTTCTTCAACCCAAAGGAAGCTAGCATTGTAATTTGAGGAGACAAATAAGATAGTAAAGAGTTGTGAAGTCTATTCACTTAGGGGTGATTTACATGTGCCATTGAGCCAAAGACATCCCCAAAAGAAATGGCTAGGCGTTATACCATTTTTCTTCATGTTTCTTGGGATAAAACATGCGCCGTTGTGGCGATGGTGGTGCATGTAAAGCTGCCCATTAAGAAAGCATTGCTATAGGAAAGAAGAAAGTTAAAAGTTATCTTAACATATATAATTGCTTTTCGGCGTCCCGGGGCATTCATCTCGGCCAGTCGATTGGTTCAAAGGATTCTATCTCGTCGTCAATCATTTCATCTCATCGCCCGGTCTTGGGGCACTATCAGCGTGACTATCGGATCCGAGATAGCCATTTTGCTTCAAAAATGGCTTGCTCTTGGTTTTTGTAGCCATAGCGCTTCTTTGTTGTGTCGACGCAAGCTTGCTTCTTTGCTGCAGCTTTTCTTGTGCCATGCATTCAAATTGAGCTCCATACTCTGGCGATGGCATTGTCTTGGCGCTCTCAATTTGGATATGCCCATAAATTATTTGCAAGCAATTTTTGAAAAGATGCGTATTTACGAAACCGCAGCTAGTTTTCAACTTCGGCGGAAAGTTCTTTGCTTCAAGGCAAACGGGCAGCTTGCTCTTAGAGCTGATGTCACCACTTTCTTACCTTGCTCCATCTTTTATCTCGGGGACGAAGATTTGCATCCTTATGCGAGATCAAATCAGGTGCCTTGGTGGATACCCGGTTTTGCATCCTTCTAACTTTGATATCCGGCTATCTTGGACCTCCTTCATTGGAGCAACTTTATATTTGGGTAGATCGGAAGGAAAAACTTGAAAGTCTTAGCTGCGAGGCTTGTTAACCAAAAAAGAATTTGGTGTTGATCTGAGCAACACATCGTTCATTCTTTTCTTGGTTTCGGCTCTTATCGGTATTTATTATCACATATTACTTCTAACTTGCTATATTGAATGATCTATCCACCATTTTGTAAGTAATGCACTTTTTAGATATCCACCCATAGCCATGATTATTTGATTGATGCGATTACGCTGCATGATGTCGTTGAAATCTTAAGGCCAGTCTTTACAAACCCATCTATCGAAGGTTGTATGAATTTGTAGTCTATACCCCATCTCAACTCAATTTCAAATTCAATTAAGGCATGTCCCTTATATTGTTTTGAACTTTCAGGTTTTTCATGGTGCAGATAATGGCATACTTTGGTTGCAAAGAGACTATCATGTATATGTCGTTAAGTTGTGATTCTTCATCGCATTATAGCTTAAATTTTATTGCTTTCATTTTGTTTTGGCGGCGGTTCTTATTGGCTAAGCTTGCGATTCTTGAGAGCTTATATTTTTCTTGCTTTTATTTTCTTTGAAGCGAGCTTTCGCGATTCTTCAATGGCTATATAAAGTATGTTTCTAATGGTTCCATGTCTTTTACGGTTCAATGTTGATTTCTTCTCATGTACCCAAATTATTGAAGGCGGGCCTGTGCTTACCCAAAAGATTATTCCCAAAAAGTTTGCGGTACATGTATCATATGCCCTGGCCCGAAAATGATGTCCCATCAAGTAGCATCCCTCTTTAAGCTCTGAGTCTCTTCTACAAGCTATAGTATAGTATAGTGATTCCAATGTTGCAACAAAGATTTGACTAAATCATTTGGATGCGATACATCTGATCCTTTCTTGCAACATGATGTGCAAGAGAATTTGAATCAGGTTCTTTGTGAGAAGCTAGAGGATAAGATGAAGGTTAGTCTATTGTTTTTCTTTGAATTGACATGGGCCGGGTTTGTGATTGCGATTATCATTGTGTAGGGAGCATTTGTTGAAGCAAACATTATTAGCCCGATTACTTGAAGGCATCACATGAATTATATTGAGTGCATAAATGTGGGCATTAAGTCAACCCGGGGAGGAAGCTTTTATGGTAAAATATCACAATGTTAGCATACATTTCAAGTTGTGAGACTTAGAATTTCAAGTTGTTAATGCGATCAAACTGCAAATTTAATGTTCTAGAGACTTTGATCAAAGCATCATTATTGTAAGACATAAAATCTACTTGGAAACAATAGTTTTGGCTTGGAATTTGGTATAGTTTCAAAGGCATATATCGTCAAAGGCTATCTCTTTTACATTTACGTTTTATACGGATATTCTATCACTTTTACATTTATATGCGCCGGGGGATATTCTATCGCATTATGGAGGTTAAGATTTTCCAAGCATGGATACCAGGATCATGATGGCTCATAACTTACATCGTTCTCACTTAACACAATGTTGGTTAAAGAGATGTTGTTGTTATTCCGACGGGGGCCGCCATGATAAATTTCTTGTATAAATTATTATGGTTAAATAAGATCGCTAGCTTAAATGTTACATGAAGCACAATAAGAATCACATACAACCATGAGAAGCACAACTTCAGCACTTAATGCTATGATATTTCTTTCATTACCAGTTAACAAGGTCAATTTTTGCGACTCTTACATTTAGATTTGGCTATGGTGGCTTAGATTCTTTATGCCAGTCTTATTGTGAGGAGGATTTCTCTTTCTTTCAAAGGTGATCGAGTCTATTTGATAGAAATGATGTAGATGGGTAAACGGTGGCCTCAAAGCACTGTATGCAATGCAGCGTAGATGTGCCAAAGCAGAGATATGGAACTTTAGCTTGAAAAGAATGCTTTATATAACACTGGTTCAATCTGTAGTTTTGTATGGTTGTGAAGTATGGGGTCCTGGATTGGCATTGGATACTTGAAAAAAGGTTGAAAAAGTTCAAAAGAAATTCTTTCGGTCTGAACTTGGAACAAAAAGGCAAACACCCTATGATATGATGTTAGCAGAATGTGGGATGCTTACATTGGAAACAGAGGAGCTTTGCGGACTCCTTAATTATATCTATAAGGTGTTGTATATTATGCCTGAAGAAAGTTTACCACGATTGGCTTTGGAGGAACCGCGAGCTAAGGGCTGGTTTCTTTGATGCCACTCGGTGGATGTACGATGGGGGATGAATATTTATGATTTATCTTTGCATAAAAGATGATATCGCACATGGGTCAAAATGAATGTTCTTCATAGGACATGGGAGATGGAGCCAAAAAAAAGGAATTTTATAAGACACATATTAATCCTACATTGCGAGGAGGCAAAAATATTTGGAGGAAATTTCCACAGTATAGACATGCCATGCAAGATGAGAATTTGAGCTCACATAAATTTGGAGTGTTGAAGTGGCCGGGTGGAATGGCATTCCTCACGAGCATAAATTGTGTAAAGATATCGGCGAGGGATACTTGAAGATGAGGAACATGTATTTCTACATTGCCATCTTTCTGAGATATTTGAGAGGTATGATGTATGTCGACACATTGATGGCTTTCTTTTATTTCGAGTTGTGTATTGGGAGATGTATCATTGATATTTTAGAAGCGTAAAGATAATGTTTTAAGAACCTTAAAAGTAGATGAGTTAGAGATAGGGAGAACTAATGCATTACTATCGGAGGATGCATTAGATGATTCCATTTTTTATAATGTTGAATGTACAATTGAGCGTCTTATAGACTGGCGGTCTCCTGGGGCGTAATAATCAATTCTAATAGATAAAAAGTTCAATTCATTTTGGGATCTTCATATGCATTTGCATTCTAGCTTTTTCTAAGCATGAGGACAATTTGACACATGGCATAAAAGACAACATAAATACTTTATGGTGAGTTTAATGATTGTATGGGTCTAGTGGCTACTTGTCTCCGTAGATGAGAAAAATACTATTCTATTCTGATCCATTCTAATATGGATTGCAATCTGCACTATCAGTTATCTATGTTTTCAAGCCATATAGACTCTGTGTTGTTATTGTGCTTTGACTTCATGGTCGTGACTTTTCTAGGGGCGTTTGTTTAACTTTGGCTCTCTATCTCTATAGGCATATTCTAAGCTTGTGAAAGGGAACCACATTTACAAAATTGTACTTAAGGGAACCACATTTACAAAACCCTACTTCCTTAAGAAGGACCACTATCAATTACATAGTTACTTTTTCCATATGCTAAATCTTACAAATGCAAGTGTAGCATCCATACACATGAATATGTAGCAATGAGTCTTAGGGGATTTGATTTGGATGTATAAATAACCACATCTAAAATTAAGAACATACCCCTAAAATAATTAAGGGAAAATTCCAAATATACCCCTCAAGTTTGCAAATATTCCAAAAATACCCTAAAACCGGGGTATTTGGCTCAAATGGCAATGCGTTTTTTATAGCGATCAAATAAGAAAGTGCCCTCATGAAACTTGTAGATGGGGTGAGGCCCTACTTGAATGGTCTCAAATGGAGTTGGAAACTTTGGGCTACATTGGTTCAAGTAAGTGCTATAAAAATAACTCAAATGAGCATAACTCATGAATTTCAACTCAATTTAGATGAACTTTAACTTGCTCAAAATATCTCATTCTAATCTATAATTTTTGTAAAAACAGACTTTTTAGGTTGAGGAGTCATAAGAGTTATATTACTATATTTTGAAAATCTTTGTTCATTTGGAGGTATTTTTGAAATACTTGCAAACTTGAAGGGTATTTCCAATAATTAGAATGGAATAGATTTTTAGCGTCCACGAATAATGAAATGAATTGGTTAAAACAAATAAAAATAACAAAGATTTAATACCCATAGACATAGCCCTAAAACAATTGAATGGGTTGGTAAAGAAAACAAGGTGCCCAAGCACTATGGATTGCCGAGTACCATGTGTTGTTACCTATGTCTAATGTACATAGATGATTAAGTAAAGTTTGAGCGATTGGAAGAAGTTTGAGCGACATATCTATGAGCATTATCTTGAAACTTTGCTTTGTACAACCATCAACTTAAATCTCTATTTTGCCTCCAATCTCTCTAATACCTGCATATGATCCACCTAATGAGCTTCTTGCATCTACTTTCCTTGGTGGCTCAAGCTCCACAACATAGATATTTGCTAGTAAAACATATGGCACTACATTTTTGGTGTCAACATCGAAAGCATGATGTGCAACATACTTTGCACTCTCAAGCCCATTATGAAGTTTGCATGAACCTAGAAATGTAGTCTAGGTTGAATGGCATGCTATTAAGAAGTGCCTCTCTGCAACCTCTAGCCATCCTAACCTTCCAGGAAGATCTATTATACAAGTATATTGTTCTAATGAAGGTGTGGTGCAATAACCTTGGGACATTGAAATTACAACCATCAAATACCAAAAAATCATGGGAGTATCTTTGGATAGTCAGCACTTTCTTTTGGGTATTTATCCAAATCGAGTAATTTTGCTTCTAAAAGGATTGCATTTCACATGGCAAAGTCTTGGTTGATATGGGTGTATGGCGGCGAAGAAAGGTCTTTTATGATAAAGCGTATTTCTTCGGTGGTGCTTCAAGAAATTCGTAGAAGTTGTATAATTGCTTTCGGATCTCAATTGGCACGATAGTATTAAAATTCAATATGAAGTGATCATCTAAAAGTGATTGATGCTTTGGGGACATTTCTTACTTACGGAAGTACTTTGTAATATGAAGTAAAACCGTTCTTCAAAAAAAAAATCATGGGGGCGAGGCATATAAGAGGCTGGGAGGGTTTATCATTGGTCATCATCACGCCGGTTCCATATCTTTGAAAATGTTTGAGACCTTTCGACTTGACCATGTTGAGCATATGCAAAAATCATGGATGTCCACAAAGAAATGTCTTCTTTGCTACAATTTCTTTAAATAGCGGCAAGCATCCTACAAACTCCCACACTTAGCATACATATGGACAAGCCAGATTGCAAAGTAACATCGATTCTAATCCGTGCTAATAAGTGTGTATATACTTTTCGCCCCGATTAATAATGTTTTTCTCAACAGACGGACCTCATCCCTTTGTCTTGCATTCTCGGTATAATTGAAGAGCTTCAATAGCGTGTTCTTGCTAGACAAATCCTATAAATAACGACCAAAGGAATAACATCGTTTTAGATAAAAGTATATAGGGCATCCTTGAGTCGTCCATGATATATGTAGGCATTAGTTATTGAGGTTCATGACCTTACATTAAGGTCTAGCATTTGGGAGAAAAAAAAATAGCGTTGAAAGCATTCATTTTTGTGTATAAGCATCAAGCATAGCAAACCATGAGAGAACATCTCATTTTGTCGGATTTTAAACATCTCGAGCCTCCTTGACTAGTCCATTTCTAACCCAAACCCATGATTATGGCATTCCATGATACCAAGTCTCATTGTGGCATGTTATGAAAAAGTTGAAGCATTGCCATAAAGTCCTTTTTTTGCACTCCCACGCAAGTAGCGATTCAGGACAACAATATTGGAATGTGGCATTGTATAAAAAGGATATGGCTTCATCAAGAACTCATCTTTGAGTATAAAGAGAGCATGGTATTCCATGATACAACATTTTTTTAGGTGTCTTGGTGTTTGTCCTGCGGCCTATATAGATTTTAGTGCCTATATAGACTTTTTCATCGTCTTTGCATCGTGTCACATAGATGGTTATTAGCTTACATGTATGTAAAGAAAAAAATCTTGATTGTGGGTGTAACTAATATTCGATTGTATATTTATTGTAACTAATATTACTACAAAGAAATTTGTCATGACGGCCAAGGCCACCATGAACATTTCTTTAGTTTCAAACATGTTCGGTTAACTGATTATTATTATTCAACCCCACTATTAAGATCAATCCTTCAAATTTGTCCTCTGAATTTGATTGTTTTAACTAAGCTTTGTATTATCTTTTGAATAATGTTAGACAAATTTGCAAATGGCAAAAGCAATATTGTTTGAAAGCTTTGACAAATTTGAGACATTCATGCGGAGACACATATGAGAATATTTAGCATATTAAAAATTGAGGAAATTGATATGAACATTATGATCAAACAAATAAAAGAGCATGTAATTTTGTATTTCAAAGAAGAATGCTATTACTCTATATCAAGTAAACATAAATCACTAAAGATTCATTGTGGTAGAGAATTATTCACACTGCCATAAGCTATGATATCCTAGGAAAAGAATGATTATCTAAAGATAAATAATAACCACTTTATGCAAAGGCCCCTAAGCTAATAAAAGAATGAAGGGCTGCTAGTGTAATTCCTTGCATTATTGCTACACAATTGCATCTATGTCCTCTAATCCACCCAAAGTTGTGGGGATCTTGGCATAATATGTAGCATAATAGCGGGGGTTTTTCTTTTGTGTTTTATGCGGCTTTTCACTAAGGTTTTCCTATGATTTCGTGATGTATTCAAATGGATGTACTAATGCATTACATCTAGAGTGCACCATTTACGAGGAAAGCCATTGATTTTTTAGCCTTTTTTTTTTTCAATGGTCAACAACCAATGGCTCACAACAAAAGCCCTTTTTTTTGTTAGGTGTGGTGCATAATGGTCAACAACCAATGGCTCACAACAAAAGCCCTCTTTTTGTGTGTGTGGTGCATAATGGGCATATGAAGGGGCTTCAGGGCGCATGTAGTGCGGTTTCCCCACCCGGCAACACATTTCTTATCATAACTTTTTGATCGAGCTACGTTTTGGATGATTTTTATTGCTTTGGAAAGCTCTCTCAGAGATCTTTTTGATAGTGTATGATATGGATATATTTGGTTAAAGGTATCTATGCTAAAACAGCAATTTTTTGGCCGGGTTGGGCACATGAAGGACTTGAAGGGGTGCGTAGTGCGGTTTCTTCGCATTTCTTATCATAACTTTTGATCCAGAGCTCTGTTTCAGATGATTTTTATTGCTTTGGAAAGCTCTTTCCGAGGTCTTTTTGATAGTGTATGATATGGATATATTTGGTTAAGTTATCTATGCTAAAACAGCAATTTTTCGGCCGGGTTTGGTAGGCTTTCACATCCTACCGGTGATTATCTGAGGATTAGCTATTGGATATTGTTTTATGGCTCATTCGAATGAAGCTTGCAAAAAAAAATTACCATGGATTTTTAGATTTTGAGGGCGGTTATTAAGCAAATTCAAGGCTTCTAGATCCTTGTGCTAACAAGTAGAAAAGTTTCCCACTTTGGTTTCTCACCACAAGAATCCATGGAGGCCAAAGGCTGCTGTTAAATTCCAGTTGAAAAATGCTTGTGTATGGGTGTTGCAAACTTTATGACTTTCAGACTTTATGACTTTATGGGTATATGGGTGATGAAAGCCTCAAATGAATTCTAGTTTTTTTGGTTTGAATTCTAAAATTTTTGTCACAGGGGGTGGGGGTGTGATGTCCCTAAGGCCCCGAAGGAACAAAATTTTTGCAACACAAACCATTAATATCCAACATATAAAAATTAAATCCCCCAACACATAACAACCAACACATAACAACCATTGACATTAACAACCATCACATAACTACCATTGACATTAATTAACACAACCATTGGGTCCAACATATTTAAATTAAAATCCCCCTTAAACCCCCTTTTGGTTTGGGTGCATATTCACACGGGGGGTGACGTAGGGCAGCGAGAGCTCTCATAATTGTATTTTGCACGTACGAAATCAACACCATATAGTATTCCGCTTGAAATCTTATAGTATTTTGCGAATCTTGTTATACACACAGATCTCAGATCTCCCACAGCTCCTCACTCCCTGGCAAGCAAATGGGAATCAAGGTCTTGAACAAAGGAATTTACATCAAAGAAAATCTGCCACCAGTCAGCATGAGAAAGGAAAATATGACAATTGATCAGAATCCAAAATCAGCAGCAGATTCCTCTCAAATTGCTTTAAAAATTAATAAAGCAAATATTGAGCATAACAGAACGATGTTAAAAGATAAAGGCAAGGCCCCTCTATTGCCTGCAAAGATAGATTTGCATAGAACACTTTCTTGCATTTTAAAAGATTCCAGGAAAGTAACCAGTGTCCAGTCCTTACCTACCAAAAGTTCACAGGCTTCTCAAACTGAAATCAAAATGGACTCGACTTGCTCAGCACCAGATAAGTTGATGGGAAAGCCTGATGCAGAAGAATTGAATGTGGTTTCATTAATTAAAGAAAAAGGTAATAGTCTCCCCAAGCATATAAATATGCAAGATGCAGCTTCCAAAGTTCAGACTCCTCCAGACTTAAGCACAGATCTCTCAGCTGATCATTCAAATGATCCTGCTGTTGAAATAAATATTCACCCTGAAGACCATGCAGTGGTTAATGATAATCCTAATGATTTGAAGGTCTCAAATTCTTATGCCATTAAAGCGCAGATCTCGAAGATTACGTTGATGTTACGATTGATAATCCACCCTCACATATCGCCGAGATCCTCACTTGCCATCCCCAAACCAACTCTCATCCTGTTTTCCCCTCTGATCCTATCATGCTTGCATCTCCTCCATCTGGAATTGTTCATGAAATATCCAAGCCAAATATTGACCTTTTAGACTTATCTCCCACTATTATTCCCCCTCCTTGTGACGTCCCCTACTCGTATACGATGTCCTCACCATATACAACCAGGAGTTCATCCCCCATACCAGCTCCATCGCGTCTGGGGCCCTCCACAGATCACTGTGACCATCTGGAATCCACAGTGGGGAAGAATGAAGGGGTCATTTTACCCCGTCTCCCTCGGGGTCTACCTAGCTGCGGAAGCATAAACATACACGTCAGTAACATACATCATATATCCACCTCGAAGGGTGGCACATCAACATCTGCATAGACAAAGATCAGCACAATACAAAAGAGGTTCCTACCCAAGGCTCAGACACAGGGATGGAGTGACAAGCTTGGGTCTCCAGAGTTCCTTGCAGACAGAATCATGACAATGGATTGGGGTGGCATAAGAACATGGCATTGGGTTGTCCACTCCATCGCCCCCTCACTGTGCACACTGCGAGTAGGTTGAAGAGTGTTGGGACCTGGTAGCCAGCAAGATGCGTAGCCAAAGGGGCTACTCACGGTTTATCTCCCGGGCCGATGGGGCGGTAGGGATCGCTCCCACCGAGATCTACATCTTTGACCCAAAGGCGACTAGAGGGCCTTGCCCTTATTGACTTAACCCTTTGGAAGGTGAACTCCACCCCGCGGGTGTCGAGCCCATGCCTTACCCACACTTTCGGTGGCAAGCCATTAGACCTAGTCACTCGATCCCGGTGGGCCTTACACACCCGGAGGGATGGGTCAACCACGAACCTGGTTACGAGCAGGTCCTAGTCCCTTCACCCACAACCAGGTGGGGTTCTTGTACCTGAGGGCGAAAACTAGTAATGCACTAAGAAGGACTAGCTAGGGCATCATCTACTAAGCTTTAAGTCTCTACCCCCCTTCCCAATACAATGAGTCCACAGAGAATGCATCTAGTCCATTATATCAACATAATAAATCATAAAGACTAATCTATCTCATAGAATTAGGTTCTTTAGTTAGATCAATCTCGGGATCTACTTAGGCTGCTATAGGCGATCTAATAGGCTAAACCCTCTTTTGGTTCGAAGGCTGGAGTAAAGGTTTATGCTATTTGATCGACCAAATACGATCACTGGTTCCTCCTCTCGATCGAAGGCGTCCATGTCTCGAGATGCGGTCGGAAGGCGTCGACTTATTTGGGGCTTAGGCGGATCGTGGGAGTTGGAATCGACTCCACCGGTGGCCTTGGGTCGAATTTCGGGAAGGTGCGTAGGTGAAAAGGGGAATGTTAGGGTTTGATGCCTTATGTAGGCTATCCGTTAGGTTTAGGGTTCCCATGACCCTTGGTCTACCTTTAATGGGTTAAAGGTCTAAAGGTGTGGCGCATTGCTAAGTAATGCGCACCATTACTGAAGATTGCCCCTAGAGGCGTCCTTGCTTGGTATCGTCGGTGTACCGCGTCATTTGGGCCGGCGTGTCTGGCGTGGTGCCTTGATGCGGTATCGTCTTGAGGCCAGGTATATCGTCTTTGGAGCGTCACATTCTCCCCACCTTGAATTGATGTTGTCGCGGCATCGTGGGTCTCCCACCTTGGGATCTACTTAACACGCAATCAACTTCATGCATACGATATACTTATGATTACATTTTATACATTTATTAGAATTACCTTAAGGTAATATTTCTGTGAGGACATTATTGAACTATTATTTAATCAATTGTAATTATTAGCATGTTATTACAATGACTACTCATAATTATTATATATACTATTATTCTTGATTAGGGTACTCTTTATTTCTTGCAACACGTTAGACAAAATTGTGTTTGCAAGTCTTCATGAATCGACCTCCTAGCCCTTGGGCTCTATTGGCTGCGGGTCACACTACGTTAGTACCATATTTAATTATTTATAAAGTTTGGTTATATGGTGACCACCCCACCTATCTACATGGATGCATGGCTAATCTCCGTGTGGGAAGGGGTGATTCCTCCATTATAGTAGTGGAGGCGGCGTCTATATGGCTATATGCCACTCATGCCTACACCTTTAGTTGCCCGCGTGGAGGATAGGTCCTTCAGGTATATGCCTAGGCGTGAAGGCCCGATTCCTCCTATCAAAACATATATGGGGCTAGAGGTGCTTTTCCTATCGATTGCATTCCTCAATGACCTTCTTTCTCTCGAGGTCGTCTACTTCAGGTGGGACAGTAGACTTTCCAAAGCGACACGCGGTCATGCCTACATTGACATTACACCCGTCCTAGAGATCCTTTGTAGTAATCTCATCGCCGGTTACAAGCGCATGCAACCCTTACCTCATAGGTTGCATCGTGGAGTCCCCTAACTAGGCAAATTTGTTAATCTACACAAATCGACATCTGGGGCGATTTCTTAGGAGATGATTTTACCGTCCCATTGCTCCATAAAGCGTAGATGCTTGTTTTTCCAGGTCTCTTTTAAGTACCCATGTTGCGTCTTCCCCCGGCAAGTGCTTCCACTTGACCAAGTATTGGAGGAACTCCGATCTCCTTGTTTTCTTGAATGCTTTATCAAGAATTATCCTGGAACTATTTCCAATTTGCTCCTCTGTCATTTCCAACATCGTTGGGGTGTCGAGGATTTCATGCGGGTTGGGGTGTGCTTCTTGACAAACTCGCGTGGAAGACTTTGTGGATCTTTAAGTGTCTTTGGCAAGTCTAATTTGTAGGATTGGTTACCCACTCTCTTGACTATTTTGAATGGTCCGGCCCACCTTGGAGCAAGTTTCTTGCAATTCGATGTGGAGCTTCGCTGCTTCACCTTGATCTTGAGCCACACATTGTCGCCAACTTCAAAGCTGCGGCGTTCGATGCTTGTCGGCGATGCTCTTTTGGCGACTCCTTGCTGCTAGGAGATATCCATGTACTTCTTCTACGGTGGCTGGCGCATGTATTTCGGCATTTGTTGGGAGACTTCCACTTTTGACGGGATTGTGCCAAATTAATGCGGAGTTAGGCATTGGTAGCCGTAGTTGATCATGAGCGGCGACATTTGGGATGATTCTTGCTTGGTGCTATTATGCGCAAACTCCACCAAGTGAATAAATTCCTCCACATACCTTGCTTGTTCGGACATAGTTTGAGCATGTCTTCGAAATTCTATTGGCGCGCTCTGTTTGCCCATCCGTCGTGGATGATAGGCGTGCTCATGGATAGCTTCGTTCAATCGTTGTGAAGAGATCACTGCGAGAAAGACGATGATGAACCGGATCTCGGAGGGGAGATAATTTCCCTTGGCATGCCATGAAGTGCGAAAATCTCTTTGGTGAAGAGTTTTTTGCCGTGTCGTGGTCACGCAAGGCACAAAATGGGCCATCTTCGACAACAATGCCGACCCACGACCATCAAAGCATCCTTACCTCTTCTTGTTCTTGGCAATCTGTTATAAAATCCATCGCGGCGACCTCCCACTTAGCGTTTGGTACGCTAATGGTTCCAAAGCACACGGAATTCGAAGTTGTTACGCCGCCGTTTTTTGGCATAGCTGACACTCCTTGATGTGGCGAGCTATATCATTTCTTCATTCCGCCAATAGTAGCTGCTCGCGCACTTTGAAATATGTCTTCATGAATCTGCGTGGCCAGCTATTGGGTTGTTGTGGGTGTCGTGGAGGATCAACTTTCTTACTCGGATGATTCCGGCATGCACAACTTGTTCTTATGGTATAGGAGGTTACCTTCCTTTTTTAAAGTTTTTGAAGGTTTCCCTCTCCTTGTCCGTTTCGTTTCCTTGGACAAGCTTGCCCATACTTCTTTGAAGTCTTCATCCGTTGGCAAGGTTTCTTCTATCTTTTTCGAAATGCTGAAGGCGTCGAGATTGCATTGCGGTGCACTACGGTTGTCGGTGGATGCCTTGAAGCGCATCTGCTACCACATTAAGCTTCCGGGTTTGTAGACTATCTCAAAGTTGTACTCCTCAAGAAATTCCATCCACCTTCTGCGCCTCAGTTGAGATGTGGTTGCATGAATCGTATTATTGCAACTGAATTTCCTAGCGGCTCTTGATCATCGCTCTTGATCATCGCGGTGTAAGCAGCGTTTGGCGTCATTCATTTTCTTGAGTAAATGCGCTATTACCCGCTCTTCTTGCATCAACACTTTTTGTGACTATCTTGCTTGCATCCGTTGCCACTAACTTATCCTTTTTAAGGTGCGGGGGGTCAAAGGCGGGGGCGGTTGTCAAGGCTTCCTTCAACAACTCAAATCACCTTGGGCTTTCTTGAGCCAATGGTGCGCCCAATTTTTTACTTTCTCGCCTTTGTTAAGTCCGTCGGTGGGGCTGCTATCTTTCTGAAGTTCTTCACGAACTTCTGTAATACTGCTAGGCCAAGGAAACCCGACCTCATGGGCGTTCTTTGGTGCCGGCCATTGGATTCTTGCCCGATCTTGGCGAGTGCAGCCGAGATTCATACGCTGAAATCACATGACCCGGGTATTCCACCTTCTGCATTTGTGAAGTGACGCCCGACAACTTGGCGCCCTGGCGATGCCTCCTTAACTTTTCGAGCACCTTCGGCGTCTTTGAGCATGCTCTTGAATGGATTTACTGTACACCAGAATGTCGTCAAAGAATAATATCACAAAGGTGTCCAAGTATTCTCTGAAGATGTCGTTCATGAGTCTCATGAACGTAGCTGAGGCGTTGGATAGCCCAAATGGCATTACGGTGAATTCATAATGCCCATACACTGGTCTGAAAGCCGTTATGTGGATGTCCTCTTCTTTTATTACGATGCGGTGATTGACCTTAGGTCGATCTTGGAAGACCTTTGCCCCTTGGAGCTGATCCATCAAGTTAAATGCGATGCGGGGAGTGCGTACTTGTTCTTGATGGTGTGCTTGTTTTATGCGTAATCTATGCATCCTCAAGCTTCCATCCTTCTTCTTGACAAAGAGGATGGGTGCCCCAAATGGTGAGATGCTAGGCGATGAAGCCTAGATTGAGCAACTCTTGTAGGCTGCTTCTTCAGCTCTGTGAGTTCATGTGTGGTCATTCTATATGGGGCCTTGCTTGTCGGCTTGGTCCACTGGCTCTGAGTGCTATCTCACACTCTACTCCCCTGTAAGGAGGAAGTTTCTCGATCTCATCACGGAAAGAGATGGGTGGAACTCCGTAATCAAGTTAGCGATTGACTTGGGCAACTGGCGAGCACCTGTCTTCCTTGCTTTCTTAGGCTTCGGGTTCCTCAATCTCGAGTTTGAAGATGTATGCTACCTTCTCGCTCCCTTATAGATTGGGCGACTTCTTAGCGGACATACATTGCATGATGGGGGTAACTTCTTTTGTGATCTCAATGGCCTTTCGAGGCGTTGGGAAGGTGACCTTAAGCTTCCCTTAATCGATGATGGCCCTATTTGGCCCAAGGTACTCCATTCCAACAATCAAATTCATTATTTGCCAATACCCATTACTTACGCCCCCCATCGGATATTAATCCACGGTAAGTCAATGTCGAAGTTGATTCTCTTCCCGGTTGTATGTCTTATTGCTTTCGCTTGCCAAGATTACGGGTCTTGGTTTTGGACTTTAGGGGTTTCGGTTTCATCATTTCAACCATCCTTGGGGATGCGAAGTTATGGCTACTTCGAGTCTATCAAGACTATGAAGGATTTGGCCTTTGCCTTCCCCTTGTGGTGATTACCTTATCTTTGGGTCTCTGCACGTTACGTATCTATGGCGGCAAAGATGTGGCACTCACCTTGAATGTACTCGCGTGCCTTCGCCCGTCCTCGTCGGCCGGTGTCCCATTAAGCCCAACTCTACGCTGGCGAGCTCACGCAACAAATGGGCGGTTCATTTTGTTCGGTGGCCCGCTGGAAACATCCCGAGCGGTACGCTTTTCCATGCATTCGCCTTTTCTCCTTGGGCAGCGCTGTAGGAAGGACCGTCTTGCTTTCGGTAATTGGACCCTTCTGTTTGTCTTTGAAGGACACACTGCTTTCTTTCTGTTGTTTCCACAGTTTGCCATTGTATGGGGACTTTCTTTGGGCAGGGCTGGCTGCCCTAAATTTGTAGCTTCTGTTGCTTTCCCTCTATCTTGATAGTATGGCTGTCTCTCGTCTTGTTGCTCTGCGGCCCGATCCTTACCAAACTAATTGCCTTGGACTCTTGGACAACGTGCAGGGTCTATTGCCCGTCTGAGTTTCACGAGTTCCTCGTTTGACCCTTCTATGTAGCTTTCCACTGCGTGCTTCTCGCTCGGCCGGCACATATAGCCTTAGTCTCATAAACTCTTGATTGTATACGCACCATCTTGTACCCCCCTTTGCAATCTGTAGAAGCTCTTTGCATCATATTTGACTTGTGTTCAGGGGACATAGTGTCTCTTGAAAGCTTTTGAGAACTTCTTGGGCGGCATGCGTCCTGCTCAACCCATGGGCTTTGGCATAGCCCTTCCACCATATCCGTGCGGCTCCTTTTAGGTTGGCTGTCGCTACCCTGCCTTTGTCTTTGTCCTTCATGCCATAGGCATTGCCGTACTCACTCATCTCGTCCAGCCATGCCTCCGCCTCAAGGCCAGATCTGTTCTCGCCCAGATAATTGTTGAGGTTTAGGGCTTTCCACACATTACCCGATCTTTGAGTCCACCTTCCTCACGGTGTCGAGGATCTTATTGTCCTTACTGCCCGTTCTCTCACGGTCCGGCGCTTGCTTTCGGGCTCTCCCCGGTTCGAGTCAGGGTCGAGCTTGATTCGGAGGTCTACGTCTTTGGGGACCTCCTTCTCTTACTCCTCCTCTTGTCTTTCCCGGGATTTTTGGGGTGTCGTTTGTGCCGGATGATGCTTGGGCTGCTAGTAGAACCTTTATCTGGTCCGGCTCCATTCGCATCTGCGACATCTCCTCTTCACGGGGTCATGGGACCATATCCTTGAAGAGGTTCTTTGGGGATGGGTTGCTGTCGGGCATCTCTTCGTCCATGTTGGGCCTCTGTTTTGTTCGCCGGTTCGTTGTTCCCTATCTGCATACACGGTTGGTTATGGTTGTCGGGTTAGTTTTGTTTGTTACATTTGCATTATCGTGTTGTTGGTATAGTTGCGGGACAAAATATATCAACAAAACATTAAAAATGCAAAGGAAGTTATATTCATATTATATAATATGTTTACTACAAAAGATTTCGGTCTCAAGATTGCTAACTATTCTTGATAAATGCGTGGGATGGATTATCCTCTAGGAACTTTTTCACTTGGTTGTTCCCAGCGGTGACCCAAGTTCCCTAAGGGCGTTGGTGAGGATCCACCACCGCAAGGCTCTCGCCAATTCTTCTACTCTGGCTTTCGGAGGTGTGAAATTGCCGGATTCTTGCTAGCCTTCCTTGCGCTTTGTAGGGTATGGCAAAGTCAAAAACATCAGTGCTCTTGCTCTCTTCACCGGGATGGCATGCTTTCGGTGTTGAGGGGCAACCGCGCCGACCAAATCGAGGCGCCAATTAGCATCGATACTCCTTCCTGCGCCCACAGGGGGTGAATTTTGCGGTGAATTACGCTATTCTTCCATCCATCAGCGGGGAAGGTAATACCCATAACGACACATGGATTCGCGAGGCGAATCTTCGGACCCACTTTCGGTATATCGCTCTCGTGCACGCTTGCAAAGTCATCAACCTCCAGGTGGTGAGTTCCCTGTAGTCCCATTTGTTGCTGAAGCCCTCCTGAGGGTCGAATTAGCCTCTTCTCTCGGGGAGGTGTTGCCGAAGAGCTTGCCGTTAGGATGTTGAGGTCGGCGTAGCGGATCCCCATCTGTTCCTGTAGGGCAAGGAACTCTTCCTCCGTCGGTAGTCTATCTGCGGCCTTATGCGCCTCCATCATCTGCGATGCGCTATAGGCTTGGATGCCGGAAGTCGACTCTCGTGTAAAGTGTCGGCTTCCCTTATTTCAGGCGAGGAAGTCGGATGCTCCTCGGGACGATGAAGTCGTCCGGTCCGTTAGCCGGAGTTGGTGCAGCAACTCTTGGTCGGTACTCCCTTTTCCACACACTCAGGGAGGTTTTGGATGTCATTTGAGGAGCAAAAATTCTTAGCCCACCGACAATGATGGGGGCTAGGCTTGTGATGCCTAACCCAAAGAGGCGGCGACTCTAAAAGTTTGCCGGCTCCTTTCAAAGTCTTGCCACTCTTGTTACGCTTGTCATTTGCTCTTTGGGTGAGGCTTCGACATGAGTCTTCCTCTTCTTCGATTCCTGTTAGATGCGAGTCCTCCTCTTCTTTTCCTTCATGCTCTGTTCAGGTATTGCGTAGGGCGATTTGTTTCTTTGCTATGGCTAATGGGTCCCGTCCATGGGGGGAATGGAGGTTTCCCCGCGGTGTTCTCGACACGGTGGGTGAGAAAAATTGCCAAAGCGGTGTTGAAATAGAAATATTTGGTCCTATTGCCGGTTAGGACCATTGGCTCGAGTGTCTTATTGCGCCTTGTTTGTCAAGTATTTGGCAATGTTTGGAACATCACCTAAAATTTTGTTTGTAGGGATTGCCTAGGAACAAAGTACCCTATGCAAGGTGGGGCTGCACTAGTCTTTGGTTCTACCCTAGCTTGGAATTCAGACGGGACTCTCTTGTAATTTTGGGGTTGCGTGCGAGTTGCTTGGACATCTACCTCCTTCAGGAAGACATGGAAAATTTGTTCGATGTCGGCCTCGGCAACACATATTTGGCCTTTGTACCATCTGCTTGAAATCGAGAGGTTGCCATTGGTTAAATCACGAAAGAGGGTATCAAGCGGTTGCAAAAGGCGCCTTGGGGAGGCTGGAAAATCGGCTAAGGAGGCAGGAGCAAACTTGTAGGGTGCCTTGTGTGAAATAAGGGACCTATTTATAGAAAAGGGAAAAACCCTAATTTTTGGATGACTTGAAAAATCACGGGGTTGGGCAATTCTAGTCTATCTTGAGGTCAAAATGGGAATTTGAAGACTATTTCAAGTGTTTGGCGTGGTTGGATTACCTAAAAGATGCTATACAACAGGTTGGGAATCATTGGGCAAGTTTTGGTGAAGAAAAGGTAGGAGGTCTCACGACTTGCACCTCGCTCAAAAACTAAAAGTTTAGTTTCTTGACCGGTAGCGGTGTGAGACATCGATCTCATTTTGATCAAAACATGTCCAATTTGGATAAACTAAGGGTGTAAGGATGATGGGCTCATCAAATGGGGTAGAATCGACCCCTTGTTTTGGTCGATTTGGAGCTGTTTTAGGCGAGAGTTTTGGGCAAGGTCTCACGGCTTAGCCTCGGCTCAAAAACTAAAAGTTTAGTTTTTAGTCGGTAGCGGTATTGTGAGACATCACGTGGATTAAATGCGCAATTGTCCTATTTTACCAAAATAAAAGCTAAAACTTGCTAACTTATCCTAATTAAGCAAGTTAGGACAATTAAAGCACTCAAAATTGTTCTATTATCACAAAAATTTTTAGATTATTTACAAAAAGTTTAGGGAGGCGTTCTCCCTTGATGTGAGTAGCAAGTTGCATGTCTTGCCTCATTAAAGTCACTAAACGCATGGGCGATTGCAAGGTTTTGTTGAGTCTTCAAAATCTTTGCACTATCTTACGCTTTCAATTTGCCTCACGGAGTCTGCGAGTAGCATCTCATCTGTGACCACAGTAGTCCCAGTCCTAAAATCTGCATCACTTCTCTAACTAGCCCAGGAGCAAAGGGGAATCGGGGAGGCGTAGGCTGCTTATTTGGAAGTGCGAATCTCCGTAGTGCTCTTTGCTCATTTGCTTCTTTGTGAGCTTCTTACGTGCGAGGCTTTTTGGGACCTTGGGCTTGGGTGGTGGCGGTCTTAGGGTCTGCATTTGCTTGGTTGGGTGTCCTCCGCCGATGGCCCTCACCTGTTCTCGTGGTAGTACTTGTGGTATGCCTCCCACTCCTTCATGTAGGCATTGTGCTCCGCATCTTACGTTCATAGATCTTTTAGAGGTGCGTGGCGTAGGACTCTCGAGGCAGGTAGGGGTTGCTTCTTCTGTCCCATTTTGGGTAAGGAGGGGGTTTCTTCTTTGTGTCTGGTGCTCCTCCTCGGCACTACTTGCTTCGGCTACTACTGTTCAGCTGTCGGGGGTTTGGAGGGGCCTGCCCCCTCAGTGTTGGGGTTAAGTTCTTCGTCAGAACTCTCCGAGGGGGTTGGGGGATGATCGGGTGGCCGTTCAGTGATGGTGATCTTCGGGTTGGGCTTTTTCACCATGGGGACGTCCTTGAACTTCCTTGGGCTCCCCACCCATTTCCCTTTCTTCTTCTTGAGCTCCTCGGCCGATTTCTTCTCTTCTTCTTCCCTCTTCCTCTTCTTCTCTTCTCTTTTCCTTTCCGTTAAGTATTTCACGATAAACCCGGCGAGTCTGCCTCCCTCTGCCCGGCTCTAGTCACCGACTTGCTGTGCTTTCGTCTTTGCTCTTTTGTTCGTCTTTCCCGATGTGCGTCCTCCTCCTCTTCGAGGATCTCTGTCCCTGGATCCGAGGGGTCTTCTTCTCTTTCCTGCTCGCGGATCTCGCGCTCTATCTCCTCGTATACCTCCCTTGTCTCCTCGTCCATGGAGGTTGGTGATGTGGCTTCATCTTGCTCCGCCTGCTGATTGAAAATATCAATCGGTCGGATGTATCGTGCTCTTCGAGATGCTCTCCTCACTTGGAGATGGTGACCTCCTTTCGAGCCTCTCATGAAGCATCGCGAATAAGATCGGCTTTGTGTAGCTGGTGGTAGCCGCTGGGCGAGGCTTCTGGCGGTCTGTTTGGTTGGGCCATATTTGACGGATCGTGAATCGGATCTCGGGCGCCAAAGATCGCCTTAGGGAGCGAGAGCTGGTTTCTAAGGCGGGAATGTTCAAATAAGGGGGTCTACTTCTATTTATAGCTTGGCAAATTTTTAGGTCAAACTTCAAGTTGTTCTATTTAACATGCTAAGATACCTATTTAGTTAAAACTTACACTTATTTCAGACTTTTCCTACTTATTGGTCTCACAGGTCGCGCCTCGCTCAAAAACTAAAGTTTAGTTTTTAGTCGGTATGCAGTGTGAATCTCCTAAGTTTAAGTAATTTAAGTAATCTAATCATGCTATTCTTATTAATTCCTATCTTAGAATTAGCTTTACCATATTAGTTTTCTCAAATTCATCATGTTTAAGTGATCTTGGCTCGATGTCTCACAGCTTGCGCCTCGCTCAAAAACTAAAGTTTAGTTCTTTGACCGGTAGTGTGGTGAACCTCACTGGAAGATTTTTTTTTTTTTTTTTTTTGGTCATTCTTTTTTAGTCTTATTAAGTTCCAATTCACTTAATTGTTACTAGCTTAGCATAAACTACAAAAATGAGAAAAAAAAATTTCCCACTTTTCGAGGCTTAAGGATCCTATCAAGTTAGTGCTACAGGGAGTATGGCCAGTGCTTTGCTCTTGGTCTCCAAGAACATAGCTCTGATACCACTGTGACGTCCCCTCCTCGTATACGATGTCCTCACTGTATACAACCAGGAGTTCATCCCCTATACCAGCTCCATCTTGTCTGAGAGCCCTCCCACGGATCAGCTTTGTGACCATCGGAATCCACAGTGGGGAAGAATGAAGGGGTCATTTTACCCCGTCTCCCTCGGGGTCTACCTAGCTGCGGAAGCGTAAACATATACGTCAGTAACATACATCATATATCCACCTCGAAGGGTGCACATCAACATCTGCATAGACAAAGATCAGCACAATACAAAAGAGGTTCCTACCCAAGGCTCAGACACAGGGATGGACTGACAAGCTTGGGTCTCCAGAGTTCCTTAGAGACGAGAATCATGACAATGGATTGGGCTGGCATAAGAACATGGCATTGGGTTGTCCACTCCATCCGCCCCCCTCATTGCACACTTTGCGAGTAGGTTGAAGAGTGTTGGGACTTTGTAGCTTGGCCCGAGATGCGTAGCCAAAGGGGCTACTCACGGGTTACATCTCCCAGGCCCGATGGGGCGGTAGGGATCAGCTCCACCGAGATCTACATCTTTGACCCAAAGGCGACTAGGGGCCCTTTGCCCTGCCGACTTAACCCCTTTGGAAGGTGAACTCCACCCCGCGGTGTCGAGCCCATGCCTTACCCACACTCGGTGGCAAGCCATTAGACCTAGTCACTCGATCCCCGGTAGGCCTTACACACCGGGGGGATGGGTCAACCACGAACCTCGTTACGAGCGGTCTAGTCCCTTCACCCACAACCCGGTGGGGTTCTTGTACCACGGGCGAAAACTAGTAATGCACTAAGAGGGACTAGCTAGGGCATCATCTACTAAGCTTTAAGTCTCTACCCCCTTCCCAATACAATGAGTCCACGAGAATGCATCCGTCCATCATATCAACATAATAAATCATAAAGACTAATCTATCTCATAGAATTAGGTTCTTTAGTTAGATCAATCTCGGGATCTACTTGGCTGCTATGGGCGATCTAATAGGCTAAACCCTCTTTGGTTGAAGAATTTTGGAGTAAGGTTTATGCTATTTGATCGACCAAATACTGATCCACGGTTCCTCCTCTCGATCGAGGCGTCCATGTCTACGAGATGCGGTCGGAAGGGCGTCGACATCTTTGAAATGTCTGAGGCGGTCGTGGGAGTTGGAATCGACTCCTCCAGTCTTGTGAATCGGGCTCGGAAGGTGCGTAGGTGAAAAGGGGAATGTTAGGGTTTGATGCCTTATGTAGGCTATCGGTTAGGTTTTAGGGTTCCCATGACCCTTGGTCTACCTTTAATGGGTTAAAGGTCTAAAGGTGCGGCGCATTGCTAAGTATGCGCACCATTACAAGATTGCCCCCTAGAGGCGTCCTTGCTTGGTATCGTCGGTGTACCGTCGGTGGAATGGCGTATCTGGCGTGGCAGCCTTGATGCGGTATCGTCTTGAGGCCGTATATAAATCTTTGGAGCATCACACTCCTCAACATGGTACCATTTCACGAGATAGCTTCACAACCCAGGGAATTGATTGCGATGTCGAGAAATGCCATCGGGAACTCTTGGACAAGTGTCGGATGTAGTAAAGGTCGATAATGATTACGATTGCCAAAGACATATCAACCTGCTTTGGGAACAAACTCTTGTTAAATGATGATGCTTTCGAGGAAACTTGATTATTCCAACAATGGATGTTGAACAATGTGCAAATGTCAACAATAAATGTTATACAACGAGGTTGAACTTGCGGATCTTTTTCTTCGACCAAGACATTTCGGGCAAGATCTTTCCCTTTGTAAACTCTAAGTTTGTTTCTTTAACTAATAATAATGAAAGAGACAACCTGAATGATATTTCTATTAACTCCATCTACACTGCTTCAACAAACTCAGCTGACATAGACTGCTGCAAATCTAAATTTTGGATGTGCCCTCATCATGATAATTCTTCTGAGGGAAAAAATTCTGTAGACACAACCTCATTGACAGCGATTACGACAAGGAGAATGCTCTCAAAAATACCCTTGGCGATAACATTTCCTGGGATGATGATGCTTTCCTTACACCTCATCACAATTCCTCTGACACTCCCAAATCTAAAGGCAAGAAAGCAAAGAAAAAGACTATTCTCAGCACTCTCAGTACTCCTGCAGCAAACACCAGGCTGAGATCTAGGAAACATTGTTAATTACCTTATCCTTTGCTGCTGCTATCCTCCTCACCATGAAGATTCTAAGCTGGAATCTCAGAGGAATAAAAGGCCCCCTGAAGAGAAGAAGGGCAATTTCTCAAATTAGAAATTATGATGCTGACATTATCCTTCTCCAGGAGCTTAGACTCCCAAATTTTGAATGTTCAAACCTGGCTGATTGGATTGGCCCTGGATTCTCCTCGATTTGGATTGAAGCTACTGGCACCTCTGGAGGTCTCTGCATCATTTGGAAACATCTTGATCATAGCCTGATCTATAACAGTCCCTGTCAAACTTGGCAATCTGTTATTCTCAGAAATAATGACTTCACTTTTGGAGTCATTAACATCTATGCCTCTATAGATTCTAGGATCAGATCTACTACTTGGCCTATTATAAACAATTGGCTAACATCTCAAACTTGTGAAACCTGGATCATGGCTGGTGACTTCAACAACACTCCCACTTGGGATACGAAAATTGGTAGAGATTTGAATATGTCCACAGATGAGAGAACTCATTGGGACCATCCGCTAGACAGGCATTTTTTACAACATATTCCTTCCTCCACTTCTGCCTACTCTTGGTCAAATAAACAAGATGGGAACAATAGGGTTTACTGTGCACTGGACAGATACTACATCAATAACATTCATAATGATTTTTGGGACAACTGCTTTGTCTATAGTGATGAATGTACCTCCATCTCTTACCACCAGCTTTAGTTTCTTATCACTAAACATACGCTCACTATTAAGAGACATGGAAATACTCCCTTCAAGCTAAGCTGCTCCCTTCTTGACTCTGACATCTTCTGTAGAGATTTTTTTTGCATTTTACAACTCTCTTAGAGTTAGATCTACAAATTCTATGAGATCATTCTATTCTAATCTAAAGGAGTCTAAGTCTGGATTAGCGTTGGGCAAAACACCTTCATGGCCGGCAAGGTTTGAAAAAAAAGAGTTTATTTAGAAGAAATGAAAGAAGTTAGACTGAAACTCCAACATGACCCTCTTAACATTGACCTTCACTGGCAAGAAGGGAACCTTGAGATGAGCATTAAAACCATTGAAGAGCTAGAGGCCAAAGGCTCATCAATTAGATGTAAGCTCAAATATTTCTCAAAAAATGGACCATGGTAACTCGAAATTCTTCTATAGGGTGGCTAGATCCAGACTTTTAAAAAGTCAGCTTTCCTCTATCATGGATGATAATGGTAATAATCTAGAGGATCAAAAGAAATATCCAATTACTTCTGCTCCAAATATGCAAATATCTTCACTCATCCTTCGGACACCCCTATGCAATCTGCTAGTGCCAATTCCTTCACTGATTTGATTAATGATAACAACCTATACAGTGATAGAATTATGTCTCATGATTTAGAGACCACCCCTTCTATGGAGGAAATTCTTTCAACTCTCAAAAGCTTAGCCAAAGGGAAAAGCCTTGGTCCTGATGGCTTGCCTCCTGAATTCTACATCAAATTCTGGGACATTATTAAAAATGATCTTATGTTGATGATCAAAGGTTTCTGGAACTCGAATCACTTGCACCCTGCTCTTTCTGCTGGCCTTATTTCCTTAATTCCAAAGGTGGACAATCCTCAATCTTTCTCTGATTGGAGGCCTATTTCTTTGACAAATTCTACTTACAAGATCTGTGCTAAAATCATTGCAAACAGGGTCAAGTCTCACCTTCAAGAGGTCATTAGTTCCAACCAATCTGCTTTCCTTCCTAATAGATACATCCTTGATAATTATATTGCTGCCATGGAAGGGATGCACTGGAACAAATTGACCAATCAGAACTGCATCTTGTTGAAGCTGGATTTTTCAAAAGCTTTTGACATGGTTAGATGGGACTTTCTTCAATTCTCTCTCAAGAAGTTAGGATTTACTGATAAGATCATTAAGCTTATTATGGGGCTAAATTCCAGATCTCAATCTACTGTTCTTGTTAATGGATCCCCTGGTTTTTTCTTCCCACTGGCTCGAGGTGTCAGACAAGGGTGCCCATTTGCCCCCTACCTATTTCTAGCAGTTGCAGAGATGCTAACCAGAGTTATCTCTCACCTTCAAACTAGTGGACAAATTACTGGCATAACTCTCCCTGACAACAACACAAATCTGGCAATTCTCCAGTATGCAGATGATTCTTTCAGTTTTCTCAAAAATGATTCAACTATCATTGACACTTTCCTGCTGACCATTCATAATTTTGGAGCTGCCTCTGGGATTCACTTAAACAGGAACAAATGCATTATCATTTGGTGATTTGGATACTGATAGTATTGCAGGAATTAAATGTATGAAGGCTATTGAAACTACAAATCTCCTAGGTATGCCTTTGTCACTCAATCCTAGTCTTAAAGGTCTTTGGACTCCCATTGTTGAAAAGATAAGAAAGAAGCTTGGCAATTATGGCAACTGTCTTTCTTTGGCTGGAAGAACCATAATTGCAAACTCAGTTATTGCAGCCTCCCACATCTACTTCTCCTCTGCACTTCTTGCTCCTAAATGTATCTATCATCAGATTGAAAGGATAGTCAGAAATTTCATTTGGGGGAAGCACCACATGGTCAATTGGACTTCAATTACCAGAAACAAAATTCAAGGTGGTCTTGGCTGCAAGAATCTAATTTTACAAAGCTATGCTCTGGCAGGCAAATATATCTGGAAATCTTTGTTCATGAACAATAATCCAGCTTCCATATTCATCAATCACTGGCTTTCTTGTAGCCATCCTAAAAAGCATGCTTCTATCTCTCATAGCTTGCCCTCTTCTGCCTTTACATTTTTGCAACCTGCCTCTTCTATCTCTCCTCTCATGAGAAACATGATTGTGGCCTGGAATAAGGTTCATTTGACTTTCGAGCACTCTAAGTTGGAGAACAGTCACCTCAACACGAGTATTTTTTGGAACTCTAACCTATCTAGAAACAACTCTACTCCTCTGGCTATCAGACATTATAAGTTGTATAAGAAATGGAAAGAATGCAATGTGCTTAATCTTGGAGATCTATGGGATCAGACAAGATGGATCTCATGGACCAATATGAAGCATAAGATCAGAGGTACTTCATCTGACAAGATTCTTTTCAAATATATAATGCAGAAGGTCAGTACTTTAAATCTCAATGATAATCCCATTATTAATGATTGGAATCTTATGGAGAAACCCACCTACAGTGTCTCAAAGGTCTACAAATGCCTAAATAAGCCTACTATACCTTCAAAGGCTAAAGTGTACTGGGGATTCTCGGATGACACTGAAACTAGGCTTTTCACAAACATTTGGCATTCTTATCTGCCTCCAAAAATTTCATATTTTATTTGGCTTATTGCAAATAAAAGTGTGCCAAACCTGGAAATGATATCCAGGCATTCAAATCAAACTGCCAACTCTTTGAACTCTAATTGCCCCCTAGGTTGTGGATATGCAGAAACTCTTGAACACATTTTTGGGTGTGCAAAACTTACTCCTTTTTTGTTGTGGTTTGAAAATTCTTTCAACATTGTTTGCCCTGCTATCCTGTTGGATTTTATAATGAATGATGATGCTTTTAAAAATTCTCTTTGTTTTATTGCATTGTGGAATGTATGGAAGCATAGAAACAGATGTCATTATGGAGGCAAAAATTTATCTACACAGTGGATAAAAACACAGGTTATGTATGACATTGAATTGACTGCAATTAGTCAAATGCATTTAGATGAAGATTCTGTAGACAATAAATGGCATATTATTGGTAATTTCATAGGCCATCATCGATACGTTTTAAATTACAACATGTAATGCCCTCCTACTAACATTGAATGTCTTTACGCTAGACTACATGATGAGCCTTAGCGGAGATTTCGTCCGTCTGTTGAGCCCGGTGAATCTGAGACTTTTCCCGAGAGATTAGTGCATGACATTAATTATCTGAGAGGATGATATGTGGGAGGCCTAGTCGAGGCGTTTCTGGATATTGATATACGGATATCCATGATCATGAAATAGATTGGGCCATAGAATTTTTGCGGGGAGCACTTACCTAATGAATGCGATTATGGTGGTTCATGGGAAAGCATTGGAAGAAGAATGACGAGACTAGCAATTTGATTACTCTGAGAGAATGCTACTATCATCACGGATGCTTGGCGGATGCCTATGGCACTTTGATCATCTTGATGTCCACAACCAACTCGACACCTTGATTCAAGAGCTAAAGCGGGAAATGGAAACACTCGATTACTGCGGCCACACTTCCAAGCCAACCATGACTACCTTCACACTCATCAATTTCAACCAAATCCTTAGATAATTCCCCATCCTTGCACCACACTATTCTTATCTCAACTTTCCACCTGTTTTACATTCTCACTGCTGCAGCAACATCAACAGGATTTACAGGATTTTGTCATCAGAATGCTACCTCAAATCCACTTGAGGAATTTTGATTCAATGATGGTTCAACTCAGGAACAACACTACAGGTTCACAGCCTCTCATAAGGCTGATCTCTACTTCAAATTTTCAAAATATTCAGACTACTTCTGCTATAGCCATAGCACATCTTTCATATATGTTAATTAATCTTGCATGTTTTATTCTGGGTGGCCAATTTTATGGCTCACTTAACTTCTTGTACCTTTTTCTATAATTAATGAAAAAAACCCCATTCTCTCAAAAAAAAAAAAAAAAAATTTTTTTTTTTTTTTTTTGGGAGTCAAGGTGGGATTTATATTCATACTAAAATCTTAAATACATATAGGGTATACCATAGATGGCATACGTATAATAAAAATTGCACATTCTAATAATAGGAGTTGTGCTATCGGCCCGGATCTAAGTCGATCTATCAAAATTCAAAATTATTATGACTAGACATAGATTAGCAGTTTCAGATGTAGAGCAGTATAGATCATTGTGCCTCGATCAGATCTTGGATGGTAAGATCCTGGACAGACCTGCGGCCTAAAATATTGAGAACTAGATCGAGCTTATCCACTCTGTAATTTGTGAAGTCCAGCAATAGGAGGACATGAGCCTCTCTTTTCTGCTGCCATTTATGAAACAGGTTCATGAAATATGGTCGAAGATTGTTGTGTCTCCATACTTCAGGCTTCTTCAGTATTTTCTTCAATGCGAAGCATGGATAAGCTCTGTTAAATTTGGATGAAAATTTCTTCTTCTTCTATACCTGGAAGATTGGCATCTTCACTTTCTGAGTCTTCTGCAACTCCCATTCCCCTGTCAGCAGCTCCCCACCTGTTGAGTCTCTTCATAGCATCTGTGCAACACATCATCATCAACAGTTAGATTGAGAATAAAGAATTCATAATTACCACGAAATGCGCCAAAGGCATTCCGGCTGTATCATAATTTTTTTCCTTTCGAGGGATTTATGTGCTCTCTTCTTTGAGTTAGCCAAGTCTGCAAGAAAAGTTTGCTTGAGCCAAATGAGATTGGGATTTTTGTTTTCCATTGCCACTCTGTTCCTGTGTTTCCAAATTGCCTAGCAGCCTAATGACCTTGTAGTACATTGGATTCTATTATCTGTATTCAGAAATTCTATAAGGCCACGTTCTCCAATTGCTGTCTTGTTGATCTGAGAAGTCTAATTCCAAAACTCTGATACAAATTGACACTGGAATACATGGTTAGATGTTTCTGCTTCCCCACATCCCATTGGACACATCTTTGAGACCTTTGGATCCATCTTATGTCTTTTGAAGTTTGCTGTCAGCCCCTGATGTAATATGATCCACCTGAATGCCTTTATTTTGTTTGCAGTGTAATTTTTCCACCCCTTTTTGCAAATTGCTGCTAGCTGTTCTTCTTCACAATTCCATAATAAAGTAGCCTTTGAAGGTTTATGGCTAATCGATTACCTTTGTAGATTGCTTTGGTGAGTAAACTTCGCGCCCTTAGCTGCCAGCGATTGGTGGTACTTGCCCGACTCATCAATTTGTCGACTTTCTCCATAGCGCCTTGTATATCTTTCTATCCATCGTGATCCTTTTGTCGGCTTCAGCTCTTTGTTTCCCAATTTTTCCAACCTTTTGTCTCATCCCAAAGGTCACCTATCTTTCTTATTCGGCTGATTCCTTTGCATATATTTACGAGGGTGTCGAGGGCTAAGCGATCATTGTCACTATTTAAAACCACGGATGCGGAAAGAAATTTATATCTTTCGATCTTGTATCCAATATGGGAGGTTTATAACATAGTGCGCCAAGTTCGGGCACGAAACATCCTTCTCAAAATGGGAGATGTATTTGGGCAAGGGTTAAATTGGAAATAAGGCGATGTCGGTAATTGGTGTCTTATCTTTGTGACTACCCACGGGATAAGATTCATTGATCAATACCTCACCGGTTTACGGCGGTGATGTTGATTTATGCTGAATGGCCCTCCAAATCATCTTAGTAGCCAAAGCTTGTGCTTGCAAGAACAGATCCTTGCACCCCATCCCTCCTTCTTTCCTAGACTTGGTCAGGTCATCCCAAAGCCACCTTATGTGTACCTTGCGGATGAATTTCCTAATTCTTTGCTTCTATCTTCCGTATGATGCTTTATCCCTATATAATTGCGGAGGAGAAGTACACATGAGTACTTCCAATTCAGCATTGGCTATCTGAATTACTGACCAATGATAAAAAGAAGAGTATGATCAAGTTTCTTTTTGATCCGAGTCACTATTGGATCCCAAAGTCCTTTGAGAGAAGAGTTTAATGCCAGAGGTATGCCTAGTATTACTGTACCAGCATCCTTGCCAAGCACCTTAATTCCTTGCATCACCTTATCTTCAGATTCCAATATAATTGCACATTTATTTACGTTGGACATACTCGGATACCTTACCAAAATTTTCCATTGCTAACAAAAAGTTTTGGAGACTTTCTCCATCCTTCTTCAAAAGACAAAGCGTGTCATCGGCATATTGCATTATTGAAAAGGTACCTTCCCCTCACGGTAGTTGCAATGGTGAATTTCTCCTTTATCTGCATCTTTATTACGGTTTTGTCAAAACTTACGCTACAATCAAAAAGAGGTAGGGGCAAGAGGACACCCTTGCCTAACTCTTCTCTCTTGAGGGGAAAGTTATCGATGGATGATCCATTTATGATTAGATTTGAGGCATTTGTTGTATTGAATCAAACACTTTTTGATAGACCTTTTCAGACAAACCTAAGTGTGCCATTGCTTTCTCCAAAATTGCCCGCTTATTGTATCATATGCCCTCCTGAAATCCAGCTTGAGCAGCAAACATTCTTGTTTAGACAACTTGTTCCAATGGAGACCTTCAACAGCTCCAATGTAGTTGTCCAATATATTCCTTTGAGGGAGAAAAAGCGATTGACATGGGTTGATCACATGAATAAAATTTGGACTTGATCTGTTGGCCAAGATCTTAGCTAACACCTTGTAGGTAGTGTTAGTCAAAGAAATAGGTCTCCAATCTCCTATGTTTATGGGTCCACTTACTTTAGGAATCAAAGTAATATGGCCAGCATTGATAGCAGGGTGAAGATATCTAGCTTGCCATGCTTCCTGAATGAAAGTTATGAGGTCATCTTTCATAATTTTCCAAAACTCCATATAGAACTCGGGTTGGAAGCCATCTGGACCTGGGCTCTTATCATGTGCCATTGACTTTAACGTTTCCTGTATCTCCTTCTCTGCAGGTGTTTTTAACATATCTTCATCTATGATTTCTGGTTCACTGGGCAGATCTTTAAAAAAGTCATCAATTACTTTACTATCCACCTCATAATTGATGAACAGAGCTTGGTATTCTTTATGGAAGTATTTCTGTATCTCAGATTGGGAGACCAAACATTCTCCTTGCTCATTTGTCACCTGTACAATTCCATTGTTTAAAATTCTACTTTTTGCTGTCCTGAAGAAAAAACTAGATCCTGCATCATCCATTTCATTCAGATATTTGCATCTGCTCCTAATTGCCAAGCTTTTTGCCTCTTCCTCTTCAATTTTCTTGACTTTTACTTCCAAGTCTGCTTCTTTTTCCTGCCAGCTTTTGTTATTCTTGTCCTGGAATAGCAATTTCCTTATCTCCCTCATTTCCTCATATATCTTCTGTTTTTCTTCTTCCTGTTCCACTTTTTTCCCCAATCCTTTACCCATTCCTTAACTTTCCTAAGTTTGTGGATGAAGGATTTCATTGACTGAGTGAGTGGAACTTTGGGGAGCTGATTATAAAACACTGTAAATTCCTCACAGAACCTTTTATTTTGAAGCATCCCAGTGTTAAATTTGAAGGGAGTCTTTATTCCCCCTTTCTGTGGATCGGCCATATTCTCCAGGAATTGAGGATAATGGTCTGAAATAGAATTTCCAACATCACAAGAAGTAATAAGGTTATCCCAATCAATCAGATCATTGTTGCAAAGATAAAATCTGTCTAACAAACAGTATGTTCTCTGCCCCCCTTTCCTTTTATTACTCCAAGAATACTGATATGATGAGGATGGAGGAATGTATACAAAGTTAGTCATCAACTTATCCCAAGCCAGTCTTTCTCCTTTTGACATATTTAAGCTTTGTTTGCCAAGTTTTGGTCCCGGTTTGGTGTGTTGTTGTAATCTCAACCGGTAGCCAATTCTTGGTTTGGTGAGCTCGGATCAAGCATCTATTTGTTCCCATTGTTCTTTTTCTCTGCTGAGTCGGTCGAGGCATATACATTGATTACACCAATAACAACATTTGCCCTTCTTCAAAATAGCCACGGTCCCACCTGCCATTATCATGTTTATATTTTCCTTCACATGTAAATCCTCTCGAGGTCATACATATGCCTCCCTTGGTACCATCTGCTTGGGGTCCCACTGAGTCTCCATTAGGTATGATCCACTTGCCCAAATTTGAAGCCTCAAATTCAGGCTGACCCTATGTTCTGTACTAAGGCGATATGCGCCTTCATTTCTCTTAGTGCAATTAAGGCCCTTTTCCTTTTAGGAGGACCTTTGATACCTCTTAAATTCGGGTTGTGATTCTCATTGGGCACCTAATTTCTTTTACGCCTTGACTTCTCAAGTTCAAAGGCGGGACTATTCGAGAGAAGTGGACCACCTTAACTCCTTTTTTTTTCCTAGTGTGTGGGGTGTAAAACTTCTCTTGTTCACCCTCCCGGTCATATTCTGCTGTCCACTATTGATCTCAGACAATATTTTTCTAGATGGGCTTATTGGCCTACTATTCACTGCTGAATTAGTTACCAGACCATCTAGCACGAGCTGGTCAGGTGGGCTCCTTGATTTATTTTCTGCAATTCCGGGGTCATCTGGCACTTTCCCTCCCTTCCCTGGTGTGAAAAAGATCTCTCCTTCCTTGTCTTTAATCTGCTCTTTTTCCTTTACTTCAGTGAGGTTTTTGTTAGATGGACTTAATGGCCTATTGTACTCAATTTCCAGGCCATCTAACAGGGGTTGCCCAGGTGGACTTATTAGCCTATTACCCTCAATTTCCAGGTCCCCTGGGGAAGTTAGTAATTTGTTCATTGGTGTACAGAAATTCACTTCCTTGACTCCCCTACCAAACCATTAACACAAACCATTAACCCCTTATTCCTTAATCTATACCGTACGTAAAGTTCCTCGTTTGTGGGGTATGCAAGTACAAAATTTGCTATACTGTATAACAAGATTCGCAAAATACTATAAGATTTCACGCGGAATACTATATGGTGTTGATTTCATACGTGCAAAATACAATTATGTGGGCTCTCGCTGCCCTACGTCACCCCCCGTGTGAATATGCACCCAAACCAAAGGGGGTTTAAGGGGGATTTTAATTTAAATGTGTTGGACCCAATGGTTGTGTTAATTAATGTCAATGATAGTTATGTGTTGGTTGTTAATGTCAATGATTGTTATGTGTTGGTTGTTATGTGTTGGGGGGTTTAATTTTTATATGTTAGATGTTAATGGTTTGTGTTGCAAAAAAAAAAAATTTGGCCCCTTCGGGGCCTTAGGGACGTCCTCCCCCTCGATGTGACAAAAATTTTAGAATTCAAACCAGGAAAAAACTAGAATTCATTTGAGGCTTTCATCACCTGTAGCTTTTGAAGTTGATCACAATAAAACAAATAGAACATAAGTAAAAGTTACCATAAAGATAGAGCAGATTGATCTCATTATTCTGAAAGTCATAAAGTTTGCAACACAAAGAAAATCCCCTGTTATTATGCTACATATTGTTAATTCCGCTACAACTATTTCTCTTTCACAATGACACCATTGTTTATCAATCCATATGATTTTGGATGTTCCATCTCTAGCTTAAAGGTAATGCATGATTCAGCTTATGGTTCGATTAAAGTTGCAAACCTACAATATAAATGCATTCTTGTGGCCTTTGTTTGTGATCTGCGTGACATGAAAAAGGGCGTAGAATAATCCGCTTTGTTGTGTGCATAAGAATACGCTTGTTGATTGAAGCTAAAAGGGCTATATGAACAATCAAATGACCGGGAATATCCAAGAGTTGGAAGCAAACAGAGGGCCTAGACTTGAATCTGCAGCAAATCTTAGGAAGGAAACAAAAGGGGGTTTTGCAGCACTACATTGTAGAATCAGGAAACCAATACCTTGTAAAACAAAACATTATGCTAACTGAAGAAACATTAAAAAACAAATACCTTTGTAAGTGTGAGCAAAAAATCCATCTCGTGGTAGTAAAATCCACTCCGGCAATAAGAATCCAAGAGGGCAAGTACACATGCATATGCACACATGCACACACATGCACACATGCACATGCACTTGCACTTGCACATGCACATGCACAATACACATGCACATGCACACACATGCACATGCACACACATGCACATGCACATGCATACACATGCGCAGTGTTCATGCACAAACACATGCAGAGGAAGACAACAACCCTCGGATTGTTCCAACCAACGAAAATCAACGGCCCATAAAGGGTGCACTCTAGAAATACTATTTAGTACACCTCAACGAATACAACAACGAAATCATAGAAAAACCATGTGAAAAAGCGTATAAAAATCTAAAAGTAACCCCCTGTTATTGTGCTACATATTTGTTTCCAATGGGCTTATTAGCCTATTGACACTACTGTCAATTACCAGGCCATTGGAGGACATCACATTATTTTGGCTGTTATCTACTACCTCCTGGCCTATAGGACTTATAGGATCAGTAGTCAAATTACCTTCCTCCAAAGAGAATTTGATCTCCTCAGTTCCTTTGTCAGTGCTTCCTCCCAAACTACTTTCATATTCCATAGGGGATTTAGTAAAGAATTTATATCCTCCTTCAAATTCATTTGGGGGAGTAGGATTGGGGGTATTTGGCACCACATCCCTCTCCATATCTTCTTATCTCTCAATCTCCTCTTGTTTCTCAATGAGTTCCACCAAAATGTCATGCATTTCCTTCTCTTCCCTCCCATTTTGAATCTCTGATTGCCTTGGAGGAGAGAATTGTAGATTTATTGGACTTATGTATTCTCCTCTTGAGCTGGGTCCCCTTTAAGTAGAAACAGTCCCCTCGCTGAGAGACCTCGAATCGATGATTCGGGGTATGTATTGATTGGAGGTAGTGTAGGTTCTTCAATGGTCAAGGTATTACTCCGAGTAGATGGCGGGGAGTAATACATAAAAGCTACTGGTTGAACCATGTCCTTCCCTTTGACTTCCTTATTTGTTCATATTATTTCGTTCCTGACCTTGACCAAGACCTTGACCTTTTCAGCCATTTTTGTATTATCATTTTTCTTCTTCGGACTTTCTTAAGTTTTAGCTGCTTCCATTTTGTCTTTCTCCCTTTCTTCTTTTAATTGTTTAGCCCTTTACTTTCTTGCTTTCTTATAAAGCGCTCCCGGTGTTCTCTTTGACTATTGTTAGCCCAATTTGTTTTGAGTTCAGGTATAGCGGTTCGTTAACTACCTTGACTTTTTGACCTTGGCACACCCCCTCCCCCCCATGTAGCCTCAATCCACATATCCCATAGGGAATGGGCAGGCCAGGACCATTGGAGTTTTAGAACTTTTTGTCCATCAAAGTAGTCCTTATATTTGAGCTTCTTAGGGATTTCCTTTAGAATGTCTAAGCCGAACCCATATCGGGGAGCTCTTTAGGGATTGCCTCCCGACCAATGTACTCCCCTACCACGGCAAAAGATTTTTGAAAATGTCCTCATGCCGATTACATTGGGAAATTTTGAGACCCATCTTGAGCATGCCGGGATGGAATAGTTCCTTAAGATCGTTGGTTGAATTTTGCATTCCACTTACGAAAGTAGAATTGCGTATTGGCCTTAAATATGGTTCCTTTCTTTAGCGGGATCTCGAGGCGTGCGAGAGTCACAACATTCTACTACGAAGAAAGGAAAATCTAACCAGTACATGTTCCTGATACTGATATTTTTACCCATCTTGGTTAACTCCGTTCTTATGTCCCAAAGCTTCTCCCTCATGCCTTATGCATCCGATTACTGCCCTCGATTCCAATTCTTTCAGTCTGTTAGGTACAAATTCATGTTTCAGAGAAGGAATACCTTTAAATTCATGCTTGATTCTACCCTCCTGCTTCTGCAACAGCCTCCTTTGCTCCCGATTGACCTCGTCCAGAATAGGCTGCACCAGTTGGCTTTGCATTTGGATCGGAGAGAGAGTTTGTGATCTTGTCCTTCTTGCCGAGCTCTCCGCCATGGTAGGAATCAACCAATCGCCACACATAAAGAATGGCTTTTCCTCTTTCTGTATTCCTTTCCCTGTCAACGTTTTGATCATTTCCACTAATTGGGCTTGCATGGGATGTGACATCTCACGAAAAAGCTCTGCCATAACAGACCCTAGATCCTCATTCCCCCTATTTCCTGTACCCAATGCTGCTAAATCTGTCCCTGCACCATTATCCCCTTTAGTCGTACGGCCTGTCTCCTGTGTACCCTGCATTGGTCCCACTGTTGGGCCCTCACCACTGTTCCCCATTCGAACTCGCTTTCTCCCTAACCCTAACAAGATGGCGCTTCTGCTAGCGCCATCCCCCGGATGGAGGAGTCTGGAGTGACAGGTATACTTTCCAAAAAGAATACTTCATATGGCTTCTTGCAAATGATAGTGTTCCCAATCTTCATTCTATTGCCAGACATCATTCCACAAATGCAATTCCCATTGATTCTCATTGTCCCCTGCTTCGTAATGAAATTGAATATATAAAGCATATTTTTATGTGTCCCAAATTAAATTCCTTCTGGAACTGGTTTGAGCTTCATTTTGCTATCTCGAAGCCTAATTGCCTACTAAACTTCCTTCTAAATGATGATGCTTTTATTAATTCTTTATCTTTTATAGCATTATGGAACATTTGGAAGCATAGGAATAGATGTTTACATGGTAAGCATTCAGTTTCATGTACTTGGATTAAATTGCATATTATTTATGATCTGGAGCTATCAGCCACTTGTAACAAAAGAGACATTCACTTTGAGGAAAAATGGAATAATTTGGGAGTCTTCAATGGTCCTTTTAACTTGTTTAGATTACATTGTCATGATGAATTTGCTAACAGTGACATTTTATCTATCAGATTATATGAACAACCTCAGGAGAGATCTCACACATGAATATCAGATTTATGTTGAACAGCTGAATGACAATGAAATTGAGTATACAGAGGGTCTTTGGACAGGTCTAGTTAGAGGCAGAACTGATGTGGACATTCTTGATATTCCAGATAGAGAGATTGACTGGACCATTGAGTTCTGCAGAGGAACTTACCTCATGCATGAGTTGTGGTGGTTTTTGGATAGATTTGGCAGCAATATGACAGAGCAGCAATTCAATTTCTACAGGGGTTGCTACTACTATCACAGGGGAATGGCAGATGCTTATGGTTCTCTTATTCTTCTGATGGCCACTATAAACTCTGACACTCTGATTCAGGAATTAAATTGGGGGAATAATCGAATCCTAATCATTCAGCCAGATTACCCAGCACATTTCAACTACCTTGACACATATCAATTCTAATCTGCCCTTTCCAATCCTATTTTCCTCCCTTTGCCTACCTTCATATTTTGGCTCCATAAATTACTTTCTAAGTAGTCTGTTTATGGTCGACATCTACTAGATCTCGGCTATTAGCAGGTCTTTTGCAGATTCTCTCATGATCTTTTCTCATATGGCTATCTCATTTACTGATATTCCAGCAGATATTTTTGTGGATTTTCAATCTACATTATTTCTATATTTATTGTACTCACTGCTATTATCTACAGTTCTATTGTCATGTTCCCACATTGACAATGAACTCTATTGTACTTTTTTTCTATAATTAATGGAAAAAACTTCATTCTCTCTCTCAAAAAAAAAAAAAAAAAAAAAAAAAAAAACAATAGTTAGCAATGTACAAATCAATGCACATATTGCAGACATCTGTTGGAATCTGAGCCAACCTAACTTGTCAAAGCAAAGTAACAAAACATTGTCCTGCGACAATTCAGGTACTATGTATTTTATATGGGACTGGACTTCATAGAATTTTGGATCAAGTGGTAGCATAAGCCACCACAGATACATGCGTAATATCTCTAACAAATGCTATTAAGGGCTGAGCATTCTTATTACTCCCTTTGCTTAAGTCCATCACATGCTTGAGTTCATACAACATCCTATTCAAACATATTAGGCTCTTCCTTACAGGCAAACTTATTAACAGTATCATATTTTATGCAACCCCTTATGCACAAAAATGTGTACTCTAAAAAATTATTCACTAAGGAGCTAAAACTGATCTGAATGTCAAGCTTTATCATTATTTAAAACATATTAATAAATCATCGTAGTCAGACCTGAGAGGCAATATTGCCTACAATTTCGTTAAGATGTAAATTACTAGTAGCACCACCAATATCTTGGTTAATCACATATATATCAGCTTCTCTGCTATATATCGTAAACAAGTGCACCCTAGAGTACCTCAATTCTCGAATCTATCCATTCTATGGCCCAGATCGTATGCTGTGGCTTCTGGGTGCCTCTTTTTTTTATTATGGTCATTTATGACTGGGGGCGCCTATGATTTTGAAATATATAATACAGGTTCTTCTAACGTTTTGGAATATGAAATACGGGAACTCATCTCTATACGAGTTTGCATAACATTTTAGAATTTAAGATACAGAGACTTGAACCTCTACCAAAATAGTTCAATATCCTAATAAAAATGCTTTAACCAATGCAACCAGCAAATTAACGTGCTTATTTTGTCTGTTGAATCTATGTTTTTTTTCCTTTTCATAATAAGCTATTCAATTGTTTTGGAGGTATGGTCTATGGTCTCAAGGATAGTGATTTATTCATCAATATCAAATCCCCCCGGAACCCCCATTTATTATGCTACATATTTTAAACGAGGTGCACCCTAGACTACCGCAATCGTGAGATCTGTCCATCGTATGGCCCAGATCGTATGTTGGGGCTTCTGAGCGCCTCTTATTTCAATTGTGGCCATTTATGGCTAGAGACGCCTATGATTTTGAAATATAGAATACAGGTTCTCCTAAGGCTTTGGAATATGAAATACGAGGACTCATCTCTATACGAGTTCGCCAAACATTTAGGAATTTGAAATATGGAGACTCGAACCTCTACCAAAATAGTTTGATATCCTAATAAAAATGCTTTAACCAATGCAACCAACAAAGTAACATGTTTATTTTGTTTGTTGAATTTACATTTGTTTATTTTTCTCTCTTTTTTTTAATAATAAGCTATTCAATTGTTTTGGGGGTATGGTTATTGTGCTACATATTCTAAACAAGGTGCACCTTAGACTACTTTAATCGTTGGATCTCTCCATTTTATGGCCCAGATCGTATGTTAGGGCTTCTGGGTGCCTTTTGTTTCGATCGCATTGCGAGAAACGCGTCAGCGTTTGAGCCTCCCAGACTGCAAATGCTAGTTGCGTAGGAGGTTCACGCGTGCATGATAGAGTGGCATCAAACCTAAGCAATCTGGCATGGGAGGCCACGGCCACGCTAGTGGGCACGGCCACATGACCTCTTTCTAGTTTACCCCCCCCCCGGAATAAGCTTGATGATAGGGAACAATATAACAGATAGGAAGATCTATAAGATTATAATGGAGAAAGTTCAGACAATAACAGAGTTAAGGGGCCTGCAAACAAATTGGACAGTGGAAGATAGAATTGGTTACAAAGTTTTCAGGATCTATCCCCTGCTGTTGGATAGTTCTTCTCTTAAAATAGCTGATAAGTGGCATTGTGACAAGGATAAAGCTATCAAACTGGCAAAACAAGGTTGGAAACAATACTGCCTGAGGAAAGTTACCACCTTCAGGTGGCTATTGTTGAATCAAAGTTTAGCACCCATCTAAACGTCTTAAATTCAAAATGCCATAGAGACTATTACATGCCTCTTAACAAAATGTCCAACAGGGCTCATACAATTCATGTTCCAAACAAAATGCTCATAAGGGCGCTCACGAAGGATGTAGCAACGGTAGATATGGTTAGCTTCGGATAGCACATACAAATACTAGAGGAGGGAGCGCATGGCAAATAAGAAAGGGGGCTGGTCAAGACTAACAATCATAAAGGAGGTTAATCAGGCCCAACTGTGGGACTCAAACTTCACCCAATCGCTCTGTTGAGGTTTTGGAGACCTGCAAATGCGAGGAAGGCATGAGGCATTGCGAGGAACGCGTCAGCGTTTGAGCCTCCCAGACTGCAAATGCTAGTTGCGTAGGAGGTTCATGTGTTCGTGATAGAGTGGCATGAAACCTAAGCAATCTGGCATGGGAGGTCACGACCACGCTAGTAGGCACGGCCATATGACCTCTTTCTAGTATATACCCCGTGGCGGGGGGCCATTTTCAAATTTTAGGGTGGAGGCCCTCTCGTTAACAATTTAGGAGGCCCTCTCCTCTTTTTTTAGGCCCCCTCCTCTCCCCTATGGAAAACGAGGAGAATATCAAAACCTCACATGTGCCTTGCCCCTGGCATGAGCTGGTGAGATGCCAAGCATTAGGAGTGCCCCAAACCTCTCTACTATGCCAAGCGTCACGTGCCTAAACCCTCGTGTGGACCCCTAAGTTCACATAAACCCTCCTTCCCTGGACCCCTATTGAGAACCTTTCTTTTCCTGTTGTCTAGCGCCGTAAATATCGGACACTGACATGTTATACCCAGCCTTAAATGGCAAAAATCGGCTAAGTCCAAAAACGCCGGGTATTTTTTTTTTGGGCGTTTTTCAAAGAACATTTCGGATATTTTATGTTGTCTGGAATGTCTGTCTAGAGGTACGCCTATAACTTGGGGACGCCAATTTTTTAAGAACATTTCTTTTTCTGTTGTCTGGAATGTCTCTTTAAATATCTGCAGATACCTTTGATGCTGCATTTTGAGGAGTTAGACAAATTGTTAGTGGGCGGAATAGGGCGACCCCACCCTAGAGCATATGGATTCATTATAGAATAAACGGTATAGAAACACGAAAATATCTTTGATGCGGTTGAATACCAAAAATATATATTGAATAAAAATACCATACATTACACATCTGCAGGACAATCCGCAACTACTTTGCAAGCAAAAGAACACCCTGCTTTACAAATTGAACATCTGCAAAAGAATCCGGTTGTGCAAGCAAGGCCTCCTTGAAGGCCACCAGATTTTTGAAGGAAGATCCATCCACCATACATGATCTTCTGGCCATATCCCTAAACTCCATAGCTCTCCTTCTCATCTCTTTTCCTTCTTCCTCTTTCATAAGTTTATTGATAAGTTCACATATTTCCTTTTCCTCAATCAGCCCATCCTTTGAAATTCTAACTCCAATCTTCCAGCCATCTGCTATGTACTTGCAATTCATATGTTGTTCTGCATAACAAGGCCATCCAATCATAGGGACCCCCATACATATACTTTCCATTACAGAATTCCAGCCTCCATGAGTTAGAAATCCTCCTACTGCTTCATGTCCAAGGATTTTTTGCTGGGGAGCCCAAGATGTGATCATCCCTTGATCTCCAATACGCTGTTTCAAGTTCTGCACATAGAAATCTGGAGCATCTGAGACAAAATCTGGTCTCAAAGCCCATAAAAATGTTTGGTTTGAAGCTTTGAATGCCTGGATTAATTTATCAACTTGAAGAACAGACATGGTAGCCATGCTTCCAAACGAGACATAAAGAACAGAGGAAGGTGCCTGTTTATCTAGCCATTCAAGGCATGAGAAATCTTCCTTCAAGTTGTCAGAATTAAGTTTCAACATTGTTGCACCATCTCCAACTTGAAGTAGTGGACCTACTGCTAGAAGGTTGGAAGATTGAAATGCATCTTGCTCTAGTTCTTGGAAGCTGTTAACAAATTTCCATGCAGCAGGTGCCCCAGGCGCTTTTTTAAAACATTCTTGGGCATTAGCCATAATAGGGCGCACAAATCTTGGTATGTCAAAAGGACCCAAAGGCAGCAATCCAGGCAACCGGCTAACAATGCCATTACTCTGCTCTTTCGCATCTGCCAAAACCAACATGAGCTGTTAAAATAAGAACAAGGAAGATCCTTTAGAAGGAAAAAAACAAAAAAAGAGGGAACAAAATCTACCTGCAGCTGCAATATCAGATATGAGCTTTGGCAGATTGTCCGACACAACTGCACCTGCAGCCGAAAAAGTATACAAAGTACCATATGGAACTCTTAAATCTGTTGCCAGATCCGGTACCCAAGACTGAGAAGCATGGTCACAGATTATGCAAAATGATTTCATTTTACCCTCCAAACGGAGCTCATGAGCGAAATTTTCTACAACGTCTCGAATGCAAGACTGATCAGAAAAAATAAATTCCATTATGTTGTGCTCGCCAATCTTGGGATCAGGATAAATGAGCAGGTCGATGCCGGAAACGAGTTTGGAAAGCGAGGAAGAGAATGCATCGCTGACAGCAAGAGTAATGGAAAATCCGAGGCCGAGAAGACGGAATGCAAAATGAAGAGTGGGGTTAACGTGGCCGGCTATTGGGAAGGAGACGAGCAGGGCGTGGGGCGCCGGAGAGAGATCTTGGTCCGCCATAGCTGGAGCTTCAACCTGAAACAGGGGACGTAACCTAAAATATTGTTCAACGTTTTTCCTTCCCCCCAGTATATAGGAGATGGTGGGTGGCGCGTGGCAACATTTTTATTATTATTATATTAATTTTAATTTTAATCTGTGTTGAGAATATGCTAAAACATATAATGTGTTGTCTCTCTACAAAGACATTTGTACTATTTCTAGTCTTAGACGTTCCTTGCTTTAGACTCTGACACGTGGACGGTTCCTATGGACTTGATGCATGTTCCAGATGTCGCTCTATACGCGCAACAAATTCGGTTGTTAAAGAAATAGATTTCAACTAGCCGTACCCAGAAGGTGGGTGGGGATTGTCCATTCCTTTTGTTTCGTGTTTAGAAAATGCTTCATGCTTCAAAGAAAATTTTTCATGCATTAAGATATTATGTTCTGCTGTGGAAAAACATACTCTACATACTTTATCCCTAGCTTTGCATTTTCTAATTGTTGCGCTTGAGGGGAGGAATCTCCATGTAATATCCCAGGTAGAAAGCTATTAACTTTTTCAGAAGAAATCTACATGCAATCTTCGATGGTGCAAGACAAGAGAGTACAAATACGTATAGAACAGTTAGGTGTTGTTCGGCCTCTCGTCCAACCCTATGCCGCCACGTGGCAATTTTTAGGACACATTCATTTCTAGGAAGTACAATAACAAAATATTCATTGTTTTTTTTTTGGCAATTCTATGCTCCAGCCGTTGGATGACTAACATGTAGCACAGAAGCCCATTTAATGGGCTTTTCTGCTGTGGAAACAGGGCGACGCGCTACTTAGTGGGCTTTCCTGCTGTGTCAACAGGGCTCTGCGCTGCTGTGCGTCGCCCTGTTTCAACAGCAGGAAGGCCCATCAAATGGGCTTTCCTATATACATTTCATACTCATGTAGCCATTATTCTTCATATGTACAAGAATTTAGTGTCGGCGGAGCCAGCGCACAATGCCTTTAGTAGTAATTCGTATGGTGTGAATTTGTGGCATGGATGTATGGTTGGTTGGTTCGCATTTTTGCTTTTAGAGTCTACATTGTGGAAAAGGTTCCTAGCCTTGTTTTTTTTAGACAACTACGGTCGCGGCCATTTATCAGCAGGAACGATTTTGAGAAAGTAGAAAAAAGCACATGACTACAACCGTTGAAAATATTATCCTATGCACTATGTAGTATAAAAAGAAAATGGTATTTAAAGGCATGTAATTTATATCAATTGACATCTATGACAGGCTACAATTGACACTTATGGACGACAAGGACGAAAAAAGGAAGCTTTATAGCTTTTTGAAAAGATGCCTTAGTATAAGTGAAAGCCTTCGTCGACTTCTTTCCGAAAGCTAAAGCTAGCCGATGTGCAAAGCACTTGACCTTCGAAAAGAATCCCACAAGGGCTTTCTCTCAACATAGAGGATGGTTGAGGCCAATCCAACCAGTCAAGTGTTCTGCATGCAGCCATTACTCAGAAAAGCAGGTAAAAAAACAGAGTAACGAGTACAAAGTGGAATAGAATTCTTACACGTCTTTCAAGATTGAAGAAGTGGCACATGTCACCCTCCTGGAATACCATTAATGAATTGTAAGCATGGAATCAAAGGCTTATATACTCTTCAAACAAATACTTAGCAAGGGCATAAGAGCCAATCAAGTATCTTATTTATCATGTTCTTACAAATATAGAGTGCGGGCATAAGATCCAACCAAGTATCTTTCCGTATCATGTTTAATGTCTCTGCTGGAGAAGGATCTGGAAAGTGTTTATACATCCATTTTGTGACTTCATAATGCTAAATGGGGGTGTATAAGAGTGCACATGCAGTTTTTGATAGGATGCCAATATGAAACATTATATCTTGGATTTTAAGTTAGGTCCACTTATTCTTGACAGATATACCAGAATAGGCCTTTCAAATAACCCCATCATTTGTAATAGCCAAATGCGCCTATTTACTTAAAATATTTATCATATGACAAACGACAATGTGCACTGGCGACTTGGCATTTTAGTATTAAAAGAACTCACATGCATGGGATGTTATAATGGAGTGCATTTTAGAGTCTATAAATCGTTTCGGCCGGAGGCGATATCTGATTTCATTATACTAGCCTACCTTCAAATGAGTTGTCTCACTTGTTTGATAGTCATGAGACATCGTGGGCAAATCAATGACTTGCACGTGCATTTATCACTTTTACCCCGGCTAAGATGTCATCTGTAGGAGAGTGAAGATATCACGGGAGCATCCAAAAAATGTACAACATTAGGTTGATGATGTGCACTATGTGGAGATCAATATTTAGAGTTCCATCATAAACTAATTTACGCCAATGGACTAGGACAAATTTTGTGTTTTGCATTTCTGTACCTATTTTTTGTTGATGTACTTAACTACTTCTAAGGGTGATATTTTGAGCAAAAGTTTTGGATCTATCTTTCTAAAATTTGAGCATAAGTTTTGTTTTGTGTTTTGAACATTGTTTTCTCTATTGAAATCTATAAATTCAAAGTTAATGCATTAATAATACTGTCATTAAACAATTTCAATAACAAAAATAATTACAAAAGCCAATATCAACATGTGCGGTTGCCGAAAGTTGCACATATGGACGTTAAAGCCTGTGTAAAAACACATGCTTACTAGTCTATTGTTTCTTTTCCCGATAATGCTTAGTCAGGGGTTTTACCATTTCTTCAGGACAGATGGATGGAAGATGATAACGCGATCAATACATGATCAATACCTGATTCAACATGCAGAGCGGTTGCAAAGTAGCCGGTCACAGGTTTAAAGAGTGATTTCTTTCTCTTGAAGCATCTTGATAAGAAGTTCTATCTCAGTTTTTTTGATAGCATTCTTTTCCAAACTAAGTACTGGACCTTGGTCGAATTTAGAAGGCGGGCTTTCACTTCCATGTAATTTTTGTTGCAGATGACAACATCTATGTTAGTGTGAAAGCATTATATTTGGACTTTGTGAAGTACTAGGTTGATCCAGACTCAAATGCAAGAGCTAACCCTGGCTTCATCCGCCTTTTTTCAAAATCTTAGCGATTCAAACAACGAGATAGTAAAAAATATATACATGTTTTTTTACGGCAAGGGAGATGGGCTAAATCAATGGCCTTAGCTATGAGATCACAAAGGTCAGCCTCATGAGCTCATTTGCATCTATCAAAACCAACATGAGCTATTAAAATGAGAACAAGGAAGACACCTTTTCAAAGAAAAAAACAAAAAAAAGGGAAGAAAAATCTACATGCAGTTGCAATATCAGATATAAGCTTTGGCAGATTGTCTGACACAACTGCACCTGCTGCTGAAAAAGTATATAAAGTACCATATGGAACTCTCAAATCTGTTGCCAGATTCAATACCCAAGACTGAGAAGCATGGTCATAGATTATGCAAAATGATTTCAATATCCTCTTCAAACAGAGCTCGTAGGCGAAATTTTCTTCTATGTCCCGAAATCAAGACTGACCAGAGAAAATAAATTCCATTATGTTGTGCTCGCCAATCTTGAGATCAGGATAAATGAGCAAATTGATGCCGGAGACCAGTTTGGAAAGCGAGGAAGAGAATGCATCGCTGACAGCAAGAGTAATAGAAAATCTGTGGCCGAGAAGACGGAATGCAAAATGAAGAGTTGAGTTAACGTGGCCGGCTATTGGAAAGGAGACTAGTAGGGCATGGGGCGCCAGAGAGAGATCATGGTCCGCCATAGCTAGAGCTCCAAGCTGAAACAGGAGACGTGATGCAGAAATCTAGTTCTATGCCTAGATTTAAATCTATGTTGAAGTGAAAGAACTGGCATGAAAGCTTCTCTTACAGATGGATGATTATGAGTTTTGTTTCCAAAAATAGAAGAAAACTTGGGAAGCAAAAATCGTGTTATCTTATTCCGCCGTTTCAGATCAAGGTCTTACACAAAAAAAAGTGCTCTTCTGTTTTGGCTGCAGTGATTATGAGAAGCCTAAAAATAGCAAAAATTCTTTGCATTCTACGATGTTTGAATTTCAGAAAGAAGAAGAAAAATAAGGTACTTACAGAAGATGTAGGCCAGCATTTCAGATTTGGGAAGAGCAAGTCCGTCTCAAGTGCATATTTTTTTAAAGGACCATTGCACAGGTCTTCTCAATGCAGATTTTTTATATCCAAGTTCTGGCTACGTAAGTGCCCCAATCCAAATAAATGATAGTCGATCCACTCCCTTAGATTGCGATTCTCATGAGGAGGAGCATGCATGCATGCATGTTTTGCATGCAGTTTCGGATCTCTTGTTTCGGTTTTTATAGCAGGAGTCTTCTTCAGCTTCTCAAATTGGCATTTCTTCTTTGTCTCAGTAGTTTCCTCCTCTTTTTCTCTTGAACCATGCAGGGGAGGGGCTTCTTCCTGCATGGATAGACAATTCTTGACGTTTCTCATTCTTCTTTTTCCATTCGAGCCTGTATGTCGGGATTGAAGCAATTCTCTTTCGTCCTTCGCGTTCATTCTTAAGAGTTAAGCAGAGTTTTTCTTATCGATGGTTTGGATGCATGATGCGAGTCCTCACGAGAATGATAGTCAATCAACTCCATTGGATCGCGTTTCTCATGAGAAGGAGCATGCATGCATGTTTTCCATGCAGTTTTGGACCTCTGGTTTTGGTTTTTATAGCAGGAGCCTTCTTCAGCTTCTCAAATCGGCGTTTCTTCTTCATCTCAGCAGTTTCCTTCTCTTTTTCTCTTGAACCCCCCCCCCCCCTCCCCCTTTTAACACTAGAGTCGTCACATGATGTATCAGAAAATGTGCATTTACACTGTTTGCTTTAAAATTCATATAAAATTAAAGGTTCAATTATCAGTCAAACTCTTCTTATATGTTAATATATGGCAATCATGTTGCATGAAAAAAATATCTAAAAATCTATTGGTCCCCTCTATGAGAGTTACGCTTAGGTAAACCCAAAGGGATCAAGTTTGTTTTACTTCATGTTTAGATAAAGTAAAACTGTCTCAGTAAGACGATTTTTATGATTTTCTCATTATTTTTGTATTTTGCTTCATGAGTTGGAGAGTAAGACACAAAAAAAAATTGCACTTCAATCCAAGATTTGAGAAAGGAGATAGGATTGTTTGAACATGACAGGGTCAAAACTGTTGCTTGTGTTATGTGAACCAATACTGGTTTCCAGAAAGTTGTTCCTAAATCAAATCTCTAACTTTTGTAGGGAAATGAATTTTAACCTAAAATTTTGAATATAAGTAGTAGACAACTTGATTTGTCTAAGAAAAATATCCATTAGGCTTGATGATGAAGTTTTGATTTTCTTTTATGAAAGGTTACCATGATAACTTATGTCTATATAGGAGTGAAATAATTCGAAATCATCCAAAAAATCATATTATGAAAGATTATCATGATATGGAATCACCTCAAAAATAAACACGTAAAAGAAGCATAGCGTTTGTTCTCAAGAAATCAAGAAATGTTTGTATACCTGAGACCATTACTGGTCCACCTTCTTTTTAAAATTAAGAACTCCCTCATATTAATCGATTTCAGTTTCAATTGCGGGATATAAGCACCTCATGAGCTACTCTGTTCATTAAAAATAATCAATGGTCATGATCTTGAGGTTTAGAATAAATTTTCCTATGTCCATTCCAAGTTTTTAGTTAGATTACGCATTCCATGAATTTCATAAACCTGTGCATTGAGTGGTGAACTCAACTTGTATTTTTAAACTTCTCAAGTTGTGGAAGCAATGCAAAAGAATGAAGAACAAATATAAAAAGCTATAACTATGAGAAATAAAGGTAGATTACTATGTCTGTTTTCCATTGCTGGTCCACATGGCTTAGGATAATTCAAAAAACTAGAATATCCTCATCTTAATTGGTTTTAAACTCGCCTTAATAATATATAAATCTCATGTATAGTATTCTATTTGAAAAAATTAGTTGGTTTCTAGAATTGTATTATTTAGTGGTAATATTGAAAAGCAAAATGAACTTACATGAATCTCCACTAACCCTTCCAAAAATTATGTTAGAGAAGATAGAGAATCACCATACCATTGTATGTGTGACAAATGAACAATAAATAGAATTGGTAATGATAATTAGAAAGATTTACTTCTATACCCAATTCGTCTAATTGTGGATCATAATGGTCTATGCCCATTTATATTCAAGTCTTACATATAATAATATGTTATTTTTAACATCAAATTGAAGACCTATATTTCTAATGAAGCTTAAATCCATAAAAATTATAATCTATTATGAAAGAGAAACTAAAATTACTATTATCATACCTAAAATAGGAACTTCCTTTTTTTTTTTTTTTTGAGAGTAAGGGTAGATTTTTTCATTAATTAGATAAAGCCATACAATCCAATTGCCAAACTACCAAAAAGCATGGCAAAGGAGAAAATTTGATACTCATAGTGAGCATCAAAGAGAAACAATAATAATAGTATGAAGATAGTGATAGTAGTAATGTCAATGTTTCAACAATATCTCAATTGTATCTCAGAAGATCCAAAGTGAATTAAGAAGTTGAGCTCTGATTCTTGCAAACAAATCTCCAGTATGAAGTCTTCAATTCTCTGTCTTCGAATTCCTGTAAAAGCAAACAAAAATACCAACCATGATCTTCAAAAGTTCATTTCTGGAAATCATGAGGATGAGCACGGTTGATAGAAATGAGAGGATTTGAAAGACAATATGGAAGACTGTAATGAAGGATTGTAGGTTTAGTTTTGGCTGTCAAGACTTTTGTTGAACCATTCATTGTAGTGCTGATAGAACTCTGCTGTGGAACCCTGAATGTAACTGCCTTTGCCATGTCATTTTGCATGAGTAGCATTGTGAGACTTTCCTTCCCCATGAGTAGAAGTAAGGTACCATATAAATCTGTCAGAAGTTTATGACTGTAGTACATTTCCCTGTACCTACTCAAACAAAATATGCATCTGCATGAATTCTCTGGTATAAATTTCTGCCCATACTGCTTCCCTTTTCCTGGAACTCTCAACCTCTTGTATGAATTCATCTGTCATGTTACATAACTGCTTCAAGGTTAATTTTTTACCAACTTGCTGGCTTTGATGCAGGGATATCTCATAGCTGTCAATGTCTGTGTCCAGTCTTGTGGAACCTTCCCCCTTAAGAAACATTAGATATTATGTCACAATCAAAATATGGAGCATTAGAATCAATAACATTGAAGGAGGAAACAAATAAATCAAAATGGCCCCTGTATAGCCCTATGGAATTCCAGCAATTGTTATATTTGTCTCCAAATTTCCGCTTATGACATGTAGCAATGGCTTCAATGTCTAACTGAAAGTGCATTTTGATCCAGAAAATAGAAAGAGGTTTAGAAGCATAGAGGACCCTGTTCCTAGATTTTCAAATGTTCCACAAGGCAGTGTGTACAAAGGTGTTAGCAAGAGTGGCACCTTATTGCAGGAAATGAATAATGCTATTGATGTTCCTGTTTTTAAGATATAAACCAATCTTGTCTAAGAACCAAGTCCAGAAAGGTCTCAGTTTAGGACAAAGGAAGATATGCTCCAAATTCTCATCCTGAAGGCATCCAGAATGACAAATAGTAGTAACATTGCATCTTTTAGACAAAGATACCAAATTTGTGAGACTCTTATGAGCAATCAACCAGATAAAGAAGCAGATTTTTGGGGTGCAATAAGAGTTCCAAACGTTCTTAAAAATAGACAGAGCTTGGGATTGATCTAAGGACCATTTCTGCATAGCTCTAACTGGAACATCAGCAACATTAATCAAGGAATAAATTTCTTTGACCCTATAAATTGTCTTACCATTTATAGAGCAACCAATCGATTTGTTGAAGTCATTGAATTTATTATAAGGAGCCAGAATATTCTTGAAGTGAGCAAAACGTTTCTTGTCACTTGAGGTACCCTTAAGTACAGATTTCAAAGCAGTCCAAGGTATGAATGAATTATTACTTCTATAGAGATCTTTTATAGCAGTGACTCCCTTGCTAGACCATTTACTATAGATCTTAGGATGCTTAATGGCCATAATATTGGAATTTTGATCAGAAAAGATTGGTGACCAAAACAGATTTGTGCTCATAGTGGCATCTAAGAAATTATTTCTTTGAAGCACAGGGTGAATTTTATTCCAAGCCATAATCACATTCCTCATCAAAGGAGAAGTATTGGGAGCAGGATGAATGTCAACAAAAGCAGATTCTGGGAGAGAATGCTTAAGAGAGGGATGTCTAGCAGGATAGGAAGAATTAAGCCAGAAAGCAAGGAACTGAGAGGCAGGAGAATTGTTTCCCATAATTGATCTCCAAATGTATTTACCTGCCAATGAACAAGCCTGAAGGTGAAGATTTTTGCATCCTAGACCTCCTAAGTTCTTAGGCCTAGAGACTGTGTTCCAGTTTACAACGTGAGATCCATTCCAGATGAAATTTCGAATAATCTTCTCCAAGTCAGAATAGATTGATTTATGAGCAACAAGTGCAGAGGAGAAATAAACATGGGAGGAGGCTAGAACTGAATTTGCTATGATTATCCTACCAGCAAATGATAGACAATTCCTATAGTTATTCAATTTCCTTTTGATTCTTTGAAGGATAAGATCCCATAGACCTTTCAAACTGGGACTGAGAGAGAGGCATACCTAATAATTTGGAAGCTTGATTGGGATTCAGCACTGGAATGTCACAAATAGAAGTCTGAGAAACATCTCCAATGATCTTACTTTTATCAAGATTAAGATGGATACCCGAGGCAGCAGAGAATTCCTTAATGAGATCAAGAAAAATATTGACATTGCTGGGTTTGGAATCCAAGAAAGCAAAAGTGTCATCTGCTGAGAGTATCCAAATTATTTGGGAGTTTTAAACCAGTTAATCCAGAATTTTGCAAGTGAAGAACACATCTTGTGAGCATTTCAGCAACAATGATAAAAAGATATGGAGCTAAAGGGCAACCTTGTCTGACTCCTTTTGCTAAAGGGAAGAAATTGGATGGAGATCCATTGATCAAGACAGCTGAGTTGGACATAGAATTTAAACCATGAATGAGAGATATGAGCTTGGTCTAAAATCCCATTTTTTTTAAGGCAACGTCAATGAAATCCCAACTCACAGTTCAAATGCTCTCTTAAAATCTAACTTAAGCAGAATACAAGATTGATGAGAAATTCTGTTCCAATGCAAGCCTTCCATTGCACTAATATAATTGTCCAAGATAAACCTGTTTGGCAAAAAAGCAGATTGGTTGACACTAATATTTTTCTGGAGATAAGACTGAATTCTTCTTGCAATAATTTTAGCACAGAGTTTGTATGAAGAATTTGTCAGAGAAATTGGCCTCCATTCATTTAAGGAGCTAGGATTATCAACCTTTGGCACTAAAGTAATGAAACCAGCAGAAATTGAGGAGTGTAAGTGATTAGAATTCCAAAACCCGTGCACAAGGTCAATAATGTCTGATTTCATAATGTCCCAAATTTGAGCATAACATTCTAGAGGAAATCCATCAGGTCCAGGAGATTTGTTCTTGGAGAAGCTCAACAAGGTTTTATAAATCTCCTCTTCACTGGTAATAGTAGTCAAAGAAATATCCATACAGTCAATTGGATTAGGCAGAATTGCATCCAGTCTGGCAAGAAATTTATCTTTGTTAAGTATATCAGCAGCAGAGAGATCATTGCTCTTGAAGAGAGATGAGTAACTGTCATAGAAGAAATTTTTGATCTCAGGACTCGAGTTGAGAATAGTGCCAGAACCATTGTTAACTTGGCTTATAGAATTCTTGAGGAGTCTGCATTTAGCCACTCTGAAGAAGAATTTAGAGCTCCCATAGTCAATTTCACTATTATATTTAATTTTGCATTTAATTGCAGAAAATCTGGCTTCCCTCTCCTCAATGCTTTTAAGAAGTCTCTCAATTAATTCCTCCCCAATATGAAGGTTGGAATTATAAGGATCTATTTGAAGTAAGGATCTCACTTCTTTCATCTTATGCAGAAGAGTTTCTTTTTCTTGAACCTTTGCCTTATTTTTATTTTTTTGCCCAAGTCTTAATCCAATCTTTAGCTTTTTTAATCTTGAGATAGAAATTCTTCATGGAAGAATTTGGAAGTATGGAATCAAGAGATAAGTAGAAATCAGTAAACTCTTTTTGGAAAGAAATGTTATGAAGTAGAGAACAATTGAACTTGAAGGGAATATTTCTTTCTCTGGGAGGCTTAAGCAGATGCTTGGTGCAAAGAAATTGAGGCTGATGGCAAGATAGATGTACCTTCATCACTTGTGACATAGCAATTGTCCCAAAAATCAGAATTTGGATTAGAAACATAAAATCTATCTAGGGCACAGTAAACTCTATCAAGATTTTTTTGCTTATTGGACCAAGTATAAATAGAGGTAGAAGAAGGAATGTGAATGAGGGAAGAGTCAACAATAAGATTATCCCAGTTAATTCTCTCAGCAATGGACATGTTAATTTTATTTCCCAGCTTCATATCCCAAGTAGGGGTATTATTAAAATCCCCAGCTAGAATCCAGTCAATAGTCGAGTTGTTTGTGATCCAAGAATTAATGCTAGGCCAAAGATTCTCTCTATCCTTTGGATAAGTAGAAGCATACACATTTATGACTCCAAAGGTAGAATTGTTTACAGAGAAGGTGACTGTCTGCCACATTTTAGAAGAACTATTGCAGAAAGAGATATGCTGCAAATTTTTCCAGATAATGGCCATCCCCCCTCGAGTACCATTTGCTTCAATCCAAATTGATGAAGACCCTTGGTAAATCCAGTCTCCCGGGTTGGAAGCTTCAACTTTAGGAAGCTTCAGCTCCTGGAGTAAGACAATATCTGCATCATACTGTCTTAATTGGGAAATAGCTCTCTTTCTCTTAAGGGGACCTTTAATACCTCTCAAATTCCAACTAACTATCTTCATTTTAGAAAAGACAAGTGAAAAGCTAGAGAGAGGAAGCTTATTTGGATCTCCCTGATTTTTTACCAACCTTTTTATGGCTCTGCTTAGATTTCTTGCTCCTAGTGTTGTTGGCTGGTGTGTTAGCATCCACCACTTTTAACAAAGCTTTGGGCTGAGGCTTGGTCTTAAAAAAAGAATCTCTTAAGAGTTCATCATCTCCCCATATATTTTTCCCTAAATTTTCTTTATTAGAATCTAAATCTAACTCATCATCACTATCAGAGGCACCCCCTGGAATAAACTCAAACATTTTGTTTATGGAATTATCAAACAAGCATTTCTTAGCTGAATTTTGAAGAGGTACTTGCCTGAGGAGTTGAGCTTCCTCAAATGAATTCTGAGTGTTGATGCAGATCTCTGGACTGAGACTTGGAGGAGTTTCTTGGACAATTTAAGGTTGCTCTCGATCAGGAGTATCCAAGACCATCACATTTTCTGAAGAACAGTCTACCTTTTCTATATCTTGATCTTGAGTATCATTTTAAACTGAATTCATGCAAACTAACCCTTCTTGCAGAATAACCATGTGTTTTTCAATATCTGCAGAGATGGATTGACTCATCTGATTCTCAGAGGAAGGGGTTTTACCAAAATCTATCAGAGGTTGAAGATGAGCTGGAGGATTTGAACATGAAGGATGAGGGGATAAAAAGTCAACATTATGAACAACTGAGGGAGAAGCATGAAGTTCAGCAGGATTGTCAAGATTTCCAATAGCCAACATTTGATCATCATGGTTAGTATTTAAATTTGCAAGTACCTGAAATTGATTGGAGAAGAGAACCTTAGTTTCCTGGTCAAGTTGGTTTGAAGTCACCAGTTGAGCTTGCTTGTCAAAGTTGACCAAGTCGGGTTCAAAGAGTAATATTGATGGATTTGGAATTTTATCCATTGCTACTCTTTTCCCCTGCTGAGGAATAGAGATTTCCATTTGTTTCTCCTTTACTGACCGAGAATCCAAAAGTTGAGATTTTGAAGTATGGCTTTCCCTAATTAATGAATCTCTCTTACTGCTTTTGTCAAGTTTCAAATTTGTTGACAGCCTGGCATTATTCAAAATTTTGCATCTTGAATAATTCTGTCCAATGTTGAGTGCAATTCTTCAGTTGATGTTGCTGACTGATCCATGGGAGCTTTCCCTTTTGCCATTAAATTCACCATATTTCTGTATGACCTTTATTTCTGCAGGCTTTTTGTTTCCTTCATGCCTTGTAGATTAGTAATTTTGTTTACCATTGTATCATTTGAGTCCACAACCTTGTCAATCTGACTCAATTCCTTTGAGGGAATTGTGTTTATTGTCATATGTGCCTTGGTTTTTGGGATTTGATTTACAGTTGTCATACCAGAAATGCCTGTTATCACATGTTTGACATTGAGGAGGCAAACCTGACCATCTTAGTGATAGAGTCGACTTCTGTCCAAAAGCATCAAGGAAAGGAATTTCAGTTGGAATTGTTTTGGAAAGATCAAGTTGAATGAAAGCTCTGGGAGGTCTCTCAGGAGAATATTCAGTGGAAATGTAGGTGCCAATGGAGCCAAATAATTTACTGAAACAGTCTTCATTCCAATATATTAGATTCAAGCCATGAAGAGTAGTAGATGCAATGCATAAGGACTCGAAGGAGTTGGTATCAAGCATGGGATTCCATTTGAGAAAGGAAATTTGGAAATTTTCAAAGACCAGAGGACCATGGTTCAGAAAGAAATTTGGTGATCTTTTATTTTCACATTCAATAATGATGAAAGGGTAGTTTAGCCAGTACATGGCTTTGATTAGAACCCTTTCTGGAGGTTTTGGCAGAAAGTCCATAATTTCCCTAAATTTATGCCACATTTGTTGACTTTAACAAGAATAGCTGTATCTTTAAGAATCGACATCTTTTCATGCACAGAAGGAAGATTTAAGGAAATACCATGATAGAGAGATTGCTTGTTTCCTTCAGCATTCGGGACTCCATTAAGGCTTCATCCAATGCTTTATCAGAAAAAACGTCTCTTACTGGCTTTGGAACTCCATAGGGCAGTGGAATTTGAGTGAAAGGGTGCAATATTGGCAGCCGACCATAAAGATCTGGATCTTTTGATAGATTATCCCAGATTGGAACCTTATGAGTTCTGGGATGCATGATCTGATCAGCAGAAAGAAAGTTAGCAAAATCACCAAAAAGCAGACAATTTTTTGAATTTTCTTGGTAAAGTCTTAACTGATGGAGCAGAGAAGGGCGCTCAGAGTCTCCAAGCTGAGCAAAACCGTGTAGAAAGGCAAGGAATTTAGGGCTGAAATTGGCTATATTTTCCATTGAAATGCTCAGGGGATGAAAACAGAAGCATGTGAGAAGAAAAGAAAAGGAGGGAGAAGAATAATTCAAGGAAAAGGGGAAAAGTAATCGCAGGGGAGTGGCAAATTGAAACAAAATCAACTCAATCACTAAGAAATCAAGAAAGCACTCTTCATTGTCCTTGATCTGCCTCGAAATACAATTTAACTGTCAATTTTGTATCAGTCCAATCACAATTAACTCGAAAGATAGCAGTTGCTTCTGTATTCTTGTTTCCAATGAATTCTTCCAGCCAAGATTGTATAATTTCGACCTCGAATTCCTCACAGCTTGGTACAAATGTGTATTCCGAATGAAAATTCTCTTCTGGGAAATATTTCTTTGTTATCAGAGAATGCCAGAGTCGTGATGCAGATCCACACAAATAACCACAGATTAATCTACCTTTATCTTGAAGAATTACAAAGATTTTAGTGTCCATTTGTAGATAATTTGAAGAGAATTCATATGGCAACAGGCTCGGATTGCTAGCCCCTATAGGGCTCTAAAATAGGAACTTCTAAGCAGCAAACATGTGTCCTCAGTTTATGATAGTAAAAAATAAGAAGATTTCATCGTGTGGTTTGCACTAAGACGATACAAACTATATTTTGAACTTCTATCATATGTTTCATCAATCATGATTGAAAAAGAATGTTACCTTGCTTTAAAATATGGCAAGTAAATCTTGTGCAAAATGTGTTACTTTAATATGAAATTCAAGGTCTATGTTGCCAAGGAAGTGTCACATTCATAAAAAATATTGCATACCATAAAGGATGAGTTTTTTTGTACTACTACCTTAACTAAACTCCAATTTTGTGTAGTGGCAACCACTTCTAAATATAAATAATACATGGTTATTCACCATATTTCAGTTGATAAAAATCTTTGTTATGTAGATATAAGTAGAATACATGGAGTGCATCCTTTATTGCCTTAGAAAGCTTATATATGAGTTTAGTTAAATCATTTTAGTTCTATTTTTATCCTGGATTTTGTGTCGAATCTTCTTTAGTGAAAATTGGGATCAACATGACTTATGCACACTTCAAAATATTATTTGGATTATAGCTTTTAAAATTGACAACTTATGGCCGCAAGTCTTACGTCAAAACTTGTTATAGTAAAGGAGAAACAATTCACAACCTCAAACAACCTTTTTTAGCGAAATATGGTTTGAGGACTTCATACAATGTCATCTAATAGAAGCAAAACATAAAAACATACAAATTAACATGTTTCATCATAAAATGCCAATTACCTTCAATTTTTAGAAACATGTGGTCCCTTTATGCTAGAAAGTTTAGAGAATGCAATTCGAGCCTGGCATAACAACTGCTAAATTCTATGAGGTTTGGACAATCACCACAACATATTAGTAAATATACTGGACATGAAATTCTTCATGGCCATAAAGAATCAAGTGAAGATTCCAAAAGTGGTGGTATCTCTTGCGGCAGCAAGCCTTGCATCTGTGCGTGGCTTGGTTGGTGTGGCTGATTTGGAAGCGGCGGCGGTTGTGGATCTTTCAGGGGATTCAGCAGCCTGCAGCCTCTCTGTTCCTCGACTCAGGTACAAGCCATTTCAAAGCTTTCTGGTGTTCCCGGGATTAGTAGAGCGGAAGTTTGCCATTTGGCGGGACTTCTTGGGTGTTGTAGATGGTGATGGTCGGTTTGTACAGCAGTAGAGTTGCAGTTTTTCTATGAGTTTGTTGTGGAGTGTCGAGGTATCGCTGTCTCTTTGGGGTAATTCTCCTTCCTCCTCACTTGCTTTGTAACATTACCATTCTTTTAATATATTGATGACACAGTTCTTCAAAAAAAAAAAAGGTGGTAGTATATTGTGAAATGAAAATTTTTCTTGTTAGATACCTGGGTTTAAGTGGCAGGGGGTATGCTGGACCAATTCTGGTGAATGAACCCAGAATAGTTCCAGTTAACAACTCTAGTGTTAATTATATATAATTAATTAATCCTCCTCCTCCTCCTCCTCCTCGCTTGGCACGTGTGATCACCCTTTTTGTTTTGGATGTTTTATCTCATGTATGTGTTTTAGTATTTATGTTGTGCAGGGATTTGGATAACATGCATTTTTTGGCTTCTTCAGTATTCATATATTTTGCAGATAGTGATAGTAGAGTAGCCTGACGATTGTCCAAGCCCCTTGTTGAGGGCTTATCACTAGGGTTTTTCCTCGAAAACCCGAAAGGGCTTGGTTTTTTAATCCCGGTGATAAGCCCTCAGCAAGTACATCATCTAACATCTCATCATATATTTGTATCTTAACAACTCAATTGAGGAGTTGTCTTTAGCTATATATTTGTAATAATTTACATTTAGTTATTGGATAGCCTGCGATGTGCGGCTACCCACTCTCAACCGATGTAAAATACCTGCTGAGATGAATGAATGAAAGAGCCCCAATCCAAATAAATGGGAAACTACTGATGGCACAAATGACTGGAAGTAAATGGGAAACCAATGATGGCACAAATAGTTGATGGTAGGAATTTAAGCCAATTGGAGACTTTTATAAAACGATCATAGCAAATACCCAAGCATCTATGCTCCTAAGCTGTTTAGATCCGCAAAAATATGGCTTATGAATTTACAAGATGAGACTTCAACATAATTTTCGGAAGACATAAACATCCTTAGGGGCAATGCAGATGATGACCAACTATATATCTGACAACAAGCTCACGTGAGTGCATCTGAACTTTCTTTCTTTGCTAAAAATGGAAAGAGTGTTCAACTTAGATTTCTAATGCATTCTAGAAGACAAAATTATTTGAAAGGAGTCGTATGAAATTGAATTCGCAGTTGTTGAGCAAGATCAAGTTTTTCTCCAGCTCAAAAGCACGAGATTCATTTGCTAGAGAAGGTTATTTTCTAGCGAGAAATTAGCAAAGAATTTGAAAGGAAGTGCTCTTTTTGAATGAGCACAAGAGTAACGTGTTCATGAATTTTCTCCAAGCTAGCAAGCTTAGCGTGTTTCAAGGGAATGCATAATAGTTAGCTGGAATTTTTAAATGATCATGAAGTATCCAACATGGTGATCCCGAACTAAAAATAATAGCATGTTGCTGGTTATCAATATTGACAAAAGATAATAGTGATGTTTAAAGCTTCTCTATTGCAAATAGCTACAAATCTGGAAATACTTGGATACTATGCATATTGAGCTAGACTGAGCTAGAACAAAGTCTATCTGCAGCATGAAAAGAAGACCCATGCATTTGTATGCTGAAGTGGTGAATATGCGCTGGGAAGAGACCGAGAGTCTTGACAAGTTCGCAGACTGCATGAAGAACACCTTTTGGCAGATTGAAGTCTCTGGAGAAGAGAACAAGATCTCTCCTTCATCCTTACCCAATTCTTTCCATGCTTTGCCGATATGTATCTCAATCGTGCAATCACTTCCGTCAAGGAGGAGATCATGATGAGGAAGGATGCTAGAATTATCAAAGACGAATATAATGCTTTCTTTGAGGTCATTGTGAGCCTAAATACTATGCAAAAGGGAATGAAAAAGCTAAGAAAAAGAAGAATAACAATAGCAGCAACGCCTTCAAGGGTGCTGACAGCAAAGGCACAACATCCAAGCAACAGGTTTGTGTCTATTGCAAGAAAGGCAATCATACTGCAACAGAATGTAGGAAGAAGATGAAGGATCTTGAGCACAAACTGAAAGCTTGAGAGACAAACAAAGCTTCAGCCAATGTGGCCCAAATTGTTGAGAAGTAAGCGTAGCCAATGTGTTTCTTGCAGCCTGGATTATGTCTATCTTTGTAAACAAGTGGCAGCCCCTCGCTCTATCAAATTCATCATGGATTCTGGTGCTACAGCTCATATTAGTTGGCACAAAGATTGGTTTGAAAATTTTAGATCTACCTCTTCCAATCACAATGTTCAAATTGGCGACAATAGTGAGCATCAAATCTGCGGAATGGGTAACATTCAAGTACCCACTAGCTTTGGTATCTTCACACTAAAAGGGGTAATGTATGCTCCTACTTTGCGTAAAGATCTAATTTCTGTTGCACATCTTACTGATATGGGCACAATAGTTTCCTTTGATAGTGAAGACTGCATTGTTTGCAACAAAGTTACAGGAAAGAGCCTTGCTCGTGCTATTCATACGGGTAATCTCTACCATTTGGGCCAAGAATATGCTGATCAAGTTGTTCTTGTAGTTGCTGGTAATGGTACTTGTGATTTGTGGCATAAGAGGCTTGGCACATCAGTCTTAAAGCCCTCAATCAGCTGCCCCAACTTGTAGAAGGTTTTGATCTTCATCAGCACCCTACTCTTGCAAGTTGTGAGGTTTGTGCATTGGGCAAACAACACCGCAGATCCTTTACTCTCATTGGATCTCATGCTACTGCTCTTCTTGAACTAATACACACGGATCTTTGTGGTCCAACTCATGTTCCTTCTCTCTCGGGTGCCTATTATTTTCTGACATTCATTGATGATTTGAGCAGGAAAACATGGGTCTATTTCTTGAAGCGAAAATATGATGCATTCGGCCATTTCCAAGAATGGAAAGCGCCTGTTGAAAATCAAGTAGCCCATCGGATTAAGAAGCTCAAATCTGATAATGGTGGAGAATTTACCAGTCATGTATTCAATCATTTTTGTGCTGATCATGGTATTGAACGCCAACTTACCGAGCCTCATACTCCACAACATAATGGCGTTGCTGAACGGAAGAATCGTAGCATTGTTGACATGGCACGTTGCTTGCTCGCTCAATCCTTAGCACCCATTCAATTTTGGACTGAAGCAGTAAGGTATTCAGTTTACCTTCTCAATAGATTGCCCACTGTTGCTGTGAAAAATCAGACTCCTGAACAAGCTTTCACTGGCATAAAGCCAAATTTGTTTTACTTGCATGTCTTTGGATGTGCTGCCTTTATGCTTATTCCCAAAGCTAATCGCAAGAAACTTGAGCATACCAACAAGAATAATGATATTTGTGGGTTTCTCTGACCAGTGCAAACATGCTTATAGGCTGATTGATCTGGAGAGAGAGAGAGAGAGAGAGAGAGAGAGAGAGAGAGAGAGAGAGAGAGAGAGAGAGAGAGAGAGAGAGAGAGAGAGAGAGAGAGAGAGAGAGCCTTAAACCACAGGCTAGAGCACATTATCTTCATCGTGGTTGCAAGTTTGATTCGGTGAGTTTTTGGATTGAGAAGAAAGATTTCTTATGTGTTTTTAAACTTATCCGCTAATCTAGAATTCTAACTAGCTACTTCTAAAGGGTTATGAAGTGCAGGAAATTTTTATGCTACATGCTACCCTGCTAAATTTCAAAATTTGGCAGTACAAATATTATTAAACCTCAATATTTCTCGAACCAAGCTACAGAATCCAATCTGAACAACAAGATTTGATGCAGGATGTTATAGCAATAGCCTCTGGAATAGAATAGAAGGGAATAGAATAGAATAGATTTTTTAACATCCATGAAGATTGTAAGGCCATGGGACCCATACAATGGGGTAGTACAACCATTACTACTAGGAAGTAAAAACCCTTGCCAAAAGGTGTTTAAGGAGAAAACCTTCGCAATAATGACGACACTAGATAGTCAGTAAGAAATAAGTAATAGAGACAGTCAGTAATCGAGAGTTATCCCGATACTTATCATCAAAAAGGAGTTTTTCATTTTAACATCATTTAATTAGATGGCCCCCAATGGCTAGATCTTGATAATTTGTAACAACAATGATTTAAGACTCAATAACTATAGATGTTTTAGACAAAAGCCACTTTAACACACATTTGGGTGAAGTAACATTAATAGAATAGAATAGAATAGAATAGACTTTTTAATATCCACGGAGACCAATAAGTAAACCACTGATGCTCTAGGCCATGGGGCATAAACCAATGTTACTCTGAAATCCGAAAAGTTAATTTTCTACGTGACCTCTCGGTCAAAATCTATTCATTTCTGTTCCAAAAAATAATTTGCATGGTATGTAATAGTTTTAAGGCGAGAAGTTTACGTCCTGATGACAAACCTTTACATAAGAGCTGCAGGGCAAAACCCTATATAGCCGAGGAAGTCCCAAACATGAATGATTCCATTTTTTATGCCTAGGAGACTCTATTACAGCTAAATTTAAGGATGGGCATCGAGTTAAGATCGCAGTGGCAGGTATCTCCTGGGGACTTGGAAAAATTCCGAGCTACCATGCACACTGTAGAACAAGCTTGTGCGGCATTGCAGGTACTTTCATTAGTAGATCATTTTCACGGAATTATATGATAAATGTCCATGTTTTAAATCAGTAGGGAATTCCGTAATGCACAGCTGCGATGGCGCATGTAGGCTGATAGTTAACCATTCAGTGTAGAACCTTGAGGAAATATAGTTCGCTACAAGGAGCAGCAAATTTTATACTTTAGACACAGTGAAGAACGATGTATAGACTACTTATCCGAAAAGAGCTGAAATTGTATTGTCAGATTGCTAGGAAATTGCTTGATTTTGAGTACTGAAACTGTACAAGGAATACAGGAAGGTTTAGTAACTCTATTAAGGATCATTTTTAATAAGAGACGAGGAGCAGGCACCAGATGAGATGATCCTAATAGATTTTCCCCATGAAGTTGCATGTGGATGTCACTAGTGTCCAGTAATATTCATTGCATGTAGTTAATAGTTTATGCAAAAAACTGGCGTATTTTAGGTTGGTAGGACCATTTGGCATTTTTTGAACGTGGTTTCACTTAAATATTTAAAGTATTAAGATAATTCTTGTGCTTGAAGGTACCAAGTACCCGAGCTATTGGAGAGTCGGCATTATTGGCATTTCGGAGGTCCCCACAACCTATTAAAGCATGCCAGTATATTCTTGGTTTGTATCTTACCAAGGCTGTGATCAAGGTGGTCAATTCAATGCTCTTGAGAACCATTCGTTCAATTGCCCGAATTGCAAGAGCTCATAGATAGATAATTCTATGTATATTTCCTTTTGATATGATAGCTATCTAATTACCATCTATAAACTTGCCTGTAGAGAATTCGCAGATTGCGGTTGCAAGATTCCAAGCAGCCGCCACTATACAAGAAGCAGCAATACGGGAATGGGTTTTACTTTCTGCAGAGGAAAAGGATAATTTACGCACGTGCGTCTTGTACATCTCTCCAACATAAAGCTAAAAGAATTGCTGTTTCTTCTACTGATCTCATGCTTGAATGCAGATACTGCCTACATTACGTTATGGCCCGGGCCGAAGCACCCGAAGGATATGTACAAGCAAAAGTGTTGTCTGTAGTTGCAGTTTTATTGAAGCGGGGCTGGTGAGTCAACATTGCTGGTTTTTACATCCAATCCATTGTTAAGGTAGAATGCCAGTCTTATAGAGAATGCTTGATATGTCATAAACTGAATCAAAGGTTGTTTTTAGACATGGTTGTCTAATCTCCTTGCATATAATTTAATAGGCCCAGTTTGAACCTCTTTTATGCGAAATTATCACTGAATGATGGCAATCTGATTTGAGGTTGTGCTACTTTTGAACGACGCTGATTACACAGGCGGCTACCAACTGGACATGAATGATCTCAAATTCTAAATTTCATGAGAAGGAAAAATCTCATCTATTGACAGTCAGGAATATAGTAAGGATGGGGGAAACCTAATAAATCTATTTTTGATGGTTCGAGATTGAAGGTGTTTAAACCTTGCACATTCAAATGAGTGATACAAAGATGTAGCCGATAAGGATTAATTTGTCAGAATGAGTTATGGACGTTCCGTTCGATACTGAGGTTACTTGGAGACTCCCCACTCCCTAGTATGTACACGAATCGCTGGAAATCAAAGCAAGTTGAGCAGTCTCGTGTACTGAACTGTCTGTAGGTTGTATTGTCAGACTCTATGTCAATTAACCACGTTTGGGGATCTGATTTGCATGGCACATTTGCGGCAAATGACCCAACACCGAAAGCAGATCTTCTGCCTCAAGTTTCATTAATAAGCGCAAGGTGCAACTATTGCAGATCAAAAAATAGTAGCAACCCTAGAAGGATCAATTTGGAGGAGTAAAACAAACTAAGTATAGGATTGCAACATCTAAAGGCATCACTTTGGAGAAGTAAAAGGCGCTCAAAGAACAATTGCAGAGGAGGGCAGTAGCAAACACAGCTCAAAGGAAAACTCCAAACGAAGGACAATCTTAAACACAAGGAATGTCAATTATTAGCATGCCCAATGTAGCAGTACAGAGAACGTATAATGGTTAATATGCAATACAAAGTTTGGTAAGATAGAAGGAATTTTAATTGAAAAGCACCATAAATCCAACCTTGCAGGATGCACCCAAGTTTCCCTTTATAAAAGATTAAGCTCCCAACAGTGGGAACGTTTTCATGAAAACACTGAGTTTGCACGGCATGTGGGACAGGTGAAATGGAGGATGAAACTCACTTGATGTTTTTCCAAAAACTGGGGTTGGGCATCTTTGACTCACCTGCAAAGATAACCGGAAGCTTTATAGAGGCCCAGGGAGACATCACTAAATTTTTTTGCAAGTCTCCTTTAGGTTAGTTTTAAAGAGATAAGGCCATAGAGGCTCATATTGCTCTAACTTAGTGCAGATTATGACCTAGAGTTGGTGATTTTGCAGATTCTGAAATGGAGTTGGTTTTTCTGTTGTGATCTTTGTAGATAAATTTCTAATTCTGAGGTTCTCACAGATGATATCAATAAACATTTCTTTTCAATACATTTTTTGGTCACGAGCATGGAGAGAATATTGTGGGCTTTCAGATTGATGGTTATTTTTTTAAACATTTTATATTTTTCTTCTAGTTTATAATTGACCATTGTAATCTGCTGCGTTATTCCATTTTTTCACCGAAATACACTTTTGGTTACATTTGCAGGTTAGATTTTATTGCAACAGAAAAGGAGCACTTTTTTAATGAGGTATGCTAATTATTTTTTTTAAGCCTTTTCAGCCAATTATCTAGGAAGTTCTTAGGTAAAGCTTAGCTTCTGTTCCCATTTTTTCTTCAGTAAGTGCATGATGAAATCTGAAGCCATGTAGAGATTTTCAAACCATTGTGAGAGGATCACAATTGCACAGAGGGTGTTGCAGAGCATAATCAAGCTTGCTAAAACATCTTTCGGAAGGTCTAGGCATCCTTGATCATTCTGACAATTGGAGTTGTCCCTAGTTCTGGTCGAGTCTTTATTTCCCACAGCAAGCACAGAAAGCCATTACCAATTTTGCAGTAGAAAGCTCATGTGGCCAGGTTGATGAACTTTGCCCAACTCAGAATCAACTGGCAGATATCTGATGAAACAATTGGCCAATAGATGTTCTCATGCACTTCATATGCTCGTTTTCACAAACATGTCAGAGTATTTGTGTATGATGTGCGTCAGCTAGTGCTAACATGGCACAGGATGGGCGGCAACATGGCAGTATGCTGACGTATCATCAGATATGGTCCGACTGTACATGTCATGTGTGCAATCAAGTCCATATCCTGCTCTTGAAATTTAGAGTCTTTGTCTCATTTTGAGTATTCCCTTGTTTCATCCCTCTCTTTGGTTCTTATTATTCACGCTTTATAACTTCATCCAACCCTGTAGCCTCTTAAATCTGCGATTCTATAGGCCCTATTTTAGGTCTAAATTTAAGTACGAGCATCTCTCATAAGATTTCTTGTATTTATGGGGACAAATCTGATTTAGGCTTCAAGAAGCCATACTCACGTAACACGTTTATAAAACTCTCAGGTTAGGCAAGCTGTTGTTGGTATGCATGGAATTGCAGCACAAAGATCAGGAATAGCTTTGTTAGAGTCTCTGGTAACCTGAAATTTGTAATTTGTGTTCTTATCTATTGAGAATCAATATTTGATCTTTTTTCCCTCTTCAGGTGTCGGAATTTTCGCCATCGACTGCCAGTGCAATGGGGCTTCCTGCAGAATTTCATGAGCATTGTAGAGCCTCCTTAGAGCATGAATATCTTCTGGTAAATGAGATTTTCTTGACATGAAGGAATTGCATTACAATAAATTCAGCAACAATATTTCAGTAATTATTGTGATTGGCTGAAAACGCTCAGAAATTCTATTTGTGGGCACATGATGCTGCAAAAATAACTGGAGAGAAAGCACTTCAAACATCAGGAAATGATCAGGAGGTCCACATTTGTGCTATGGCATTGAGACTCATGTCACAAATTTTAAGCTGGGAATTCCATGGCAGTCTTACACGTGGCAGTAAAACTCGAAATAATCTTTTTTTTTCATCAGCAAACCGTGATAATAACAGTTCAAAGAGAACAGGAGAATTTGCTTCACTAATACAGGTGGTATGTAATTTTAGAATGTAGTTTTAGAACTCGAGGTTTCTTTCTCTTCCGCACATTTTGAACTAAGTTTGTTGATTGTGCCATATCTCCAGCCCAGTCCTGCTTGGCAAGAGATTTTCCCATCCATTCCTTGGGTTTTGGGGTTCTATTCTCTTATTAGACAACATGGTCTTGGCGGAAATGATTGGATGGAATCCCCTCTTGCAGTCTCAGCTCGGCAGTTAACAGTGCAACTCTGTTCCTTGAGTGGAAAAATATTTCCATCTGGTAAGGGTGCTCTTCGTGAACTGAACTTTTGTTCTCAGTTGTTTGGAATCTTATCTCACCCCTGGTTGGCTGAAGATGGTGGCACGAGTCAGGAAGTTCATTTGCAGCAGATGCTGCATGGTATATCCTCATGGCTTAATCCTCCAGAAATTATCTCGAAAACGTTGCTTTCAAACTTTAGTGAAAGGTCAGCTTCCCTCTTTTTCTAATTTTTTGGTCCATGTTCAAGAATGGGATCCCACTGCCGATAGAGTTTTCTTATATCGCAAGACGACGTGAAAATGACTTCATTCCTTTCTTGCAGCGAATTGTTAGATGGCTGTCATGCGCTTGTAGCCATTGCAAGTCAAAGTTCTCCCTCGTCCTTTGATCAGCTCATGAAGCCTGCATCTGGGTTTGAAAGATACTATGTTTGTTTAGACACATGCTTGTAGTCTTTATAATAAACTGTCTTTTTTTCCCTGCAGATTAAACTTTCTGGCCTCACTGACATGTGAAGCCATCCGGGCATGTGACCTATGTGATGCAAGTGGCAATCCTGAGAAGGAAGATACCACATGGCCCAATGAAGTCTTAGACATCCTGCTGGATATCTGGACAGTTCTTCTGCAAGTAGGTGATTTGCTTACTACTGAATGATTTGTTGCCTGCTAATTGTTATTTAGCACAGGAAAAAGGGCCCAAGTCTTGTGTAAATAAGTGGGGAGACATAGATAAGAAGAGGGGCAGGAGGGATTTTTAGATGTAGAGTAGCACTGTTCAAGCTTTTCCTTCTACGTTTCACTACTTTCAACTATAATTATACTATTGCTGCCACCGTTCACCCCCCTAAAACAGGTCTCTTGTAAAATGGAACCCATGTCTATATTTCATATCCCCAATGATATTATATATGACCATCCTTAGTACTATTAGAATTTGTTTTATGGTTGGTATTTTGTCCAGTTACGGATTTTCACTTGCATTAGCTTGAAAGACTCTGTGATGTCTCTTATGCTCTGGATCAGCCTGCAGATATCAGCCGCCGGATCCTATTCCCAAGCAATGGAGTGGAAGCAGCAGCTGCAGTTTTCCGCGTATATATTGAATTTGAGCTAAACGGTAATATCCCTTTTTGTAAGCATGCCCTCACAGAACAGTTCTTCTGATGGGTTTTTAATCATTCTGCTGTTTTAGTTGCTGCAAAGTCTGCTTATGAAGGCGATGATGAAGAAGATCAGAGCCCATCTGCCATTGATGGTAAGGAATGATTATCTCAATTAATGATTTCATGCCATGAAATATATAAACAGCATGTTGGGTTTTTGAAGCGATAATACTTCAACTTCCAACAGGATGAGCCAAAGAATGGGTAGAAATTTCAAGTTAGAAGTTATATACAGTGTGAGGGAAGGAGCAAACAGTTGTGTAAGGATAATTGTGTAATGGAATATTGTTACGATTCTGAGTTTGGATCTTGGAATCTGTAGCAGTCGCTTAAGGGATGCCTTCTTGGGCACAGCCCATAGGGGCTAGAAAGCAGAAGATAGCCATATAAGGCAGAGCCTTATATGCCAAGGCAACTTTTGAGAAAGGTCTTCGGAGGAAATGGAGAAGGGAGCTAGCTATATAAATGGAGGAGAAGGACGTCCAAGGGAGGAGCTGGATTACCTTGATTTCTGGATCTCTCTAGCTGGACATTAGAGTTCCTGCCATCATAACCTTCTTTTATGTTTTATGCTAGCTCTCTGCACGGTGGGTGAATTAGAGGAGCTCTGATTCTATGGTTGGGTGGTGAGTTCTACCCCTTTCCTTGCTGTTGGCTGAAGTCTGTGGACTTAGCCTGATTTCTGGGTTGGATTCGTAACAGTGGTGCTTTCACTGAGAGCTGGAAATTGGAACCGAAGTTTCAGCACACAATCAGAGCGGAATACATGGATTTACCTGCTGGTGAGGGGTCGAGTGCTTCACGCCGACGTTTTACGAAGTCGTCAGGACTGTCGTTGGAAGTCCTGCCGGAAAAGGACGATGGACTTGGAAAAGGAATGCCCGATGGGTCTGGTTTACAAAAAAATAAGAAAAAGCATGAGATGGCATTCGATGCTTCAAAAAATCAAGTTCCACTAGTAAGTGAGGGATTTCTACAAGATTCTCTGACGTTGGATGCTCGAAAGGGTCGTGGGCACACAAAGAGTGCCACAGTTGGTAATGAGGAAGATTCGTTGGGAAGGACAATGTGAGAATTGTTAGCTGAGATCAAAAAGCTCAATGATCGAAAGGTCTCTAAGAGTACAAAATTCAATAGCCATAAGGTAGCACATCGACCCCGACATGAGAAGCCAACCAATAGCGATGATTCAAAGTCTCGAGATTCTTCATCTGATGGGAGTTCTCCAGATGGAGGGGATAATTCTGATGGTTCTGGCCGTCCTATGGATAAAAAGCAAGCTGCTAAAAAGAAGTCTCTGAAAGATCCTAAGGAAGTTCTTACATTCTTTAAGGGCGAACGGGATGGTGTCTCGCTGTTACAGTGGATAACTAAGATGGAGGATTTCTTCCAAGAACATGGTCATTCGGAGGAACGGAAGTTGTATTGGGCTAGTTGTCAATTGGAGGGGGAACCAGTCCTGTGGTGGTCCACTGTGATGCAGGATATCCTGTTGTTACTTGGGCACGTATGCAGAAATTACTCAAGCGGGAATTTCTTCCGATGATTTTCAGGATGATCTTAAACATCAGTGGCAAACTTTGCGTCAGCGAGGGGATGAAACGGTAAAAGATTTTATGAGTCGATTTAACTCCTTGCTCAGTCTTCTTCCGGGGATTTCTTCTCATGATCGACGGGCACGGTTCCTTACGACTTTACGAAAGGAATTTTCTTTTATTAAGTTGTTGTGGCCCAAAACTTTACAATAAGCTCACACGATGGCTTTAGCTCATGAGGCTCACAACACTCGGGCACAATCTGAGTTCCATAAGAGGTGGCAAGAGTCACAATACAGGTCTCAGGTGATGACTTCAAAAGCTGAGATTCCACAGGATTCCAAACAACAAAATTCAACATTCAACTGTTTGGGCAAGCGGGAATTCCGATCTTCTGATTGTTATAACTGTGGTAAACCTGGGCACTTCGCTCGGGATTGTACTTATAGTGCTAAGCAGCCACACTCTGATGGGGACCTGCGTCGACGCGGTGGCAATAAAGAAGACAATTGAAGAGATAAAAGATCTGTTCGGGGCTCAAAGTTGGAAACAGACACTTCTAATGATAGTGATGATGAGGGTGGACCTTCGGGAGCTGCGGAAGATTCTGACAATTGAGGACAATTGTCTTTTACCCCGGTGGGTAGCTCCCAAGATCTGTGTAGACAGATCTTCGGCCTGGTCTAGGAGCATGATGCTCAGCCTTGGGAGGAGTCTAGTCCCCAAGAGGTATTAGCAAGACTAATACTAGCAGTGTACACTGTGTCTTGAATAGGCAAGAGTACAAGAGGATGCGGCATCAGTTGGTAGCCTGATGGATAGGCCGTATGGGTTGGGAGTCATGACCCCAAACATATGCTGACCTTTGTACGTTGTCTTTCGGCCAGAAGATGATGGGATAAAGGCAGAAAGGAAAGGTGATGGGTGCTGATTCCAGTCATTTTTCTTTGCCCTTTGCAGTTTGCCTAAGTTTGGGGAACTTAGAGACAGATTTCTTGTGTGATTCCTGGCATTGGGAAGCACAACTGAGGACAGTTGTCTTTTACCCCGTTGGGCTGTTACGATTCTGAATTTGGATCTTGGAATCTATAGCAGTTGCTTAAGGGATGCCTTCCTGGGCGCAGCCTATAGGGGCTAGAAAGGGGAAGATAGCCATACAAGGCAGAGCCTTATATGCCAAGGCAACTTTTGAGAAAGGTCTTGGGATGAAAGGGAGAAGGGAGCTAGCTCTATAAATGGAGGAGAAGGACGTCCAAGGGAGGAGCTGGATTACCTTGATTTCTGGATCTCTCTAGCTGGACATTAGAGTTCCTGCCATCATAACCTTCTCTTATGCTAGCTCTCTGCTCGGTGGGTGAATCAGAGGAACTCTGATTCTATGGTTGGGTGGTGAGTTCTACCCCTTTCCTTGCTGTTGGCTGAAGTCTGTGAACTTAGCCTGATTTCTGGGTTGGATTCGTAACAAATATACTGTGGAACACTATTAAGCTGTTAGATGCCGCAGAATCTTGCATTTCGTTGGCTGCTTTTAGAGGGGCATCCATAAATGCCATGTGCCCCTTTATAAGCAATCAACGAAATGCAAGATTCTGCCCCGCATTTGCAGGGTTGACCAAGATATGATAGATTTTAGAGATCTAACAATTTAGATCACATTATGTAAGTTTGCGCTCCCCATTCTGTTGTCCGGCATTTCAACCCGATCCCTATTTAGCAATCTGAAACGGCTGATTTCTCCATTTTGAGACATCATATCTCAGTGCTCAAGCAGCTTGCAAGTGGCGTTTCTAAAGTGAAATGCAACTATTGTGGATATGTTACCTGTGCTTGGAGAGGATGCCCTGAGAGCAGATGCTTGTTTAAGAACATCTTAATATTGGGAGTTCACGTTTGATAAAGACCTTACAAATTCGAGCAGGTGAGGTCGCAACAATATTATGCCTGCCTGAAATATCAAGTGGGTGGAGAGTCATACAGGCATTCCCAAAGGGGTGCTGCTGTTAGCAGTGGTTTTGTGCCTGTCCAATTGTTCACAATACCAGTAACAAACAGGCCATGGGGGAGGTAAGCTTAGCAGGAGATGGCTATATTTTCTTAGAATCATGGTCCACTTTTCTTAAATATTTCAAACTTACGGAATAGATCAGAACTTGTAGAAACCCCCTCCAAAAAAAACTAAAAACCACTTACGTATGCCAGGATCGTTCTTTGTTATGCTTTACAACTTCTTGAAGCACCCGTTTTTTTTGACAGCCAGAGATGAACGGCTAGCTGCTGTCGCTCTCATAGCGCGAGCATCATCATCTTCATCCGTACCCCTGCTGTCTATGTTAGTTGCCGAACGCTTTAACAGATTACATCAGGTTTGTGGGGTGCATATGTAACTAGGATATGATTTTAGTTTCATGCTGATGTTTCACATGCTCGTCTTGCAGCACCTTGGTGAAAATGGAGATCCTACACCTATTCTAGAGGAGCTTTATTGGTTAGTGCTTATGTCAGGCCATGTTTTGGCAGACTCTGGGCAAGGAGAAACTCCAGTGGTAATCATACGTACCTGGAATTCACTTAAAAGTAACAAGGATGAATGAATAGTAGCACTAGGGTTGTGATCGCTTATCTGAACATTCAGTTTGGTTTCCATAACTATTGTATTATCACTATGCTAGCTCTACAGTTAATTGAACGTGTTTTTTTTTCAGATGCCAGATTCAATTACAAGTTTATGTTCACCGACTAGCAATCCGATGGACCATCCCGCTGTTATCCTTTCACGGTAATGTAGTTATTATGTTTCATCCATGCCCACATTTGTTGAGTCTAATGTTACAATGAAGTAGAATATGTAGGCGCCATGGATGCATTTGAGGGTCAGCAGGCAGATCGTAATGTCCTGATGATAGATATTGCATGTCATTGTGAGTTGTAGGATGCGATGCAATCCAGTGTACTTTTGTAGGTTGCTGCTTCGTATTAAAACATTAAGTTGGAGATTGCTCTGTTATGCTTGCAGGTCTGTAATTGAGCTGGCAAATAGTCGGGATGATATTTTGAGCCCTCGGCTTATGGAAGTATGTTATCAAGTAGAACTTTGTTTGCTGGTTCTACTTCCGTGTCAAAGATGCTGCATCTCAATTAACTTTGTGTCCTCTTGCAGGCAGTAGTATGGTTTTTTGCGAGATGGGCCGATACATATCTTATGCCTTTAGATGCAGGGCGTGGTCCAAATTCAACACCGTCCGGACATGAGGGTGATCAGCATCCTTCGGTACATAGTACCCAAATTGACGGGAGACATTCATTGGTTTCTGCTTTTGGAAAAGGAGGGGATGGGGCAGTTGTCTTGGAAGTTCTTGTGCGGCTTGCAATTTCTGTTCTTACTAGATGGCCGGGTGAAATTTATTTACAGGTATCCATGATGAATTTATGTGTAGAGCCAGATGTCAGTAGGGACCCAGTGATTGGGAACTGATGGTCAATGTTTTAGCTCCAGCAAAAGTCCCGCAGGATAATAAAGATATTCATAATCGTTTTTCTTTAGTATAGCTAGAAATGGCGCACATCATTCATGTAGAGCTTCGATGTGCCAGTGAACCTGTGGACGTAGAAAGTAATTAGAAGGTATTGGAGATCCTGTTGGCAAGAATCACAAGATCACAAGGCAAGAAAGAAAGATGGGACCTATGTCACGTTTGGCTTCTTTAGAAAAGACAGCTAGTTTCTCCCTTTTGAGGCTACCTGATTGCAAGGTATTTGCAGCAAATAAAGTCTCTTATCAAAAGCGTCCTGTCATAATGCCTACATGCAAGCATACAGGCACCTGATTTGTCCAATCTGCTGATTTTAGATATCTGATGTTCTTGAGTCTGGGTAATACCCGATTCCTAGTCTTAAGAAGGTATAGTGGAGATCTGGCATATAATGGAGATGGCATATAATGGGGATCTGAATCTGGCATATAATAGAGATCTGAATTTCATAACTCTAAATGTTGTCATTCTGAGGACATATCTTCTGTTTACTTGTCCAGATGGAAACGGCACTTGCAAGTGGTTGGACCTGCAATCTTAGTGTCCCCCATGATGATTTTCTGGAACAAGAACTTCGATTTCAAGTACCCTGCCTCCAACATGTCCATAATTTCCTAGTTAAATCCGCTGTACAAAAGAGTTCATCATGAACTGACTCTTCCTTGAGATTCTTTATCGTAGTAATAAAGTAGGGGCCGAAGGAGAACAATAGCCGCATGTTCTTGCAGTGAGCTTGGATTTGCCAAGGATTGCAAGTAAGCTCAGAGATGTGTTCTTTAGAGCAGCTGTGGGTTACTTGTTTGAAGCTTCAGTCTTATTTGGGGAGGTTGATCACTCAATATAGATCAGCTATTCTTTATATTGAAGGGAAAACATAAGACCACTCATATCTGGCTGTGTGCTTCTTTTTACAAGTAGAGAAAGTAAAGCAAATCCATGCTACAAGTACTTGGGGCTGGAAATATCTGATAACTATAAAGAATGTAGATGGAGGCAACAAGCTCCTCTATTCTCCATGCAAGCAAAATGCTGCAAAGTTCATTTCTAGGATTGAAGCATGCATTTGCATTTACGTAGGATGCTAGTGCAACTAATAGTCCTCTATGGATGCCGTCCATGAAGAGGCAGTTCCTTTTTAGAGCTGGTGGCACGTGGGGCGTGAGTTTTATTTGATATTTGGCTTGCATATGCCAGTGAATAAATCATGTTGCAATTCTCAATTGCTCATTGTTTATGTTGTAAGTGACCCAATAATGTAAGCTTCCCTCAGTATTTATTTTTTTTAATTTACAGGAGCTCGTCTGTTTTCAACTTCTTCCAGCATTGGTTCGTAGGCGCAACATTTGCAGCCAGTTAGTATCTACGGTGAGATCATCTTTTGTCTATTCTGCTCTGTTACTCGAGCATAATTATAAATTTCACCGCGTAGCATTTTATTTATGCAATAGAACATCCATCCTTAAAGGAGGTTATTAATGAGTTGTCTGGTTGTCTGTGCCGACTGCACATTTAGGATGCTTGGCAAAAGCTTGCAAATGCATTTGCATCTCAAGATCTAGCACTGTTATCGCTTGCCGGGCCTGTCCAGGTAAACTGGCTTTGTATTTGTGTTGGCTAATGCATGGAATAAAAAAGCATATTATTATAAAAATATCAATCTAGTTTACTAAACTGTGGCGTAACCACTTACCACTACCCCTTACTTTTCTCATGTACTAGAGGGCATTGTCAGAAGGTTTGTGCAGGTCGGCAGCTGGAATGACAAGCGGAGATGCTACAAACCAGTTAATCTCTTTTACTTCATTTATAATCATATTTGTATCATGTCTAATCTTGCCAATAAACCCCAGGTATGTTAAAGATCTTCTTGGACCTATTGCAGCAAGTATAGAAACCATATCAAAAAGTAATGATTTGCATTCCTTTTCTCAACGTCCTGATGTAATATTACAGGTGGCCAGCTTTCCTTTGAGCCTTTCTCGTCTCAATGGGCTAGTTTTTCCTAAATTCTTCTATGCAGGTTACTTGCTTAATTGAACGGTTACGTGGAGCGGCAAGAGCGACCCTTCCACGTAGTCAAAAAGCTGTTTTTGAACTTGGTACCGTGGTTATGGAACCTTTGCTTCTGCTACTTCAAGTTTATAAGAACCAGGTAATATATATTGGATATTGAGTTGGATGATGACAGAATGCAAAAGACCTTGACTTTTTATTTTTATAGTCTGCAGTGATCTATGTATTACTAAAGTATGTGGTGGATTGGGTGGATGGCCAAATAGCGTTCTTGGAATCAAAAGAAATTGCAATAGTATTCAACTTCTGTGTCCGGCTGCTTGAAATATACCATGCACATAACATTGGCAAGGTAAGGGCTGGCTTAAGACATTTTCCACCTCGAAAGGATGATGTTTACATATCCAACACGGGATTTGTTAGATATCAGTTAGCAAATCAACGAACTTGTTAAGTGAAAGCGAGAACGAAAAGTACAAAGATCTGCGGGCATTACTTCAGCTCCTTACAAATTTAAGTTCCAAAGATTTGGTATTTTTTGGGAGCCCTCTTTCTGTTTTTTTTTTTAAGTTTTTGTATCAAAATATTTGACTTGACTGCCTGCAGATTGATTTTGCCTCTGATAGCAATGCAGAAGTTGAAAATCCCGATATAGCCCAAGTAAGCTAGCTTTTTAATGAATAAGAAGTTGCTTAACTGTGCTAGTTTAAGTATCCTTGCGATTTAAATTTATGCTCTGGTTATGGTTCTGTTTAGATTGTATATCTGGGATTGCACATTGTCACACCTCTCATGTCTGTCGAACTGCTCAAGTATCCAAAGCTTTGCCGCCAGGTTTAATCTCTTTTCCTATTCCTATTTTGTGTTTAGTTGATATACCCCTGGTAGCATCCTCTTTGAAAATGATTAGATTCGTTGATTCAATCATTAACCATATGCATGCTTCAAATAATTACGAAGAAATTAACATCTACAGAGACCCATAGGTTCTATGAGAGCAAAAACATACAAAATTTTGGAGTGCGGTAATTAATTTATCATGAAAATATCTAAACAAAATATCAAGAAAAATTTCAAGGAAGATGATCCATTTGCAACCCTAGCTGATACCAGCAATTGGCTTCCTTTGTTCCCCATCATGTGGGCTCTTTTGTTTCCTGTCATGTCTCCTCTTCTGGAATGACTGCTTATGGTTTGTTTGCTGACCATTCCACTTTCTTAGAGATCGTTATCACTCCCTCTATACCATGGAATTTCCTTCTCTTTAGGGAGCCATCCGTCATTCATTCTGCTGTGACAATTCATTGACAAGCAAGGAGGAGGAAATCTCTTGTCTAAGCCTCTTGAGCTGATATAGTTTCTGTTTTTGAAGGAGGAAGGAAGAAAGGAAGAGATGGGCTTGTAAATAGATTTTATTATGAGCAGTTGACCTTTGTTTTCTGTCAAACTCTCTCTTCTAGAAATACTGTATATGTTTCTCTATTGCTGGTTGCTTTATTTCTTGAATGATGCTGATGGTACGCCTTTAGGACCGGGAGATTTCCTCTTTTGACCTGTCATCCTGTGAGGACTCAGGAAAAAATGTTCTTAATGCTTGCTTTGGAACTTTTGGGCTCAACTTATCTCTTATTCTTACCTCGATTTATATGAATCTCCAGCTGGTGATATGACACCCTAAATTGTCCCATTTAGTATCTCAACTTGTTTGGGAGGCCTGTCTAACCAACTAGGTGTACGGACAAATTATGGCACTTGATTATTAAGCAGGAACTGATATATAGAATAAACCCTACCTAGTTGAATAGAGCTTGTAGTAAAAACACATCAATTTTGTGCTTGTAGCACAACTCGTGAAGTGGCAGTGCCACTGGACTTGTATGATATACAAAAGAGATCATTTATCTCTGGTAGGGCGGCATGGACGAGGTGGAGAGACTGGGATTCCGGGATTAAGTTTGCAAGTTGAGTTGACTGGGTTCAATATTTAATCCAAGGGATGTTAAGATACATGCATGTAAGCCATATTTGAGCCACATCAAGGATCAGTGACGTGGCATAGTTAGTTAGGATAGAGACGTTAGAATCAGCTTTGTTCTATAAGTACATGTACTCTACATTCATAATTTTAAGTTAGTCATTCTTTCTTGCTTGCTCTATTGCTCTCTTTCGTTGATTCTTGCTGCCTTTATCCGATTCTTAACATGGTATCAGAGCCCAAGGGGGCAGAAGGCTGGATCAGGAGTGCATAGGAGTTGATAGCGGTCCATTCAGAGGCCAAGATCGGGCTAATTCCCGCTGCAGCCAGAGTGCGGCGTAATTTAGGCTCCAGATTTTTTGGCGCCTGAGGCCAAAATCTGTGAGGAGAAGGCCAATCGTGACGCCTGAGGTCCATTGGTTGGATGTGTGATTGTTTATTGAGGCAAAATTGTTTGCCAAATATAGGTTCAAAGACCTTTTTCTGAGACGTTTTTCTTGGCAGTCTAAATTTAGACGGGAGGCTTCCTTTTTGTCGACAAAGCTCCTCCATTAGTTATTTCTTGGTGGAGATCGTGCATATTTCTTGGTGAAGATGGAGGCCGGGAAGCTTCCTCATAATCGGAATTCCATCCTTACAGGAGAAAATTATGCAGCATGGAAAATCTATTTCGAAGGAGCACTTGGGTTCAATGGTCTGGATGATGTTTTAGACCCAAGTTTCACTGTTAAAAATGAAGCAGCAAAGAAGATCAGCACAAAAGCATTGGGAATGCTCAAGATGAGTCTTGATCCTGCTGTTGGGAATCACATTGCAGGGTTGAAGACTTTCACTGCAGCATGGGATCAGCTTAAATCAGTCTATGAAAATACCAATGATGCCAGGATTTGTTACCTAAAGGATGTCATGCATGATAACAAGCTTTCTGATTGCAAAGGCATGCATGACTATCTTGGCAAGATCATGCAGACTCGAGTGGCTTTGGCTGACATGGGTGTGCATTTGGAAGACAGACGTTATTCAGTCCTTACTTCGTGGGCTTCCATCGACTTTTGATCATGTAGTCACAGCTGTTGAGTTAAGGGAGACGCCAATCAAATTAGATCAGTTATCCTCCATTTTATTACAGCAAGATATCAAACTGCAACATCAAAGCAGTAAAGTGGGTGACAGTGCCTTCTACCATCGGGTTCAAAAGAAAGATCCTAAAGTTAAAAGAGGTGATTGTTTCTGCTGTGGAGAGGCAGGGCATTGGCTCAAAGATTGTCCCCATCGCACCTGCTCTAAATGTGGTGGCAAGGGTCACTGGTTCAAAGAATGCTCCAAGATTGAAGAAGCACCTCTTACTGAAATGTCCAAGCTCTCTCTTACTTCTGAACGAAATTTGGTTGCAATTGAAGTTCAAGACTCTTCTCATCAGGAGAATGAAGAGGAGGAGGACGAATATATGTACTAGAAGCTAGGATCTTACATTAGTAAATGTTCCGTTTAAGGGAGGATGTTTTACAGCAGTAGTTTTCTTTTACTATGCAAATATGGCTTAAGAGAGGCTGTTAAGATACATGCATGTAAGCCATATTTGAGCCACATCAAGGATCAGTGACGTGGCATAGTTAGTTAGGATAGAGACGTTAGAATCAGCTTTGTTCTATAAGTACATGTACTCTACATTCATAATTTTAAGTTAGTCGTTCTTTCTTGCTTGCTCTATTGCTCTCTTTCGTTGATTCTTGCTGCCTTTATCCGATTCTTAACAAGGGAGTGGTGCTTCTCCATCGTCAAGAGCTTGTCGTATCCCTTTCCTCTAGGCACTAGTGTAAGCACGTTCCATACAGACTAGGGAATATGCAATTGCAGGGACTTGGAGTCTATATGCATTAGGTAGGCCTACTGGAATGATCAGGGGATCCATTCTATTTGATCCGAGATCAAATTGAAGTATTTGTTTGAGATGGTTGATAAGTATCACCATGCATGCATGTAATCAAAGTGTACTTAATAAGGCAAATTAGTTTTTCTGTTCGTATAAACTAGACATTGAACCTTTCCTCTTTATTTTTAGAAATGTAAGTGTACTAATAGGCAAATTAATTAGTTAGTCTCACACAAACTGGACGTTAAACTTTTCCTATTTATCTATAGAAACGCTTCTTTGCCTCTGGTTTTTCCAAGGTATTCCAAGGTTTTTTCCAAGGCACGTTGGAGGGTTAAAACTGTATATATAATGTATGTATGCCATCTTAATGACAGTGATGAGGGCTTTCTGAATGGCATAAAGTTTTTCATACTTTACAGGATGGGTCTCTTCTGCTAATGTTGTTCATGCATTGTTTTCAGTATTTCAATCTTCTTTCACATATGCTCGAAGTTTATCCAGAGAAGGTTGCAAAGTTATCACCACAAGGATTTTCTCAAATTGTCAGCACTTTGGAGTTTGGACTGAAGCACCAGGTTTGCAACTGTGTTGCTTTTCTCTCTGCTAAGATTGATTGTCATATCTTCAAATAATGGTTCACCTTGATGTGTTTATCATATATTTTCAGGATGTGGAGGTCGTTAATACGACCTTGGTTGCATTAAATGCAATTGCATTTTTCCACTTTCAAGCAATATGCAGGGGACAGGAAGGCCTAGGGGTGCATGTGCAAGGAGACAGTGTCACAAAAGAAGGGGTTCTTGCATATTTTCTAAAGGCATTGATGCATTTTCTACTCTTTGAAGACTACAGGTGATTTACTACATCGTCCTGTAAAGGCAATTCACTTGACTCTAGTTCGCAAGGTGATTTGTCTGATGTATGTTTTTGCAGCAATGAACTGGTTGATCCTGCAGCTGATGCATTGCTTCCACTGATTCTCTGCAACAACTCCCTTTATCAGGTGAACTCTTTGGACACTTTGTTCTTTTATGTGCAATATTAATTTGATCTTCCTTTTGTAGGGATTAGCACAAGAGATCATACAAGGACAGAAACATATTGATATCCAAACCCGTCTTGTTGGTGCTTTTCATCATTTGTTGAATGGTAATCAGATCACAGCCTCACTGGATCGTGTAAACCGACGGAAATTCCGTGAAAACATGTACCATTTTCTGGCAGAGGTTCGTGGATTTCTAAGAACTAAGTGAAGGACTGGATTGTCCCTTGTTTCTTCTAGCATTATTTCTTTTCATTTGGCATTGATTATATAAGGAGCTCATTCCAGTTTTAAAATGAATGAGGTACGCACATTGTATTATGGGTATCTTCAGTTTTAGTGCGGATAAGCCCTTGGAAGGAAAGAAAAAAAAGGGGCTCTAGCACTGGAAAGACTGAGGAAACCCCCTAAAGTTTATTTTCTCTCGTCTGTTGTTTCTAAAACCTCGTTTTGGTGGATTTGGTACCACTGGTTTATTATAATCCTTAAACAGAAAAATTGTGACATCTTGAGAAAATGGAACAACTGCTATAAAAGTCGGGAGATGGGGATAAAGATGATTTTGTGAGAAGGAAAATTTTATACTTGATAATAGTTTCTCATTCTGCTTGGTAAAAGTTGCCTTAGAATAAAATGGCAATGCATTAGAATTTAAATCATATGTTCAAATTCAAAATCATTGGGCTACCCAACGATCAACCTATATTCTTGTCACCAGAATTCTAGTATTATCTCTATGTTGCCATACTTTTTCTCTTTGTGGGATAAGTTTGGCTGCGACATTGTTTTTTCCTCGAAGTCAATTTCATGCAACGCATGTTTTGTTATATGGCGTATTGTATATGGTGCAGAAACATAAAAGCTCAAGCGTTCTCTTGTGGAGGTGAAGGCAACCCTGGTTTGATAGAGTATAATTCTATAGGTGCTTTTTAACAGTCGAGATTAAGCTTGCTTATGCTAAGTGGCGGGCTTTGGTTTAGTGACGTGGATTTCTACAAGGCAAATGTTAAGATCAGGGCGCGGAATATTTAAAAAATCCCTTGCCCATGTGTTAAATTGAAGCACTTTATTTGAAGTGTATATTATAGCTGAAGTGTGTATTATAGCTTTTGTGCCCGCGGATAGTGGCACAATTGATAGAATGTTCCCTCTCCACAGATCCTGTTCGCCCATCCCAGGTCTTTTTGGGGTCAAGCTGACCCTTGTTGACCCACAGATCCTGTTTGCCCATCCCAGGTCTTTTTGGGGTCAAACCGGCCCTTGTTGGCCCAATTTTAAAGGGGGCACTTGAAGACCAGGAACCATTGGCTAATATAGTATTCTAGCACCTCAGGATCCTAAGCGAAGCGCCAATTTTGTGGTCCTCGGTCCCAATCTGCACAATACTTGTTATGAACTCCCCTGTAGTGAAGACCTGTTCACCCTCTGGAGGATACACCTGAGGATCATGACGTGATACGTTAATCCTGGCACTAATCAAATCAGGGCCCAAGCTTAAGACAGGATGGCCCCTCTCTCCCGTGGAATTCCCATTGCTCTCCACGTCAACCCTGCAAGAAGACGTCACTAACAGAAACCATCCTCAAAGAAAACAAAAGAAACACATAAATGAAGCTGTACAGCAAACAAAATACACATAGAATTACCCAACAACCATGATGTGGTCCCCAGTGTAAATGGGGATGTAATCCACACCATGATCTGGAATTTCAAGCTCTGGGCTGAAGGATGGATCATGAAGATCCTCAAAGTTACAATCCATATCATCAGATGGAACGGAATCATCCCAGTACCGCCAGCGCCGAGGCCCATCCGTTCCACAGCCACATACCTTGCAAGCAAACCAAACAGGATAGTCTTGACATCAGATGGCATGCAGCGGGCGAGGTCCAAGAGAACCCTCCACACAGTACGAACTCTTGTGCTTATTCACATGAGCACTATTGGAAGGAATGATCCAGATGCTGCTCAAAGTGTACTTTTCACCCTTGAGCATCCTGCAAACTGTAAACTTCTGGCTAGGAGCGAGTCTACGGCCACCGTGATAAAATACAAAGTGTGCTGCCTTATTCAACATGTTCCTGTTGTCCAAAACACACAGGCCTTTGTGTCCCTAGACCCCATCTTAGATAAAGATCCTTCCCCTTCTCAATCATGGATTCAGATACGTTATGGAGGTGGCAAGAATAGTGCACCTTACCTATGTCTTTCATACAATACCCCAACATGCCCTCAAAGCAGTGTAACTTGTTATTCTTCAGCACTTTGCACACTAAAACAACACCGGCTGGCTTGGAGGGCCAATTGAAATCCCTCTTAATAGCCTCATTCAAGGCCCTTGGGGTCTTATAGCAAGCTCTTAGCACAGTTTGCACATGAAGATGGTCTGCAGAAGACCCCCTCTCAAGAGCAACAACACCAACCACACACCTTCTTTCACAAAATGACGAAAAGGCATCAAAAAAACTAAGTGGAACATCTTGGCCTGACAGTCCCAATGTCACAGAGACATCAATTGCCTCCCAATTCATTGCAAGACTAGGCATGGCAGGATTTTACCAGTCTCCACATAACCTGAGTCGAGAGGCATGGAACCAGAACTAGAGGGCACATGGGCTGCTCTCCTCATGGACACGATCATTGAGACAATCAACAAACTGAAAGACTAAGCAAGAATAATCGCTGACCTGTATGTATGCCAGACCTGCAGAATAAATTGTTTGCCCGATGAAGAAACACAAGAAATAGAAGTGGCGGATCCCCTTTTGAAGCACATGGGCATGCCGACACCAGCAGAGAACATAATTAGAATGGAGGCCGTTGATCGCCATATGCCCCGCGCTTCGAAATGAAAATATACTGCTTCTTTTCATAACCCAGATGCCAATGTCACTTTTATATGTATCCCTATACGAATACCCCAAAACACCTTCATAAATCTTATGTTATAAAACTACGGTTCTTGATCGCGCAGACATTGTAGTTATGCCTTCTTTCACATATTCTTTTTTGGAGCTGTCTTTGACACTTATTGAGACTATTTATAGTTAGAGATGATAAGTAAATCATATGAAAAGAATGAAGGTATGAAACAATCCTTGTTCATTTTGGAAACTTTTTCGTTTCTAATGCTTCCTACATATGAAAATACCCTGCTTTTATATTTCAAAAAATCTTTGCCTTTAGAGCATGGACAATAATCCATAAAGTTTTTTTTGTCTATATTTCTATCTTGGTTCCATCTATTAACTTTTTTCAAAGCTGTTTATTTTGGAGGGCAATCCCTTGTGCATAGCACCAATTTCTCTTAGAATCTTGGCCTTAATAAAAATGTTGAAAGCCTTTTTTAAGCATCGTGCTCTCTCTCTCTCTCTTTTTTTTTTTTTTTTTTTTTTTTTTGAAGGCATGGTTGATGGGACTTGCACTCGCCCATGTCTCCCACCCAATGGTAGCCAATGGGTTTTGAACCCTGGTGGGGATCACCCCAACCTAAGGCCTTACCACTAGACCATCACCGCAATGGGCTCATCATGCTGTTGAAGGCATATTAGAAATAAGTAGTTGCTAAATTGGGGGTTATTTTTTGTTTGCTGGCAAATTCTGATTTTTACGAATAGTGGGTGAATATTCTTGGAATATCTAAAGTTGTAGTATCCATGTGTTGCGAATATGCTAGGCATATGCTCTTTCATATTACTGAGAGGTACAGGTACCCGAATTATGAAAAACAAACGATCCAGAGTTGAGGTGGTTTACTGATTTGATATATTTCAATTACATCCCCGCATAGGTAAAAAAGGAGTTTCGTCTTCTGGATTAGGTCAAGGGCTAACTATGGTAGAGAGCGCCCGGGGGCTTAATTCTCGAGCCATTTGCATGAAATAAAGCTCTTCACTAATGGGAAAACTACCAATATGATGCAGGTATGAAACTAGTAATTCATTGTAGCAGCTCTTCAAAAAGGAAATTTTTATGTTAGGGAATGGACCTTACCATGTTATGGAACTCATTAAAGCAAGATTTGTTATGATCGTTTGGTCTAAGGCAATAATTTTCAACAATTTATGTTTGTTGACAAATGTTTCTACTGGAAAAGACGAAGATGATTTATGGGCTTTAGAATTTAATTGGGCACAATTATGTGATGCTTGGAATTTGAAATTTCATTGCAATGGATTTGCAAATGAATTATCCTCTGCAAGGGGATAATTCAAAGAGAAAATTCTGAATTGCACCATTGAGATTCTAGTTGAGACACTTCGTGAGCTGCTACACCTAGAGCATACCCATATGGGGTGGAGACAATAGTAATGACATTATCATTGTAATATTATTTTCATTTCTTGAAAGTATGCTTGCCATTATATACTGGAATACTGTGTTGCATAAGATTGTAAAACTTGTAACTATGGGTAAAAGTATGCTGGTGGGTAGCAAATAAACGCGAGCCCAGCACCAGCACCAGCACCAGCACCCTTCATACATTTTTTTCCACCCTTCATACATTTTTTTCCCACCCTTCATCTATATAGTACCACGTATTTTCTGCCCGTCTCTTCGTCTAGCCCGTACCCATTTATACAATCATTACCTGTTTGCCGCCCGCGGTAATGAATGCGACCCGCTACAATCTGGAACCAGTAGACAAACTAACTTTTGAATTTGTGTTTTCCAAATCTCTCTTCCCCAACTTTCTCTACTCCGACCAAGCAACCCGCGAATTTGTGCTCTCGGATTTCCACATTAAACAAACAGATCAACCATGGTAAAGAAGGTGATTGATCCGCCCGCTCAAGCAGTAATTCCAACGGAGGCCATGCGCCGGGTAAGCAAAAAGCAACTAAACAAAATTTCTATGGGTTTAGGGTCCCCTGTTAATTCGATTTTCTTGCATTCTTCCAGGCCAGAAGAAACGTTCCCTTAAGACCGGACCTGGCTGATTGCCGAACCGAAGAAGACTTCCATGCGTATGCGGGTCTGCCAAACGAGGGCGTTCATCCCTCTCAATTTCGAACAGATGTCATATCTGCAGCAGAGTACAATGAAGTTTGGGATACCAACGGGGTCATTCCTGGCAAAACTTCTATTGACAAGGTAAGGCCAGAGCACGAAGAAGCTCTAATTGAACTTCTGAGCAAAATATACTCGGAAGGATTGAAGAACAGAGAAGTTAGAAAGACATTATCATACCTATTTGCATTCAATAACTGCCAGAGAGCAAAGCAGGATCCAGAGAAGTTCAAGGTTAATTGGGCAGCAGTTGCAGCAAAGAGTAGAGCCTACAGCAGCAAGGTTAAAAGTGAACCCACCAGCAGTGCTCCAGCAAGCAGAGCAGAGACCAGCAAATCTCAGCAAACCACAGCACCTGAAAGCATAGCAGAAAGGCAAGTTTCAGGAGGCACTGGTATTAAATTAGAAGGGAGGCCGTCCATTAGGAGCGTTGCAATGTGCCCAATAGCTTACGCAGCTTATGGGGAGAACATATCACGCCTGGAAGTCATGTGCAAAGCTTTGCAGGAAACCCTAAACACGCAGCAGGCTGATTTAGTCTCCAAGAAGGAGCTAGTTGTCCAGTCCCAGGCTAAGGGAACTTTCTTCTCGGCTTCACAAGAGAAATTGCAGACAATAAAAGATAACATCTCACGTCTTCAAGCCCTGACAGGTCCTGATGATGGTGCCTTTGCTGAGCTACTGAGCTTTGAGAGAGAGAAAGACATGGCAGAGTACATGCTCAAAGCCCTTGTTGAAATGGGGGGTGGCCCAGTAGATGACGGGATAGTTCAACAGGTGGCCACTGTAGCTGCTGAGGTTGCAAATAATGAAGTGCAGCTTGCAAGAGCCCAGCAGCATTTACAGAATGTCAACAGGCTTAGGGAACTTACAAAGAGAGCTGGCCAGCTTGTGAGCATCTATCCTGTGCCATTCAGGTTGCCAATTGGAGATGAGGAGAGATGCTCCACATGCGGGCTCGCATTCCAGGATGATTACACCCTCAGTCTGAAGCCGAAATGTGGCCACGTATATCATGTCAGCTGCCTGAGTTTGCTTATGGAGAAGACACACTGCCTCGAATGCTCAGAAACAGTTCCAGCAGGCTTAGTGGAGGAATTGGGGAAGACAGTCAAGCAGGAACCCTTATATGCTGGGGCAGCACACAAACACATAGTTGAGACAATTGACTTAGATGAGGTGGTAGCTACAACCCAGACAGCAACAGGAAAAGGAAGCATGTTATAATACCTCTTAGTAAAAGGACCCCCGGACACAAGTCTACAAGGACTCGAACTCCACAATTAAGAACAGCCAGAAAAGGTACATGCTTGTTTTCTGAATTGGGAACATTAGAAGCGCCTATAAACAGTGCACAGCAAGAAGCAAACAGTCAGCAGCACAATGCAGCACCTGAAAGCACAATGCTAAAGACATCAACACAGTCCAAAGCAGATTCCAGTAGTTTTGACGATGTTGACAATTACCATATAGTTCCAAATTCTGCAGCAGCCTCTACAAAGGCCTCCTCTAACACTGTTGATGCAGGGGCAGACAAGGATGTTGAAGATGTGGAGAAGCAGATCAACAAGGTTGTGACCCGAATCACTAGGTCCACAAGGTCAAGGACCAAAAATGTTACAGAACCTGAGAGTGAGGGTGAGTCAGATGATTCGGTTGATGAGGACGTGCCTATAGACGTCGCACTAGGGAAAAAACCCCCAGTCTAATGTAATTTTTCCATACTTGTTTCAGGCCCAATTTTGATTGCACAAGACTTGCCAAAACGAGAGCAGTTAAAAGATTTTTGTTTAATACCAGAATATATTTATTTTCCCCCATTGTGTCCTTGTAAAATTTGTTTGGTGTTTCAACCTAGGGATCAATATGCATTTGCCTGCAGAAGGAGAAGGCAGACACAAGTGGTACTTAGTGAATCTGAAGATGAAGATAGTGAGAGAACCCAGACAGATAATGAAGAAACCAAAGTGCCAAAACAACTTATTACATATAAAAGGTGCAATCCTGTTATATTTCAGAATGTGTATTCTCTACAAATATCAGTTGGTAATTGGAGCACATCCTTGCATGCAGGAGAACAAGGCAGGTCGTGAATGAGGAAACGGAGGATAAAGCACGGAGGGCCACTGCAAGGGTTACTGATAGCCAGGAAACACCCATACATTGGGGGCAGGGAGATACTAATACAAATGTATCTAACTATGACTATCAGCACTCTCCATCATCTGGTAGCAAAGCTAAAGCAAAGTCCAGCAGATCGCAGCAACGTCCACATCTGGATAGCACTTCCCAGCAGAGTCCAGCACATGTCGCAGCACAGTCAAGCACAATGCAACAGACATCGACAGTGGTTGCAAACGTTGAGGGATGGGCACCCAGACGGAAATTGATGGTGCTTGACATAAATGGTGTACTGGCACAGATACAACAGAGGAGAATGGGCCAAAAATTCTTGCCTCCACCTCAAACGAACCATGTTGTAAAAGAAACTGCAAGTAAGTACCTCATTTGCAGACCAGGGTATCATGAGTTTGTGGAGTGGGCACTGCAGAGGTTTGATATTGTGATCTGGAGTGCTTCTCTACTTCGGAATACACGGGATATGGTGGATGCATTGTTCCCAGAATTGCGGACCAAATTCTTTAAGGTATATGGTCAAGAGCAGTGCTATGCATGCGAGCATCCAACCAGCACAGAAAAGCAACTTTTTTTCAAGGAGTTGAAGGTTGTACTTGAGGATTTTCCTGAATATCATGGTATGATTTTCCTGGTAGATGACAGCCTCTAAACCCTGCACACACAACCATTCCTGTTATGCCTTTCAAGGGGCAGGAAGAGGACAACTTTTTGCAGAAGTTTGTGTGTCCAGCATTGGATTACTTGTCTTCTCATACAGTAGAAGAAACAATCTCACAGCTAGACATCATTGATGCATGGTTGGAAAAGGAGATAGTTGCAGTGCTGGATTACTGTCTCAACAACTATCTTGTCTCGGCCTATTATATCCTCAATGCTCCAAAAGAGGTACAAAGGCAGTTGATGGGCACCATTCCTGACGACTCTAACCACTCTGAAAACTTCAATGACTCATGAAATAACCATTGTACACTACCCTTTTGTAATATATGTATGAATACTTAGTATTGAGTAATCTTGAGTGATGTCTCTAATACAACATAAAAATTCCAGATAAAGGTCATCAAAATTTAAGACAAAGGTAATTATAGCACCACTTTTGATTTTGCAAGAGAACAAGGAAAGTAGTTTCTGTGGACAGGGTTGATAAACCACCTAGTCCCCGTGCAAAGGCTGCGGATAGCCAGGAGACACCACTTTCTTGGGGGCAGGGAGATCATGGGGTAGGTGCATCTCAGCATGAACGTCAGCACTCGTCATCACCGACCAGCAAAGCCACAACACATGACAGCAGTGTTCAGCACATGTTCAACACTGTTCTATGTTATGAATTTCAGTGTACAATTTTCTGTAATATATATCAAGCATTGTCTCCAATACTACAAGCATTGTCTCCAATACTAATATACTCCAATACAGTAGTCCAATACTACAAACATTGTCTCACAAGCATTGTCTCCAATACAATCATCAAAATTTGAGACAAGTAAACAAGTAACTACAGACCTGTTAAAATGATAAAACAACTAGGTCAAAGCATATTCAACCTTCATATGGTAGACTGTCAAGGATCATCTGGTGAGTAGCCTGTTCAAGAGAAAATCTGTTGGTGCCAGGAATCTGATTCATCTCAAACTTGATTGCTGATACATGATGACTGTACTGGAAGGTCAGGCCTTTGTCTTCAAGTAGCTCCCAACTACCATCGGGCTGGACAGCATAGTACAAACCAGCCAACACATGTTCATCGACATTGAAGGTCGACCCGCCTATCCTTGACAATTACGTCAAGGATATGCCTCGGCTTAACACACACATTTCACCACATAGAAATCTGCATTCTCTCGATTTCCCTCCTCACAACAAACAAAGTTATCACCTTCCTCTATGTTTCCACTAGGCCATTCTCCATCACCTTTAAAAAATGCCTCATCGATTTCGTCTTCAATACCTTCACCAGTAGACTTATCTGGCTTTATATTTCCAATTCTTCAACCTGTGCTTGTTCACACAAGATGACCAGTTTCCTTTCAAACAGTTACCACAGAAACAACTTAAACCTCTATGAGCCACCCTTGTGCTTATTTGGCCAAGTATGTCGGGATCTTTGTGTATTTGCTTGGTCCCTTCCACCACGGCCTTTATCCAAATGGTTACGTCCTATCAACATCATCCTTTCCAATTACCCGGTACCGCAAGGAGACAACAAGTATTGCAGCTCAAAGACATAATACAAAGACTACTCATCATATTACAAAGAAGGTTCTGACAAAGACTTAAAGCGGATGAAAGCACTATTAAGCATAAGATGCTGCTTTTCTGAAAGCATTACTCAACGAATACTGGATGGATGAAAGCATAATACCTTTTGATGTCCCCGTTGTTGGTACCTTCATTCCAACGAGTTGCGAATTCACAGGCATCCGAGCACCCTAAATCTCACCTCATCATACTTGAGCTGCTCTCTAGTGAATGCCCCTTTAAGGACTGCGCCTTGCCCATCGTGCTCTCCCTTACCATGGGATGTCCCAAAGAAATTCCATACTATTTCCTTCCCTAGCTCATGGTGATATCTTGGTAGGAAATAGAATGGCAAGGACTCTTTGTTTTCACGAGTAGCTAAGGAGATCAAGCATTTCCGATAGTTACGGCCTTTTGATACCTCAAACAGCATTCGCAAGGTTGACTCATGAGATCCTACACGAGTTTGACAAGACCAAGCGAGTGACGGATGATATGCTCCTCGCCCTACAAAAAGCTGCGATTCAAAAGATCATCTAGCGCTTTGAAGATTCCTTAGCAATGCCAAGAAGTCGTTTACATGCCAAAAGAGTCATTTACATGCTCAAGGACATGCGTTTGGCAACATTCATTAAGAAAGAGAACTGTTAGAACCTCTATAAAGAAATTTTGTAATATAAATTTTGAATAAATATAAGTATCATCCGAGTCCTAAACAAGCAGTATTAGCAGAATGCATGCTTTGTTTTACTTAATGTAGGTAAGTTATGACCAAATAAGCTTCCAGTACTCACCCTGTGTGCCAGGAGCATGACTGAGAATCTTACTTGGGCCTGTGGCGCACGCTTTGAGTAGTCGACCCCTGTTCTACCCCAAAAATACCCCAAATTGAATAAACAAGGGTGTTTTCGGCTCTACTCATTGAGTAGAATAGGAAAATGCCCTTATCTTCACCAATTTCACAACATATAGGATCCAAAAAGGTTGCCAGTACTCATATCATCAGGAACACGACTGAGAATCTTACTCGGGCATGTGGTGCGCGCCGTGAGTAGTCACCCCCCACACTTTCATACACTTAGATCAAAACACCTTCAAATTAGATGAAATAAGCTGCAATAGAATCATTAGACAGTTTTCTTCATGTTATCGCCTCAAATTACATGAGAAACATCCAACCATTCTCCAAAATGGTAACAGTCCCCAAACCCTAGAAAATTCCTAGTAAAATTTGCCTATAAATACAAGGATACTCCTCATTAGCAACATACAACTTTGCTCCTCACTCCAAGCCACACCCAGCTTCATCATAATCATGGCTACAACATCATTCAGGCAATAGTACAACGCCACTCCCCATGCAACAGAGGTAGATGTCAGCTCTGTCTTCTCATCTTTTCAATACAAATTTGACCTATCAGCCACCATAGAAGCTACACCATTCTATCAGGAAGTTATGCAAGAGTCCCAAGCAAAAGTAGGTCCTACACTACAGGAACTGCCTCCCTGCATAGGATTCTTTGCAGCCAAGGCATCTCTCCAGGCAGCCTTAAGCCATGTCCCAAACATAGCTAAGTATTCAGACAACAAAGTTGTTTGCATGCCAGAGTACATGACCTGACTGTGAACAGGAGAAGATACTTCCCCTACATAGCTGCCCTAGCCATATTCTTGTTCCACAAAGCCCAGACACAATCTCTTAAACTATAATGACATGTCTAAAGCAGGGATTAAATGAGTCCGGCAGGGATCATGCAGGTTTCCAATGTGGGGAGCCTCGCGATGCTGCGGATAGCATCAACTCAAGGTGGGGAGAATGTAATATTTCAGCATAATGTACGGTATGAATATATATATCATAAGAAATTTAATGCGTCCTACGGTGCATGTTCGAGTTTTAGCATGTTCCTATGTGCAAGTTGTTGTCGTGCCCTACATTCTAAAAGAATCTCTTGAGAATACTCTATAGATTCTCTAAGATTCTACCAAGGTTCTCTTGGAGGTTTCGTGGAGATTCCTCTAAATTTTATAAGATTCCCTCTAGATTCCATCAGATTTCTATAGATTCTCCAAGATTCTATGAAGATCCCCTTAGATTCCTTTAGATCCCTTTAGATTTTACGAGATTGCTCTAGGTTCCCTTACATTATATGACATTCAAAGAGATTCTATAAAGATTCCCTTAGTTACTCTAACATTTCATCAACATTTTCTTACATTCCCTTAGATTTTATGAAGATTCCCTTAGATCCCCTAGATTTTAAGAAATTCCCTTAGGCTTGTAAATATTTTCCTAGATTCTCTTACATTTTATGAGATTTTCTTAGATTCCATTAGATTCTCCTGGATTTCTTTACATTCTAGAACTTTTTAGAACATTCTAAGACTTTCTGGAACATTGTGATACTTTCAAAATATCCTAGAACTTTTTGGAAGTATTTCACTAGATTCTCTTACATTCCCATAGATTCCCCTACATTCTAGAACATTCTAGAACTTATTAGAAAGATTTGGAACTTTCTGGAAGAATTTTTTTAGATCCCCTCCAGATTCTCTTATCTTCTAGAATTTTCTAGAATATTTTGGAACTTTCTAGAAGATTCTAGAACTTTCTAGAGCCTTCCAGAACATTCTAGAACTCTTTTGAACTATTTTATCTTAATTAGAATGTTCCACTTAACTGTATTTGAAACGTAGATTATTTATAGAATTAATGCTTGATCTAGTGGTTAGAATGGTCAGTTGGGGGGTCAATGACTAAGATTTTAAAAGCCTTTTCTTAAGGGATGAGTAAAAATGTTACCCTTAAGTGTATTTGAAACATAAATTATTTATGGAATTAATGCTTCATAAATTATTTATGGAATTAATGCTTGGTCTAGTGATTAGAATGGGGGGTTGGGGGGTCAATGACTAGGGTTCGAATCCCCCATAGAACATAAAAATTAAGGGATGAGCATTCAATGTGGGTCGTAGGATCTTGGATCGCCCGATCAAGGGTCGAGATTTTATTATGTGACAATAATTAAAGCAACATGAGCCATAGGATCTATTACATATAATTCCCAAAGTCATGTGCACCGTAGGATATGTGCTAAGCCAAGTGAGCCGTAAGATCCTAGATCGACGATCAGGATCAAGAACAATCTGGACCGCAAGATCTATTACATATAATTCCCAAAGCCATGTGCACCGTAGGATGTGTCCTAAAGCAACGTGAGCCGTAGGATCTCGGATCGACGATCAGGATCAAATCAGCCTGGACCGTAGGATCGCTTACATATAAGCGACAAACAAACTCCCAAGCCATCTGGGCCGTACGATACGTCCCAAAGCCACGTGAGCCGTAGGATCTCGGATCAACCTGGACCGTAGGATCGCTTACTTATAAGCGACAAATAAACTCCCAAGCCATCTGGGTCGTACGATATGTCCCAAAGCCACGTGAGCCATAGGATCTCGAATCAACGGCCGGATTGAGTGTTACAAACATAAGAACATATATATGTTATGATTATATGTTATGATAATCATAACATAATCATAACATATATATGTTCTTATGTTTGTCCTCCTGAATCCGGCCGTTGATCCGAGATCCCGCGGCTCACGTGGCTTTGGGACGTATCCTACGGCCCAGATGGCTTGGGAGTTTGTTTCAGATTATATGTAAGCGATCCTACGGTCCAGGTTGATCTGATCCTGATCGTCGGTCCGAGATCCTACGGCTCACGTTGCTTTGGGACACATCCTACGGTGCACATGGCTTTGGGAATTATATGTAATCGATCTTACGGTCTAGGTTGATTCGATTCTGATCGTCGATCCGAGATCTTACGGTTCACGTGGCTTGGCACATATCCTACGGTGCACATGACTTTGGGAATTATATGTAATAGATCCTATGGCTCATGTTGCTTTAATTATTGTCACGTGGTGAGATCTCGACCCTTGATCGGGTCCAAGATCCTACGGCCCAAATTGAATGCTCACCCCCTTAGGAAAAGGCTTTTAAAATTTTTATGTTGTGTGGGGGATTCAAACCCTGAACATTAACCCCCCAGCCCCCCATTCCAACCACTAGACCAAGCACATTGATTCCGTGAATAATTATGTTTCAAATATACTTAAGGATAAAGTTCTCATGAAGATAAAATAGACTATAACATTCTAGGTAGTTCAAGAAAGTTCTAGAATGTTCTAGAAGACTCTAGAAAGTTCTAGAATCTTCTAGAAAGTTTTAGAACATAAGAGAATCTAGGGGGATCTAAGAAAATTCTTCCGGAAAGTTCCAAATTGTTCTAATAAGTTTTAGAATGTTCTAGAATATAGGGGAATCTACGGGAATGTAAGAAAATCTAGGGAAATACTTCCAGAAAGTTCTAGAATATATTGAAAGTCTTAGAATGTTTCAGAAAGTCTTAGAACTAAAAAGTTCTAGAATGTAAAGGAATTCAGAAGAATCTAATAGAATCTAAGAAAATCTTATAAAATGTAAGAGAATCTAGGAAAATATTTACAAGCCTAAGGGAATCTCTTAAAATCTGGGGGATCTAAGGGAAACTTCATAAAATCTAAGGGAATCTAAAAAATGTTGATGAAATCTTAGAGTATCTAGGGGAATCTTTATAGAATCTCTTTGAATCTCATATAATGTAAGGGAACCTAGGGCAATCTCATAAAGTCTAAAGGGATCTAAAGGGATCCAGGGGGATCTTCATAGAATCTTGGAGAATCTACGAAAATCTAATGGAATCTAGAAGGAATCTTATAAAATTTAGAGGAATCTCTACAAAACCTCCAAGAGAACCTTGGTAGAATCTTAGAGAATCTATGAATTTAGAGTATTCTCAAAAGATTCTTTTAGAATGTAGGGCACGACAAGAACTTGCAGCATAGGAACATGCTAAAACTCGGACATGCACCGTAGGACGCATTAAATTTCTTGTATATCTGACTTACACTGGCTGATAATTGGGGCCATCTCGGCCTTCCAAATAGCCACGTCTCATATTGGACGGCTATGGGTCGTTAGTTTACTTCCAGGATTGGGGGATATGTGTGTTAGTCCATTGATGTGGCGACGTGGCGGATCAGACGGCTCTGCCTTCATTTTTTTTCTCTTCGATTGGTCTTTGCAGGGTACATGCTTGCGGGCGACTCCGGCCGAGCGGGACGTGCTTGGGGATTGGATGTCTGCGTGATGCTTCCACATGTTCGCCGCTATCGCTGGTTTGCTGGTATTGTGATATTGTGTCGCTGATTTTGTTTGTGGCCCACCTGTTTCGATGTAGGTAGGGCAAAGTTACATAATTCGGCCTCGAATCTTAGACACAGCCATAGCCACAGAAATATGATTTGAATTTATGTGTGATATAGCCCTAGAAGTATGAATTTCAGCCTTTAATACTTGGTCTGTCGAGGACCTGCTTAACAATCAACTTCTGACGACACAGGTGTGGTAAAGTGGATCGGTTAATCGAAGAAGAACCAAACTAAGCTAAGTGATCTATAAATTAAATCTGTGTTGCAGGTTACAGAGATACCGCTTCGGTTTGTTTCTGGGATGCATTACGCCAGATCTTTCTTCTGGCCTCTGCTGGAAGTAATGAGAGAAAGTTTAAGCCAGGCAGTTCGCAACAGGCCTCCAATGATCTCAGTCTAGTACCTGGCCATTGTATCTCCGCGTTCTTCGTCCAAATATAAAAGGCTTATGAACATCAAAATGGGTTTGAATTTGAAAACCTCTCAAGGGATGAGAAGAGGCGACGTCGTTTTGATTTCTAATGGGGCACATGATGTGGCCCATAGAGATAATTTCTTGGCCTACGTTGAGGGCAGATCTTCAGATGCATGGAGATTATGTCTGCCCAACAATCCATATGACAAAATTGCATTTTGTAGCAGACCTTTCTTTGCATTTTGCCTTGATGGCTTAACTGGGTTTCTGTACACCATCGATTGCCTGCAGCAATTAGCAAAAACAGGGGGATCCAATCCACTTGTCGCACAGATTCTTCCTGCAGATGAAGAGGTAGTTTGAATTGAATTGGAACATTAGATGGACATGTCGTATGGTCATGCATGTCTTTTAAACTCAGGCCTTGCTTGTGACCTGTGTCGATCTTACAGCTCTGTTGTTAAGCTGTGCATCTGCATCTTTGGACTTAGGGAATCGGTCTATGTATATGGGGTTCTGATCATTGTGACTAGTTATCGCCTTAGTTACTATATGTGCTTCCAGGTTTCTTGCCAAATCTGGTTTCTCCCACAGTTTTGGTGTGAGCTTTTACATGGCTTAAAACCAACCTTTGCATCTAAGCTGCTAAGACTGATCTATGCTGCTAAGCTTTGCATATTCCGAAACTTGCTTCCGTGATGCTATCTAGTGTGCATCCTTGTGTTTATTTGTACGATCTAATTTTTAATGGTACTCAGTGCATTGGGTTTTGTAGCTGGACCTGAAGTGATTGAGCTTGTGACCATGTTTGGAGTCCCTTGTCAGATGGTTTACATCCTCCCAACTTGCAGCCCTGAATTTATTCTATTGAGCCTGCTCCTTCATTTATCAGAACATGCCAGCTGGCTTGCAGACCATCTGGTATCTGGTTTTAACAGTTCTAGTTTTGTTCCTTTAAGTTGTCCTGAGAACAATTCGTGCATGTTTTGATCATATAGGACATCTGTTGATTATTATTTGTAGTGCCGTGATTTTTAAATTTGCAGGTTCAGAAGCAGCCTTGGGTTGATTGAGCTTGTGGAGAAATGGAGCCAGTCTTGAATGGGTTAAGGTTATGAACCATAGGTGCGTATATGATGTAGATGGAAAATGCCATAGTATAATTTGTAAGCAATTTAGTGCATATGAAAATTCAAGTCTGTCAGTTGTAATACTGATAGATATGTCAGATCTAATAATAGTCTTACTTTCTTACTTGCTGTGTAGTAATATACACGTAAGTCATGGTGTTAGAATCTAGTTCCTTCCCTAGTCATGTTATTCCTCCTTCCTTTTCTTTTGGGTGCAGGGAGGTATAAACCTATGTATGTAAACAACCACATATTGGTTTGAATGGCAGTCCTGCTACAGATGAAGTTCAAAATCCCATTTTATAGTGATGCCACTTCAATTATCTTTGATAGATTATTTGTTTTTGCCAATGAGATTTCTCTCTAGCCAGCTAGATGGCCCGAGTGTGTTTGGGGCCATCCTTCTACTCTAGTTAGTGAAACTTGAATGCACTGTTTTGTGAGATATCATAATATGGATCTATTTACTCTATGGGAAATGCATATGGATCTACTCTAGGTAGTGAGTGATACAGTCTGTGGCATATGGGATAAAGCCTAGAAAGGTTGGGGCCCTTTGGATAACGATTTCCTTGAAGGATCCGCCCTTTTGGTGTGTTGGTTATCACTAGAGGTGCTAGTGCATATCATTTGGTATCAGAGCCAAGGTTCAATTCCTCGCGGCAACATTGGTGTGTTCCACATGCTTGAGGGAAAGCATCTCGAGGAAGGGGAGGAATTGATACAGTCTGTGGGGTATGGGATAAAGCCTGGAAAGGTTGGGGCCCATTGGATAACGATTTCCTTGAAGGATCCGCCCTTTTGGTGTGTTGGTTATCACTAGAGGTGCTAGTGCATATCAGTGAGACCTGAGTGCATTGTTTTATGAGATATAGGAATACGAATCTATTTACCCTATATATGGAAACAAATTTGCAGCTTCGTGTGCCATGGAAGCTTAACTTTGTGTGCAAATGCAGCTATAACTTTTAGTAGTTCCTACATATTGGTTCCAATGGCAATCTTGCTACAGATGAAGTTCAAAATCCCGTTTTATAGTGATGCCATTCGAATTATCTTTGGTAGATTATTTATTTTCGTCAACAAGTTTTCTCTCCACTTCAGAGCTGGTTACAATGTGGGTGTTTCATCCCACTGATGTAGGAGCAGTATAGTGGTGGCTTCTTCCCTTGCATAGTCATGTTATTTCTCTTTCCTTTGCATGACCATCCTAGTTCTCCAAGTTGTAATAAGCTCAAAGCCTGACCCATTGCGTGGTATCAAGCACCTCATTGAGCATCTGTATATGCAATTCTGTTTCAAAGAGACTGTAACCTAATGAAAGATTGCAAATCAATTTCATTGTGAGTACCAATGTCATATGGATCTAAGGTTTGCAGCATATGAAATGTAAGACTTCATGTGCATGTTGGTTAGATGCAATGGATGCAACATTACTAGGAAAAGGTTTTTCATTGGTGAGGCCGGCTTCAAGAACTATGGATATGGCAGAAAGCTCTGTCTTAACAATCCTGGCTTTATTCCGTTTGATTGTCTTGAGAACAATTTGTGCATCCTTTGAACATGTAGGACATGTGTTGACTGTTATTTCTAATGTCATGATTTGTAAACTTGTTATTTCTAATGTCATGATTTGTAAACTTGCAGGTTCACAACCAGCCTTAAATTGATTGGGTCTGTGAAGAAGTCGAAGCCAAGCCTGAACTGGTTGAGGTTATGAATATCTCTAAAGCCCGAATGCATTTTTTATAGGTATGTAGATCAATCTGGCAAGGAATTTGTTTGAATGTATACCGGATGGGTTTTAGTGTATTGCATGCAGTAAGATGCACTGAATTTGGTGTCTTCGCTAGTTGGCTGGCTTTGGTTGGTCTAGACAGAAATAAGAGCTATATATCTTCATATTGCAGCCCAGAAAAGATAAATAGTTTCTTTCCGTTTAGCTAGAGAATGGATGCTTATTTAGAGAAAAAATAAAAAACGCAAGCATATATTGAGTCCTGCAGCTAATAGAACTAAATATAACATCTGAAAATGGCCAGATATGGCTGAAAAGGCAATGCAGATAGGCAGAGGGTGCCACAGAGTGCGGAAGCTGCATTTATTCTGTATGGAAAATTATTTGTAAGCAATTTAGTGTATATGAATGGATTTTAGCGTGTTGCATCCAGTAAGAATAGGATTGAGCCAACCTTGCATTTATTTGGCAGCATTTATTGCAATGCAATGAATGCATTAGTAAATCACTTATGAATCGGTTAATATTTTCTTAACATGGACAAGAGTAGTATTCTGTAGATGGTAATCTAGGTAGCTTTGCTTGGTCTATACAGTTATATATCTTTATATTGCAACCCAGAAAAGATAAGTAATTTATTTTCATTTAGCTAAACAATGGATACGTATGCAACAATCAACTCTAAGGTTCCAGTTCTAAAACCTACACCCTAATAACCATGTTCTTCATAATAATAATGCATTTAAAATAACAATAATTGCTTGCACAAAGTATTACATGTCTAACGCCTCTAGTGCAATAACACATATAATTGTCAACAATAAAATCCGAACCCACAACTATGTAGCCAATACTTGAATTTTTGCAACCATACATTAGTACTTTTAGGGAAATATATAGAACTATGAACCTTCCTTACATGTTCTCCCCTTTTGTATCACAGAACTATGGCAACTACCAACCTTACTCTTTACCCAATAATTACAACTTCTACAAGCCAATAGAATATCGTAGAGTGTGTGCCTTAGGCATGTTCTAAAATGAGCTTGAACCAAATAATGAATACGGATAACTAACTGAAATTCAGGCGAATCTCATAACACCCAAGGAAATGTAAAGGAGAAACTTTGTAAACCCTCAGAAAACTGGAACATGCATAAATTGGAATATGCAACTGGAACATGAACAAACCACAACATCCACAACCAGAGCATACATAAACTGGAACATACACCTTAGGATCAGTTAAATGATTGCCAACTATAACAACCATGTAACCAATAGTCGAATTTTCTTAACCTTAACAAGTAAACAATTATCCTCTGCTAGTGCCTTCAAGAATTAAGAACTTTCTTTACATGCTCACCTTCTCACACCAACCTCCAGCTACATCCTCATAAAGAACTTCCTAATCTCGTCACTACTATTTCTTTGCAACAATATACTCTAAGCTCTCAATTCTAGAATTTACACCCCAATAAATAAATGATCAATCGCATGTTCTTATCTTTATCTTTATCTTTACAAGAAATTTATCGTGGCGGCCAAGGCCGCCGCGAACATTTCTTTAGTTCTAACCCAATAAAGTTGGCCCGAGTGTAAGTTCTAGTCTTGTTTAGTAATGGATTTATCATAGTTCACATTTGCGCAAAAGGCTTTCTTGAATGGATTGAATATATGGGACGCGTGTCCTTGCCGTAAGATAGACCAGATAGTTTTAGAATCTTGCTCAAACTTTAAATGCTACATGCATGGTACTAAATAGTTGATCCTCATTGCACGAAATTTAAACGCTACATGCCATCCATTAGGTTGCAATTGTCCATCTCTTTATGCTAATGCTTAACACAATCTTGTTCTAAAGATCACACATGTCAAGAGGAAACTTTTCCTTAAGTACTATTAGGTGCATAAAATCTACGATGTAGTATTCGAACGATTTCCTTTCAACCAAGCCTTGCATCAAAATCAAGTGTCGGAACAAACATGCGAGACGTAACTTAAGAGTATCAAGAACTTCATGTAAAAAAAAACAATGTAATAAGAATGATACGCCCAATAATTATATATGAAATCTATCAAAATACATGTTATTAGTGTCCAACAAATTCGAATTATCCTCTAATTATAGGTAAGAAGGCATGGCGAAGACCAGATTTCGCTTGACTTAAACATTTATGTTTTCTTATTCGACATCGGTATCCTGAACCTAGAGTACTCTTATTCATATTCCTAAGACTGTGCCTAGGCCATGATACCTAAGCTCAACTTGAGATTTGCCTGATGTGGTTGAAAGCTAATGCTCCAAATATCTTTCCCGAAATAAATCTTGCAACCAGTGGAACTTGCCAATTCCAAAAACTAATACTGATTCTTCCAAAGGTAAATGTTCTACTTTGGCAGGTGATTCATCACTCTTTGAGAGTTAATGAGATGGTTCATCGCTTTAAGCCGGGAGTAAGCCCACTTTGCCCAATGTGTGAGCGGTGCATTGAAACATTGGAGCACTGTTTATATTTGTGTGCAGAGCTGAGTAGTCTTAGGTCCTGGCTGCATTCTCTTTTTAGAGTATCTTTGGATAGTCAGCACTTTCTTTTGAGTATTTATTCCAATCAGTGGACTGCTTCTAAAAGGATTGCATTTCACATGGCAAAGTCTTGGCTAATATGGAGTGTATGGAAGCGAAGGCGAAGAAAGGTCTTTTATGATAAGCGTATTTCTTCTCAAGTGGTGCTTCAAGAAATTCGTAAGAAGTTGTATAATTGCTTTCAGATCTCCAATTGGCCTGATCGTATTAAAATTCCAATATGGAGTGATCATCTAAAAGTGATTGATGCTTCTGGGACATTTCTTACTTCTGGAAGTACTTTGTAATATTTTGAGTGTATAATATGAAGTAAATCACGTTCTTCAAAAAAAAAATACTGATCCTTGCCCAAATCTCTAAAAGAAACTATGGCTTTGTCTCTGCAAAAGCATGTCATATCACATGCAAAAATCATAAAACAATAGAGTTTATTTTTAACACAAAGTTTACCTTGCAATGAAGCTGCTATTGATTTTTGTTGTCTGCTTTTGTTTATGGCATTGAAACGATCCATAAGCAATGTACATCTGTGTGCAGGTGATTCTGGGCTATGGTTATATAGGTGGATGTTTGCCTATGGGTTTTCGGCAAGGCGGCCAAGCTTTTACAGTGGAATTTTTTTCTTCATTGAATGAAGATAAGAATTGGATGGTTGATGTCCTACCATGCCGGATCACAGCTTGGATTAGAACACATGCGCTACTTGGTCAAGGAAATAAAAAGGAAAAATCAATAGTGGCAACTTACAGGAAAAATTTAATGAACTCTTGCAGACTACCAAATGGTTATGGCTTTTTTTGCTGAATTTCACAATGCCAAAAAGTTTTTTGCACTCCCTTTGCTCTTGTTTGCAAGATCTGGCACTAATTTCATGTTAAATTAGGTGTTAATCCTAACTTTCTCTATCATGGGTGAGAAACGATCCCGAGATGGTGATTCCGAGCAAGGATTAGAGCTCAAAAAGCTCTGTGAAGGGCTCGGAATTGATGAAGAAGGTGTAAAAAGTTCGGAGCCTCTTCTGAGCCAAGAATCTGCTCTGGAGAAAGCTCAGGAAGAGCTTGTTTCTGATGTTATGAGAAGCTTAGAAGAGGAGCTTGGAGTTGGTTTTGCATCTTTAAATTCTATGTCAGATTTGGAGGAATCTTGCGGTTTTGCCTATTCCGACATCTTTGATGAGGATTGCGTAGATAATAACAGAGAAATATCTGACCTCCCCAAATACGGAAGCCCAGCCGCCTTTGCAAATGCAGGGCCTCCACAGATCTGCCGGAATAATTTATATGCAAGAAAAATTCACCTAGAAATCCTACCAAAATTTTGTACCCAGGGAAAAGACGGTATACGTGTCACTCAAATATTAAGGCACGGGAGAAAGACTTATATATGTGTAGATAATAATGATGCACTCAAAATAATAATAATTGCTTGCACAAAGCATTACATATCTAATGCATCTAGTGCAATAACACATATAATTTTCGACAATAAATCCAAGCACCAATACTTGAATTTTCGAAACTATATATCGGTACTTCTAAAAAGACACATAGAACTACGAACCTTCCTTACATGAATAGAGCTATGGCAACTACCAACCCTTCTGATGCAAAAATTAAATGGATCCAAAAGAACCAAATAGAATATTGTAGAAGCTCAGGAACAAAGTAAGTGGGGATGTCTTTCCATACTAACTTCTAGCAGATATCATCATAGGACTATAGAAGCACGGTAAAGTAGTACCCCTCTACGATGCAGTCCCTATTTCCCAGGTAGAGGTATTGGATGCCTCTAATTTTCGGATCCTCTTTCGCTGCTTCTTGGGCATCTGCTGCAGTTGCCAATTCCAAGATCTATTGCACTTCCACCCTTGCGAGCTGATCAACATCAACGGCCTCAGTTTGTAAAGGGTAATATCTGGTAAGGCTCAGGACTTGGCTTTTCGACTTAAAATAGAGTATATCAACTTCTAACTGAAATCCAGAAAAATTTCATAACACCTAGGGAAATTTAAGGGAGAATCTTCGTAAACCCTTAGAAAATTAGAACATACATAAACTAAAACATGCAACTGGAACATGAACAAACCGCAATGTCCACAACCAGAACATGCGTAAACTGGAACATACACCTTACGATCGATCAAAAAACTTGTATATATATATATTATATTGCCATGTCACTAGTACATGTCAACACCAACGACATGTACATGGCAACCATATAGGGTTTAGAGTATAATCAATGGAACCATTAACATGTCCCTATTAATAAGTGCACAGACCCATTCCGACTTGCCAGCGCCTGTGGAGCTTGCTTTTCCAAGCAGATCACCAAGACTCGACTATCGAGCCATCCCGATAGCATGGACGCCATTCGAGGACTTGGAGCAAGCCAAGAATCTGGTATGTGGTTGATGACCAGTGTACCTTCACACATCCTTTGTCAGTAGGGAGAAATAAAAGAGGTACAAATGCATCTTCTTTTATGTTCTTTTTTTGCATCTTTCAAACTGATGCAGAATAGAAGAATATCTTATTAACACTGGCTTCAATTTTATCAAAAAGGAAGGTCTCGAGAGATGAACTGGAGTTTTAAAACTGTCCAAAATTTATTTGTGTGTGATATACTAAAGAGAAATTGGCAGTCCAATCCAATACAATTGTACATAATCTGTTGGATTTTAGTAGTTGCAGGTGTGGAATACTTCCGTTAATTGCATTTCTCATTCTTGTCTTCTGACCGAACCAAGGCATTGAATTGGCTGCTTTTTGCAAAAACAACAATGAGGACATATAATGGGAGGTGATGTGGAATGTCAAAGGAGGAATGAATCTCAATGAATATCTAGCATTCTAACAGGGGCTTTTTTTGTGATTTTGTACGCTTTTTGGCATGGTTTTCATATGATTTCATGGGCGTATTGCACGAGGCATACTAATCAGTACATCTAGAGTGCACCAAGTTTTTGCATGCAATTTGTGCAATTTTTGTTTCATCCTCCTCAATGGTTAAGATCGGAGGGCTTACAAAGAAAACCATCTTTTAATTCAAAAAGATCCAAGGGCTTATAATGAAAGCCCTTTTCTCATGAAAAAACAAAACTTGAACCATTTCTAGGATTTCGAAAAGGCCTCGGTGGAGCCAAGGCAAGGGCGGTCAAGGCCAGGTTCTGCTACCCACTATCCATGATTGTAGTTCGCATGTGTGCGGCTACCCACTATCCACCATTGTAGAAAATCTGCTGAGATGAATGAGAAGCAAGTCTAAGTCGGGCGGTTTGTTGGTTTCATGCGAGTCCCATTCTAGAATTGCTGTCTTGCTATATAGAATGTCAAATTCCGATGTTGAAGCATCTAATGGGGACATTGGTGGAGAGGATGCTGTGGAAAATTATGGGTATAGTGAAGATGATGGTGCCGAGGGTATGCCAAATGAATGTGGTTTCAGTGGGCAAGATTCTAGACGGCAGATGTCTCTTCATGCCAGCATGGCAAGGCGGAAAGTACGATCGAACTATATGAATTTGGATGAAGCACAAGTTATGGAGTATGGAAGTGTTGGACAAGTAGATAACTAATATCCGAGGAAGCGGAGAGAAGTCGGTGGGATAGGGGTGATGACAATAACTATGTATGACCCAACCAAGAGGACAATTACCCGTAAAAAACAATGCTACAAATGAAGACCGAGACTACAAAGGTTCTGGAGATGAAAACTATGATGAAATTGATAATGATGAGAACATTCGGTTTGGAAGGGATTCTCATACAAAGCCCAACATATTTCGTGCAAAATTGGGGAAAAATGTATGGACAGGAAGGGTAAAAACCAATCTACGGACAGTTAAAACCCATCAACCATATTATTCAGATGAAGAAGAAGAAGATGAGGCTGATTATGAAGAAGGCAGCTTCCTGTTTGTGATGTCTATTTTTTTTTTTTTTTGAGGGAACGAAAATTTTTGTATTATATAGATAAAAAAGTACAATGTTTCATGCTCATAGAGAATTACTACAGGGGTAATCTCAACATCTTCATTCTCTATTTTGCAGAAACTTATTAGATGCTCTACAGCAGATATACATAAAGTACATGAATTGCTCTGATAGCTGATATGCTTGACGTGCTCGGATTACTCTTCCCACCTGGTAACTAGTAGATGTATGACAATACAAAGGCAAACCATGCAGGCTCCTGAATGATGTAATCCTCTTAGAGGAAGCAGTTGAATACTCCAACATTTCTTAGGAGAGGAATAGGAATATCTAACCTTACTCAGTGCAAGGCATAGCTGTATATATGTATGACACAACAACTGACTAGAAAGAAGCTCAAGCATCAATACCTGAGCGAGCGCTTCCTCAAACATATATTTTAGCATAACCAGATAAGCGTCAGTACTTATTCTGGTCATGAGGTTCTTGGCATAGCAATACCAAGAACCGAGTGCTTAGAATAATCTTTCACTCAAACATATATTTGAGCACAGCCAGTGAAGCATCTTCTGGTCATGAGGTTCTTGGCATAGCAATACCAAGAACCGAGTGCTCAAAATAATCTTTCTGCCTGCAAATTAGTCATAGAACCTGTTGTCTTTGCATTTCCAATTCAAATCTCAGAAATTATGTGCTGATCAAAAGGGTTCCCCTATCCGAAAAACATCTTTCTGATCATCCAATTCATCTACAAGACATTTCTGCTAGAAAGAAATGGTGGAAGAAAAAGACCATGAATAGATTTTTCCAAGAACTAGATTTTACTTTCTATATGATATAAATCAAATCCTTTTTCAAATCTTACAGCTTCTTTCCTTCTCAACCTTATAGCCCGACCTCCAACTGCTCTGATGGATTTACCCTTTCAGCTTGTCTACTCCAGAGGAATAGATATAATGCGTAAGCATCAAAGAAGAAAACCACGTTAGTGGATACCTGCTGCCCAAGAATTGCCGCCGGAAAAAGGAAGAAATATATGCATCTGTTGTTCTGTCCCAGAAAAAATCTGTCCATCTGCCTAGCTAGCATCCAGAAGCACTGATTTTCCTGCATAGATCCGCTGTGATGGCGTGCGGGGGAGGGCGGCCGCTGCCCCCTAGCCGGCCAAGAACGGCGCCTTAGGCGCTAACGGCATAATTTTGTCCATTATAAATCAATGGGGTTCTCAAAAGCTCATTTCATAATTTTATAGTTGACGATCCAGACGATTCTGGTTTCAACCCTTCGGAATGGAATTAAACTCCTATTTGTATATTTCTTGGCACTTACATACTTACATAAACAGGCTAACTGGCCCATAAAGTTTACCTATGTTTGCTTTAGTTAGGGCCCGAAGGGCCCAACATTTGTTTTAATATAACAATCAACACACAGCTACCATTAACATTATTAACATAAACCATTGCATTTAACACATTTAAATTAAAATCCCCCTTACACCCCCTTTGGTTTGGGTGCATATTCACATGGGGGGCTACAAAGGGCAGCGAGAGCCTCAAAAATATATTTACAATACATGTACAAAATTAACACCATTAAGAACATTCTCTCAAACCTTATAGTATTTCGCAAACCTTAATATATAGTATACAAAAACTTGTACATGTATACCCCACAAACGAATATCGCTATGTGCGGTCCAGATCTTGGAATAAAGGGCAAATATGCCCATCCGACAGCTCTCGTTGCCCGGAGTAACCCCCCCGTGTGAATATGCACCCAAACCAAATGGGGTTTAAGGGGGATTTTAATTTAAATGTGTTAAATGCAATGGTTTACGTTAATAATGTTAATGGTAGTTGTGTGTTGATTGTTGTACATCAGCAAGGGTCTTTTGTGTGCAGAAACAGACAGAAATCACATGCCAACCCTTGGAAAGCCTGCCAAGACAAGGATATTATTTAGATGAGCAAGCTGAGTTAATGTACAGTTGGCTCTTGCTTTCATAGGCTATGGCTTCGGCTAAGACATGGGGTATGGAACCTGCACAAATTTGGCTCTAAACCATGCATGCACTCATCGCTTTTAGGCAATGGTAGCTCCAACTTCATTGGAACTGCCATGTTGGGCTTTGATCAACAAGCTTCAAGGACATCATCAAGCAACCAGAGCTCTAAATTTCAAAAATGAGAAGGATTAAGAATTGTATGTGCATATGAAAAGATTGTAATTGCAAATAGATCCACATTATGAGAGCAGTCCATGAATTAGGCATTCCTTGTGTAGCAGTTTATTCAACGATAGATAGAAGGGCCTTGCATGTGCAGCTTGCAGATGATGTAGTCTGTATTGGAGAGGCTCCTAGCAATAAATCGTAAGCCTTCCTAGATCCTTGCACTTGCTAAATTAATGATGATCCTACTTGTGTTAAGCTTCATGCAAGTATCTTAATATTCCAAACATTATTTCAGCTGTAGTAACCAGGCGCTGCACCATGTTGCATCCCGGTTATAGCTTCCTTTCAGAAAACGCGACATTTGTTGATATCTGTAACGACCATAAGTTGAAGTTTATAGGCCCAAATGTGAGTTACCCCAAAACTTATACTAATTTGTCGCAATCGTTGTATGGTAACTAAACATTGCATTGGTGATCTGATGCTACTAAATAAGATGTAGCTATCCTTGATTATTCTCACTGCTAAGAATATTTCTTTTGTTTTTACAGCCAAACAGTATTCGCATTATGGGGGACAAGGCTTGTTCTTCCTGTTGCAGTTTCAAGGCCAAACGATTTACTACCTATGTTAAGTTCTTGTTGAAAATGGCCTCTTCTCCAACTCCGGCAGAAGTTAGTGTAAATGAATTGAGACTGTGATAGGCTACAAAAATTAAGCAAGAGTCATTCTTTCACATTCTAATGTATTGTATTTAACTGGCACATTAATGATCTCATGAAACTTTTCAAAAGATGTCCTGCAACGTTTTGCTAATGTAAACTACATTAGCATCATATACAATTGGCAGCAGGGTTATTTTGACAACAAACTTATATAGTAGAATTTGATCATTTCTTCTGGATTAATATGAGAAACCATTTTATGTTATGCTTGCAATAGAGAAGGATATCTTCTATTTTTCAAACATTTGTTCTACCTCCCTTTTCTTTTTGCTTTTACTTTGTTGTAATGATTTTTGGGCACTTTCATTGCTAACAGCTTGGCCACTGCACCTAGTTATCTTATGGCTCCGTAAAGTTTGGGTTTGCCGTCTAGGCTTCTTCCTGTAATTAGATTACATGCACAAGTGTTTCTAATATTATTACCTGCGTAAGTGTTTGTAAAATTGGTACGTAAAGTTATACCATCCTTAGTGCCAGAAGGCCTTTATTAGGACCCTTCGGGCCCAATTTTTTTTTATTAATATAAATATATAGCATAACAACAACCAACACATCACTACAATCAACATTAATTAACATTGCATCCAACACATTTAAATTAACATCCCCCTAAAACCCCCTTTGGTTTGGGTGCATATTCACATGGGGGTTACGAGGGGCATCGAGAGCCCCAAAAACTTAGAATACATGTATAAAATTAACACCATTAAGTATATTCTCTCAAACCTTATAGTATTTTGCAAACCTCAATATACGAAAGATACAAAAACTTGTGGGGCATACCCCACAAACGAGGATGCGTATTATGTACCAGATCCAGATCGAGGAATAAAGGGCAAATATGCCTATCCGATAGTTCTCGATGCCCGGAGTAACCCCCCCTGTTAATATGCACCCAAACCAAAGGGGGTTTTAGGAAGATGTTAATTTAACACTAGAGTTGTCCAGGGACCATTTTTCGTCCATACCCCTCGCCACTTAAACCCATATATCTCACAAGAGAAATTTTAATTTTAAACTATACCACCACTATTTGAGTCTTCACTTGATTCTTAACGATCTATGAGAATTTCATGACCACTGGATTCACCTTTATATTGGTATGATTTTTCAAACTTTGGAGAATTTGGCAATTTTTTTTTTTTTGGAGAAAAGGAAGATTTAAATTACTCATGAAAGAGTTACATCAGATTTTCAGGAACCATGAGGGTTCACAAAAAGGTGCCTTTAGCACACAAAACACATGCATAAAAATTGGGACCAAAGTCCTGTACAAACAAACAAAATCAGACAAAGAAACCCAACCAATATCAGTGTGGAAGATCTTGAACCAGAAAATCTAAGTCTGAGTCGGACTCCTCCTCGTCAATGATCACCAAATCCGAGGCCACTGGATCCAACTGCCATCCAATGTCGTTCCATTCGGGTGGGAAGGCAAAGAACCAGAGAGGGGCTGTTTCAGAGAAAAGGATAATGGCCTCTCCATGAGCATCCTGCAGGGCTTTGTGATGGTAAAACATATCTCTAAAATGAGAGAACTGGTCATCAGTTAGCAGTCTCTCATAACAAAACAAGAATCTGTCAAGAATATGAGCCTGATAACCGTTTAGCATGAAGGATTTAAGCTTTTCTAGATCTTGGTCAATTGTGGGGGAAAGAGACCAGAGCTGTTGGTTATTAAAAATTTCTGTGGCTGCTGCAAAATTTGACAGATCTGGGAGGTTTGGCTTACAGTTCATCCTCGTTGCAAGGGCAATCAGCAGCTCTGAAAATCATAAAATGATCATTAGAGATAATCATGTCAGTACAAACAAAAATATTGTGCAACCCAACAAAATTCCCTTTTGACAGCCAAGCAGTATCATATTTATCCTGTTTGCAGTTTTTGTGTGCCATGGCAATCTTGGATATCTCAATTTGAAAGGCTACTTTCATCCAGGGCACATCCACCCTTTGATTTGAGAAATTAACCCTATTCTTGTGTTTCCATATGATCCATAGGGCAGTTTGTCTGATAGTATTTAGGAATCTGTTTGACCCCTTAAGGAGGTCCATGATGTTGGCCCAATTGCCTAAATTGTGACCTTTTGACCTTAGGTATGCAGAACTCCCTGATCTTAGGGCAATCGAACATATGCCTTATTGTTTCAGAATTGTCCCCACAAAGTTTACACTTGGGGTTGTCTTGAAGCTCCTTACATCTTTTAAACATATTACTGTTGGAGGGAAGGGCATTATGGATGCATCTCCAAATGAACACCTGCATTTTAGGCTGAGCATAAGATTTCCAATTATTCCTCAATATTCTCAAGAGGTGTTTGTTGGGAACTTGCCATTTTGCAGCTTGAGTGGAGGATTTGGTTGGGGCTAAAACCTTGTAACCAAGAGCTACCTTGTACTGATCAGAGTTCATAATGTGCCAGTCTGGGTTTTTAGAACTTTGGCATTCATTTTGAGTGCTGGCCACACTCATAATGCTGTCAAAGATCACTTTATCTATTTTCTTGCCATTAACCATCTGCTTTACATGCTCCCAACTACACCATTTGTCCCCTGCCCATAAATGTTGTAGCTGAGTTATCCCAGCTCCCTTCCACTTCTTCCATATCTGAGGATGTTTGAGGGCCCAGCAGACATCATTCTCTTTAGCAAAGATAGGTGACCAAAAAAGGGAGAAATTGGCACTATCAAAACCAATCTCTTTATGATCAAATCCTTCTGCCACTAGGTTCCAGGCCTCAAAAATTTTCCTCATCAGAGGGGATGTGTTGGGGGCACACTTAAACTGGTAATAGATAGAGTCAGGGAGATGGTGAGCATATTTCTTCATCCCTAAAGGCCTACTAATGCAGTACCAATATCTAATGAATTCCATGGCTGGGGAGTTCCATCCATTTATTGCCTTCCAGACATATTTAGCTCCCAAGGCTTGACTGTGCTTTTGTAAGATTTTCAGGCCCAGCCCTCCCTCCTTTTTGCTATGAGTAATTTCCTCCCACCTAATAAAGTGCATGCCTTTCCAAATGTAATCTCTTAGACATCTTTCAATGTCATTGTATGTTTCCTTGTTAGCAATGAGAGCAGAGGAAAAATAAACATGAGTGCTTGCCAACACAACATTAGCTATAAGGACTCTCCCAGCAAAGGAAAGATTGGGAGAGAGAGACAGAAGTTTCTTCCTGATTCTGCTGACAATAGGTCTCCATACTTCCTTATTAGGAAGATTGATGGCTAATGGGAGGCTAAGGAGGGTGATAGCTTGATTGGCAGGATTGATTTTGATCCCCCTGGTATCTATAGTGTCTGTGGGGTTTTCCCATAAGATACTACATTTGTTAAGGTTAAGGTGAACACCCGAAACAGAGGCAAAATTCTGTATGCTATCCAGCAGAGTATTGAAGCTATTTTGATTGGCTTTCAAGAGAATGAAGGTATCATCAGCATACTGCATGATAGTGAGCTGTTTATCAGACCCTGGCATTTGAATTCCCTGAATCAAACCCTGCTGTTGTAGGCCTTGAACAACTCTTGTGAGCATTTCAGCTACACGGAGAAAAAGATATGGGGTTAAGGGACATCCTTGTCTGACCCCTCTTCTTATAGGGAAGAATTTGCTAGGGGAACCATTTAAAATCAGGCTGGAAGAGGCAAGGTTATTAAGAGCCATGATTTTGTCTATTAAAGCCTGGTGGATCCCTATATGTACCATGGCTTTCTTTAAGAAGGGCCATGTTATTGAGTCATAGGCTCTTCTAAAGTCTAATTTGAGCAGCATACAATTTTGTTTGGAAAGCCTGTTCCAATGGATTGCTTCACTGGCAGCAATGTAGTTGTCAAGAATGAATCTGCCAGATAGGAAACCTGATTGACAGCTACTGATAGAATTGTGAAGGTGCATGAGAACACGGATGGCCAGGATCTTTGCTAGGATTTTGTAGGTAGTGTTGGTCAGAGATATAGGCCTCCAATCATTTATTCCGCTGGGATTTTTAGTTTTGGGGATTAGAGTGATAAGGCTAGAGTTGAAAGCAGGGTAGAGAGAGGCAGCATCCCAAGCACCTTTGATGAACTCCATGAAGTCTTCTTTCATAACCACCCAAAAGGTCAAAAAGAATTCAGGGGGAAAGCCATCAGGCCCTGGACTCTTCCCTTTCTCCATGTTTTTCAAAACCTGCAGCACCTCCTTTTCATCTGGATACCCATCCAGGTCCTCCTCCATAGGAGTGGTAGCTGGGATTTTGCTGAAAAACTTGCTCATATTCTCCTCTTCTTGAACACTATAGTGAGTGTCAAACATATTGCTGTATTGCTCCAGAAATTCAGCCTTGATACTTTGCTCCTCCTCTAATTTCTCTCCATTTTCTTGTTCCAGCATTGTGATAGCATTATTAATTAGTCTATTTTTAGCAACTCAAAAAAATACTTGAGCTACCTTGATCCATTTTATTATATCGACATATTTTTGGCCCTTAAGGCCATCCCCTTTGCCTCCTTCTCCTCTATGGCCTTTATGTTATTCTCCAGCAGCACTTCCTGCTTATGTAGGTTGGCACATAGAGGAGTGAGCTCCAATTTTTGCCTAATTTCTTTCATTTCCCTGAGGAGGTTATTCTTCTCTTCTATACATTTTCTCTGTCTAGCTTTTCCCCATTCCTTAATCCAGTTTTTGCAAGTTTTGAGCTTTTTGCTGAACTCCCTCATTGATCGATGACTCACGCCTTTGCCGGGTGAGGTAAAACTCCCAAATCCGAGACAAAGTGGAATTCCCAAGAAGAAAGCAATTAAATTTGAAAGGGGAATTAATAGGCTTGGAGGTTCCTCGAAATTGGAGTCTCCAGGATTTGAGGGAAGTGATCTCGAAAGAATGTTCCCCATCATCCGGGTGGACTATACGGTTATCAAGGCTGGGAATATTTGGATTGGTGACATAAAACCTATCTAGAGTGCAGTAAGTTCTTGCAGCACCTTCTCTTTTATTAGACCAGGTGTATTTTGCATTGGCCGAGGGGATATAAATCAGACCTGTATCCTGCAACATGTTATCCCACTCCACTCTTTCACTCATGGAGATATTTATTTTATTTCCCAGCTTAAGGTCCCATTGGGGGGTGTTGTTTAGGTCACCACCAAGGATCCAGTCTTTAACAGTGTTCTGATCTGCAATCCAATTTTTAATTTCCTTCCATATAGGGGCTCTCTCATTGGGTTCAGTGGGGGCATAAACATTTATTATTCCCAGTAATTGCCCATTCATATCAATAGAAATGTTGTGCCATCTGTTTGAGGGGCTACAGTAGGTTGAAACAATATTAAGGGTGGTCCAAAACATAGCTAGTCCACCTTTGGTGCCATCAGCAACAGTGTAAGCTGATCCACCACCTTTGTGAATCCATCCCCCTAAGTTGGAAGCTTCAAAGTGAGGAAGGTGGTGTTCTTGAATCATGAGAAGGTCTGCTTTATAATTCCTGGCCAAAGCAATAAATCTTCTCCTCTTTATGGGACCCTTAATTCCCCTGACATTCCAAGAGATGATCTTCATTTCTGATGAAAAGGAAGGCAGTAATAGAGAAGACTAATTAGCAAGACTTGGTCTTCCTTGTATTGGATGCAGGTCCATTGAAGTTGGAATCCTTTTGATAGATTTTCCTCTGTTTCTTAGATTTCTTGTTGGGTGTCATACTTTGGCATAAATAATCACCAAGTTTGTCTAGATCCTTAGGAATGATGTCCAAGCCCTCATTTTCTGACATTCCTATTTCATCTTCCAAGGTTGCCCAGAATTTGGATAGTATGGGGGTACAGATCTCCCCAATGTCATTGGAAACACAGGATCCAGGGTTTGAATTACTCAAATCATTAAAGGGTTGATTACTTACCTGGAAGGAAGCATCTTTATCATCCATTGAGACTCCTTGAGTATGCCCTGACCCTGGTGCCTGCAAGTATTCCTCCAAAGCCTCTGCAACAAAACGTTCAACACAAGCAGCATATCTACCATCATCTTTACATTGAATAAAAGCCTGGAGAAAAGAAATGTTATCCTCGGCTTGCTCTTGACTATGCTGTGGGGAAAGTGTTGGGCTATGGATCAGGGTGTTTGGAGAATTGGTCTGACATAGAGCAGTAGATATGGTGGCTACAGACCGAGATTCAATTTCAGAAGAGTGTCCTAACCCAGACTGAGATCCTCTTTTCCAATCTTCCTTGGGTTTGCTTTCCTTGCTGTGATTGTTGGGGGAACTTGATCTCCCTATTTGAGGTGTTTCTGTGTTGTTTTGTATCTCAGTGGGTGTTTCTGTGCTGTTTTGTATCTCAGTGTCCTCTTGATCTTCCAGTACATTGAGCACACTATAGCTGTTGCCTGTGTCATAGTCTTCCCAATTAACTTCTTCTCCTGTTTGTGTTGTTTCAACCTCCTCCTCCTCATTTTTTGTCAGGGATCTCTTTCATGTCGCTTATTTGGGTCTGAGCACCCATCTGATTCAGCTCCTTGAAAGTCCCTTCTTGTGTGTCATCCCGAGGGTGCAACCCTGTTTCCATCTTATCTAATTCTTGAATTTTCTGAATATAAATCCTGCTTGGCGGGCTGTCCTTGTTGAACTTATCATGCTGTTCTTTTTCTGCAAAGGACACTCCCTTGCCACTTCTGTTGGAGGTCCGTTGTGTTTGATTTTTCCCCTTTTTCTTATCCTCAAAAGCCTGTAAAATCCTCTGTGATAGGTCCCAATTGGCTTGTCTGATTCGTTCTCTATCTTGTCTTTTCCTCTGTAATTTTTTATAATTTTTCCTGTGCTCCGTGTGTTTCCCTGTTCTGTCAGAGTCAAAGGCCTTTTTGTCATTTTTGAAACCATAGTTATCCCGAACTCCCTCGTGGATCGCCGCAATCTTCTCGCCAATTTGATATTGTTTCACCCTTATCTCGCAGTTTGGGTGGATCTCCGTAGGAGTAGCTCCTTGGTGTGCACCTTCCCCCTCCATGAAACTTTTTACCACAGATTCCACAGTCTGGTGGGAGGCCGCTCCAATTCAGCTGCATCACACGGTTAGTTCCAAACAGATCAACATAAGTCACTTCTCGGGGGATGGGCTTGAACAGGTCGAGTTGGACATAGACAATTGGAGGTCTGTCTGGACGGAACTGTACAGAGACAAATTGGCCAATGGAGTTGAAGATTGCCTTAAAGCAGTCCTCACTCCAATAGAATGGGTTGAGACCGTGGGGTTGCATGAAGACCGTGACCGGGACGGATTTTGGGGAGGTGGGATCGAAGTGATAGTCCCATTTCTGGAACTTAATTTGAAAGCTCTTGTGTATGATTCGGCTTTTCCTCAGTAAATCAAGAGCACCAGGATGTTAGCTCAACCATGAAAAAAGGAAAATGCAGCCAATGCATAGAAGCAATCTGAACATTCTTGTTTAACAAATATATTTGTTTGGCTATTTCATTGAGATTGAATCCTTCCTTTTCTACCCATCCGATAATTGCATTTTTTTGGAGAGTAAGAAGTCTGTTTCGGGCAGACTGAAAGTCCAGTTTAATACCTTTGGTGAAATCTTCATCAGGAGCATGAAGATACTTTCTCTCATTGCCGGAGGATATTCATCCATTCAGGGTTTGAGAAGATAGGAGCTGCAGGTCTCGGTAATTCTGGTTCCTCTTCTCGTGTGATGTTATCCCATTCCGAAATCCCTTGGTTCTATAGCATCCAAGCAGTGAATGCCGCCATATCCAAGCTTCCAAATTGTATGAATTCCTTTGAGGATGGATCAGGGATGAGCGCTCTTGGAGCAGTCGGAAAAACCTTTGGAGTGAAAGGTGCCTCGGGTACGGCCATGATTCGATTTAATGGGGGACTGCGAGGGAGACAGAAGAAAATTTTGGGAAAAGAGACAAGCGAATGAGGGATGTGACTTTTGAGAGGATCGAGGTTGGATTATGGGGATGATCAAAAGCTGGGGTGGAAGATGGAATAGAGAAGTGACTGGCAGTTGATCTGCCAGAACCTTACCTGGGGTTCAAGAAACCCTAGCTAGCGCCCAGTCGAGCGCCTCCCGCCTCAGAATTTGGCAATTTTTACAGCACTCTAGAACTGTATTGTTCAATTTTCTAGCATAAAAGTGTCTAAACCTTGCTAAATATGAAATTAATTGATATATTATGATAAAACATATCGATTTGCATGTTCCCATGTTTGGCCGCTACCATTTGATATCAATTTAAGTCATCAAACCCTATTTTTCTTAAAAATGCTGCATGAGGTTCAAGAATTATTTCTCTCTTATTATTACAAGTTTTGACTTAATTTTTGTGACAATGAGTCCTTAACTAGACAAACTATAATCCAAGGAATTTTTTAGATGTTTATATATTATATTAGTATCGTTATTAACTAAAGAAATTGTTGTACAAAATTCAAAATAAAAATATAGGTTAAAGTGCTCTAATAAACCCCATCTATAAGTCTCATAAGGATAGTAAATGATGCATTCTAATTAACTCTATTTAGGAATTTACTTTATCAACATAAATATAGTATAATTAGGGTATAACCATGCATTATCTAGATCTAAACAAGATCTAATATAACAGGATGAACACAAAGAAAGGTTCCAAAGTGTGTTGATTATACCCTTATAGGTCTAAAACTTAACAACGATGTAGGTAGTGATGGTTATTGATGAATGGAGGACAATATTACGAAGTTTAGCCATGACTATAAATAAATAGATCAAAAGACTTTCTGTACCTTTTTTTTCTAGTTTAGCTAAAATATTAACTTATTGCACTATATTTCTCCCATAAGCGTTTTAAATGACACAATATATGATAAAAATGGATATTGAGGTCCTTGGTATGGTCTTATTAGAAAAAAAAAATGAAGAAACCTACTTACTTTCCACTATTATAAAGTTAGTCAATGTGTGGCTGCTCCAAAGTGTTGTAGTCTAAGTAGGACCATAGTATATGTAGATCGACTTTTATGATAGGCTATAACTTTTATAAATTTGAATCTTTGTTGGCAATATAAATCTCAAATTTCATGTTAGAATAATATATTATATACAAGATTTGAATATAAATAAGCATGAGCTATTTACGTGTCCGTAATTAAAACCAACTGGATTGAGAAAAATCTCTCTATTTCTTCTTTTCGCTCTATTTATTTTGTCCCCTACAATGATATTATGATTTCTTATCGTCTATAAGATAATCTTTGAAAGGTGTAAGTAGACATTTTCATACATTCAAAGTAGCCCTTAACTACATAATTTTTGTGCTTCGATATTACCTTTTAGATAGACAATCCTTCCTAATCAACTAATGTTATCATATATAATGTGGTATAAACTATATTCTAAAGAATTGATTAAGATGATGATGTTCTTGACTTTTAAATGAGAGGTCATGTGGACCAATAATTGGCATCAAGATAACAGCCTATCTTGATCTTCTTTAGTCATACCTTTTCATATTTTTTCCTTGGTTCATCTTGCATTGTTTTCTTAACTTTGGGAAGCTTTGAAATATGGTGTTTGAAGTTCATTTTCAAGGTATAACGAGATCAAACATGGAAAATATTTTATGATAACTTGGAACTAATACTAAAAGTTTTAGCCCAAATCTAGCAATAGATACTTTTATTGATAGAGGAGCTCATGAAATACCGATATCCCAAAATTAAATTTTGAGATCGACTAAGGTAAATAAGTTATTGATTTAAAATAAACCCGTGGACCCAAGAATGGTCTTAGGTACGTAAATCTTTATTGATTATCATGATCGTGCCTTTTTGCTCTTTTCATTACTTGTTTTTTCATTGGTTTCATGTCCATATAAGCATTCATATATGATTGTTTCAATGACATACAATTTCAATAAATTTCCTTCAAATATAACAAAATAAACATCAATTAAAGGTCACTTAAAATTGTTACTATATGTCAAAAGTGAACCTTCAAATTACAAGGCCAACAAATATTTTTTATGCATGAAGCAATTAGTCAACTATTTATATACCAAATTTGAAGAAATCGCTTTCATGCAAAAAGTTGTAGAATTTTAATTGAAACACCCTTTTGGGAACCATTATTGGTCCACGTAAAAATGTAAAACTATTTTGACTCACAGTTTGATCGACTATATCTTCCTTTGTAGACTTGAGAATGGAACAAGGTTTTTTGTGTATTCATCCTTATCTCATTATAAAAAAATACCATTATAATGAAAAAAAATCAAAAAATCCTTTCGTTGAGACAATTTTACATTATGTAAACATGAAGCAAACTGGACCTGACCCCCCTTGATTTACCTAAGCATAACTTTCAATGTTAGGGGTATATGCAATTTTAACTATTTTTCCTATGCAACGTGACTGCCATATATTAACATGTAGAAAGGGTTTAACTGAATTTTATGCCATTGATTTTATATGAATTTTAAAGTGAACTGTACAAATGAATCATTTATGGTCCATCACGGGACAACTCTAGTGTTAAATGTGTTGGATGCAATGTTAATTGATGTTGATTGTAGTGATGTGTTGGTTGTTATTATGCTATATATTTATATTAAACTGTGAAATGGAGTGTACAACACGAAATCTTGAATGATATCCAGTGCAGATACTATCTAATTCTGATCACGTCTTCCTGGCACTCTCTGCAAGGGTACAACAACTTCAAAGCTCGAGCTGCATCTTAGTTATAGCAGAAGATACAATAGATCAAATTCTGTCACATGGCAACAATAGAGTAGAATAGAATCAATTTTTTAACGTCCACTAAGATCAAGAGGCCATGGGACCCATACAATAGCCTAGTACAACCTTTACTACTAGGATTAAAAAACCCCTGCCTCAAAAGATTTTCAAGGGAAAAAGCTTTGCAGTAACGATGATACTAGACAAGCAAGAAGAAAATATAAATAGGCCATGATGACTACTGAGGGCTCAATAATTGAAAACGCTCATCTAGAACCTCAAGTATGTATAATGCCAATTTATGCACAAAGGGAGGAATATTACCTTCTATAAAAGAAAATATAACTCTCATGGCATGGATATCTACATAAATGGCAGCAATGCATTAGGGTTACATTCTAGGTAAAGAATGAAATTATATCTTCTAGACTTACTTATGGCTTATTCTTTATCAGTAAACGACTCTAAACGACCACTCTCAATGCAGAGAAGCTCGCTAGGTCTTTATGTGCCTTCACGCACTGCATAGTCTGAGAAAACATTTATGGCTAAATGTTTTCTATTCAAGAAGAAGATGATCTGAACAACATTTGCATTTAAAATTTTCTGTCTTAATACTTTTAGTAGTTCTTACACGGCATACCACCAATCCAAAAAAATTGCCTAGATCATGTTACAAATTGTTCATGTATTCAAAATGATAAATAAGGTGTTCCAACATTAATTCTCATTTTATCCATCGCAAATAGTAAAAAAAAACAACATTTTCCATTTTCATTTGCTTGTATTACACATTACATCAATATCTTTAAAGTACCTCATGTATGTCCCTCACCTACGCACAATATTGCGTGCCCAATTTTATAAGAAACTATATCACCTCAAAAACTTCTTCCCATCTAATAATAAAATTGGATGTTCTTGTGGCGTGGCTACAACGTTATCTGTGATTTACTCCGAGCGAAATATTGGCTCCCGAAAGGGGGTTGGATCCCAAAAAACTGCGAGCTGAATACGCCGTCCATAATTGTTATAGTTTACAAGAAATTTATCGCGGCGGCCGCAAGGCCGCCGCGAACATTTCTCTTTTCCACCTCCTTGTTTACCCACACCTGAAGGCCATGACGTCACCCTACTTCATGACACATAGAATGTAAGATGAATGGAGGGACCCATAGATAGATAGATAGATAGATAGATAGATAGATAGAGATAGATAGATAGATAGATAGATAGATAGATAGATAGATAGATAGATAGATAGATAGATAGATAGATAGATAGATAGATAGATAGATAGATAGATAGATAGATAGATAGATAGATAGAGCGCTCCTAGTGTTTTATACATCTCCTATAAATCAATTAGTCCGTTCTGGATGTTAAAAATGCTCCTTCTCCTCAATTAGTCCGTTCTGGATGTTAAAAATGCTCCTTCTCCTCTTCTTTTTTTTCCATCAAGGTAAAGGGGTGTGAGTTCTTGAAAAATTTCAGATCATTTTTCGATAAGAATGGCAAATGGCCAGCCCAAAACTTGTAGATTTTGCAACCCTCCCCTTCTCGCTCCACATCACATCATATTACAACAGTAGTTTGCATCTAACCTATAAAAGTACACTTTCAATATATTTGCCACAATCAAGGCACTATGCCTCTCTCACGGATGCCTATCACACTAATGAATTTGCATGTAATCTTACATCGAACTTCTTTTGCTACTTCCAATTCATTACACATTTGCATTACGCTTATTTACTTGCCCTAGAAATGTGGAATGATCTCAACAAAGTTCAATCTTCCTTCATTTTAAGGGTGCTTCTTTAAGATATGCAAAAGTTAGTATTACTTTTTACAACATACTCTACTCTTTATCAACAAATTTTCAGAATATCTTTTTACAATGGGAAGGAAAATTAAACCAACATAGAGATTAAACAAAAAAAAAAAATGCTTTGCCAATTTTTGAGGATGGACGAATTTGAAAGCTTTTGTTTCCACATGTACACATGCGTTAAGTCCTCACAATTCCAACTTAAAAAATCATGCTAAAAAATTTTGTATTGTATGCCAATCACTTCCACACTGCAGTTAAGGAGAGGCTTGCACCCTGCAAAAACATACCAGCTTATTGCTGGTGCATATGCAATCAATAGAATCGTGGCAGTGGGGGCCCACAAAAATTTCATCCAGCCAAACAAAAATAGCCAAACGATAATGAAGTAAGATCATAGTCTTTAAATCCACTTCAACATCACTCAAATCTCCTTTCTGGAAGCCGAGACTTTTCTGGAAACCCTCTTTTCTGTAACATCTAACTAAGTTCACATCTTGAATTAACCATGTAGCTACAAAGGATTATCGTTCTAGTAGACAGGATGAAAATGTTTTAATATGCATTATAATCATGTCTAAATATGCATTTGCTATCTAACAATCTAAAAAAGAGCATAAAGCAAGCTATGGAAGCATGAACTCGAAAAACATTGGAAGCATAAGCATGTTCAACCTTAGAAAGGTTCATGCGACTCGCTTAAAAGTATTTCACCACATTATATCACCAAAGATCATGCGATCTTCTTATCGAACGAAACATCAATGCTAGTGCCGGCCACTCTGCCTTTGATGCAAGATGTGGCACAAGGCTTATTACATGCAATGCATCCCGCATAAAAAGCTAAACCGCTTCAAATCTATTTTTTCCAAGCCGAGGGAGATGTATCCCGTGGCTTTTGCAAGTTAGAGATGTATCCGGTCACTCGAGACATCACCGCAAAATCAAACTCAGACATTGTTATTTATTTTTACAGAAGGCATCACTATGCAAAATCAAAACTTTACAATCGAATTATGCCCGCATAAAGCAACCGTTATGGCAAGGGAATCGATGTAAACCAAAGCAATAAACATTCAGTTCAAAGAGTATATTTGCTTAACATTCAGTTCAAAGAGTATATTTACTTATCCAATCTGGCCGACGAGTGCAAAGAAAAGCTTCCAGTTTACTACCAATTTGACCCTTGTCGGTTGCTCGCAAGGCTTATTGAAAATGTTCCATATCCTTTACACATATCAGGGCAGGAGAAACGATGGTGAAGAAACTGGGCAGGGATATTTACGTTAAATGCAAAAATGTAATGCAAACCTCTGAATTAAGCCATTGTTGTAGCTGAATGTGAAGGAGCTATATGTCAACGGCATCTTGGTAGGTGATGCCCGAAAAGTGCTAGAGACATCAAAACCTAAAGTAGAATCTGCAAAGGCAAGAAATTCCTTTCATTCAAAGCCCCATGGCATAGAAATTAACAATAGAGACAATCTCACGGACATCTTTAACATGCAAAAAGAGGCTTCTAATAGGATCCATGACCTTTCCTTCCCATGATTTCTGATTCATCGATTGGGTGCTCGCTGTGACCGATTAAGAAATGGTGGTCATTAATAAGCATGAGTGCCCTCCAAAAAATGCAATGTAAGAATTCTTTTAAATTGATGTAATTGATTCTAAGCTCATAAATATGAGTCTAATGATGAACATACATCAATCAACTGAATTTATTATAGATATAATCGGTATACATGAAACTCGTTAGAAATTGCAAAGGGCACATAACCTTCAATCGAAAGTGACTTCATGATGAAGCCATTTTCCATGTACGACGTGATTGCAAACCGGAACGTGAAACATTACACTTGGTTTGATCCTTTAAATAATGCCCAAGATCCTTCCTATTTCACAATCACTGGACTATTTCGTTTCATTGATGAAGTTCCAAACCTCTTGGCTCCACATACCGCGGAATGCAATAAAAGAAAATTCAAAACGGAAATAGTCCGGAGTTTTGGATAGACATTGTGTGCTTCCAGAGTTTTGGAGCATCATGTTTTGTTGGACATATTGATGCGATCAGCCTAGGTTTATTTTAGCAAAGTGTGCCCATTTTATATAACCAAGATCATTTAAAAAAATTCAATGAGATCCTAGATAAGACAATTTTAGTCTGCAGATCCTCAGGACGGATTTGGAGCAAGAAAGAAAGCCCCTTTGCCTTTTTCCACAAGAGGGCGGGTTCTATCCTAAAAATTTATCTTGAAGCACACAATGCAAGATTGCAAAGTGACATTGAAAATTCAATGCACAATTACAAAGAATAATAATGACTTAAATCATCTTCTATCCTCCTTGCAAAATACAAAAGAAGGACAAAAGAAGTGTCCGAGAGCATCCAAACGCATCTCTAAACCAAAATGATGAATGCCAAAGCAAAAGCCACACCTCTTATTTATACTCACACACATGCAACCGCTCCTGATTCTAGCAGACCGGGATCGCTCCACCCGCTCGGACCAATTAGATCTATATGGATGTCGCCATAAAGAACCACGCCGTAATCGATGAGATCAATCATATTCTTCGCCATCACAGCTAGATTCTCCCGGCCGCCAACATGACACACGCCGCCACCAAAAGCTTAAGGAGATCGCAATGTTTCCTTTCAATTCTATTTTCCTTGCTTTTTTTTTCTATCCCTATTTTTTCCTTCCGGAAATACGTGTCGAATCTAGGAAGAGGCATCAACGCCGAATATGTCTAAAGAATCTTTCCCATAATAATTATACATGTATTGATTACAATATGAGAATCAATTATATTGTAGTAATGTTATGTAGCGTAGATGGTTAGTTCATTTGGTTTTCAACTTCCTTGTGCGAATTCGAGCCCATCTTGTAACATTTTTTTAACTTTGGGGGTATTCGACTTGTGGAATAAGTTTTAACTTTGGGGGTATTCGACTTGTGGAATAGGTGTGCATGCCGAAACCACAAGTCTAATACCCCCTATTCCACCAAATACCCCCCTGGAATCCAAGTCCAAATGGGGAGCCAATAAATGCACCGGATTTACTCAACCCAAATTTTTTTATGACTGCATTACCCACTTTCTCATAGTCTCTAATAATCAATACTTCTTGTTTTGCATGAATTTTATGACTGCACTACCCACCTTCTCATAGTCTCTAATAATCAATACTTCTTGTTTTGTTCTTTTATTTTTTCCCTTTCACTACCCTCCCTGCTTCTTCTCCAACACTAGTCTACTGCTAGTTTTCTAAATTTCCACGTTAGTAGAGTTTACTAGATGGTGATAATATAACCCCTAACCTCAGTGATGTGGTCTAGCCACGAGGGCTAGGGCTTTTGAATATGCATGAGCTGCTGCTCAGATATTTCAATTTGAAAAACTATTGCAAGCTATCCATAACCACGGCAACTTAGAGATCGGCTTGGAGCTTTAGTAAAAGCTGAAATTATCGTTTAGATGGGCTGGTTAATTGGTACGTATCCAGAAGGTGAAATTAAACAGACTTTACTAAATGCTATGTCCAGAGTAAGGGTTCTTGAGAATTTTCCTTTCCAATGCCATTTTAGCAACAAGTCGACTATGTGGTGAGCTCATCCAAAATAGGCAGGGACATTTTCTGTCAATTTCATTTATGTATCATCCACTTCCTTTCACTGCGTTCAATCACTTGAATTGTTGGGTATAAAAAGCTCATTTTAATGATAACTAAAGCTTTTGCCAGAAAGCGGCATTATTGGAATGTTGTTCTGTTGCCTTGCCTTGCATTGCATTGCATTGCATTGCATTGCATTGCATAACTTATCATTGTGTGTACCATTGCTCATTGCTGGCTGAAACTTTTTGGGACTAATATACCTGAAAGGTCTGTTAATTATACGACCAAAAGTATATCAGGATAGGTATTGCTTCATTTTGTATGCATACCACAACTTTGGGAGGCAAATCATGTATTTAGTCTGGTTCTCGTAAATAAGAAAATATAGGTGCTCTTCTCAATGGATTGGATCTCTAGACAAGTTTTACCATGCTTTATTGAATTTTGCCAGAAGCCATCATCCTGCATATGGACTACTCACTACTGGGACATACATTTGTCGTTGTATATTCATCAGGCATGGCACATTACGTGGTACCAAATCTCTAACTTCTTTGCCACACCAGATATTTTGTGTAAAGAAGTCTTTATGAACAATAAGGGTATGCCATTTGACTGTGGCGGGTCATACTAGGAGCACAGGGAATATCTGTTTCATACTCTTTGCTTCACTGACATGAATTGTTGGACCATGTTCTAAAAAAGGACTGATGCTTATTTTTCTCTGATCCTATTAAAGCTTGCCCGCTGTACTGCAGATATGCTGTTCGTGTTTTTTTTTTTCCTGGACCGCATTTAATTTTGCACGCTACAATAGATTGCATAAAAGTAAGTGCAACAACTATGAACATAGGGCATCATTTGAGAAAGAACAAATTGGCCTTAAGTTAGTTACTTGCTGGACTGCATGAAGGAGCAATCTTTAGTTGCAAATATTATTTGTGTCTTGCAAAAAGTCCAGGAAAGAAAAGAATTTAGATTTTGCTAAACAGATCTATGCAAATATTTGCAATAATGGGTTGGAAACTCATGGAACAGTTGAAAACTATATTGTGCCAATGTTTGTGGAATGTAGGGGCATAATAGATGCTCACGAGGTGTTTATCAGATTGTTTCAGCGGAATGAGCATTCTTGGACTTCTCTCATATCATCAGGCTACCTTGAATGTGGGCAACCATGTCATGCCCTTCGTGATCTATAAGAACCTGCAAGAGGATTACATACATCCTAGCCCTTACACATTCATTGCTTTATTACGAGCTTGTGTTAGGTTGAAAGACCCTCAAAGGAGGTAGACAACTGCATTTAGATATCAAAAAACAGGGATTTGAAAAGGATCTTTTCCTCAGCAATAATTTGATCCATATGTAAAAAATGTGGCACACTTGTAGAAGCGAAGGAAATCTTTGACGGATGTCCATTCGAGATGCTACATCTTGGAATGCCCTAATGGCAGGATATGTAGAAAATGAACAGGGTCGGGGAAGCCTTAGAATGTTTTGATGGAATGCAAAAGGCAGGCGGTTCTTCAACTAATGTCACATTCCTTTGTGGTATAAAAAGCATGTAGTTCTATAGAAAATTTAGAGGCGGTCGAGAAATACATGCGGATATCCTTAAATGGAAACTGGTACCAAACCCTTTCATTGGAAATGCGTTAATTGACATGTATGCTAAGTGTCATTCACTTCTTGAAGCATGTAAAGTCTTTGACCAGCTGCAGGTTCAGGATGTTGTAGCTTGAATGCATTAATAGCAGGCTATGCTGCAAATGGGCTTGGATTGGAAGCACTAAAGTGTTTTAAATATATGCAACTCAAGGGGAATTTCTGCAAATGCAGTCACATTTGCTTGTAGTTTGAAAGCATGTGAAAGTATTGGAGCCATAGACAAGGGCGAGAAATCCACATCCATGCATTTGAGAAAGGCTATGAGAGAGATATTTTTGTCAGCAATACCTTAATTGATCTATATGTTAAAAATGGCTCTCTTGCAGAGGCACGAAATGTTTTTGACAAGATGCCAGTCCGAGATGTTGTTTCTTGGACATCACTAGTTTCAGGATATGCAGAAAATGGATTTGGAATGGAAGCATTGATTTGCTTCAATCAGATGGAACTAAACAGAGTATCTCCAAATGCTATCACTTTTTGCTTGCTGCTTGAAAGCTTGTGGCAGTATGGGAGATTTTAGACAGGGGCCTTCCAGCAATGCATAAACAAGTGATTAATATGGGAATTGAAAGAGATCCTTTTGTTGGCAACACGCTGGTTGACATGTATGCCAAATGCGGTTCACTTGTAGAAGCAAAGGAGGTCTTTGACTCGCTGCCAAGCCGGGATGTTGTATCATGGAGTGCGATAATCTCAGGGTATACAGAAAATGGGCTTGCAGTAGAAGCCTTGGCATTCTTTGATCAAATGCAAGCTGAGGGCGTTCTCCCAAATATAGTCACTTTCGTTTGTGCTTTAAAAGCTTGTAGCAATATAAAAGCCATAGACAAGGGGAGAGAAATACACAGGATGGTAGCATGCAAGGACCTAGAAAGGGATATATTCATTGGAAGTACTTTAGTTGACATGTATGCCAGTTGTGGCTTACTTGCAGATGCACAAGAGGCATTTCACAAGATGCCAATTCGGGATGAGGTATCTTGGACTACAATGGTTGCAGCATATGCTGAAAGGGAACTTGCTGAAGAGGTTTTGAAATGTTATGAGCAAATGCGACTTGAAGGTGTGCCTCTAAATGCTCTTGTGTTAGTGTCCAGCTTGAAAGCTTGTGGCAGCATAGGAGCGATTGACAAGGGTCGAGAAATACACAGCATGGTTTCAGAAAATGGATTTGAGAAGGATCTTTTTATTGCAACCAGTGTGGTCGACATGTATGCAAAATGTGGGTCCCTTGCAGAGGCACAGGCAGTCTTTGATAAACTCACAATTAAGGATGTTGCCTTGTGGAATGCCATGATAAGAGGATATGGCATAAATCATGAGGTCGAAATGGCCATGCAATGTTTTGATGACATGCACATTTCTGATATTGAGCCAGATGCTGTTACATTCGTTTGTATTCTAACCTGCCTGTAGTCAGTGCTGGTTTAGTAAGTAAAGGTCTGCAGTATATGAAGTTGATGAACATTTATTATGGGTATGCATCGACAATGGATCACTACAGTTGCATGGGTAGATCTTCTGGCTAGATCAGATACTTGCATGAAGCATGTCAATTGTTTGATAATGCACCATGTTCTCCATCAATAGAAGCATGGACAATTTTACTGAGTGCCTGCAAAACTTATGGGAGAAACCAGCTTGGGACTTAGATGCTTCCAAAAAGCTCATGGAGGTAAATCCAGAACATGCGATTCTTATAATGCTAATGTCAGACACATCCTTTTGAGTTAAGCTGGATATTACAAGCAAATTTATAGTTGGCAACCACTTGGAGACCTTTGAAGTGCTGGAAAACTTTTAACTCTGCAACTCACGTTTTCATAACTTGAACAAGGTAAGAACACAGATTCAGTGGAGATCCACAGCTCAAATTTGCTTTGTATAGTCTTTTAAGACCTCAGTTTGGGGGCATTTCAATAATTTCAGCAAAAAGTAGGGTGTTTTGAAATACCCCTTATTTACAGATTAGCTTGACTATGATGTTTTGAATTTGAATAGTTTAATTCTATACTGCGCCACTAGCTCCCTGAAACGAGGAACACCACATTCTACAGAGCCAATACCATTAAAAAAAAAAAAGATTGAAACATGTCTTTACAAATAGCTAAGAGTCAGCAAACAGCCTTATCCTCTTATAATTTGAGAGTAGTGGTGAGAAGTGCAAAGGACATTTGATGTGTCATAAGCAAGCTCCAGAATAATGCAAGCACCTAAATGCTGGATTGTTGAAATTAGTTCATTGATCTTGATAACATTTTGATTGTATTTCCGCTTCTTTGCCAACATATTCAGATGTGCACATATTGTTTTGCACACATTTTGGCTAGGACCATACAAAGTTAAACAGTCAGCTCTGTCAATTCCAAAATATCAATCTTCATCTCCTGCACACTTTTGAACAACTCTTTCGCTCCATCAGTACACAAAACTTGTTGTATATGCAAAAGGAGCAAAGGGTGAGGAGACGGTGCTCAGTAAATGCATTTCACAAGTTCCAAAAAGGCTTTAAGGTACAGAGAGTACGTCCATTCTTAGGCAACAATCTTAGAATCAGACTTTAGGGAAAGCATTTCTGTAACAAAATTTGGGCGAACTTGGATTGTGATTTAGAAATATAAAGACCTTTAGAAAACTAGGCATGTAACGGCTTTACAGCAGTTGTATTCAAAAACCTAGGATTGTGATTTAGAAACATAAAGACTTATAGAAAACTAGGCATGTAACAGCTTTACAGCAGTTGTATTCAGAAACCTAGGTAATGTATGGTGCAGGAAATCAATCATAGGAATTATCTTCACTATTAAGGGAGTAAATTAGCACATGGGAATTAGTACCAATAGATACGTTTCATCTGTATTATGTGCAAAAGATGGTAATCACCGGCACTTTAAAAGACTTCACTTACAAATAAATGAGAAACAACTAAACATTCAAATTCTAAGATAATGCATATCAGAGCTTTGCACGTGATTTTGAAGAACGACCAGCAATATACCGCTGCATCTCCAAAAATGCCCCAGGTTGCATTCCAGCATAATATTTATGCGTTGTTTCCTATAAAATGAGAAAAGTTAGTTCATTGTAAAAGGCATGACAATTTGTCTAAAAAATCAAATTCATAAGAATATTTTCCTACAGAATTAGAGAAGTCATTCGGTCAGTGCATTAGTCAAATGCTAACTGCTACCTCAAGCACTTTCTTTTGATAAAGGCATGAACAACCAAAAGCTTCTTACTAAGGCAGCACCTGAGATCATCAAGCATGCCCAAGAGTAACAAACTTGCAAATGAACATAGGTTGTTGGAAGATGTTGAACGGACATAATCAAGGGACACGTAAAATTTAATGTCGACATTTGCCATCTATATAACAATGTTTAATAGATGACACCTGTTGCACAAACATGTGTTGTTCCAGGAAACATGTCTTGATTTGAGGGATGAAGAAAATCAAGAAGTGATTAACTAGTTAGACATTGTCGTAAAAACTTACTTTCTCAAGTTTAAAGGCATCCCCCCAAGGGGAGTTTTATTCCATCGTTGATGATTGCTTTGTAGTTCAAAACCATCTCTTCATGGTTCCTCACGATAGCTTTTGCTACATCACATGCTGCTATCATCAAATCACCCGGTGACACAACTTTATTAACAAGGCCCCATCTATCTGCAACTTGCTGTCAATGGAGATGCAGTAAGAGAGAGTTCACGCAGGTAACCCATTTACACCAATTAAACGAGCCAGCTTCTGAGATAAACCCTAAGAAGGAAAAAAAATGCCAAATCTGCATTTACCAATATCATGACTTAGTAACTCAGATGGCCAGAAACATCTTACTAACAAACTGCAAATCAAACTATTTATATGATGGCCTCAAAAAATGAGTGGACGTCTCATGTTTATTAGGCCCATGCTTAAGAAATGTTTCACAACTGCTACATAACTTACTATATATTTAATAATAGCTCCAACATGTACATCAATGTTAAGACAATGAGCTCACTTGCAATGTGTGTCCACAAATTTTGCTTCCGTGCTTGCAATGAGAATATCACAAGCTAGTGAAATTTCAAAGCCCGCCGTAACAGCAAACCCATTTATGGCACCAATTATTGGTTTTCGGCATAATTCCATCTGAATGACAGGATCTGTTTCTTGGTCCTTCACATCACCTTTGAAAACAGTATCTGCTGCTGTCAAATCCTGGAAATTACACAGGCTTTTAACGAAATGCTTGCACCCTTAGCTTAAACAGACAAAGGACATACAAGATCATAGATAAGTGGGTGTTTGTCTTCCATAGAGTCTAAGCTAAGAGCCTATAACGTCTTGATTGACATACCATCATCACTCAAAAGGTTTAAACTACAGTTCACCAAAGCTTGAGATCCAGAAGAATATTTGCTGCACGAGGTTGCTTTCTTTCCACAAATTTTATATATTCCAATAAAGGATAGAATATGGAAAATACTTGGTTTAAGACCAGATAACAATGGTTCATCCCATACCCACTAAAAATTTTTGGGACTTCGTTTGCAAAACATGACCTGGCTCTGATAAACAGGTTCTTAGCTATGACCTTTTAGAGTCTAATTTAACTGTTCCTCAGTGACTTGATCATGACTTGATTTAACTTCTGCTTGTTCATAGTTTGATTTGTTGCAGAGGAAACTAAACATGCATAAATGATAAAGAAAAGGAATTTTTTTAAATGGTACATCAAGTCACTAGAGCCATAAGTAGATATATTGGAAAGATTGCATGAAGCTGAAAAGAAATGAGAAATTCAGAAACTTTGCAATTGCATTAAACATGTGAAAAGTGAAGAGAACGGACCACTCCAGAACAGAACGCCCTGCCTGATACTGTTAGAATTATGACTTTAACATCCGCATCCCAGCCGTTATGATGTGTGCCAAATCTGTCATCATATTCTTAGTGAGAGCATTCAGTGCTTGTAGCTACGCCATCGCCATTTTGTTCAACCAAAATGAACCGCTGAGCTCCTTTCTCATTGTGTGCCATTATTCTAGATAGTGGCTAACAGCTGGAAATATGTAGCCTATACCGAATGAACATACAGAATCATACAGAATCAGTTAGAGCGTCATTGATGGAAAAAAATTGGAGCAATACATAAAATTAACTTAAGATCAAAACGGAGAAGCCTACCTGGGAACTAATCTTTAAGAAGAATAGGCAGAATTGCGAAAAAATGAACCCGATCGTATGATCCTTCTGGTGGTGTTCTATAGTTGGGGAACGTATATCATTGTCCCGCCGTTTTAGCAATTATTTACTTGGCGGATAAAGGACCGCCATTTTCCTGGCATTTTTTGTCTCTCAAAAACTAGGGTGGTGTTGCCCGCCTCGCGGATGTTATGTGGAACGGGAAGGGGAGGGCATTCTTGCCAGCCCGCTGACCTGCAGAATCCTGTCGCGCCTCCCCTGACCTGCAGAATCCGGGAGCTGTTGCTGAGGCCGAATGACGATTCTCGCGAGTCGTGGGCCGGCAAGAATGCTCGACCCCTTCCAGCGCCCACTCACGCCAAGGTAAGCCCCAACCTCGATTTCCTGCTTTTGCAGATGCCGGTTTTCATTCGATAAGAATGGATCCAAGAAACGTAATAAAACGGAGACCCACTTACCTTGACGTACCATATCCTTGGTACCAAACCCATTTTTGTTGTCCCATTCCCTCCTAACGTGTGGCAAGTGTTGCTTGTTCGCCTAACTTGAAGCCGGGATGCTCGTGAAGACCTACCCATCAACGCTATGACCAGGGACCCCCACCGTGGTCACCTCCGAGGCATAATTCAATGCTAGGGGCTAGAATTAGCAAATTCGCCCATAATCCCCTGAACGAGATGGATTATCAAGATTATACAAATGTGCTCTAACAACCCGACGGACATATAGAGCAATCCGCCAAGAAACTATCTCTTTCCCTATTTTCGCCCACACACGAGCAATGAATCGACTAGGCCCAACAGAGATTGATGCCACGGCTTAGGAGCAAAGGGCGAGTAACAAAGAATGGCAAGCAAAATGAGTTTATCGCCCAAAGCCAAGAAGAAGGGGCTAGTAGCATCGAAGTTCTGCCCACCGCAATGCCAAGGAGACCAAAGAATGCGAAAGGGCAATGGATGGAGGGGGATGTCGGATGCACTTGGTGAGGTTAGTGAAAATGGAATTTCAATTAAAGAGGCATCTAGATGGCCCGGCATGCCGACCCGCCCATTAGAATTGGTCAGTATGGTCAATTTCAAAAGAATACTAGTAACCCCGGCATCCACGGTCAAAAAAAAAAGGAATTGGTTGATTGGGCAAATAGGTAGGGCAAGAAAGCAGGGAATGGGAATGACACTAGCCGCTGTGAAGAGATGCATTGCTTGATGGCAAAAGGAAGGTAATTGACCTTTGATGGTGTGCGAGGGGAGCAAAAGGTTGGAAGCTTTTCAAGCAAAGACACCTCGAGATTTTTCTCGTGGGTGCCAAACATTGGATAGCAGTTTATACAGGGTTGAAAGGGGTGTATGATGAGTACCCCTTTCCCCCCTCAAAAATCCGGAATGTAGAGGAGCCAGGGGATCCAAGCTGGGAAAGTGAGGGTTTGAGGATAACGCGAGGAAATGGGGAGAATAGGGTTAGTGAGCTAGTAGATGAATACAAGGGAATGGGTAACTATTCTAGCGTATCAATGTTGAAGGGTTGGGGATGCTTAATCAGTATATTTTGAATGGTACAAGGATGGGGCAAGACAACATAGCAAGGTGTGAGAGAGGAGCAATTCAAGCGGTGACAATTAGCTTCGATGACTTTAGACCATGGAAATTATTTAAGTCATGGCTATCCATTTCCCCGTTTAGGAGTGAGAGGGGTCTCACCGATCGACCTCAACTCTATTCTTTGGATGGTCATGGCAAACCATGTGGAACCGATGTTGCTTCCAAAGAGATGCACATACATTTTAGCCTACTACTTGCACACACGCCACATAGGCCGGAACCACTAGATGTATCTTGCTTTTGCACCATTCAAAGGCTGCATTAAGAGGTAGGACATACGGCACAGTCAGAAGTGTAGAGACTAAAGCCAAGGGGAAGACATAGTGAACGAAATCTTTCAATCCATTGCGGTTAGTCTCAATCCTCTCCACAAAGGCGTGTTTATGGTAACCGATATGGCCATTCAAACCAACAGTGGTTTTCGGAAGAAAGATCAAGGTTTGCAAGGGAAGACATTCATGTGCCACCATCACCCATTGGACATCCACCAAATGAGGTTGGAGAAGAACATGGAAATGTTGTTCCCAATGTTTATGCATGAACCAGTGGAGCAATTTGAACTACGTGTGCAAGGCTTGGATATGAAGACCATATTGTAGAGAGTACAACATGCAAGATATGGACCTACAATGGAAGGAGCATGTCCAAGCATCATGTGAACATATTGGGGCCTCACATGGAACCATGTAGCAGGTTTTGCTACAGCAGGGCATGGATCCAAATTGTGGCCAAACTTCACGTCCAAGCAGGTCAGAATACACAAGGGACAGCCTCGAGAAGGAGGTGCATTGCAACTAATTTGCATGGGAGAGTTCATATCAGCAGCGACGGGTTCTGCCAAACACTTGCAGTAGAGAAGGCAAGGAGGGAAGAGGTTGAAAAGGCCTAAGGCGGAATAGATAGCCCCTCAAGAAGGTTGAGGCAAAGAAGAAGGAGGATTGGGAAGGAGGAAACCAGCCAAAGGGCTGTCACAAATGTAAGGGTAGAGGGAGAGTAGAAAGCGAGCAAATGCTTGGTATGAGGCGAGCACTAGGAGGTTGAGGGAATACATGTACCCAAAGCAGGCCAATCCAGGGCTCAGGCAGTATTGGGTTGTCAAAGACTATTGAACGAGGCTACAAAGCAATATAGCCATAGCAAAACATCCATTCACTGAAACTTCTGATAAGTGCTTGTATGCACGAAAATGATGTGAGATTTCTCCTTTTCATGTGCTTGCTTTCATCAAAGGAGACATACTTTGGGTGCAAAATGCACAAGCTTTCTCGATAAGCCGAGATAAAATAGAAGATAGGAAAAAATCATGATATTTTTGATAATTTTTAGCGCATAGAAGATAAAAAAAAAAAAAGATCAAATATTTTATTTTTCTAATAATCTTGCAGAGAGAAGTGTTTATGACAAATTGTGCGCTTCTTGTACCTTAAAATGTAGTTTTGATAACAATAGAGCTTTGATAACGAATAGCAATTGCTTAAGAGAGGGCCTCCACGTAAACTTATCACCGGTTGGGCAACTAAAGGATTGAAAACAAAAGGCATCCAGCGACTTTGATTGGGCAAACTAAGGAATCTAAAGGGTCTAGAGTATACGAAGAAGTTTTCAAAACGAAGAATCATGAGGCCAAGAAGACAAGAAAGCAGAACAAAGAAGGCAAAAGAATTGATCTTTGAGCAAACCCCAAAGATAATGGCGCCAATGTTAGTTTTGAGTTCTGGCATACATCTTGCAACAAGAATCTATGACTACCGATGTTACAAGCTTGCCATGCTCAAGATCATGAAACAAGAACAAAAAAGGGGACAAATATATACATATAATAAAGCATGAATTAATTAATTAGAGAAATTTGGAATTCTCGATTTAGCATGAAATAGGTTAGTGGTTAGCCATATAGTGCGGATGCTACCAATCGAAAGTAAAAGTTGGCGTTTTGCACAAATTACGCAAATGATTCAGTGTTGTTCTGAAATATAATTTTTACAGGTCATGCAAAGGTCCATCGTGAGTAATCGTAGTAGGAGGGAATGTTTCAATCTTATCGAAGAATCGCCAACGCGATCTTCGGAAATCGAAGGAGACAAATTAATGAGCCTTTTATTAAAAACCATATGAGAGCATTATGTTAAAAGAAGGTATAGTGGAGCAAGCATATCACAAAAATTTTAGTATTTAAAGCCATGTATTTTGTTACGTAGGGATTAGATCGCGATTATTTTAGCATTAAACATGCTAAGTAGTAGTAAAGACAAAATTCATATTCTCAAAACTAAAATTTCCATTTGAAGGAAGTAATATACAATATTCATTCTTGTGATTGTGTTTCGTGGAGCACGCTATCGTATCACACCCATATCATTGGCCATGCGGATGACATGCTCTCTACCCAATTCCATAGCTTGTGTTGTGTCCATCTGAATAAATCAGGACCTTCGGAATCTCAACACCATGGCGTTTGCGATTATGCGCCATGTGAATCGAACCCCATTTTTCACTCTCCCTGCCTTTGTTCAGCCTATAAGTTCCTTCTCCATTTAGTAGCACCGCGTGGATGAAAGAGCTTCTTCTTCTTTGTGTACTGGATAGTTCTTTTGCCTTGCATAAGGCGTATGAGAAGTCTGTCAGCCCGAAAAGAAATCGAGAATGCAACGGATTCATTGAGGCACCGGTTGTTCCAACAATATGGTAGGCATCAGGTTTTCACCGGCATTTCAATACAAGATCTCCTTCCATTGCAGCCCATTTGAATCTTTGTTTTGCTCAGAAAAGAGTCCGAATTTCTTTTTATCTTCTCATGGCATCCTCACACCATTAGCGGCATTGGAGGCAATGAAGTATTGACTTAGGAGCCTTGTCGTAGTGGAATGATAGGCTTAAGCTCCGCCCAGTTTGCGTGTGCTACCACGAACATCACTCGTTAATGCACATATGACTAATATAGTAATCGATGTTCTTTCACCCTTCGCTTGCTCTCCCATCCCATTTCTTCATAAGAACCTAAAGATAGGTGGCCACCGCCCTAATTTGCTCGGATCAGACAAGCAATTGGGCAAATTCCGCAGGCTGCGCATGATAATAACCAAGTGATAAACTTTGACAAATGTCATGGTAGCTATCCTTGTAACAGGTCCGTGTATTTCTTACAATCCATACCTTGTTGATCCCCGGATGTCAATAAATATCAATGTCGATTTTCCACGACACTTGGGAGGAAGTAGGGATGCCATCCTTTGTCAACTGCTATGACAACATTTTTCTTTTTCCTTTCTTTTTTCTAGCCTCTTTCGGCTTTAGAATATTTCGATTGGCTCCGTTGGCTGGGTAGGTTACCTAAGTGTATGATCCTTGTTATAGTTAGCCTTCACGCATTTACTTCAGACGACATTATCGATATATCCGTATTCTCTGCTCATCAAATCAGGGAAAAGCTGGAAACAATTTCCTCTGACTATCGAAATCCTTTTGCAGCAAATTTGTGGCATAAGATAAAATTTCGCTACCAAAAAGTGAGGGTTCTGATGTCACGTTTCGTTGTTTGCAATCAAATCTCCCGCTATACCGGGACGCACCTTCAACACGTCTTTGCCTTCTATAATCTCCATCGAGCGGTAGGATTAGACACCTCCGCATTCGACATACCTGAGTAAACCAGCCGGAGCTGTGTCTTGTTAAAGAACTCTTCGATGGTTTGTCCAGGAAAACTCATGGTCGTCAGCCGGATTACGGTTCACCCACATCCAAGACCTTCCACAGCTTGAAACCTTTCTCATCCATAAAGATGAATTGTTTTTCATCTTTAAGTTCCCGCACTTTCAATGTGGTCGTTGCAATTTCATGAAAATCCGCGGAAGCAAAAGGTCATTAAGATCGCGGTCGCCGCGTTGGCAAGAAGAAAGTGAATAAATACCTTCCTGGCGGTCGTAGCTGATTCTATCGGGTCCTTGTGGAGGAGCCATAAGCCTTAGAAGATGACGGTTGTTGCGGTTTTCAATCGGTGGTTTTCTCAGAGCGGTGTTTGCAATTACTTCGTGCATTGAATACTCAACTCTATATATATTCCTTGTGAGATTTCCATTCCAAAGGCCTCTCGATCTTCTTCTAGCATATACTTTAGCAAATTCTAGTTGTTTGCTCAGGTCGCCGACGACCGAACAAAGGAGTTGTGCTTGGCGCAAATACCTGTGGTTGCCGGAGAAATAATGTAAAATCTCTTGCCCTTTAAATCCTCCCGGATTGCTCCCGCCACCCTCCTCCTAAAAATAGGACAACCATCAAGTCAAATCTAAACGAGTGTTCAAAAGATAGAGAATCCGCATCGGTAATAGGGTCAATGGCACGGCGTCGGCCAGTGTGAGGACCTGTTGGGTATGTCTTGAAGCTTTTGACCGTGAGTTTGAACATGGTCATTTGATCGCATTTGGTGTGTCAGTTTGCTTGTGCGGGGTTCACAATCAAAAATAGAAATCTTGGTAAACCAATTCACCCCTAAGGGGTAAAACCGTTTAAAACTGCTCCAGCTTTTTGAGTGGTTTGCTCGCCATCTTCCTTTCCTCTTCCGGATTGAACTTTAACTCCACCGGAATGGCATGTGCGTGTGGCCATGGCAATGCTAGTCTAGAGGAGGCTTCCGTAATGAAGGAGGGTTTGAGAACATTGGGTGCGGACTTATCGTCATTGTTCAAAGATTCTAAGGTTAATTTTGAAAGGAGTATTTTTTTTGGAATAAATCCACCGGATGTAGTGCTATCCGGGCCTTTTAAAGCAAGAGGAATAGTAGGGTTAATAATCCGGGAGGGATTTATCGTGGATAGTGGTTCTTCAACAACTGTTTTTTGATGCGTCAAGGCTCTCCCTAAAACAAAGAATTGGCTTTACACTTTTTTCTTGGCCACGCCCCTTAGCCAATTGGTGTCCATCATGTAGGGCATTTTTCGCCCCGAATCGCCAAAGCACAACTCGGGAGGCTTCTTGTTCAGGGGGACAAACCATTTTGCAGACCGAGAACCCTACCAAGATGTCTCTGTTTCCCTTTATTCCCCGATAAAGAGAGAGATTCATGGGATGGCAACACCAAAACCATAACCATTAGCTGATGTTGGGACGTTTTTCCCCGTGGGTCGGGCTTGTTCATTTTGCCGGTCATCAAAGACGGATCATAATTGTGCCATTTGAGAATGTACTCAAGGAACTGCCAATGCGTGTGTGTCCTCGATAAGCATATGATAGCATCTTGCACATTGTTCTTCGTGTTTTCCCACATTGCCACCACTATGCCAACTTGTTCAACGCCCTCGAGGTTTCTTTCCAAAATCACAGAACAAACGGTGTCCTTTCTCATGTCACCTTTTAATGTGTGGTATTATTTGTGCAACTCTATACACCATTTCCTTTCATTAGAAGGGGTTATATCTGGGATGGGTTCGACATCAGGTCCGCAACGAGAGCAAGTCATAAACAAAAAGCTGTGGTGAGTGCACGATAAATGTTGTGCAAACGAAAGTATAAACTACCAAGAGAACGCGACGCGATCCTTCCAAGCAACTAAAATAGCACTCCACACTATCGCGGGTAGCGATGTTGTGTAGCATTCGCGAGGCAAGAACAATACCATCGCTCATGAACATCGTGATTCGCGATCCTAGTGAGCTACTATACTACTATCATGAACATCGGTCGTTGTTGGGATGAAGTAGCAATGCAAGGTGCAAGAAAAGAAAACCTATGTCAATAAAGACGCTGACGCGATTCTTGGCGGCAAATTTATAGTAATCAAATCCTTGAGCTGAAATGTTTAAATTACCTTCTCTCCGAGGGAGTCTTAGGTGCCATGGGATGGCCATTTTGTCTGAAATTCACAATGCTGTTTTTGGGAGGTCTCCGAAGGCCGCAAACTCGGCGTTTAGCGCCAAGAAATCGATGCCGAAAACCCGAAAAGATGTTTAGAGATTGATGATTTTGAATTTATAGAGGAACGCCATGACTTTAATTGCCATGCTGGCATAATGGCGTGAAATTTCGTGCCGAATTATAATGGCGCCTGTGACGGCAAGATTAATTACACGCCGGACGATTAATTACGGCGCAGTCGGGTCCTATTTATTAATGGCCATAAATGCGTTAAGCGCAAATATACCCATCCGAAAAGCAAGTAATCCGTAAAAGGTATTCATCGACTTGAGGTCCGCTCAATTTCCTCCCCGATATTGTCAATTCATTAAATGGACCTCGACATTATGCAGCCATAAAGGCTAAAAAGAAACCCGGATTACTGATGGATAGATTGTGATGAAAATTTGAATTCGATAACAAACATTTCAAGTGAAAGCGGGAAAAGCTAATTCAAATTTGATTGTTTTGAAGATCTTGGAGACGCTCGAGTTGCGGCGTGAGTCACAAGTTCTCTGAAGGATTTCTTTGTAGTTAAGCGATCCATTGAAGGCGGTGACGAGGGCGTTGATAATCCTGCACCGCGCCTACTATACATTTGGATTTCTTCCACCGCATCGTAATTTAGGGTTTGAAGCAGGTAAAAGGCCTATTCTCATGCATATCTCTGATGAAGTGAACTCAAAGTTCATGTTGCGTTGAATTTCAATGATAACTACAATCTCCGAAGTCTCGCTGTTAGTTCATGATCAATAATAACTAAATCGCCCTTAAAGGCTGTTTCCTTATAGGGTTCTCGGCATTCAATTGATTCTACACTAACATCGCTATGTATTGTATGGATTGATAAGATACCTGCTGATACTTTGGATTAGAATATGTAAAAATAGATGTTCTAAGCAAACTTGTGCACTCTGGTGTGTTTATTATACAATGTTCGCTTGTTTCAAGTATATGCTTTTCTCCATGTGGATGATACAAAACATCGTTTTTGATGACCGCGCCTTTCTCCCGGGTCCTTCGCTACAAGTACACGTTGACGCTACCATTTCCTGTGAGGTATGAGTAATGCTTTAGTCTGGAAGTCAATCGTTTAACTATTGTGCTCGACGATATCGCGATATCTTCAACCATCTACACTTGCTATTTACTAAAGAACCCCGCCATCGATAACTAGGAGTTGAAACCACTTGTTAACCTCGACATGTGCTTTGCACATGAGTTCTTATCTAAACGGCTAGTGTGAATGCTTGCAAAAGCGCCGACTGCTGGGTTTTGCCAATGTTCGATAAGATCATGGGTGGCGAAAGTCCTAAACATTTTTAATCTCTCGGTTGTCGTTTCTAGTAGAACTTTTATGATCCATAGTTTTTTGCTGCACGAAGATCGGCGGCCATGTGATATTCCACGACCTCTTGTTTGCAGGATGGGATGTAATTCCGCCTATATGTGCCGGGGGGTGGCGCGAGGGAAGAGTCCACAATTTGAAGCGCCATCACAATTCAATTGTCGAGGAGGGTATGGTGGTTGTTTCAATTGTGAATGTTTTGATGGACGCTTTTGCCGCTACCAATTCACGCAGCTAAAATAGAAACAATTGGTATTTGTAGGGACTTTTTGTGTTGTGGTACAAGAAGGACATTCTCGGGTCAACTTGTGAGAGAGGAGGAAGCTTTGCACCCCACGGAGATGGTCGCGCATAAACCTGGCGGAGACGTGAGGCAACGAGGATTGGCCACTAATGAGGCGAATCATGTGCGAGGGCTTTCTAGAGATGAGTTAGTCGAGAAGGCATGCACACTCATGCATGAATCTTTGCCACATGGCTTTACGGCTATGGTGTTATCTCGTTTTTGCCGATCCAAACCATGTTGTAGGCGGCGTGAGATTAGGGGGAAGGCTCGATAGGCTGCTACTATCATGAGCATATTTCCAATGCGAAAAAGGTCTCTATCTTGTTTGCCAAGCACATTAAAATGCCCCAACCGCATGACCTTGTGAGATGGCCCCATAGCCTTCGTGCTCGTTGATAACATTCCGGTTTCTACTCGTGGTTGCAAATTGAAGGAGAAGGATGTGGAGAATGAACCTACCCATGGGCCCAAATTGGCATCACCAAAAGAGACCTACCATGGTCAACGGAGACCGGACACGTCCAACACGGACCAAATGTGAAAAGAAAAACTAGTCGCCAGGCTATTCTAGACTTGGTCATCATTGCGTCTTTGCATGAAAACGATGTCAGGTGCAAAATTTTATATCCAAGGAGATAAAGCATGAGAACTTTTTCATCGAACATGAAGTCCTCGGAAAGGCACAACCTTTGCATATAACATGCTAGATCTTTGCTCACGAAAATGGTGTAGTGGAACCGATGTTGAATAACAAAGCGGTGTCGTGAAAGCATGGCATAAAGCCTATGGCATACCCCATTTCCACTTTTACAAGTGGAAGAAGCTCTTCAATGACGACCCGCGCATTAGGCGAGCCGCGGGAAATCTTGGAATCCCTAAGAAACCAAGGTCTCATACTTTGTTTGGGAATGTTGTACTATCTATGTTCATAGATGAAAACGCCAAGATGATGCCACACCGCCGAAAATTACGGCGAGGGAGGGTAGCAGACAAAATGTTAGAGGCTACCTTCAGTCTTGACTAAGAAGGATATACACCAAGAAGTAGATATTATCGTTCTGAGATGACGAGGCAAGCATATCTCTCCTTCAGTCCTTTAATGCCTTGAAAAGAGAATCATTCATAGAGTAGCAATAGCTAAAGGATAGCACTTTCTAAGTGTAACACTGTATTGTCATAAAGGAAAAAAGCTTGCTAAGACCGAGAGATCAAATGAAAGAAGGGAATTGCTAGGAGGAGAAAATCGAAGGACGGCCCCGGATTTCATGCGGGGCCTTTACGGGTCTGAGAGGCTTTGTCTCATAGATCTCCATTGCCTTTAACCATTATACATGATAAGATGGATCAGAATAGCACCATGGTCCCTCGATCTAGAAGCTAGCAAAGTCTGTATGGAGGGTGAACGCATCAGATTATGTCGGGTGCTCTCATGCACTCCACCCTTGGTATAGGTGCCTTGGGCCACTTCTCACTGGACCTTTGGCCCTGGGATGATTCTAATTTTCATGTAGGATCCTTAGATCATACCAAGAGACCTGGAGAATAAATCGGGGATAATTAGGGGCCATTTGAGAGATAGGCAAAAAGGTTGTGAAATTGATGAGGGCATGGAGCGATTCCTCCTCGGGATTATAGATGCATGCATCAAGGCATGATGTTTGTCCGTCACTAGATTTGTAAAAAATAGAATAGGATAGAATAGAATTGATTTTTTTTTTTCTGGTCCAAAGAGACCAAAGAGACATATGTAGAGAAACAAATAGCATAACAATTATTATTGTTAGGGATTAAAAAGACGCCGCCTCGGTGTTTTGGAGTGAAAAAAGCCCTTAGCAATAATAGGTTTGAAAAAAATTATATATTTTGTACCATTCCGGTAATGATTGAGGATCCAACTCGAGTTCACCAAGTCACTCAACCGAGAGTAATAGGCTTGGGTAAGGACTTCAAACCTAGAGGAGCGTAAAGGGGGTGGGATCTTGAAGGGTGGGATCTTGAAGTGTATGTGCCTTAGCAAAGAATAAACGAGTGTAATCTAAGAAATGATCTGCAAAATTTAGGCTGATCATGCACTTTCACCGCTAAATTGGATGGTTTAGCTTTTTTGCTTTCAACAGAAATAGGGTCCATCTAGACATTTTGGCTTTAGACGTGGTTCGAGGGAAAATGCAGATGGGCTTATATCATAGGCATGTTGGAGACAACTTCTAGAGAGCTTTTGCTAAAGAGAAATTATGCCATATTCTTGCATGAGATGAGCATAAAGTTTAGGAACATCATGATGAATTATTAGTAACTTGTGCTGCTTTTAACTATATTCTTGCTTTGATCGTTCTAAGGCTAAAAAAACTAGGAGGGTTTATTCTAGTTAATTCAAATGAAGAGAGTCATTGATTACACTGGGGCAATTTAGAAACCTATCCGAGTTGGCATCGGTGCATGAAATATTCAATATTTGAAAGTATTAATGATCGCTTTGGTACAAACACCCTTCAATGGGGATTAATATAAGAAAAGACATATACTTTCAACATTTTTTTAAAGCTTGCTCCAGGCCATGTGAGAAGTTGGAATTGTTGGTAAAATTGAGTGTCCATAAGGGCAAGTTTCGGTTCTTAAAACCGTTGGGAGTGTCATGTTATAAGTTGGGGTTTCGGTTAGAGCTTTGAATTCTTTGCATGGACATATGGAGATCTGTGATAGAGGTGCAAACATGACGCGTAATAAAATTAGCTAAGCCTTTTATCTGCATATGTTATATTGAATCTAGTTTACATGGTTATAGTTTATGGATAATTTATCCATAGTTCACTACATAACATTTGGAATGTTCCAAAGGAATACAAGCATCGAACAATTTAAATAGGAAGGGATATTTGGGACCCAGTTAAGGAGGGAAAAGAATTCTTGGATGTCTGATTCGGCATAGCCGGTCCGGATCTAACTGAATAAAACAACTTTGTATTCAAAAGGGCTGGTGGTCGATAGAGCCATCCATATATTTAGAAGACAAGTTGAAGTCAAGCATTCAAGTTTAATGGTATGATCTATATCAAGATTCGATAACTATTGATTTGAAATATTGTTATAGTACCTTCATAGTTTTGCAATATTACTTATTAAAAAACAAGATCTTGATTGAGTTTAATTGAGACTTGGGAATTTGTTAAGTTCTATTGCTATTGTGTTGTAACTTAAATGCTTCCTATAGATTATTTTTTCGTTGTTATCGAGCACAAGATTAAGCATATCTACTATATTTGAACTAACATGTTAAACTCTATAGAAGTGTTTTAAAGGAGAAGGTGGTTTTCAAATATGCAAACAAGGCATCAAACAAGGTCTTGAAGTTTGAAACCTTTGGTATCTTGATACAAACACTGTCAAGGTGCCCCATATTATTGAATGCAGGCATATCTAATGCAGGGGGAAATTGAATCAAGTTTAAAAAGAGGCTCCACCCACAAGAGGTCGAGGGAGCTGGCTCATGGTGGGCCGCACAACTGTGGCAGGATCAAGTCTTAGAGTTGAAGATAATGGAGGCCAAGAAGCACTATCACTTACAAGGTAGGGACATCTATCAAGCTCAAACTTAGAGATATGAGTCCTAGAGGAGATGTGGGTATATGATGGGTGATTATGCAAAACTTCTTGGGTTTCGAATAGATGTCTTGAAAACACCAACTAAAACTTCATGACAAAAATAATATAATCCAGTTCTTTGAGAAATTAGATTTAGAGAACAGAATTGGTCTTGAATGATCAATGCCTTTTGGCCATATGGGGTAGTTTTCTCACAATATCGATTGACAACCTATACTTAAGGAATGTGGCAAAATCCAAGGATCATGCAATTTAGATGGTAAGAACAGATGAAGCTTCCAAAGTTCTGGCTCGATGCCAAAAGTACAGGAAAAATCCCACGTCAAAAGGAAGGCAAGACTACGCTAAGATTAAAATAACTTTAACATTCAAGTCGACTGTCTGATCAAGGAACAAGATTTGTCGTTTTAATCAGAAGGTAAAGGCCATTTGGTTGTAATTGTTTCAAAAACCGAGGGGATGTAAAATGGGCGGAAAAACATAGTAAGGTAGCTGGAACAAGGTAGATCTCGCTAATAGAGAAGCGAAAGCATAAAATCGAAGTTGTAAATCTTGACCCAAGATGCTTGAACCGAGAAGATGAGCAAGATGGATATCGAGGTAAGTGTTCTCGAATATGTTTGGTTTTGAATAAAGATAAAAATGACCGTAGTTTCCATGATATACAAATTGAGTCAGAAAATATCGCTACGTTAAAGACTAAATCTACCTCAAGGCATGCAAAGGAAATAGAGACGATACAAGTTTGGCAATGACATTCCTGGTTAAAGGACATGTCGGGATGAAACTGGAATAGAAGGAAAATAAGTTCATGAAAATGTCGTTGAAAATTGTGATTGGTCTTTAAATTAATATCAAGATCTCAACTTTGGGGAAGGACCTTGGCTGTTGGAACGTACTCTGAAAATCGGCACAGGGTAAGTATTTTAATAGTGAATAAAATTCAAATCTTTGGGGAAAAAAGATTTGGAATTTGCTCGTCGGTATAAAGACTTTCATACCCAGTATTAATCACGCTGGTCTCCGAATTAAGATCCGGCATTTAAAGGTTGTGCCAATGCAAAAGACAGCGAATTACTTGCTAAAGGGGGGTCCGGATACGAACCGGTTGAAGAATCAGCCTGTGTTAATGATTTTAAACACAAATGCGCCATCTTTCCAGAACAGTCTCTAAAAGCAAAAGGGATCTTGAATCTGGCACATGACATCTTCAGGGACCAATACGTCACAAGTCTCTCGAAAATATACCGCGACAATGATTGGATGATTTCAGAATCGCCGTCTATTGTTTGAGAACTAATATGCCGCTTTTAAAGCATTCAAACCATTTGGTGAAGGAAGCGGAAACTCCGGAACAGAAGGAAGATCAAACATTTCAGAATGGCTCGATAGAGGAGGTGAGTTCCTCTCTTTATGAATCTGCCACATTGCAAAAAGTAGGATGAAATTGAAGAGAGCCAGCCATGTAGAGTTGTTATTCATTCAACAGAATGAAATTGCCGAACGAAGAATGAGAATACATAAGTCATTGAATGCTAAAGATGCTCGGGCCTCTTGGTCTCGCCAAACTTTTCTTTAAAGAAGTCAAGATAATGTTGCAAATGGGGTTACTCCCTTCTAATGGGGCAAGCACAAATGGTATTATACCGTAGGATGCTGTGGTCTGCAAAATCATCGAAAGGAAAACTTGAGGGCTTATGGTTAAGCTGATCACATATTCCTGAAGAATTGAGTGAGAAACAAATTAGATGGCAAGCACTAATAATCATTAGATTTTTTGATAATGAATTAAAGGCTTATAGATTGTCGATCCAAGTAAAAGAAGAGCTGTAACAGCAGATATTACTTTTCGTTGATGAGGAACAATTTACGCTGGGTTCTTCACCAGTCAATACAAATGGCAGTTGTTGAGTGTAAATGAAAAGTCGAAACACCAAGTATTCTATCAAGAAAGGAATGACACTAATTGGTTCTCAATGTTGAATAAGATGAGAACATCTGGAAGATTGAGACATTATATCTTTACGTGTACAACACAACAAATGGTTCTCTAATAATATTCAGCAGTTCAAAGAACAACAAGGTTCTCAACCCTTCAATGTGAGCAAATCAACCAAAACGAAGAAATGATAAAAAGAAACAAGAAGAAAAGAGAACCAAGGCAAAGTGATTGCAAAGAGAAATAAGCAGATGTCGAGGCTGCAGGTCAAGACATGGCGTGCTGGGCAAAGACCCAAACCTAATGGCTGCAGATAAATATAATGGTGAAATTGAACGCATTTAGATGTGAAAGTCTAAAAGCTACACCAGGCAAATAGTTAATTCGCGTGAGAAAAACACATTGGCCTGGCAAGCAGATATTAGTGGCATCTTCAGAGGAATGATACATTTGATGTAGACCAGGAAAGAATACATTTTCAAAATAAAAAGACCTGATGGAAAGACCAGATAAGGTCAGACTTAGGTACAAAGGGTTTAAAGAAGAGGTGGTGATTATGAAAGAACGTTAAACACGAAAGTTAAGATAAAACAGGTTAAGGCCAATGGTAAACAGATCTAGGAATACCATGGAGGTGAAGGTTTTGGAATGCTAAATTGAGGAGGAGATTCTTAGAGACAACCCCAGGGATTTTAGCTAAAAATAAAGGCAGGAAACTAAAAGAGCTGTTATACTGAAAGCCCCGAGAACGGTGAACAATGGGCTCTTATTGGAAGAAAAACAGGCTTCATTAATTTTAAAATGATGGTAGCCAAGTGCTATCATAATATAAGCGAATGGTATAATTGCATCATATTACCCATGATAATATGATACGTAAAGGGTACAGGGTTTTGAAAATCGAAAGCATCTTAAAAGCGAAAGATTTACATGACGGTGATACAAAAAGTTCTCTGGAATTGAAGTGGTAGGGATAGAGTAAGACCTCGACTCTTACCAAAAGAGGAGTCGTGATTAGCGAATGCTAAAAAAATAAAATGTAGGCTACAACTCAAGCAAAAACCCTCAGCATTTAGGGTTAAAGATTTCGTATTGCTTTCCGGAGCTGAGAAGCAGGAAGAAATGAAAATGACGCCTTATAGATCATTTCGGTGGATTTCTTCTTCAGGTAGCAACCCGCATTAAACCCGATATACGTACATTGTTAACGGCTGCTGTATAACTCGATCCAGATGGGGAAAATTAAAATCACGCCAGACCCGCAAAGAAAGAGAGGAGTTCTAAAACACTAAAGGTACAATACTGAATGATGGTACAGACACCCGTTCTAAAAAACTGGAACTGGTGGTCTGCCAGATGTCAATTTAGGAGGGGATCAGAAAGTCGGCATTAATCAAGCTATTTCAGCATTCTTTGGGAGAAGTTATTTCCATATTCTTGCATCAAGTCCAAAGGTGAGGGCCTAATATGACCGATACTGGATGGAGAGAAGTTAGTTGATATGAACTGGGCTTGAACAAACTGCTACCGAAATGCAAAATCGTGGATAGCAAATAAGCCGCGAGGCACGTCAAAGCGACCCCAGTTCTACATGGGAAGGTCAAAACACATTGAATTAGAATTGCATTTTATCCGAGGCTGGTTGGGAAAGGATTGATTAAAAATGATATACATAAACACTTCGGTTTAGTTAGTCAGATATCTTGACTAAAGTCTTACGGAAAGAAGGTTTACATAATTGAAGAAGTTGATCTGATTACCCGGTTATAACATGGAATGAAGGAAAATGTTGAAATTGTCATGTTATAACTTTTGGGGTTTCGGGTTGAGATTGAATTCAACTGCATGAACATATGGAATCACGGAGGTAAAAAATGATGCGTGATAATTTGGCTAAGCCTTTATCCGATATATGTTATATCAAACCTAATTTACATGGTTATAGTTAATGGATAATTTATCCATGGTTCTACCATACATTTGGAATGCTCCAAGAATACATACGCATTGAACAATTTAAATAGAAGAGGAGGCGTCGTAGGGATGTTGGACTGAAAGTTAAGGAGGGAAATAATTCTTGGATGTCGGTTTGGCATGGCAGTAGGATCGACCCTAGATAAAAACTTGTATTCAAGGGCATTCAGTGCAAGACAAGAGAGCCATCCATATATTTAGGAGACAAGGATTGGAAATCCAGAGCATTTGAAGTTTAATGTTATGAAGATTCCAAGGTCTATAACTATTGATTTGAAATACTGCTGCCAATACCTTCATAGTTTGCAATATTACTTATTAAAAAACAAAGGCTTATATTAGGTTTTAATAAAGACTTGGGAATTCGTTAAGTTCAAGTTCTATTGTGCTTGTAATGGCAAATAACAATGTAGGAGTATTTTTGAAAGAACAACTATGGTGAAAAAAAAAAAAAAACATCTTTTGCTTCTAAAGAGACTAATGGCATAAATAGTTGGGCTTTATAAGAAGCTCATTAATTGCAAGAATCTTTTTCTAACACTAATTTAAACTAAATTATTTTTTTATAACAAATAAAAGTCATAATATTTTCAAACCTCTAACCTGTATAAGTGTGTAGTAAAAGTAATTGCAATATTTGTGAAGATAACGCAGAGGAAAAACAAAACCGGGGAGTATGGAATCGAAAGCGGCAAGAATGTAAACAAGTGCAATACAAAATGCATATGCCTATATTATAAGCGGGAAGAAGGAACTCCTTTAGAAGCTTGGAGGACATTGCTAAAAGCACCCTAAAAGCATGCACCAACTAGTACAATCAATTTTGAGAAACAAATTAGGAGTATGGTTCATCGAGAAGATAAGAAATGTAAACAAAGTGCAGAATAAAACAGATCAAGTAAGCTTGCTCGTGATTTTGGTAAATTATCGCATGAAGGGATGCTTTTGTAGAGGCTCTGAGACATTATGCTAGAGCACCTCTTAAAGCATGCAAATAACTACAATTTGTTTTGAGCTTAAGAATGTTTCACGAAGAAAATAGCATTCTCCTTGCAGAGACGCGAAATGTATGCTAGTGTGAAATTCCTTTCTGCACGTTAAAAATAATGTACGCGAGATAGCCGTGAATGTAAGTGGGAGATTTAACGGACATGGACGCAAAATTGAGTCATAGGAAGAGGTGCAACATTCACCATGCCACAAAGTTTTTGCGCAAACATTCAAGCAAAGAAAGGCCAGCGTGGTGTCATTTTCATGGCAAGAATTTCGTACACAGTTCGTAATATGTAATGAATATGCTTTTCCTTTTGTGCCTTTTTATAATATATTATTTGATTAAAACCCATGCCCGGCTGGTTTCTGAGAGAAAACTTTAGCGTAATAAACATGTCGGTGGAACCAGACAATGGGATATTATAATACATTTTCATTCTCGAATATGGGCTCCGTGATGAAATAGACAAAAGCTTCCAGTTAGCTTTTCGGTCCATCCTCGCCAGAATTAATGGCTGAGGTACGCAATACTTTGCAAGCTACCCACAATGAAAAATACAGGAATATCCGCAATATATCATCCGGACCCCAAAAAATTCTACAAATTGTCAGATTATGTACCCATCAGAGCCATTGCCGGACAAAAAACCCCGCCTTCGGGTTTTCGAGGAAACTTTGTAGTGATGTTTTCTCCCCCGGCAAGGGGCTTGCATCAATAAATGCAAGGGTCAAGAAAAAAAAAAAAGTCTCTACAAAGAAAACCCACTAAGCTTGAAGAAGATGGAGTCATGATCCCACCGTATGTACATCAACAAACTAGAACAATTGACAAAGATAAGAAACAACAACCTCAAAAGCCGAGGGGTTGGTCACGATGCCACTGAAAAAGAACCTCAAAAAGCCAAACAAAACAACATTTTAGAATTATATGCTACATTAAGCGGGAGGTGGGTGGGAGCTTCGGCGGAACTGGCTGGAAGCGAGGGAGGAAAACGCCAACGAGAAGTCGATGAAAACCGCAAGAAATAGTGATCCCCAACAGTCCGTAATCCCGTAAAATGCATGCATGCATTCATGCTGCAAAGATGCATGCTCGCCATTCGAGAATAATCGATCCGATGGTTCGATCGATATACCTTAATGTAATGTTTGAGACATAGCCGCTGCGGTATGATATCCTAGAGAGGTTAAGATCCCAAGATCCTCTACTACATCGCCAAGTAAGGTCCATCAACACAGAGTTGTCGGGATTAGCCATGATCAACTTCTGCATAGCATGTTCGATGTGGATGAATGTCGACAATTCTTGAAGGTAGGGTATCTGGGTCTCAATGCTTCAAGTAGTACACATAGCTCATGTCCTAGTCACCTCACGAGCCAATCCTGCCGCCTCATTTCAAGAATGGAGCTCTTCTCTAATCATCTTGGTTCTTCTGAGTTGCCCTGAAGAATTGACATATGAAGCTCAAATCGATACATTTCTAAGCAATTTTGAGACCAGCTCTTTGAACTAATCTCAACCCGATAGGCTCAGTATCCATGCACAAAGTTCCCCATTTATCCAGTGTACCATCTTTTCTTCATCTTTCTTCATTGCAAAATCATCTTTTTTTCATTTATTGAATTAAATCTTAGTTTTGAAATTGATTCCTCTTTATATGTCATAAAATTGCAAGCAACCAACCCCCAATTGATTCTATCTTATTCTAGATCTAGATGCAACTCGAATGGAACAATACTAGCAATTTACTCCCCAAAACTATTCGAGATCACGTGACAAGCTCTAACAGCATGTACAAAGCTAATCTTTGGATTATGGCATATGGGTCTCAGAATTAAGCATTACAACCCACAAATCTGACCATGACACCATATGTTCTAATTAAATAGTTTCAAATGAAAAGTCTAATATTGAGAATTTCTTCTAATCTATGGATCCCTCAAAATTGCATATTCTTAATGACTTTTGAAAACCACACTACACCTAAATATAAGCACACGCTTACTAGGTTTAAGTGTATGTGATCTTAAATTCAACTCTCAGATACAAGTATAATATTTCATACCATCAGAATTATCCCCTTTGGCTAATAAACAATCTAGGCCGTCGGGTCGAGTATCAATGTCATGGAAACACCACAAATTTTAAGAGCAATTTTCTCAAGGTTCATCACTTGGAAAATATCTCTTCTAATCGATGTGGTACAACTCCCTAATAAAGAAATTTAGAGTCCAAGATATCCTACTGAATACTGTGATTATCAATTTCACCGAGTGCATAGGAGGATGAAATCTCGACCGAAAGTTTCATTAGGTGTATAGCTCCAATGGCAAAGACATGAAATAATCGGAATGTAAATGAAAAGCCGGAGGGAGCTCGAAGCCAATGCAACATTGCCGGGATTCACCTTGATCCGCTAAAAACCAAGGCACCAACGCCGCTTTGCCAGCAGAGAGGTCCCATGCAAGAACCGGACAAGGTCACCTCAAATTACGAATGTAGGAAGCTTTGACAATGTAAATTGGGTAACATTTAGAGTTCTTGTATTCCAGAGACGGTGCTGAAAATCTACTTGAAAGGAGTTTCTAAGCCGCCACTCAAATATTGGAATCACAAATTCATCTCAGGGCGCAAGTGATCCCGGACAATGGAAGCATATAATCGAAATATTAGGTGGTTAAAATCAGTATTAGGAAATAGCGGTGCGACTACATTCTCTGGTATGTTTAAATTAGCATTACTACTTAGATTTAGCTGGGGATAAGCTGATTTGTGGTCAACACTATATTAGACCGTAGCCCTTTCGTATGTGTACTGTGCTCTGATTCCCAAATTTGGAGCCTCATTTCTTACGATTTTCCATATGCCATAATTCCATTTCATTAATTGAGAAAATAGTTTCAATTTTGAGAATTTAGTTTTAACACCTCGATGGTTTCAGCATCTAATATTTCACCTACTTGTTAACAAGAAACATGAGGCACCGGTTCTATCATGGGGCCTGATAGAGGCATAAAATCATTTCACGCCATTTTATCATTTTGTCCTAAGGTATCGAGGTAGGACCATGAGCCATCAGGATCATGCAAAAATGGGTCAAATTTTGTAAATAGTGGATTAACATTATTAAATATTTCAATTCCCAAATTTTACTGGATGAAAAATGGATAAAAATCAGCCAATAACCATCCAATCTTGATCCGTTAATTAGAGGCTCCTTATTATTTTAATTTTAGATAAATGAAGATTTCATGTGGTCATACCATGACCAATTTTTTATCCATTTTTTTTCCATAAACTTATGTAATAACAACCCTTATAGAAAATTAGAACATCATAAACTAAAACATGCAAAAGCCCCGGAACATGAACCAAACCTTGATATCCACAACCAGAACATGTAAGTAGCTGGAACATACACCTTCACGATCGATCAAAAACTTGTATATATATATTATATTGCCATCACTGGTACATGTCAACACCCAGCGACATGTACACATGGCAACCATATAGGGTTTAGAGTATAATCAATGGAACCATTAACATGTCCTATTAATAGAGATTACACGGACCAATTCGGAGCTTGCGAGCTTTGTGGAGCTTGCTTTTCCAAGCAGATCACCAAGACTTCGACTATCGAGCCATCCCGATAGCATGGACGCCATTCGAGGACTTGGAGCAAGCCAAGAATCTGGTATGTGGTTGATGACCAGTGTACCTTCACACATCCTTTGTCAGTAGGGAGAAATAAAAGAGGTACAAATGCATCTTCTTTTTTATGTTCTTTTTGCATCTTTCAAACCGTCTGAGAATAGAAGAATATCTTATTAACAGCGGCTTCAATTTTATCAAAAAGGAAGGTCGAGATGAGCTGGAGTTTTAAAACTGTCCAAAATTTATTTGTGTGTGATATACTAAAGAGAAATTGGCAGTCCAATCCAATACAATTGTACATAATCTGTTGGATTTTAGTAGTTGCAGGTGTGGAATACTTCGGTTAATTGCATTTCTCATTCTTGTCTTCTGACCGAACCAAGGCATTGAATTGGCTGCTTTTTGCAAAAACAACAATGAGGACATATAATGGGAGGTGATGTGGAATGTCAAAGGAGGAATGAATCTCAATGAATATCTAGCATTCTAGCGGGGGCTTTTTGTGATTTTTGTACGGCTTTTTGGCATGGTTTTCATATGATTTCATGCATGCGTATTGCCACGAGGCATACTAATCGGTACATCTAGAGTGCACCAAGTTTTTGCATGCAATTTGTGCAATTTTTGTTTCATCCTCCTCAATGGTTAAGATCGGAGGGCTTACAAAGAAAACCATCTTTTAATTCAAAAAGATCCAAGGGCTTATAATGAAAGCCCTTTTCTCATGAAAAAACAAAACTTGAACCATTTCTAGGATTTCGAAAAGGCTCGGTCAAGGGTGGAGTTCTTCCCAAGGCAAGGGCGGTCAAGGCCGGGAATGTTTGGTGTTACGCTACCCACTATCCATGATTGTAGTTGGTTCATAAAAAGCGGCTACCCACTATCCACCATTGTAGAAAATCCTGAAAGCGAGATGAATGAGAAGCAAGTCTAAGTCGGGCGGTTTGTTGGTTTCATGCGAGTCCCATTCTAGAATTGCTGTCTTGCTATATAGAATGTCAAATTCCGATGTTGAAGCATCTAATGGGGACATTGGTGGAGAGGATGCTGTGGAAAATTATGGGTATAGTGAAGATGATGGTGCCGAGGGTATGCCAAATGAATGTGGTTTCAGTGGGCAAGATTCTAGACGGCAGATGTCTCTTCATGCCAGCATGGCAAGGCGGAAAGTACGATCGAACTATATGAATTTGGATGAAGCACAAGTTATGGAGTATGGAAGTGTTGGACAAGTAGATAACGAATATCTGGAGGAAGCAGGAGACAGTCAGTGGGATAGGGGTGATGACAATAACTATGTATGACCCAACTGAAGAGGACAATTACCCAGAAAACAATGCTACAAATGAAGACCGAGACTACAAAGGTTCTGGAGATGAAAACTATGATGAAATTGATAATGATGAGAACATTCGGTTTGGAAGGGATTCTCATACAAAGCCCAACATATTTCGTGCAAAATTGGGGAAAAATGTATGGACAGGAAGGGTAAAAACCAATCTACGGACAGGTTAAAACCCATCAACCATATTATTCGGGATGAAGAAGAAGAAGATGAATTTGATTATGAAGAAGGACTTCCGTTTGTGATGTCTTTTTTTTTTTGAGGGAACGAAAATTTTTGTATTATATAGATAAAAAAGTACAATGTTTCATGCTCATAGAGAATTACTACAGGGGTAATCTCAACATCTTCATTCTCTATTTTGCAGAAACTTATTAGATGCTCTCAGGCAGATATACATAAAGTACATGAATTGCTCTGATAGCTGATATGCTTGACGTGCTCGGATTACTCTTCCCACCTGGTAACTAGTAGATGTATGACAATACAAAGGCAAACCATGCAGGCTCCTGAATGATGTAATCCTCTTAGAGGAAGCAGTTGAATACTCCAACATTTCTTAGGAGAGGAATAGGAATATCTAACCTTACTCAGTGCAAGGCATAGCTGTATATATGTATGACACAACAACTGACTAGAAAGAAGCTCAAGCATCAATACCTGGGCGAGCGCTTCCTCAAACATATATTTTAGCATAACCGGATAAAGCGTCGGTGCCAATGCAGTCATGAGGTTCTTGGCATAGCAATACCAAGAACCGAGGAGTGCTTAGAATAATCTTTCACTCAAACATATATTTGAGCCTACGACCCGGTGAAGCATCTTTCGGTCATGAGGTTCTTGGCATAGCAATACCAAGAACCGAGTGCTCAAAATAATCTTCTGAGCACAGCCCAAATTAGTCATAGAACCTGTTGTCTTTGCATTTCCAATTCAAATCTCGAAATTATGTGCTGATCAAAAGGGTTCCCCTATCAGAAAAACATCTTTTCGATCATCCAATTCATCTACAAGACATTTCGCTAGAAAGAAATGGTGGAAGAAAAAAGACCATGAATAGATTTTTTCCAAGAACTAGATTTTACTTTCTATATGATATAAATCAAATCCTTTTTCAAATCTTCTGACTTCTTTCCTTCTCAACCTTATAGCCCGACCTCCAACCGCTTTCGATGGATTTACCCTTTCGGCTTGTCTCTCCTCGAGGAATAGATATAATGCGTAAGCATCAAAGAAGAAAACCCGTTAGTGGATGGATACTACTACCAAGAATTGCCGCCGGAAAAAAGGAAGAAAATATATGCATACATTTGTTACGTCCCGGAAAAATCTGTCCATCGCCTAGCTAGCATCCGTAAGCACCGATTTTCTCGCATAGATCCATTTGTGATGGCGTCTTGGGGGCGGCATTTGCCCCTAGGCCAAGAACGGCCTTTAGGGCATAACGGCATAATTTTGTCCATTATAAATCAATGGGGTTCTCAAAGCTCATTTCATAATTTTATAGTTGGACGATCCGGGCGATTTCGGTTTCAACCCTTCGGAATGGAATTAAACTCCTATTTGTATATTTCTTGGCACTTACATACTTACATAAACAAAGCTAACGGCCCATAAAGTTTACCTATGTTTGCTTTAGTAGGGCCCGAAGGGCCCAACATTTGTTTTAATATAACAATCAACACACGGCTACCATTAACATTATTAACATAAACCATTGCATTTAACACATTTAAATTAAAATCCCCTTACACCCCCTTTGGTTTGGGTGCATATTCACATGGGGGCTACAAAGGGGCGAGAGCCTCAAAAATATATTTACAATACATGTACAAAATTAACACCATTAAGAACATTCTCTCAAACCTTATAGTATTTAAAACTAAACCTTAATATATAGTATACAAAAACTTGTACATGTATACCCCACAAAACGAATATCGCTATGTGCGGTCCGGATCTTGGAATAAAGGGCAAATATGCCCATCCGACAGCTCTCGTTGCCCGGAGTAACCCCCCCGTGTGAATATGCACCCAAACCAAATGGGGTTTAAGGGGGATTTTAATTTAAATGTGTTAAATGCAATGGTTTACGTTAATAATGTTAATGGTAGTTGTGTGTTGATTGTTGTACATCAGCAAGGGTCTTTTGTGTGCAGAAACAGACAGAAATCACATGCCAACCCTTGGAAAGCCTGCCAAGACAAGGATATTATTTAGATGAGCAAGCTGAGTTAATGTACAGTTGGCTCTTGCTTTCATAGGCTATGGCTTCGGCTAAGACATGGGGTATGGAACCTGCACAAATTTGGCTCTAAACCATGCATGCACTACTGCTTTAGGCAATGGTAGCTCCAACTTCATGGGAACTGCCATGTTGGGCTTTGATCAACAAGCTTCAAGGACATCATCAAGCAACCAGAGCTCTAAATTTCAAAAATGAGAAGGATTAAGAATTGTATGTGCATATGAAAAGATTGTAATTGCAAATAGATCCACATTATGAGAGCAGTCCATGAATTAGGCATTCCTTGTGTAGCAGTTTATTCAACGATAGATAGAAGGGCCTTGCATGTGCAGCTTGCAGATGATGTAGTCTGTATTGGAGAGGCTCCTAGCAATAAATCGTAAGCCTTCCTAGATCCTTGCACTTGCTAAATTAATGATGATCCTACTTGTGTTAAGCTTCATGCAAGTATCTTAATATTCCAAACATTATTTCAGCTGTAGTAACCAGGCGCTGCACCATGTTGCATCCCGGTTATAGCTTCCTTTCAGAAAACGCGACATTTGTTGATATCTGTAACGACCATAAGTTGAAGTTTATAGGCCCAAATGTGAGTTACCCCAAAACTTATACTAATTTGTCGCAATCGTTGTATGGTAACTAAACATTGCATTGGTGATCTGATGCTACTAAATAAGATGTAGCTATCCTTGATTATTCTCACCGCTAAGAATATTTCTTTTGTTTTTACAGCCAAAAAGGTATTTAGCATTATGGGGGACAAGGCTTGTTCTTCCTGTTGCAGTTTCAAGGCCAAACGATTTACTACCTATGTTAAGTTCTTGTTGAAAATGGCCTCTTCTCCAACTCCGGCAGAAGTTAGTGTAAATGAATTGAGACTGTGATAGGCTACAAAAATTAAGCAAGAGTCATTCTTTCACATTCTAATGTATTGTATTTAACTGGCACATTAATGATCTCATGAAACTTTTCAAAAGATGTCATAGCGTTTTGCTAATGTAAACTACATTAGCATCATATACAATTGGCAGCAGGGTTATTTTGACAACAAACTTATATAGTAGAATTTGATCATTTCTTCTGGATTAATATGAGAAACCATTTTATGTTATGCTTGCAATAGAGAAGGATATCTTCTATTTTTCAAACATTTGTTCTACCTCCCTTTTCTTTTTGCTTTTACTTTGTTGTAATGATTTTTGGGCACTTTCATTGCTAACAGCTTGGCCACTGCACCTAGTTATCTTATGGCTCCGTAAAGTTTGGGTTTGCCGTCTAGGCTTCTTCCTGTAATTAGATTACATGCACAAGTGTTTCTAATATTATTACCTGCGTAAGTGTTTGTAAAATTGGTACGTAAAGTTATACCATCCTTAGTGCCAGAAGGCCTTTATTAGGACCCTTCGGGCCCAATTTTTTTTTATTAATATAAATATATAGCATAACAACAACCAACACATCACTACAATCAACATTAATTAACATTGCATCCAACACATTTAAATTAACATCCCCCTAAAACCCCCTTTGGTTTGGGTGCATATTCACATGGGGGGGGGGTTACGTAGGGCATCGAGAGCCCCCAAAAACTTAGAATACATGTATAAAATTAACACCATTAAGTATATTCTCTCAAACCTTATAGTATTTTGCAAACCTCAATATACAGTATACAAAAACTTGTACAGGCATACCCCACAAACGAGGATCGTTATGTACAGTCCAGATCGAGGAATAAAGGGCAAATATGCCTATCCGATAGTTCTCGATGCCCGGAGTAACCCCCCCTGTTAATATGCACCCAAACCAAAGGGGGTTTTAGGAAGATGTTAATTTAACACTAGAGTTGTCCCCGGGACCATTTCTGGTCCATACCCTCTGCCACTTAAACCCATATATCTCACAAGAGAAATTTTAATTTTAAACTATACCACCACTATTTGAGTCTTCACTTGATTCTTAACGATCTATGAGAATTTCATGACCACTGGATTCACCTTTATATTGGTATGATTTTTCAAACTTTGGAGAATTTGGCAATTTTTTTTTTTTTGGAGAAAAGGAAGATTTATATTACTCATGAAAGAGTTACATCAGATTTTCAGGAACCATGAGGGTTCACAAAAAGGTGCCTTTAGCACACAAAACATTACAGACAAAATTGGGACCAAAGTCCTCTGTACAAACAAACTGTATCAGGCGAAACCCAACCAATATCAGTGTGGAAGATCTTGAACCAGAAAATCTAAGTCTGAGTCGGACTCCTCCTCGTCAATGATCACCAAATCCGAGGCCACTGGATCCAACTGCCATCCAATGTCGTTCCATTCGGGTGGGAAGGCAAAGAACCAGAGAGGGGCTGTTTCAGAGAAAAGGATAATGGCCTCTCCATGAGCATCCTGCAGGGCTTTGTGATGGTAAAACATATCTCTAAAATGAGAGAACTGGTCATCAGTTAGCAGTCTCTCATAACAAAACAAGAATCTGTCAAGAATATGAGCCTGATAACCGTTTAGCATGAAGGATTTAAGCTTTTTCTAGATCTTGGTCAATTGTGGGGAAAGAGACCGAGTTTGTTGGTTATTAAAATTTACGTGGGCTGCTGCAAAATTTGACAGACGGGAGGTTTGGCTTACAGTTCATCCCTCGTTGCAAGGGCAATCAGCGGCTACGAAAATCATAAAATGATCATTAGAGATAATCATGTCAGTACAAACAAAAATATTGTGCAACCCAACAAAATTCCCTTTTGACAGCCAAGCAGTATCATATTTATCCTGTTTGCAGTTTTTGTGTGCCATGGCAATCTTGGATATCTCAATTTGAAAGGCTACTTTCATCCAGGGCACATCCACCCTTTGATTTGAGAAATTAACCCTATTCTTGTGTTTCCATATGATCCATAGGGCAGTTTGTCTGATAGTATTTAGGAATCTGTTTGACCCCTTAAGGAGGTCCATGATGTTGGCCCAATTGCCTAAATTGTGACCTTTTGACCTTAGGTATGCAGAACTCCCTGATCTTAGGGCAATCGAACATATGCCTTATTGTTTCAGAATTGTCCCCACAAAGTTTACACTTGGGGTTGTCTTGAAGCTCCTTACATCTTTTAAACATATTACTGTTGGAGGGAAGGGCATTATGGATGCATCTCCAAATGAACACCTGCATTTTAGGCTGAGCATAAGATTTCCAATTATTCCTCAATATTCTCAAGAGGTGTTTGTTGGGAACTTGCCATTTTGCAGCTTGAGTGGAGGATTTGGTTGGGGCTAAAACCTTGTAACCAAGAGCTACCTTGTACTGATCAGAGTTCATAATGTGCCAGTCTGGGTTTTTAGAACTTTGGCATTCATTTTGAGTGCTGGCCACACTCATAATGCTGTCAAAGATCACTTTATCTATTTTCTTGCCATTAACCATCTGCTTTACATGCTCCCAACTACACCATTTGTCCCCTGCCCATAAATGTTGTAGCTTTGAGTTATCCGACTCCCTTCCACTTCTTCCATATCGAGGATGTTTGAGGGGCCAATGAGACATCATTCTCTTTAGCAAAGATAGGTGACCAAAAAGGGAGAAATTGGCACTATCAAAACCAATCTCTTTATGATCAAATCCTTCTGCCACTAGGTTCCAGGCCTCAAAAATTTTCCTCATCAGAGGGGATGTGTTGGGGGCACACTTAAACTGGTAATAGATAGAGTCAGGGAGATGGTGAGCATATTTCTTCATCCCTAAAGGCCTACTAATCTGCAGCCAATATCTAATGAATTCCATGGCTGGGGAGTTCCATCCATTTATTGCCTTCCAGACATATTTAGCTCCCAAGGCTTGACTGTGCTTTTGTAAGATTTTCAGGCCCAGCCCTCCCTCCTTTTTGCTATGAGTAATTTCCTCCCACCTAATAAAGTGCATGCCTTTCCAAATGTAATCTCTTAGACATCTTTCAATGTCATTGTATGTTTCCTTGTTAGCAATGAGAGCAGAGGAAAAATAAACATGAGTGCTTGCCAACACAACATTAGCTATAAGGACTCTCCCAGCAAAGGAAAGATTGGGAGAGAGAGACAGAAGTTTCTTCCTGATTCTGCTGACAATAGGTCTCCATACTTCCTTATTAGGAAGATTGATGGCTAATGGGAGGCTAAGGAGGGTGATAGCTTGATTGGCAGGATTGATTTTGATCCCCCTGGTATCTATAGTGTCTGTGGGGTTTTCCCATAAGATACTACATTTGTTAAGGTTAAGGTGAACACCCGAAACAGAGGCAAAATTCTGTATGCTATCCAGCAGAGTATTGAAGCTATTTTGATTGGCTTTCAAGAGAATGAAGGTATCATCAGCATACTGCATGATAGTGAGCTGTTTATCAGACCCTGGCATTTGAATTCCCTGAATCAAACCCTGCTGTTGTAGGCCTTGAACAACTCTTGTGAGCATTTCAGCTACACGGAGAAAAAGATATGGGGTTAAGGGACATCCTTGTCTGACCCCTCTTCTTATAGGGAAGAATTTGCTAGGGGAACCATTTAAAATCAGGCTGGAAGAGGCAAGGTTATTAAGAGCCATGATTTTGTCTATTAAAGACTGGTGGATCCCTATATGTACCATGGCTTTCTTTAAGAAGGGCCATGTTATTGAGTCATAGGCTCTTCTAAAGTCTAATTTGAGCAGCATACAATTTTGTTTGGAAAGCCTGTTCCAATGGATTGCTTCTTTGGCAAAGCAATGTAGTTGTCAAGAATGAATGCCGGATAGGAAAACGATTGATGACTCACGATAGAATTGTGAAGGTGCATGAGAACACGGATGGCGGGATCTTTGCTAGGATTTTGTAGGTAGTGTTGGTCAGAGATATAGGCCTCCAATCATTTATTCCGCTGGGATTTTTAGTTTTGGGGATTAGAGTGATAAGGCTAGAGTTGAAAGCAGGGTAGAGAGAGGCAGCATCCCAAGCACCTTTGATGAACTCCATGAAGTCTTCTTTCATAACCACCCAAAAGGTCAAAAAGAATTCAGGGGGAAAGCCATCAGGCCCTGGACTCTTCCCTTTCTCCATGTTTTTCAAAACCTGCAGCACCTCCTTTTCATCTGGATACCCATCCAGGTCCTCCTCCATAGGAGTGGTAGCTGGGATTTTGCTGAAAAACTTGCTCATATTCTCCTCTTCTTGAACACTATAGTGAGTGTCAAACATATTGCTGTATTGCTCCAGAAATTCAGCCTTGATACTTTGCTCCTCCTCTAATTTCTCTCCATTTTCTTGTTCCAGCATTGTGATAGCATTATTAATTAGTCTATTTTTAGCAACTCTGAAAAAATACTTGGAGCTACCTTGATCCATTTTATTATACTGACATATTTTGGCCCTTAAGGCCATCCCCTTTGCCTCCTTCTCCTCTATGGCCTTTATGTTATTCTCCAGCAGCACTTCCTGCTTATGTAGGTTGGCACATAGAGGAGTGAGCTCCAATTTTTGCCTAATTTCTTTCATTTCCCTGAGGAGGTTATTCTTCTCTTCTATACATTTTCTCTGTCTAGCTTTTCCCCATTCCTTAATCCAGTTTTTGCAAGTTTTGAGCTTTTTGCTGAACTCCCTCATTGACTGATGACTCCCCACAGCTTGCTGGGTGAGGTAAAAACTCCTGAAATCCGAGACAAAGCTGGAATTCCCAAGAAGAAAGCAATTAAATTTGAAAGGGGAATTAATAGGCTTGGAGGTTCCCTGGAAATCTGGAGTCTCCAGGATTTGAGGGAAGTGATCTGAAAGAATGTTCCCCTCATCTCCTGTGACTATACAGTTATCAAGGCTGGGAATATTTGGATTGGTGACATAAAACCTATCTAGAGTGCAGTAAGTTCTTGCAGCACCTTCTCTTTTATTAGACCAGGTGTATTTTGCATTGGCCGAGGGGATATAAATCAGACACAGTATCACGCAACATGTTATCCCCTCCACTCTTTCACTCATGGAGATATTTATTTTATTTCCCAGCTTAAGGTCCCATTGGGGGGTGTTGTTTAGGTCACCACCAAGGATCCAGTCTTTAACAGTGTTCTGATCTGCAATCCAATTTTTAATTTCCTTCCATATAGGGGCTCTCTCATTGGGTTCGGTGGGGGCATAAACATTTATTATTCGATGGTAATTGCCCATTCATATCAATAGAAATGTTGTGCCATCCATCGTTTGAGGGGCTCTGATAGGTTGAAACAATATTAAGGGTGGTCCAAAACATAGCTAGTCCACCTTTGGTGCCATCAGCAACAGTGTAAGCTGATCCACCACCTTTGTGAATCCATCCCCCTAAGTTGGAAGCTTCAAAGTGAGGAAGGTGGTGTTCTTGAATCATGAGAAGGTGCGCTTTATAATTCTGGCCAAAGCAATAAATCTTCTCCTCTTTATGGGACCCATAATTCCCCGACATTCCAAGAGATGATCTTCATTTACGATGAAAAGGAAGGCGATAATAGAAGACTAATTAGCAAGACTTGGTCTTCCTTGTATTGGATCTGAGGTCCATTGAAGTTGGAATCCTTTTGATAGATTTTCCTCTGTTTCTTAGATTTCTTGTTGGGTGTCATACTTTGGCATAAATAATCACCAAGTTTGTCTAGATCCTTAGGAATGATGTCCAAGCCCTCATTTTCTGACATTCCTATTTCATCTTCCAAGGTTGCCCGAATTTGGATAGTATGGGGTAGTCTGGATCTCCCCAATGTCATTGGAAACACAGGATCGGGGTTTGAATTACTCAAATCATTAAAGGGTTGATTACTTACACGGAAGGAAGCATCTTTATCATCCATTGAGACTCCTTGAGTATGCCACGACCACGGTGCTGCAAGTATTCCTCCAAAGCCCTCTGCAACAAAAGCGTTCAACACAAGCGACATATCTACCATCATCTTTACATTGAATAAAAGCACGGAGAAAAGAAATGTTATCCTCGGCTTGCTCTTGACTATCTTTGTGGGGAAAGTGTTGGGCTATGGATCGGGGTGTTTGGAGAATTGGTCCGACATAGAAGCGGTAGATATGGTGGCTCTGAGACCAGAGATTCAATTTGGAAGAGTGTCCTAACCAGGGTGAGAGATCCTCTTTTCCAATCTTCCTTGGGTTTGCTTTCCTTCTTTGTGATTGTTGGGGAACTTGATCTCCCTATTTGAGGTGTTTACGTGTGTTGTTTTGTATCTCGGTGGGTGTTTACGTCTTTGTTTTGTATCTCGGTGTCCTCTTGATCTTCCGATTACATTGAGCACACTATAGGCTGTTTTTGTGTCATAGTCTTCCCAATTAACTTCTTCTCTCTGTTTGTGTTGTTTCAACCTCCTCCTCCTCATTTTTTTGTGGGGATCTCTTTCATGTAAGCTTATTTGGGTGCGAGCACCCATCGATTCAGCTCCTTGAAAGTCCCTTCTTGTGTGTCATCAGGGTGCAACCCTGTTTCCATCTTATCTAATTCTTGAATTTTCTGAATATAAATCACCTTGGGGCTGTCCTTGTTGAACTTATCATCTTTGTTCTTTTTACGCAAAGGACACTCCCTTGCCACTACGTTGGAGGTCCGTTGTGTTTGATTTTTTTCCCCTTTTTCTTATCCTCAAAAGCACAGTAAAATCCTCGTGATAGGTCCCAATTGGCTTGTGCGATTCGTTCTCTATCTTGTCTTTTCCTCTGTAATTTTTATAATTTTTCACATTGCTCCGTGTGTTTCCACTGATGCACGTGAGTCAAAGGCCTTTTGTCATTTTGAAACCATAGTTATCCCGAACTCGTATGTGGATATGCGCAATCTTACATCAATTTGATCTTTGTTCACCCTTATCTGCGGTTTGCGAGATCTCGAAATAGCTCCTTGGTGTGCACCTTCCCCTCCATGAAACTTTTTACCCACAGATTCCCCGGTGCGGTGGGAGGCGCTCAATTCATTTGCATCACCGCGGTTAGTTCCAAGCGGATCAACATAAGTCACTTCTCGGGGGATGGGCTTGAGCAGTCGAGTTGGACATAGACAATTGGAGGTGCATGCGGGCCGGGCTGTCTGAGGGAGACAAATTGGCCAATGGAGTTGAAGATTGCCTTAAAGCAGTCCTCACTCCAATAGAATGGGTTGAGACCGTGGGGTTGCATGAAGACCGTGACCGGGACGGATTTTGGGGAGGTGGGATCGAAGTGATAGTCCCATTTCTGGAACTTAATTTGAAAGCTCTTGTGTATGATTCGGCTTTTCCTCAGTAAATCAAGAGCAGCTTCCTGGGATGTTAGCTCAACCATGAAAAAAGGAAAATGCAGCCAATGCATAGAAGCAATCTGAACATTCTTGTTTAACAAATATATTTGTTTGGCTATTTCATTGAGATTGAATCCTTCCTTTTCTACCCATCCGATAATTGCATTTTTTTGGAGAGTAAGAAGTCTGTTTCGGGCAGACTGAAAGTCCAGTTTAATACCTTTGGTGAAATCTTCATCAGGAGCATGAAGATACTTCTGCTGTCGGAGGATATTCATCCATTCAGGGTTTGAGAAGATAGGAGCTGCAGGTCTCGGTAATTCTGGTTCCTCTTCTCGTGTGATGTTATCCCATTCCGAAATCCCTTGGTTCTATAGCATCCAAGCAGTGAATGCCGCCATATCCAAGCTTCCAAATTGTATGAATTCCTTTGAGGATGGATCAGGGATGAGCGCTCTTGGAGCAGTCGGAAAAACCTTTGGAGTGAAAGGTGCCTCGGGTACGGCCATGATTCGATTTAATGGGGGACTGCGAGGGAGACAGAAGGAAATTTTGGGAAAAGAGACAAGCGAATGAGGGATGTGACTTTTGAGAGGATCGAGGTTGGATTATGGGGATGATCAAAAGCTGGGGTGGAAGATGGAATAGAAGTGGCCCGGCGGTTGATCTGCGAGAACCTTACACAGGGTTCAAGAAACCCTAGCTAGCGCCTTGATCGGCGCCTCCGCCTCGAAATTTGGCAATTTTACTGACACTCTAGAAGCTGTATTGTTCAATTTTCTAGCATAAAAGTGTCTAAACCTTGCTAAATATGAAATTAATTGATATATTATGATAAAACATATCGATTTGCATGTTCCCATGTTTGGCGCTACCATTTGATATCAATTTAAGTCATCAAACCCTATTTTTCTTAAAAATCTTTGCATGAGGTTCAAGAATTATTTCTCTCTTATTATTACAAGTTTTGACTTAATTTTTGTGACAATGAGTCCTTAACTAGACAAACTATAGTCAAGGAATTTTTTTTAGATGTTTATATATTATATTAGTATCGTTATTAACTAAAGAAATTGTTGTACAAAATTCAAAATAAAAATATAGGTTAAAGTGCTCTAATAAACCCCATCTATAAGTCTCATAAGGATAGTAAATGATGCATTCTAATTAACTCTATTTAGGAATTTACTTTATCAACATAAATATAGTATAATTAGGGTATAACCATGCATTATCTAGATCTAAACAAGATCTAATATAACAGGATGAACACAAAGAAAGGTTCCAAAGTGTGTTGATTATACCCTTATAGGTCTAAAACTTAACAACGATGTAGGTAGTGATGGTTATTGATGAATGGAGGACAATATTACGAAGTTTAGCCATGACTATAAATAAATAGATCAAAAGACTTTCTGTACCTTTTTTTTCTAGTTTAGCTAAAATATTAACTTATTGCACTATATTTCTCCCATAAGCGTTTTAAATGACACAATATATGATAAAAATGGATATTGAGGTCCTTGGTATGGTCTTATTAGAAAAAAAAAATGAAGAAACCTACTTACTTTCCACTATTATAAAGTTAGTCAATGTGTGGCTGCTCCAAAGTGTTGTAGTCTAAGTAGGACCATAGTATATGTAGATCGACTTTTATGATAGGCTATAACTTTTATAAATTTGAATCTTTGTTGGCAATATAAATCTCAAATTTCATGTTAGAATAATATATTATATACAAGATTTGAATATAAATAAGCATGAGCTATTTACAGGTCCAGAATTAAACCAACTGGATTGAGAAAATCTCTCTATTTCTTTGCGCTCGCTCTATTTATTTTGTCCCCTACAATGATATTATGATTTCTTATCGTCTATAAGATAATCTTTGAAAGGTGTAAGTAGACATTTTCATACATTCAAAGTAGCCCTTAACTACATAATTTTTGTGCTTCGATATTACCTTTTAGATAGACAATCCTTCCTAATCAACTAATGTTATCATATATAATGTGGTATAAACTATATTCTAAAGAATTGATTAAGATGATGATGTTCTTGACTTTTAAATGAGAGGTCATGTGGACCAATAATTGGCATCGGCATAACAGTCTATCTTGATCTTCTTTAGTCATACCTTTTCATATTTTTTCCTTGGTTCATCTTGCATTGTTTTCTTAACTTTGGGAAGCTTTGAAATATGGTGTTTGAAGTTCATTTTCAAGGTATAAATCTGGAGATCAAACATGGAAAATATTTTATGATAACTTGGAACTAATACTAAAAGTTTTAGCCCAAATCTAGCAATAGATACTTTTATTGATAGAGGAGCTCATGAAATACTGATATCCCAAAATTCAGCTTGAGATCGACTAAGGTAAATAAGTTATTGATTTAAAATAAACCTGTGGACCAGTAATGGTCTTAGGTACAGAAATCTTTATTGATTATCATGATCGTGCCTTTTGCTCTTTTTCATTACTTGTTTTTTCATTGGTTTCATGTCCATATAAGCATTCATATATGATTGTTTCAATGACATACAATTTCAATAAATTTCCTTCAAATATAACAAAATAAACATCAATTAAAGGTCACTTAAAATTGTTACTATATGTCAAAGCTGAACCTTCAAATTACAGGCCAACAAATATTTTTTATGCATGAAGCAATTAGTCAACTATTTATATACCAAATTTGAAGAAATCGCTTTCATGCAAAAGTTGTAGAATTTTAATTGAAACACCCTTTTGGGAACCATTATTGGTCCACAGAAAACAGAAAACTATTTTGACTCTGTCAGGTTTGACTGACTATATCTTCCTTTGTAGACTTCAGAATGGAACAAGGTTTTTTGTGTATTCATCCTTATCTCGTATAAAAAAAATACCATTATAATGAAAAAAATCAAAAAAATCCTTTCGTTGAGACAATTTTACATTATGTAAACATGAAGCAAACTGGACCTGACCCCCCTTGATTTACCTAAGCATAACTTTCAATGTTAGGGGTATATGCAATTTTAACTATTTTTCCTATGCAACGTGACTGCCATATATTAACATGTAGAAAGGGTTTAACTGAATTTTATGCCATTGATTTTATATGAATTTTAAAGTGAACTGTACAAATGAATCATTTATGGTCCATCACGGGACAACTCTAGTGTTAAATGTGTTGGATGCAATGTTAATTGATGTTGATTGTAGTGATGTGTTGGTTGTTATTATGCTATATATTTATATTAAACTGTGAAATGGAGTGTACAACACGAAATCTTGAATGATATCCAGTGCAGATACTATCTAATTCTGATCACGTCTTCCTGGCACTCTCTGCAAGGGTACAACAACTTCAAAGCTCGAGCTGCATCTTAGTTATAGCAGAAGATACAATAGATCAAATTCTGTCACATGGCAACAATAGAGTAGAATAGAATCAATTTTTTAACGTCCACTAAGATCAAGAGGCCATGGGACCCATACAATAGCCTAGTACAACCTTTACTACTAGGATTAAAAAACCCCTGCCTCAAAAGATTTTCAAGGGAAAAAGCTTTGCAGTAACGATGATACTAGACAAGCAAGAAGAAAATATAAATAGGCCATGATGACTACTGAGGGCTCAATAATTGAAAACGCTCATCTAGAACCTCAAGTATGTATAATGCCAATTTATGCACAAAGGGAGGAATATTACCTTCTATAAAAGAAAATATAACTCTCATGGCATGGATATCTACATAAATGGCAGCAATGCATTAGGGTTACATTCTAGGTAAAGAATGAAATTATATCTTCTAGACTTACTTATGGCTTATTCTTTATCGATGCTTGACTCTAAGCGACCACTCTCAATGCAAGAGAAGCTCGCTAGGTCTTTATGTGCCTTCACGCCTTTGCATAGTCGAGAAAACATTTATGGCTAAATGTTTTCTATTCAAGAAAAGAAGATGATCGAACAACATTTGCATTTAAAATTTTACGTCTTAATACTTTTAGTAGTTCTTACACGGCATACCACCAATCCAAAAAAATTGCCTAGATCATGTTACAAATTGTTCATGTATTCAAAATGATAAATAAGGTGTTCCAACATTAATTCTCATTTTATCCATCGCAAAATAAAAAAAACAACATTTTCCATTTTCATTTGCTTGTATTACACATTACATCAATGTCTTTAAAGTACCTCATGTATGTCCCTCACCTACGCACAATATTGCGTGCCCAATTTTATAAGAAACTATATCACCTCAAAAACTTCTTCCCATCTAATAATAAAATTGGATGTTCTTGTGGCGTGGCTACAACGTTATCTGTGATTTACTCCGAGCGAAATATTGGCTCCCGAAAGGGGGTTGGATCCCAAAAAACTGCGGTGAATCTGTGAGTCCATAATTGTTATAGTTTACAAAGAAATTTATCTCAAGGGACGCAAGGGCCCATTAAACATTCTCTTTTCCACCTCCTTGTTTACCCACACGGGGAAGCGCTCGCGACGTCACCCTACTTCATGACATACCGAATGTAAGATGAATGGAGGGACCCATAGATAGATAGATAGATAGATAGATAGATAGATAGATAGATAGATAGATAGATAGATAGATAGATAGATAGATAGATAGATAGATAGATAGATAGATAGATAGATAGATAGATAGATAGAGCGCTCCTAGTGTTTTATACATCTCCTATAAATCAATTAGTCCGTTCTGGATGTTAAAAATGCTCCTTCTCCTCAATTAGTCCGTTCTGGATGTTAAAAATGCTCCTTCTCCTCTTCTTTTTTTTCCATCAAGGTAAAGGGGTGTGAGTTCTTGAAAAATTTCAGATCATTTCTGATAAGAATGGCAAATGGCCAGCCCAAAACTTGTAGATTTTGCAACCCCTCCCCCTTCTCGTTCCACATCACATCATATTACAACAGAGTTTGCATCTAACCTATAAAAAGTACACTTTCAATATATTTGCCACAATCAAGGCACTATGCCTCTCTCACGGATGCCTATCACACTAATGAATTTGCATGTAATCTTACATCGAACTTCTTTTTGCTACTTCCAATTCGCATTACATTTGCATTACGCCTATTTACTTGCCCTAGAAATGTGGAATGATCTCAACAAAGTTCAATCTTCCTTCATTTTAAGGGTGCTTCTTTAAGATATGCAAAAGTTAGTATTACTTTTTACAACATACTCTACTCTTTATCAACAAATTTTCAGAATATCTTTTTACAATGGGAAGGAAAATTAAACCAACATAGAGATTAAACAAAAAAAAAAAATGCTTTGCCAATTTTTGAGGATGGACGAATTTGAAAGCTTTTGTTTCCACATGTACACATTGCAGAAGTCCTCACAATTCCAACTTAAAAAATCATGCTAAAAAATTTTGTATTGTATGCCAATCACTTCCACCTTTACTTGAGTTAAGGGAGGCTTGCACCACAAAAAACATACCAGCTTATTCTTTGGTGCATATGCAATCAATAGAATCGTGGCGGTGGGGGCCCACAAAAATTTCATCGACCAAACAAAATAGCCAAAAGCGATAATGAAGTAAGATCATAGTCTTTAAATCCACTTCAACATCACTCAAATCTCCTTTCTGGAAGCCGAGACTTTTCTGGAAACCCTCTTTTCTGTAACATCTAACTAAGTTCACATGCGAATTAACCATGTAGCTACAGTTATCGTTCTAGTAGACAGGATGAAAATGTTTTAATATGCATTATAATCATGTCGAAATATGCATTTGCTATCTAACAATCTAAAGGCGACATAAAAGCAAGCTATGGAAGCATGAACTCCGAAAAACATTGGAAGCATAAGCATGTTCAACCTTAGAAAGGTTCATGCGGCTCTGCGCAAAAGTATTTCACCACATTATATCAGTCCAGCATCATGCAGTCTTCTTATCGAACAGAAACATCAATGCTAGTGCGGCCACTACGACTTTGGATGCGATATGTGGCACAAGGCTTATTACCCTTGATGCATCTGTACAAAGCTAAAAGCTGCTTCAAATCTATTTTTTTTCCAAGCGAGAGATGTATCACGGTGGCTTTTTGCAAGTTAGAGATGTATCACGGTCACTCACGAGACATCACTCGCAAAATCAAACTCTGTATTGTTATTTATTTTACGTAAGGCATCACTATGCAAAATCAAAACTTTACAATCGAATTATGCACGCATAAAGCAACAGATTATGGCAAAGGGAATCGCATGTAAACCAAAGCAATAAACATTGAGTTCAAAAGTATATTTGCTTAACATTGAGTTCAAAAGTATATTTACTTATCAATCTGGCGACGAGTGCAATAAAAAGCTTCGATTTGCTACCAATTTGACCCTTGTCGGTTGCTCGAAGGCTTATTGAAAAATGTTCCATATCCTTTACACATATCGAGGCGGGAGAAGCGATGGTGAAGAAGCTGGGGCGGGGATATTTCGTTAAATGCAAAAATGTAATGCAAACCTCACGAATTAAGCCATTGTTGTAGCTGAATGTGAAGGAGCTATATGTCAGCGGCATCTTGGTAGGTGATGCACGAGTGCGAGGCAGTCAAAACCTAAAGTAGAATCTGCCAAAGGCAAGAAATTCCTTTCATTCGGGCCCCATGGCATAGAAATTAACAATAGAGACAATCTCACGGACATCTTTAACATGCAAAAAAGAGGCTTCTAATAGGATCCATGACCTTTCCTTCCCATGATTCACGGTTACCTTTGGACTGCTCCTTTTGCGGGTGATTAAGAAATGGTGGTCATTAATAAGCATGAGTGCCCTCACGAAAAAAATGCTGAGAAGAATTCTTTAAATTGATGTAATTGATTCTAAGCTCATAAAATATGAGTCTAATGATGAACATACATCAATCAAGCTGAATTTATTATAGATATAATCTTTGGTATACATGAAGCTGCATTGTAGGCTGCAAGGGCACATAACCTTCAGCGGCGGAGACTTCATGATGAAGCCATTTTCCATGTCTGATGCGTATTGCAAGCTCTTTGGGCGTGAAACATTACACTTGGTTTCAGTCCTTTAAATAATGCCCAAGATCCTTCCTATTTCACAATCTATTTGGACTATTTAGTTCATTGATGAAGTTCCAAACCTCTTGGCTCCACATACCCCGTGTGAATGCAATAAAAGAAAATTCAAAGCGGAAATAGTGCGGAGTTTTGGATAGACATTGTGTGCTTCGAGTTTTGGAGCATCATGTTTTATTCTTGGACATGATGCGCATCAGCTAGGTTTATTTTAGCAAAGTGTGCCCATTTTATATAACCAAGATCATTTAAAAAAATTCAATGAGATCCTAGATAAGACAATTTTAGGCTGCGTATCCTTGTGGCGGATTTGGAGCAAGAAAGCCCCTTTTAAGGCGACTTTTTTCCACAAGAGGGCAGTTCTATCCTAAAAATTCTATCTTGAAGCACAATGCAAGATTGCGCAGTGACATTGAAAATTCTGAATGCACAATTACAGCAACAATAAGCAGCCTAAATCATCTTCTATCCTCCTTGCAAAATACAAACAGAAGGACAAAAAGAAGTGTCTGAGAGCATCCAAGCGTACCTCTAAACCAAATGATGAATGCCAAAGCAAAAGCCACACCTCTTATTTATACTCACACATGCAAGTGGCTCGGATTCTAGCATCTGGGATCGTTCCACCTGTCAGACCCAATTAGATCCATATGGATGTCGCTTACAGCAACCACGCCAGAATCAGATGAGACTGAATCATATTCTCGGCCATCCACGAGTAGCTAGATTCTCTGCTGGATTTCTGGTTTCTGTATGCCATGGCGAAGGAGATCGCAATGTTTCCTTTCAATTCTATTTTCCTTGCTTTTTTTTTTTTCTATCCCTATTTTTTTCCTTAGAATACGTGTCGAATCTAGGAAGAGGCATCAGCCTTAGAATATGTCTAAAGAATCTTTCCCATAATAATTATACATGTATTGATTACAATATGAGAATCAATTATATTGTAGTAATGTTATGTAGCGTAGATGGTTAGTTCATTTGGTTTTCAACTTCCTTGTGCGAATTCGAGCCCATCTTGTAACATTTTTTTAACTTTGGGGGTATTCGACTTGTGGAATAAGTTTTAACTTTGGGGGTATTCGACTTGTGGAATAGGTGTGCATCTTAGAAACCACAAGTCTAATACCCCTATTCCTAAATACCCCCACGGAATCAAGTCCAAATGGGGAGCCAATAAATGCCTTAGGATTTACTCAACCCAAATTTTTTTTATATTTGCATTACCCACTTTCTCATAGTCTCTAATAATCAATACTTCTTGTTTTGCATGAATTTTATGACTGCACTACCCACCTTCTCATAGTCTCTAATAATCAATACTTCTTGTTTTGTTCTTTTATTTTTTCCCTTTCACTACCCTCCCTGCTTCTTCTCCAACACTAGTCTACTGCTAGTTTTCTAAATTTCCACGTTAGTAGAGTTTACTAGATGGTGATAATATAACCCCTAACCTCAGTGATGTGGTCTAGCCACGAGGGCTAGGGCTTTTGAATATGCATGAGCTGCTGCTCAGATATTTCAATTTGAAAAACTATTGCAAGCTATCCATAACCACGGCAACTTAGAGATCGGCTTGGAGCTTTAGTAAAAGCTGAAATTATCGTTTAGATGGGCTGGTTAATTGGTACGTATCCAGAAGGTGAAATTAAACAGACTTTACTAAATGCTATGTCCAGAGTAAGGGTTCTTGAGAATTTTCCTTTCCAATGCCATTTTAGCAACAAGTCGACTATGTGGTGAGCTCATCCAAAATAGGCAGGGACATTTCTGTCAATTTCATTTATGTATCATCCACTTCCTTTTCACTGCGTTCAATCACTTGAATTGTTGGGTATAAAAAGCTCATTTTAATGATAACTAAAGCTTGCCAGAAAGCGGCATTATTGGAATGTTGTTCCCGTTGCCTTGCCTTGCATTGCATTGCATTGCATTGCATTGCATAACTTATCATTGTGTGTACCATTGCTCATTGCTGGCTGAAACTTTTGGGACTAATATACCTGAAAGGTCTGTTAATTATACGACCAAAAGTATATCAGGATAGGTATTGCTTCATTTTGTATGCATACCACAACTTTGGGAGGCAAATCATGTATTTAGTCTGGTTCTCGTAAATAAGAAATATAGGTGCTCTTCTCAATGGATTGGATCTCTAGACAAGTTTACCATGCTTTATTGATTTGCCAGAAGCATCATCCTGCATATGGACTACTCACTACTGGGACATACATTTGTGCGTTGTATATTCATCAGAGCATGGCACATTACGTGGTACCAAATCTCTAACTTCTTTTGCCACACCAGATATTTTGTGTAAAGAAGTCTTTGGCGAACAATAAGGGTATGCCATTTGACTGTGGCGGTCATACTAGGAGCACAGGGAATATTCGTTTCATACTCTTTTGCTTCACTGACATGAATTGTTGGACCATGTTCTACAAAAGGACTGATGCTTATTTTTCTCTGATCCTATTAAAGCTTGCCCGCTGTACTGCAGATATGCTGTTCGTGTTTTTTCCTGGACCGCATTTAATTTTGCACGCTACAATAGATTGCATAAAAGTAAGTGCAACAACTATGAACATAGGGCATCATTTGAGAAAGAACAAATTGGCCTTAAGTTAGTTACTTGCTGGACTGCATGAAGGAGCAATCTTTAGTTGCAAATATTATTTGTGTCTTGCAAAAGTCCAGGAAAGAAAAGAATTTAGATTTTGCTAAACAGATCTATGCAAATATTTGCAATAATGGGTTGGAAACTCATGGAACAGTTGAAAACTATATTGTGCCAATGTTTGTGGAATGTAGGGGCATAATAGATGCTCACGAGGTGTTTATCAGATTGTTTCAGCGGAATGAGCATTCTTGGACTTCTCTCATATCAGGCTACCTTGAATGTGGGCAACCATGTCATGCCCTTCGCATCTATAAGAACCTGCAAGAGGATTACATACATCCTAGCCCTTACACATTCATTGCTTTATTACGAGCTTGTGTTAGGTTGAAAGACCTCAAAGGAGGTAGACAACTGCATTTAGATATCAAAAAACAGGGATTTGAAAGGGATCTTTTCCTCAGCAATAATTTGATCCATATGTATGCAAAATGTGGCACACTTGTAGAAGCGAAGGAAATCTTTGACGGGATGTCCATTCGAGATGCTACATCTTGGAATGCCCTAATGGCAGGATATGTAGAAAATGAACAGGGTCGGGAAGCCTTAGAATGTTTTGATGGAATGCAAAAGGCAGGCGTGTCTTCAACTAATGTCACATTCCTTTGTGGTATAAAAGCATGTAGTTCTATAGAAAATTTAGAGGCGGGTCGAGAAATACATGCGGATATCCTTAAATGGAAACTGGTACCAAACCCTTTCATTGGAAATGCGTTAATTGACATGTATGCTAAGTGTCATTCACTTCTTGAAGCATGTAAAGTCTTTGACCAGCTGCAGGTTCAGGATGTTGTAGCTTGGAATGCATTAATAGCAGGCTATGCTGCAAATGGGCTTGGATTGGAAGCACTAAAGTGTTTTAAATATATGCAACTCAAGGGAATTTCTGCAAATGCAGTCACATTTGCTTGTAGTTTGAAAGCATGTGAAAGTATTGGAGCCATAGACAAGGGCCGAGAAATCCACATCCATGCATTTGAGAAAGGCTATGAGAGAGATATTTTTGTCAGCAATACCTTAATTGATCTATATGTTAAAAATGGCTCTCTTGCAGAGGCACGAAATGTTTTTGACAAGATGCCAGTCCGAGATGTTGTTTCTTGGACATCACTAGTTTCAGGATATGCAGAAAATGGATTTGGAATGGAAGCATTGATTTGCTTCAATCAGATGGAACTAAACAGAGTATCTCCAAATGCTATCACTTTTGCTTGCTGCTTGAAAGCTTGTGGCAGTATGGGAGATTTAGACAGGGGCCGAGCAATGCATAAACAAGTGATTAATATGGGAATTGAAAGAGATCCTTTTGTTGGCAACACGCTGGTTGACATGTATGCCAAATGCGGTTCACTTGTAGAAGCAAAGGAGGTCTTTGACTCGCTGCCAAGCCGGGATGTTGTATCATGGAGTGCGATAATCTCAGGGTATACAGAAAATGGGCTTGCAGTAGAAGCCTTGGCATTCTTTGATCAAATGCAAGCTGAGGGCGTTCTCCCAAATATAGTCACTTTCGTTTGTGCTTTAAAAGCTTGTAGCAATATAAAAGCCATAGACAAGGGGAGAGAAATACACAGGATGGTAGCATGCAAGGACCTAGAAAGGGATATATTCATTGGAAGTACTTTAGTTGACATGTATGCCAGTTGTGGCTTACTTGCAGATGCACAAGAGGCATTTCACAAGATGCCAATTCGGGATGAGGTATCTTGGACTACAATGGTTGCAGCATATGCTGAAAGGGAACTTGCTGAAGAGGTTTTGAAATGTTATGAGCAAATGCGACTTGAAGGTGTGCCTCTAAATGCTCTTGTGTTAGTGTCCAGCTTGAAAGCTTGTGGCAGCATAGGAGCGATTGACAAGGGTCGAGAAATACACAGCATGGTTTCAGAAAATGGATTTGAGAAGGATCTTTTTATTGCAACCAGTGTGGTCGACATGTATGCAAAATGTGGGTCCCTTGCAGAGGCACAGGCAGTCTTTGATAAACTCACAATTAAGGATGTTGCCTTGTGGAATGCCATGATAAGAGGATATGGCATAAATCATGAGGTTGAAATGGCCATGCAATGTTTTGATGACATGCACATTTCTGATATTGAGCCAGATGCTGTTACATTCATTTGTATTCTAACTGCCTGTAGCCGTGCTGGTTTAGTAAGTAAAGGTCTGCAGTATATGAAGTTGATGAACATTTATTATGGGTATGCATCGACAATGGATCACTACAGTTGCATGGTAGATCTTCTGGCTAGATCAGGATACTTGCATGAAGCATGTCAATTGCTTGATAATGCACCATGTTCTCCATCAATAGAAGCATGGACAATTTTACTGAGTGCCTGCAAAACTTATGGAGAAACCAGCTTGGGACTTAGATGCTTCCAAAAGCTCATGGAGGTAAATCCAGAACATGCCGATTCTTATACGTTAATGTCAGACATCCTTTTGAGTTAAGCTGGATATTACAAGCAAATTTATAGTTGGCAACCACTTGGAGACCTTGGAAGTGCTGGAAAACTTTTAACTCTGCAACTCACGTTTCTCATAACTTGAACAAGGTAAGAACACAGATTCAGTGGAGATCCACAGCTCAAATTTGCTTTGTATAGTCTTTTAAGACCTCAGTTTGGGGGCATTTCAATAATTTCAGCAAAAAGTAGGGGTGTTTTGAAATTTCCCCTTATTTACAGATTAGCTTGACTATGATGTTTTGAATTTGAATAGTTTAATTCTATACTGCGCCACTAGCTCCCTGAAACGAGGAACACCACATTCTACAGAGCGTAATACCATTAAAAAAAGATTGAAACATGTCTTTACAAATAGCTAAGAGTCAGCAAACAGCCTTATCCTCTTATAATTTGAGAGTAGTGGTGAGAAGTGCAAAGGACATTTGATGTGTCATAAGCAAGCTCCAGAATAATGCAAGCACCTAAATGCTGGATTGTTGAAATTAGTTCATTGATCTTGATAACATTTTGATTGTATTCGCTCTTTGCCAACATATTCAGATGTGCACATATTGTTTTGCACACATTTTGGCTAGGACCATACAAAGTTGTTCGCAGTCAGCTCTGTCAATTCCAAAATATCAATCTTCATCTCTCCTGCACACTTTTGAACAACTCTTCGTTCCATCAGTACACAAAACTTGTTGTATATGCTACAAAAGGAGCAAAGGGTGAGGAGACGGTGCTCAGTAAATGCATTTCACAAGTTCCAAAAAGGCTTTAAGGTACAGAGAGTACGTCCATTCTTAGGCAACAATCTTAAAATCGAACTTTAGGGAAAGCATTTCTGTAACAAAATTTGGGCGAACTTGGATTGTGATTTAGAAACATAAAGACTTATAGAAAACTAGGCATGTAACGGCTTTACAGCAGTTGTATTCAGAAACCTAGGATTGTGATTTAGAAACATAAAGACTTATAGAAAACTAGGCATGTAACAGCTTTACAGCAGTTGTATTCAGAAACCTAGGTAATGTATGTTGCAGGAAGTCAATCATAGGAATTATCATGAGACTATCAAAGGAGTAAATTAGCACATGGGAATAATTAGTACCAATACACACGTTTCATCTGTATTATGTGCAAAAGATGGTAACCACCAGCACTTTAAAAGACTTCACTTACAAATAAATGAGAAACAGACTAAACATTCAAATTCTAGGATAATGCATATCAGAGCTTTGCACGTGATTTTGAAGAACGACCAGCAATATACCGCTGCATCTCCAAAAATGCCCCAGGTTGCATTCCAGCATAATATTTATGCGCTCTTTCCTATAAAATGATAAAAGTTAGTTCATTGTAAAAGGCATGACAATTTGTCTAAAAAATCAAATTCATAAGAATATTTTCACACAGAAATTAATTCATCTGTTAGTGAAGTCATTCGGTCAGTGCATTAGTCAAATGCTAACTGCTACCTCAAGCACTTTCTTTTGATAAAGGAATGAACAGCCAAAAGCTTCTTACTAAGGCAGCACCTGAGGTCATCAAGCATGCCCAAGAGTAACAAACTTGCAAGATGAACATAGGCTCTTGGAAGATGCTGAATGGACATGATCAAGGGACGCGTAAAATTAAATGTCGACATTTGCCATCTATATAACAATATTTAACAGATGATTACCTGCTGTACAAACATGTGCTGTTCCAGGAAACATGTGTTGATTTGAGGGATGAAGAAAATTAAGAAGTGATTAACTAGTTTGACATTATCGTAAAAACTTACTTTCTCAAGTTTAAGGGCATCCCCCAAGGGGAGTTTTATTCCATCATTGATGATTGCTTTGTAGTTCAAAACCATCTCTTCATGGTTCCTCACGATAGCTTTTGCTACATCACGTGCTGCTGTCATCAAATCACCTGGTGACACAACTTTATTAACAAGGCCCCATCTATCTGCAACTTCTGCTGTCAATGGAGATGCAGTAAGAGAGAGTTCACGAGCACGATTTACACCAATTAAACGAGCCAGCTTCTGAGATAAACCCCAAGAAGGAAAAATGCCAAATCTGCATTTACCAATATCATGACTTAGTAACTCAGATGGCCAGAAACATCTTACTAACAAACTGCAAATCAAACTATTTATATGATGGCCTCAAAAAATGAGTGGACGTCTCATGTTTATTAGGCCCATGCTTAAGAAATGTTTCACAACTGCTACATAACTTACTATATATTTAATAATAGCTCCAACATGTACATCAATGTTAAGACAATGAGCTCACTTGCAATGTGTGTCCACAAATTTTGCTTCCGTGCTTGCAATGAGAATATCACAAGCTAGTGAAATTTCAAAGCCCGCCGTAACAGCAAACCCATTTATGGCACCAATTATTGGTTTTCGGCATAATTCCATCTGAATGACAGGATCTGTTTCTTGGTCCTTCACATCACCTTTGAAAACGGTATCTGCTGCTGTCAAATCCTGGAAATTACACAGGCTTTTAACGAAACTTGCACCCTTAGCTAAACAGACAAAGGACATACAAGATCATAGATAAGTTGGTGTTTGTCTTCCATAGAGGCTAAGCCAAGAGCCTATAACGTCTTGATTGACATACCATCATCACTCAAAAAGTTTAAACTACAGTTCACCAAAGCTTGAGATCCAGAAGAATATTTGCTGCACGAGGTTGCTTTCTTGCTCGAGGTTGCTTTCTTTCCACAAATTTTATCTATTCCAATAAAGGATAGAATATGGAAAATACTTGGTTTAAGTCCAGATAACAATGGTTCATCCCATCCCCACTAAAACTTTTTGGGACTTCGTTTGCAAAAAAATGACCTGGCTCTGATAAACAGGTTCTTAGCTATGACTTTTTAAGTCTAATTTAACTGTTCCTCAGTGACTTGATCATGACTTGATTTAACTTCTGCTTGTTCACAGTTTGATTTGTTGCAGAGGAAACTAAACATGCATAAATGATAAAGAAAAAGAATTTTTTTAAATGGTACATCAAGTAACTAGAGCCATAAGTAGATATATTGGAAAGAGTGCATGAAGCTGAAAAGAAATGAGAAATTCAGAAACTTTGCAATTGCATTAAACATGTGAAAAGTGAAGAGAACGGACCACTCCAGAACAGAACGCTCTGCCTGATCCTGTTAGAATTATGACCTTAACATCCGCATCCCGGCTCATCTTCGTTATGATGTGCGCCAAATCTGTCATCATATTCTTAGTGAGAGCATTCAGTGCTTGAGGCCTATTCAGTGTGATTGTAGCTACGCCATCGCCATTTTGTTCGACCAAAATGAACCGCTCAGCTCCTTGTTCATTGTGTGCCATTATTCTAGATAGTGGCTAACAGCTGAAAATATGTAGCCTATACCGAATGAACATACAGAATCATACAGAATCAGTTTTTTCCGAATCAAAAGAGCGTCATTGATGGAAAAAAATTGGAGCAATACATAAAATTAACTTAAGATCAAAACGGAGAAGCCTACCTGGGAACTAATCTTTAAGAAGAATAGGCAGAATTGCGAAAAAATGAACCCGATCGTATGATCGCTTCGGTTCTATAGTTGGGGAACGTATATCATTGTCCCGCCGTTTTAGCAATTATTTACTTGGCGGATAAAGGGACCGCCATTTTCCTGGCATTTTTGTCTCTCAAAACTAGGGTGGTGTTGCCCGCCTCGCGGATGTTATGTGGAACGGGAAGGGGGAGGGCATTCTTGCCAGCCCGCTGACCTGCAGAATCCGGTCGCGCCTCCCCCTGACCTGCAGAATCCGGGAAATTTGTTGTTGGCGGACCCGGATTACTCGGGGAAACTGGCAAGAATGCTCGACCCCTTCTGCTCCCTACGTCAAGGTAAGCCCCAAACGATTCTCCGGTTTTACGCATGCCGGTTTTCATTACGGATAAGAATGATCAAAAACTTGAAGAAAGCGGAGACCCACTTACCTTGACGTACCATATCCTTGGTACCAAACTCCATTTTTTGTTGTCCCATTCCCCCTCCTAACGTGTGGCAAGTGTTGCTTGTTCGTCTAACTTGAAGCCAGGATGCTCGTAAGATCGACCTACCCATCACGCACCTGAGGACCCCCTACTGTGGTCACTCCGAGGCATAATTCAATGCTAGGGGCTAGAATTAGCGGGCAAATTCCAGCCATAATCCCCTCGAACGAGATGGATTATCAAGATTATACAACAGGCTCGAACAATTCGATCAGACATAGAGCAATCCGGCCAAGAAACTATCTCTTTCCCTATTTTCGCTTCACACGAGAGCAATGAATCGACTAGGGCCCAACCAGAGATTGATGCCACAGCTTAGAGCAGTGGCAGAGTAACAGCAATGGCAAGCAAATGAGTTTATACGCCCAAAGCCAAGAAGAAGGGGCTAGTAGCACGCGAGTCTGCACCTGCAATGCCAAGGAGACCAGCAATGCGAGGGCAATGGATGGAGGAGGGGATGTCGGATGCACTTGGTGAGGTTAGTGAAAATGGAATTTCAATTAAAGAGGCATCTAGATGGCCTGGCATACCAGAATCGTCCATTAGGAATTGGCTGTATGGCCGAATTTCAAAAAAGAATACTAGGCACCCCCAGATCCTGACACCAGTCCAAAAAAAAAGGAATTGGTTGATTGGGCAATAGGTAGGGCAGAGCAGGGAATGGGAATGACACTAGCCGTTGTGAAGGAGCGTGCAGCCTTGATGGCAAAGGAAGGTAATTCGACCTTTGATGGTGTGCCAGGGAGCAAAAGGTTGGAAGCTTTTCAAGCAAAGACACCCTGAGATTTTTCTCAGGAGTGCTGAAACATTGGATAGCTTCTATACAGGGTTGAAAGGGGTGTATGATGAGTACCCCTTCCCCCCCCCCTCAAAAATGCGGAATGTAGAGGAGGCAGGGGATCCAAATTTGGGAAAGTGAGGGTTTGAGGATAATCGCGAGGAAATGGGAGAATAGGGTTAGTGAGCTAGTGATGAATACAAGGGAATGGGTAACTATTCTAGCGTGTATCAATGTTGAAGGGTTCAGGATGCTTAATCTGTATATTTTGAATGGTACAAGGATGGGGCAAGACAACATAGCAAGGTGTGAGAGAGGGAGCAATTCAAGCAGGGCAGCAATTAGCTTGGATGACTTTAGACCAGTAAATTATTTAAGTCATGGCTATCCCATTTCCCGTTTAGAGTCCGTGAGAGGGGTCTCACCTGATCGACCTCAACTCTATTGCTGGATGGTCATGGCAACCATGTGGAACTGGATGTGTTGCTTCCAAAGAGATGCACATACATTTTAGCCTACTACTTGCACACACGTCACATAGGCTGCAACCACTAGATGTGTCTTGCTTTGCACCATTCAAAGCTGCATTCAAGAGGTAGGACATACTGCGTGGTCAAGAAGTGTAGGACAGAGCCAAAGAGGGAAGACATAGCTGAACTAATCTTTCAATCCATTGCAGTTGGTCTAACAGTCTCTCACATAAAGGCAGGTTTTATGGTAACTGGGATATGGCCATTCAAACCAACAAAGGTGGTTTCTGGAAGAGAAAGATCAAGGTTTGCAAGGGAAGACATTCATGTGCCACCATCACCCATTGGACATCCACCAAATGAGGTTGGAGAAGAACATGGAAATGTTGTTCCCAATGTTTATGCATGAACCAGTGGAGCAATTTGAACTACGTGTGCAAGGCTTGGATATGAAGACCATATTGTAGAGAGTACAACATGCAAGATATGGACCTACAATGGAAGGAGCATGTCCAAGCATCATGTGAACATATTGGGGCCTCACATGGAACCATGTAGCAGGTTTTGCTACAGCAGGGCATGGATCCAAATTGTGGCCAAACTTCACGTCCAAGCAGGTCAGAATACACAAGGGACAGCCTCGAGAAGGAGGTGCATTGCAACTAATTTGCATGGGAGAGTTCATATCAGCAGCGACGGGTTCTGCCAAACACTTGCAGTAGAGAAGGCAAGGAGGGAAGAGGTTGAAAGGCCTAAGACGGAATAGATAGCCCCTCAAGAAGGTTGAGGCAGCAAGAAGGAGGATTGGGAAGGAGGAAACCAGCCAAAGGGCTGTCACAAACAGGGCAGAGAGGGAGAGTAGAAAGCGAGCAAATGCTTGGTATGAGGCGAGCACTAGGAGGTTGAGGGAATACATGTACCCAGCAGGCCAATCCAGGGCTCAGGCTGTATTGGGTTGTCAAAGACTATTGAACGAGGCTACAAAGCAATATAGCCATAGCAAAACATCCATTCACTGAAACTTCTGATAAGTGCTTGTACAGACGAAAATGATGTGAGATTTCTCCTTTTTCATGTGCTTGCTTTCATTCAGTGAGACATACTTTTGGGTGTGCAAAATGCACAAGCTTTCAGATAAGCCGAGATAAAATAGAAGATAGGAAAAAAAATCATGATATTTTTGATAATTTTTTAGCAGATAGAAGATAAAAAAAGATCAAATATTTTATTTTTCTAATAATCTTGCAGAGAGAAGTGTTTATGACAACAAAATTGCGCTTCTTGTACCTTAAAAACAGAGTTTTGATAACAATAGAGCTTTGATAACAGACTAGCAATTGCTAAGAGAGGGCCTCCAGACAGAAACTTATCAGCTGGTTGGGCAACTAAAGGATTGAAAACAAAGGCATCCAGGCGACCTGATTGGGCAAACTAAGGGAATCTAAAGGGTCTAGAGTATACAGGAAGTTTTCAAAACGAAGAATCATGAGGCCAGCAAGACAACAGCAGAACAGCAAGGCAAAAGAATTGATCTTGAGCAAACCCCAGTATAATAGCGCCAATGTTAGTTTTGAGTTCTTGGCATACATCTTGCAACAGCAATCTATGACTACCAGATGCTACAAGCTTGCCATGCTCAAGATCATGAAACAAGAACAAAAGGGGACAAATATATACATATAATAAAGCATGAATTAATTAATTAGAGAAATTTGGAATTCTCGTTTAGCATGAAATAGGTTAGTGGTTAGCCATATAGTGCAGATGCTACCAACTGAGTAAAAGTTGGCGTTTTTTTGCACAAATTCTGCAAATGATTCAGTGTTGTTCGGAAATATAATTTTTACAGGTCATGCAAAGGTCCATCGTGAGTAGACTGTAGTAGGAGGGAATGCTCAATCTTATCGCAAGAATCGCGAACGCGATCTTTCGCAGCTGAAAGGAGACAAATTAATGAGCCTTTTATTAAAACCATATGAGAGCATTGCGTTAAAAGAAGGTATAGTGGAGCAAGCATATCACAAAAATTTTAGTATTTAAAGCCATGTATTTGCCACAGAGGATCGCGGTCGCGATTATTTTTAGCATTAAACATGCACGAAGTAGTAGTAAAGACAAAATTCATATTCCTGAAACTAAAATTTCCATTGAAGGAAGTAATATACAATATTCATTCTTGTGATTGTGTTTCAGATACGCTATCAGGTATCACACCCATATCATTGGCCATGCGGATGACATGCTCTCTACCCAATTCCATAGCTTGTGTTGTGTCCATCTCTGAATAACCTGTGACCTCTGGAATCTCAACACCCATGGCGTTTTGCGATCTTGTTGCACATGTGAATCAGGGCTCCATTTTTCACTCTCCCCTGCCTTTGTTTCCGCCTATAAGTTCCTTCTCAGGATTAGGTAGCAATCTGGCGTGGATGAAAGAGCTTACGCTTCTTCTTTGTGTACTGATGCTCTTTTGCCTTGCATAAGGCGGACGCTTTGAAGCTGTCAGTAGAAAGAAATCGAGAATGCAATTCGTGGGCACCAGCTGTTCAACAATATGGTAGGCATCACGAGGTTTTAATTTGGCATTTCAATACAAGATCTCCTTCCATTGCCGCCCATTTGAATCTTGGTTTGCTGTAAAAGAGTCTGAAATTTCTTTTTATCTTCTCATCGGCATCCTCATTACATTGGCGGCATTGGAGGCAATGGTGTTGACTTAGGAGCCTTCTTTGTGTGGAGATAGGTGAAGCTCGACTCACGGTTGCCGCGGGTGCTACACGAACATCACTCTGTTAATGCACATATGACTAATATAGTACTGATGTTCTTTCACCCTTCGTTTGCTCTCCCATCCCATTTCTTCATAAGAACCTAAAGATAGGTGGCCCCGCCCGGAATTTGCTTACATTTGTACAAGCAATTGGGCAAATTCACAGGCGCATGATAATAACCAAGTGATAAACTTTGGCGATTCGTCATGGTAGCTATCCTTGTAAATAGGTACGTGTATTTCTTGCAATCCCATACCTTGTTGATCCCTCGGATGTCAATAAATATCAATGTCGCATTTTCGACACTTGGGAGGAAGTAGGGATGCCATCCTTTGTCCTTTGCTATGACAACATTTTTCTTTTCCTTTCTTTTTCTAGCCTCTTACGGCTTTAGAATATTTCTGATTGGCTCGAGAAAGGCTACGGGTGGGTTACCTAGTGTATGATCCTTGTTATAGTTAGCCTTCCGTACTGTATCGGTTATCGATATATCCGGTATTCTCTGTTCGATCAAATCGGGAAAAGCACGAAGCAATTCCTCCCGACTATCGAAATCCTTTTTGCGGCAAATTTGTGGCATAAGATAAAATTTCGGCGCCTCATAAAGTGAGGGTTACGATGTCGGTTGCCCGTTGTTTGCAATCAAATCTCCCGCTATACCACATTTGCACCTTCAAATCGTCTTGCCTTCTATAATCTCATCGGTTTGTGACACCTCTTGCATTCGACATACCTCGTAAGCAGCGGAGCGGGTCTTGTTAAAGAACTCTTTCGATGGTTTGTCGAAAACTCACCATGGTCGTCATTTGAGATTACGGTTGTTCCACTGGTCCGGCAACTTCCATTAGCTTCTTGAAAACCTTCTCATCCATAAAGATGAATTGTTTTTCATCTTTAAGTTCTGCACTTTCAATGTGGTGCGTTGCAATTTCATGAAAATCCTGCTTGAAGCAAAGGTCATTAAGATCAGCGGTCGCGGCGTTGGCGAAGAAAGTGAATAAATACCTTCCAAAGCGAGAAGTCGTAGCCGTTCCTATCGGTCCTTGTGGAGGACAGCCATAAGCCTTGTGGCGATAGCCGAAGTTGTTTGCGTTTTTTTCAATCGGTGGCTTTACGTAGGCGGTGTTTGCAATTGCCGTTGCATTGAATACTCAACTCTATATATTCCTTGTCGGTGAGATTTCCATTCGGCCTCTCGATCTTCTTCTAGCATATACTTTAGCAAATTCTAGTTCTTTGCTCCGGTTTGCCGGCAATAGAACAAAGGAGTTGTCTTGGCGCAAATCTTGTGGTTGCGAAATAATGTAAAATCTCTTGCCCTTTAAATCCTGCGGATTGCTCCCGTCACCCTCCTCCTAAAAATAGACAACCATCAAGTCAAATCTAAGCGAGTGTTCAAAAGATAGAGAATCGGTTACACGGTAATAGGGTCAAATGCACGACGTCGCCGGTGTGAGGACCCTGTTGGGTATGTCTTGAAGCTTTTGACCCGGAGTTTGAACATGGTCATTTGATCGCATTCGGTGTGTCAGGTTTGCCGGTGCAGGTTCACAATCAAAAATAGAAATCTTGGTAAACCAATTCACCCCTAAGGGGTAAAACCGTTTAAACTGTTCCAGCTTTTGAGTGGTTTGCTCTGCCATCTTCCTTTCCTCTTAGGATTGAACTTTAACTCCTTTGGAATGGCGGTGCGTGTGGCCATGGCAATGCTAGTCTAGAGGAGGCTTAAAGTAGCGAAGGAGGGTTTGAAGCTGGCTTAGGGCTGCGGACTATCGTCATTGTTCAGCATTCTAAGGTTAATTTTGAAAGGAGTAATTTTTTTTGGAATAAATCCACCAGATGTAGTGCTATCTGGGGCCTTTAAAGCAAGAGGAATAGTAGGGTTAATAATCTGGGAGGGATTTATAAGTGGATAGTGGTTCTTCAACAAGCTGTTTTTGATCTTTGAAGGCTCTCCCAAAACAACAATTGGCTTTACACTTTTTTCTTGGCCACGGCCCTTAGCCAATTGGTGTCCATCCGCGAGAGGGCATTTTTCGTCGGCGCTTTCAAAGCACAACTTCGGAGGCTTCTTGTCGTGGACAAACCATTTTTGCAGGCGAGAACCCTACCAAGATGTCTCTGTTTCCCTTTATTCGACAAAGAGATTCATAGGATGGCAACACCCGACCATAACCATTAGGCTGATGTTGGGGCGTTTTTCCACATGTGGTGGCTTGTTCATTTTTTCTTACATTTGTCATCAAAGGCGGATCATAATTGTGCCATTTGAGAATGTACTCAAGGAGGCGCAATGCGTGTGTGTCCTCGATCTTTGCATATGATAGCATCTTGCACATTGTTCTTCGTGCCTTCCCACATTGCCACCACTATGCCAACTTGTTCCAGCGTCCTCGGGTTTCTTTCCGGTCGCGAGGAACAAGCCGCGGAGTCCTTTTCTGCGGTCACCTTTAATGTGTGGTATTGCTTGTGCAATCTCTATACACCATTTCCTTTCATTAGAAGGGGTTATAATACGGATGGGTTCGACATCGGTCCGAAACGAGCAAGTCTTTGTAAACAAAAGCTTGTGGTGAGTGCACGATAATTTTGCATAATGTTGTGCAGCGAAAAGTATAAACTACTCAAGAGAAGCAGCCGCCCGCGATCCTTCCAAGCAACTAAAATAGCACTCCACACTATAGCGGCAGCGATGTTTGTGTATATGACTAAGCGAGGGCAAGAACAATACCGCTTTGCTCATGAACATCGCGGTCGCGATCCTAGTGAAGCTACTATACTACTACTCATGAACATCAGCGGTCGCGTTGTTGGGATAGTAGCAATGCAAGGCAAGAAGAAAACCTATGCTTTCGGCAAGACCTGGCCGCGATCTTCTTTGAGCAACTATAATAATCAAATCCTTGAGCTGAAATGTTAGAAATTACCTTCTCGAGGGAGTCCTTAGGTGCCATGGGATGCTGGGCATTTTGTATCTGAAAATTCTGTCGTTTTGGGGAGGTTAGGAAGGCGCAAACTTCGAAGCGCTGGCTGAAGAAATCGTGGTCGTAGAAAACTGAAAAGATGTTTAGAGATTGATGATTTTGAATTTATAGAGGCAGCGACGCGGACTTTAATTACCCGCCGGGCATAATGGAATGCGTGAAATTCGTGCCCATAATGGCGCCCGTGCGTCGGTAGCATTAATTACAGCCGGACGTATTAATTACTGCGGTGTCCCTATTTATTCGCGGCCATAAATGCGTTCGTGCAAATATACCCATCCGAAAAAGCAAGTAATCCGTACAAAAGGTATTCATCGACTTGGAGGTCCGCGTTCAATTTCCTCCCGTATTGTCAATTCATTAAATGGACCTGACACATTATGCAGCCATAAAGGCTACAAAAAGCTGGATTCTGGATGGGCGGTGGCGGTAAAATTTGAATTCGATAACAAACATTTCAAGTGAAAGCGGGAAAAGCTAATTCAAATTTGATTGTTTTGGAAGATCTTGGAGACGCTCGAGCTGCGCGTGAGCTGTGCCAAGTTCTCTGAAGGATTTCTTCTTGAAGGCGCATCCATTGAAAAGGCCCGGCGGGGCGTTGATAATCGCTTACCTTTGCGCCACTATACATTTGGATTTCTTCCACTTGCATCGAATTTAGGGTTTGGGCGAGGTAAAGGCCTATTCTGATGCATATCTCTCAGTGAAGTGAACTCAAAGTTCATGTTGCAGTGAATTTCAATGATAACTACAATCTCCGAGTCTCTGCTGTTAGTTCATGATCAATAATAACTAAATCGTCCTTAAAGACTGTTTCCTTATAGGGTTCTCGGCATTCAATTGATTCTACACTAACATCGCTATGTATTGTATGGATTGATAAGATACCTGCTGATACTTTGGATTAGAATATGTAAAAATAGATGTTCTAAGCAAACTTGTGCACTCTGGTGTGTTTATTATACAATGTTCACGTGTTTCAAGTATATGCTTTCTTTCTCCATGTGGATGATACAAAACCTTTTTTTTATGACACTGCTGCTGACGGCCGGGTCCTTCGCTACAAGTACCGTTGGCTTACCATTTCTGTGAGGTATGAGTAATGCTTTAGTCTGGAAGTCAATCGTTTAACTATTGTGCTCGACGATATCGCGATATCTTCAACCATCTACACTTGCTATTTACTAAAGAACTCCCAGCTATCGATAACTAGGAGTTGAAACCACTTGCTAACCTCGACATGTGCTTTGCACATGAGTTCTTATCTAAGCGACTAGTGTGAATGCTTGCAAAAAGCGGCCAGCGTTCTTGCCAATGCTTTCGATAAGATCAGCGGTGGCGAAAGTCCTAAACATTTTTAATCTCTCGGTTGTCGTTTTCTAGTAGAACTTTATGATCGGTTCTTTTTGCTTCACGAAGATCGCGGACGCGATATTCCACGACCTCTTGTTTGCGGGATGGCGGATGTAATTCCGCTATATGTCTTTGGGGAAAAAGGTGGCGAGAGGGAAGAGTCCACAATTTCGGCGCCATCACAATTCAATTGTCGGAGGGTATGGTGGTTGTTTCAATTGTGAATGTTTTGGATGGACGATTTACGCTACCAATTCCACGAGCTGGAAATAGAAACAATTGGTGAAATTGTAGGGACTTTTGTGTTGTGGTACAAGAAGGACATTCTTTGGTCAACTTGTGAGAGAGGAGGAAGCTTGCACCCACGGGGACGGTCGCGCATAAAGCTGGCGGGGGCGGAGGCAGCGAGGGATTGGCCACTAATGAGGCGAATCATGTGCAAGGGCTTTCTAGAGATGAGTTAGTTGAGAAGGCATGCACACTCATGCATGAATCTTTGCCACATGGCTTACGGCTATGGTGTTATCGTTTTGCCGATCAAACCATGTTGTAGGCGGCGTGAAGTTAGGGGAAGGCTCGATATTTTGCTACTATCATGAGCATATTTCCAATGCGAAAAAGGTCTCTATCGCTTTTGCCAAGCACAATGCGAGAAATGCCCCAAGCTGCATGACCTTGTGAGATGGCCCCATAGCCTTCGTGCTCGTTGATAACATTCCAGTTTCTACTCTGGTGGTTGCGGTGAAGGAGAAGGATGTGGAGAATGAACCTTACTCCATTAGACCCGAAATTGGCATCACCAAAAAGAGACCTTCCGCATGGTCAATCGGAGACCCGGGACACGTCCAACCACGGACCAAATGTGAAAGAAAAAACTAGTCTTTGAGGCTATTCTAGACTTCGGGTCATCAACATCTTTGCATGAAGCGATCTTTGTGCAAATTTTACATCAAGGAGATAACTTGCATGAGAACCTTTTCTTTGGAACATGAAGTCCTCGGGGCGCACAACCTTTGCATATAACATGCTAGATCTTTGCTCACGAAAATGGTGTAGTCCGCGAACGATGTTGAATAACAAGCGGTGTGCGTGAAAGCATGGCATAAAGCCTATGGCATACCCATTTCCACTTTTTACAAGTGGAAGAAGCTCTTCAATGGCGACCCCGCAGAATTGTGAACGCGGAAATCTTGGGTCTAAGAAACCAAGGTCTCATACTTTGGTGGGAATGTTGTGCTATCTATGTTCATAGATGAAAGCGGCGAGGCGATGCCACACCATTTCGAAAATTACGGCGAGGGGTGCTTGAACAAAATGTTAAGAGGCTACCTTCAGTCTTGACTAAGAAGGATATACACCAAGAAGTAGATATTATCGTTCTGAGAGATGGCGAGGCAAGCATATCTCTCCTTGCGTCCTTTAAATGCTTTGGAAGAGAATCATTCGGAGGTAGCAATAGCTAAAGAGGATAGCACTTTCTAAGTGTAACACTGTATTGTCATAAAGGAAAAGCTTGCTAAGACCAGAGATCCAAATGAAAGAAGGGTACTTGCGGTAGAGAGAAAATCGCATATGGCTGCCCAGATTTCATGCGAGGGCCTTCTTGGTCTGGAGAGCTTTGTCTCATAGATCTCTCGAGCGCGCTTTAACCATTATACATGATAAGATGGATCGAGAATAAGACCATGGTCCCTCGTCTAGAAGCTAGCAAAGTGCGTATGGAGGGTGAGCATTTGTAGGTCGGTAATCGCAGGTGCTCTCATGCACGACCATGGTATAGGTGCCTTGGGCCACTTCTCACTGGACCTCTGGCCTGATGATTCTAATTTTCATGTGGGATCCTTGAATCATACCTTGAAGACACTGGAGAATAAATCTGAGGATAATTGGGGCCATTTGAGAGATATAGGTAAAAAGGATTTCGGCGAATTGAGCGAGGGGGCATGGAGCCGATTCTCCCTCTGATTATAGATGCATGCATCAAGGCATGATGTTTGTCTCGTCACTAGATTGTAAAAATAGAATAGGATAGAATAGAATTGATTTTTTTTTTTTTTCCTGGTCCAAAGAGACCAAAGAGACATATGTAGAGAAACAAATAGCATAACAGAATTATTATTGTTCGGGATTAAAAGATCGCTGCCTCGAAGTGTTTTGGAGGAAAAAGCCCTTAGCAATAATAGGTTTGATGAAAAATTATATATTTTGTACCATTCTGGTAATGATTGAGGATCCAACTGAGTTCACCAAGTCACTCAACCGAGTAATAGGCTTGGGTAAGGACTTCAAACCTAGAGGAGCAGAAAAGGGGGTGGGATCTTGAAGGGGGGTGGGATCTTGAAGTGTATGTGCCTTAGCAAAGAATAAACGAGTGTAATCTAAGAATGATCTGCAAAATTTAGGCTGATCATGCACTTTCCCTGCCAATTCGATGGCTGCAACTTTTGCTCTGCAACAGAGCTGTAGGGTCCATCTAGACATTTTAGCTTTAGACGTGGTTCAGGAAGCAATGCAGATGCTTATATCATAGGCATGTTGGAGACAACTTCTAGAGAGCTTTTGCTAAAGAGAAATTATGCCATATTCTTGCATGAGATGAGCATAAAGTTTAGGGAACATCATGATGAATTATTAGTAACTTATGCTCGCGTTTTTAACTATATTCTTGCTTTGATCATTCTAAGGCTAAAAAAAACTAGGAGGGTTTTATTCTAGTTAATTCCAATGAAGAGGAGCTGCTGATTACACTTGGGCAATTTAGAAACCTATCTGAGTTGGCATCGGTGCATGAAATATTCAATATTTCGAGTATTAATGATCGCTTTGGTACAACACCCTTGGCCGTGGAGCTGTTAATATAAGAAAAGACATATACTTTCAACATTTTTAAAGCTTGTCGATGCATACGCAGAAGTTGGAATTGTTGGTAAATTGATGTCCATAAGGGTAAGTTTCGTTCTTGAAACTGTTGGGAATTGTCATGTTATAAGTTGGGGTTTCTGATTGAGCTTTGAATTCACTGCATGGACATATGGAGATACTGCATAGAGGTGCAAACATGATGCAGAATAAATTGGCTAAGCCTTTATCTGCATATGTTATATTGAATCTAGTTTACATGGTTATAGTTTATGGATAATTTATCCTATGGTTCACCATACATTTGGAATGTTCCAAGGAATACAAGCATCGAACAATTTAAATAGAAGGGATATTTGGACCGAGTTCTGGAGGGAAAGAATTCTTGGATGTCGGTTCGGCATAGCGGTCGGATCGACCTAGATAAAAAACAACTTGTATTCAAGGGCGTTCAGTGGCTGCACAGTAGAGCGATCCATATATTTAGAAGACAAGGATTGAAGTCAAGCATTCGAAGTTTAATGGTATGATCTATATCAAGGTCGATAACTATTGATTTGAAATATTGTTATAGTACCTTCATAGTTTGCAATATTACTTATTAAAAAACAAGATCTTGATTGAGTTTAATTGAGACTTGGGAATTTGTTAAGTTCTATTGCTATTGTGCTTGTAACTTAAATACTTCTATAGGATTATTTTTTCGTTGTTATCAGAGCACAGGATTAAGCATGTCTACTATATTTGGAGCTAACATGTTAAACTCTATAGAAGTGTTTAAAGGAGAAGGTGGTTTTCAAATATGCAAACAAGGCATCAAACAGGTCTTGAAGTTTGAAAACCTTTGGTATCTTATTGATACAAATACTGTCAGGTGCCCTGATATTATTGTGAATGCAGGCATATCTAATGCAGGGGAAATTGAATCAAGTTTAAAAGAAGAAGGCTCCACAAGAGGTCGAGGAGCTGGCTCAAGTGGAGCTGCTGCTACAACTGTGGCAGGATCAAGTCTTAGAGTTGAAGATAATGGAGGCCAAGCAATTATCACTTACAAGGTAGGGACATCTATCAAGCTCAAACTTAGAGATATGAGTCCTAGAGAGATGTGGCTGTATATGATAAGGAATTATGAAGCAAAAACTTCGTCTCAAATAGATGTCTTGGAAAAACAGCTGAGGAAACTAAAACTTCATGACAAAAATAATATAATCGAGTTCTTTGAGAAATTAGATTTAGAAGGAGCAAGGGTGGTCTTGAATGATCAATGTCAGCTTTTGGCCATATCAAGGGTAGTTTCTCACAATACTCAGTTGACAACCTTACTAAGGAATGTGGCAAAATCCAAGGATCATGCAATTTAGATGGTAAGAACAGGATGAAGCCTCCAAAGTTCTATTTGCTGTAAAGTACAAGAGTAAGAAAAATCCTACTGTCAAAAGGAAGGTAAGACCATGCTATGATTGTAACAACTTTGGACATCTCAAGTCAGACTGTCCGGATCAAGGGAACAAGATTGTTTGTTTTAACTGTGAAGGTAAAGGCCACTTGGTTGTAAATTGTTTCAGCCCTGGAGGACAGCTCAAGGAAAAATATAAAGGTAAGGGTGGCTGGAATCAAGGGGGATCTGCTAATAGAGAAAGGGAAAGTACAAGAAATCTAGTTGTAAATCTTACCCAAGATGCTTGAACTGGAGAAGATGAGCAAGATGAAGATACTGAGGTAAGTGTTCCTGAATTGTTTGCTTTGAATAAAGATAAAAATGACCAGAGTTTCATGATATTAAATTCTGGAGCTGAAAGGACAGTGACAGCAGCACCAAATCTACTCAAGGCATGCAAAGGAAATAGAGGAGGACAGATACAAGTTGGCAATGGAGATCTCCCAGAAGTTAAAGACATTGGCATGCTGGAGTTGTTCGATTTAGAAGGAAAATAAGTTCAGTTAGAAAATGTCGTTTGTGTACCAGGATTGGTCAGAAATTTAATATCAGTATCTCAACTTGTAGACCTTGGCTACAATGTGCTCTTTGAAAAATTGCATTGTAAGGTATTTTAATATAATAAAATCAAATCTTTGGGAAAAAGATTTGGCAATTTGTTTGGTTTGCATAAAGATCATTTCATACCTAGTATTAATCACGTTGGTTCTTCTGCAATTAAGATCTGGCATGAAAGGTTGTGCCATGCCAATGCAAAGACAGTTGAATTACTTGCTAAAGGGGGTCTGATACACAACTGTAAACAGGGTTGAAGAATTTAAATGTGTTGGCTGCATTTTGGGTAAACACAACAGGCTATCTTTCCGTAAATCTCTTAAAAGAGCAAAAGGGATCTTGAATCTGGTACACACATATCTTTGTGGACCAATAAATGTCACAAGTCTCTCGGGAAAAAGATACTCTATGACAATGATTGATGATTTCAGCAGAATCACAAAGGTCTATTGTTTGAGAACGAAGGATGCTGCTTTTGAAGCATTCAAACTATTTGTGAAGGAAGTGGAAACTGAAACATGGAAGAAGATCAAATATCTACGTTCTGATAGAGGAGGTGAGTTCCTCTCTTATGAATTCAAGCAATATTGTAAAAGTAGATGAATTAAGAGACAGCTCACATGTAGATATTCATCTCAACAGAATGGAATTGTTGAACGTAAGAATAGGACAATATTGAATGCGGTAAGAAGTATGCTCAAATTCTTTGGTCTGCCAAACTTTCTTTGGGAAGAAGCTGCGAAGATAGCTGTGTTGGTGCAGAACAAGTTACCTTCAATAAGCATAAATGGTATTATACCAGAGATGCTATGGTCGGGCAAAATTCCATCATATGAAAACTTGAGGGCTTATGGTTGCTTAGACTTCGCACATATTCCAGAAGAATTGAGAAATAAATTAGATGGCAAGGCACTACTAACCTATTTAGTAGGATATGATAATGAATTAAAGGCTTATAGATTGTTTGATCCAAGTAAAAGAAGAGTTGTAATCAGCAGAGATATTACTTTTGATGAGGAACAATTTTACAAGGTTCTTCCAAGGTCAATACAAATGGTGAAGTTGTTGAGTGTAACAAAGCTGGAAACACCCGGTATTCTGCTACTGCAGTGAATGACACTAATAATTTCAATGTTGAAGAAGATGAGAATGATCTGGAAGATTTCTCAGATAATACTAATACCTTACAGGTACAACAACAACAGGGTTCTGACTCTAATAATACTAATGTCTCGCAGGTTCAGCAACAACAAGGTTCTGACCCTAATGTGATAAATTCAACTGAAAATGAAGGAAATGATAAAAAAGAAACAAGAAGAAAAAGAGCAACTGAAGTGCAAAGATTGCAAAGAGAAATAAGTTTTGATGCTGAGTTGCATGGCCAAGATGAACATGGCAAAAGCAAAAGACTCCAAACTGATGAAGGTGAGATAAATAGCATTTGTGAAATTCTAACGCATTTAGATGTGAAAGCTCCTAAAAGCTACAACGAGGCAATAGTTACTCCAGAGAAAACACATTGGCTCAAGGCTATGGATGAAGAAATGGCATCCTTCAGGAGGAATGATACATTTGATGTAGTAGACCTGCTAGAAGGAAAGAATATGATTTTCAAAATAAAAAATGGACCTGATGGAAAGACTCCGAGATACAAGGTCAGACTTGTGGCACAAGGTTTTTTCCAAAGAAGAGGTAAGGATTATGAAGAAACTTTTTCACCACTTGTTAAGATAAACAGTGCTTATGTCAATTGCAAATGTCTGTGATCTAGAAATTCACCATGTGGATGTTAATACGGCTTTTTTGAATGCTAAATTGGAGGAGGAGATCTTTATGAGACAACCTCTAGGATTTGAGAAGAAAAAAATAAGGTATGGAAACTTAAAAGAGTTGTTTATGGCCTGAAAAGTCTCCCAGAGAATGGTATAAATGCATGGGCTCTTATTTAAGAAAACAGGGCTTCATTAACCTTAAAAATGATGGTAGCTTACAAGTATCAAGAAGGAGAAGAATGGTGCATAATTGCACTATATTGTCGATGATAATATGATGGTTGCAAAAGGTACAAGGGTTTTGGAAAACTGCAAAAGTATCTTAAACAAAAGATTTAAGATGCCAGATTTGGGTGAGCTACAAAAGTTCTTGGGAATTGAAGTGCATAGGGATAGGAAGAGTAAGACCTTGACTCTTACTCAAAGAGGACAGATTGAAGGAATGCTAAAAAAAAATAAAAATGTAGGGCTACAACTCAAGCAAAGTTCCTGTTGTATTAGGTTGTAAGATTTCACAGAAGCTGTTTCCTGGGGATGAGAATAAAAGGGAAGAAATGAAAATGACGCCTTATAGATCATTGGTGGGATGTCTCTCTTATGTAGCAAACTGCACAAAACCTGATATATCACACATTGTTAACTTATTAAGCAGGTACAATCATGATCCAGATAAAGAACACTAGACTGCAGCAAAGAGAGTTCTAAAATACCTTAAAGGTACAATGAATGATGGCATTACATACTGTTCAGAAAAATCTGGAACTAAAGGTCTATTGTGATGCTGACTAGGGAGGGGATCTAGACACGAGAAAGTCCACATCAGGTTATTTCATATTCTTGGGAGGTTATTTCATATTCTTGCAATGTCCAGTGCAGAGGCTGAATATGCATCTGCATTGATGGGAGAGAAGGTTGATAATAGAACTGGGGTTTGAACAACCAAGTGCTACTGAAATGCACTGTGATAGCACAAGCTGCGTAGCAATGTCAAAGGATCCTGTTCTACATGGAAGGTCAAAACACATTGAATTAGAATTGCATTTTATCAGAGAAGCAGTTGGGAAAGGATTGATTAAAATGATATACATAAACACTTCAGTTTAGTTAGCTGATATCTTGACTAAAGTACTACCAGAAAGAAGGTTTACATAATTGAAGAAGCTGATACAGTGCACGGTTATAACATGAAGGGAAAATGTTGGAAATTGTCATGTTATAACCTGGGGTTTCTGGTTGAGATTGAATTCACTGCATGAACATATGGAGATACTGCACAGAGGTGCAAAAATGATGCAGGATAATTTGGCTAAGCCTTTATCTGCATATGTTATATCAAACCTAATTTACATGGTTATAGTTAATGGATAATTTATCCTATGGTTCACCATACATTTGGAATGCTCCAAGAATACATGCATTGAACAATTTAAATAGAAAGAGGAGACGTGCGTAGGGATATTTGGACTGAGTTCTGGAGGGAAATAATTCTTGGATGTCGGTTTGGCATAGCGGCCGGATCGACCTAGATAAAAAACTTGTATTCAAGGGCATTCAGTGCCTGCACAGTAGAGCGATCCATATATTTAGGAGACAAGGATTGAAGTCGAGCATTTGAAGTTTAATGTTATGATCTGTATCAAGGTCGATAACTATTGATTTGAAATATTGCTACAATACCTTCATAGTTTGCAATATTACTTATTAAAAAACAAGGCTTATATTGAGTTTAATAAAGACTTGGGAATTTGTTAAGTTCTATTGCTATTGTGCTTGTAACTTAAATAACTTCTATAGGAGTATTTTTTCAGAAACAACTATGGTGAAAAAAAAAAACATCTTTTGCTCGCAAGAGACTAATGGCATAAATAGTTGGGCTTTATAAGAAGCTCGTAGTACAAGAATCTTTTTCTAACACTAATTTAAACTAAATTATTTTTTTATAACAAATAAAAAGTCATAATATTTTCAAACCTCTAACTGTATAAGTGTGTAGTAAAAGTAATTGCAATATTTGTGAAGATAACGCTTGAAGGAAAAACAAAACCAGGAGTATGGCATCCTGAGCAGGCAAGAATGTAAACAAGTGCAATACAAAATGCATATTGCTATATTATAACGGGAAGAAGGAACTCCTTTAGAAGCTTGGAGGACATTGCTAAAGCACCCTAAAGCATGCACCAACTAGTACAATCAATTTTGAGAAAACACAGCTAGGAGTATGGTTCACTGAGAAGATAAGAATGTAAACAAGTGCAATAGAATAAAAACCAGACTGCAAGTTGCTGCATTTTGTAACACGATGAAGGATTTTTTTGTAGAGGCTCGGAGGACATTGCTAGAGCACCCTAAAGCATGCAACAACTACTACAATTTGTTTTGAGTCAAGAATGTTTCCACAGCAAAATAGCATTCCTATGACGTGAATGTATGCTATGTGAAATTCCTACACGTAAAATAATGTACAGTGAGATAGCCAGAATGCAAGTGAGATTGACCGGACATGGACGGTAAAATTGAGTCATAGGAAGAGAACATTCAGCCACATGCCACAAAGTTTTTGAGGCAAACATTCAAGAAAAGAAAGGTTGCCATGTGCAGGGTGTCATTGGCTTCATGGCAAGAATTTCACACAGCTTGCATATATGTAATGAATATGTATTTTCCTTTGTGCCTTTTTTATAATATATTACTTCCAGGATTAAAAAACCCATGCCCGAAGGGTTTCTGAGAGAAAAACTTTAGCAGTAATAAACATGCTGAGAAACTGTACAATGGGATATTATAATACATTTTCATTCTCGAATAAGGGCTCGCATGAAAATAGACAAAAGCTCTAGCTAGGCTTTTCATTCATCTCAGCAGAATTAATGGTTGTGAGTGGGTAGCTGCACATTTGCAAGCTACCCACAATGGCATCTGAGGGAATATCGGTTATATCATCACGGACCCAAAAAAAAATTCTACAAATGTCGATTAAGTGTACCTACCGAGAGCTTATTGCCGGGATTAAAAAACCTCGCCCTTTCGGGTTTTCGAGGAAAATCCCTAGTGATAAGCCCTCGGCAAGGGGCTTGGACACAATGTAAAAAAAAAAAAAAAAAAAAAGCTCCCACAAAGAAACCCACGAAGCTTGAAGAAGATGGAGTCATGCATCCCACTGTACATGTACATCAACAAACTAGAACACAAAGATAAGAAAACAACAACCTCAAAAAGCGAGGGGTTGGTCACGCATGCCACGGAAAAAAAAGAACCTCAAAAAAGCCAGCAAAAAACAACATTTAGAATTATATACACATTAAGGGAGGGTGGGTGGGAGTCAAGTGAACTGCTGAAAGAGGAGAAAACGCCAATGAGAAGTCGATGAAAAACCGGCAAGAAATAGTGATCCCCAAACAAACCAGAATCCCAGAAAATGCATGCAATGCATTCATGCTTGCAAAAGATGCATGCTCGCTCATTCGAGAATACCGATCCGATGGTTCGGATCGATAGCATCTTAATGTAATGTTTGAGGACATAGCTGCGTGTGCATGTCCATGATATCCTAGAGATAAGATCCCAGTATCCCCACTACACGCGTGTCCATCAACACATGGAGTTGCTGATTAGCCATGATCAACTTCGCATAGCATGCCTGGATGTGGATGAATGTCAGACAATTTTGAAGCGTGTGGCATTCGTCCTCAATGGCGCCCTGTTAGCAATACTGACAAATTATGTCCTAAGCCACCTCACGAGCCAATCTGCCAGTCTCACTTCAAGAATGGAGCTCTTTCTCAATCGATCTTGGTTCTTCGGAGTTGCCCCTAATAAATTGACACATATGAAGCTCAAATCGATACTCTCTAAGCAATTTTGACCCGTTTCCCTTTGAATCCAATCTCAACCTGATAGCTCCAAAAATCTATGCACAAAGTTCCCTGATTTATCCAAAACGATCTTTTCTCTTATCTTTCATTGCAAAATCGATTCTTTTTTCATTCATTGAATCAAATCTTAAGCCTTTGAAATTGATTCTATATGTCATAGCCCTTGCAAGCAACCAACCCCAATTGATCTATCTTATTCTAGATCTAGATGCAACTCGAATGGAACAATACTAGCAATTTACCCCTGAAAATCCATATTCGCATCATTGCATAAGCTCTTAACATAAAGCATGTACAAAGCTAATCTTGATTATGGCATATGTAATCTCTAGAATTAAGCATACATAAATCCGACAAATCTGACCATGACAGCCCATATGTCTCTAATTAAATAGTTTCAATGAAAAAGCTCCACATGAGAATTTCTTCGGACCTATGGATCCCTTGCAATTGCATTATTTCTAATGACTTTTGGAAAACTACACTACAATCTTAAATATAAGCACACGTTTTTACTAGTTATGGCAGATTCTAAATTCAACTCTGTATACAAGTATAATACTTATATAGTCATCACACTATCCCCTTTTGGCGACAACAACGAGGCTTCGAAGCTGAAGCCGGAGTACTTGAATGTCAGTGGAAACACCACAAATTTTTTAAGAGCAATTTTCTCATGTTCGATCACTTGGAAAATATCCTTCTTAATCGACAGGGTAATACAACTCCCGACAAAGAAATTTAGAGTCCAAGATATCCCAGCCTTGAATACTTCGTGATTATCAATTTCTACTGGTGGAGGCATAGGAGGATGAACTCGATCTGGAAAGCGATTAGGTGTGTATAGCTCCAATGGCAAGACATGAAATACTGAATGTAAATGAAAAGCTGGAGGGAGCTCGAGTTTGAATGCAACATTGCTGATCTCAGCCTTGATCCGCTAAAAACCAAGGCACCAACGTCAAGCTCGTTGCAAAGATGTACAGTAGAGAGGTCCTGATGCAAGAACCGGACAAGGTCACCAACATGAATGTAGAAGCTTCTTGACAATGTAAATTGGCATAACATTTAGAGTTCTTGTATCTGTAGAGAATGGTGCTGAAAATCTACTTGAAAAGGAGTTTCTCAAGCTGCGACTCAACATTGGAATTGACAAATTCATATCCTGTGGCAGTAAGTGATCCTGATCAATGGAAGCATATACTGAGTTATTAGGTGGTTAAAATTGTGCATATGTTAGGTGTTAATGGTGGCAGACTACACTTGGCATGTTTAAATTAGCATTACGACTTAGATTTAGCTAGATGTTGGATTTGTGGTCAACACTATATTAGACCAGAGCCTCTTCAGATGTACTCAGGTTTGATCTCAAATTTGGAGAGCCTCATTTGGCGTAGATTTTCCATATTAAGCACGATTTCATTAATTGGAGAAAATAAGCCAATTTTGAGAATTTTAAGCACACCTGATTTGCTCTAGCACGAATACTTTCACCTACTTCTCGAGCACAAGAAACATGAGGCAACTTGTTCGGTACCATGGGGCCTTTGATAGGAGGCATAAAATCATTTCTACTGCCATTTATCATTTTTGTCCTAAGGGTATCTGTAGTAGACCATGAGCCAATTGTGGATCATGCAAAAATGGGTCAAATTAAAAAATAGTGGATTAACACATAAATTATTATTTCAATCTCAGCCATTGGATGAAATGGATAAAAAAATCAGTTCAATAACCATCCAATCTTGATCCACAATAGAGGCCCTTTATTACTTTTTAATTTTAGATAAATACATTTCATGTGGTCATACCATGACCAATTTTTATCCGATTTTTTTCCATAAAACTTATGTAATAACTTACACCAAAATCATTTTAACCAAGTATTTTTGCACTAGTCCATTTTGATCCAGAATGACCACCAAACATCCGAAATATACCATAATACGTAGAGAAAAGTAGGAAAGAACCGAACAAAGTAAGGAAAAATTGTACTCTAGAATCATGATAGTGTGCTATCCATTAAGGGGAATCCTGAAAAACAATACAGAATCATAGGCACCAGAGGGATGTCAAGTTAGGTGGACGGCCAATCTGACTGAAGTTATACAATACAAACCATTAACATCCAACATATAAAAATTAAATTCCCCAACACATAGCAGCCAACACATAACAACCAATACATAACTACCATTGACATTAATTAACACAACCATTGGGTCCAATACATTTAAATTAAAATCCCCCTTAAACCCCCTTTGGTTTGGGTGCATATTCACACGGGGGTGACTCCGGGCAACGAGAGCTGTTGGATAGGCATATTCACACCTTATTCCTTAATCTACACCGTACGTAAAGTTCCTCGTTTGTGGGGTATGCAAGTACAAAATTTGCTATACTGTATAACAAGATTCGCAAAATACTAGAAGATTTCAAGCAGAATACTATATGGTGTTGATTTTGTACGTGCAAAATACAATTATGAGGGCTCGCTGCCCCTCGTCACCCCGTGTGAATATGCACCCAAACCAAAGGGGTTTTAGGGGGATTTTAATTTAAATATGTTGGACCCAATGGTTGTGTTAATTAATGTCAATAATAGTTATGTTGGTTGTTATGTGTTGAATTATTATGTGTTGGGGGAAATATTTTATATGTTGGATATTAATAATTTAATTAAAAAATTTTGGCCCCCTTGAGGCCTTAAGAAACGCCCCGGTGTGACAAAATTTTTAGAATTCAAACCCGAGGAAAAAAACTAGAATTCATTTGAGGCTTTCATCACCTGTAGCTTTTGAATTTCATCACAATAAAACAAATAGAACATAAGTAAAAGTTACCATAAAGATAGAGCGGATTGATCCCATTATTCTGAAAGTCATAAAGTTTGCAACACCCATACACAAACATTACTCAACTGGAATTTAACAGCAGCATTTGGCCTCCATGGATTCTTGTGGTGAGAAACCAAAGTGGGAAACTTTTCTGCTTGTTAGCACAAGGATCTAGAAGCCTTGAATATCAAAATCTAAAAATGCATGGTAATTTTTTGCAACCTTCATTCAGAATGAGCTATAAAACAATATCCAATAGCGCAATCCTGTATTAATCAGCTGGTAGGATGTGAAAGCCTACCAAACCCGGCCGGAAAATTGCTGTTTTAGCATAGATAACTTAACCAAACATATCCATATCATAAACTATCAAAAAGATCTCGGAGAGAGCTTTCCAACGCAATAAAAATCATCTCAAACAGAGCTCTGGATCAAAAGTTATAATAAGAAATGTGTTGCCAGCGGAGAAACTGCACTGCATGCGCCCTTCAAGCCCTTCATGTGCCCATTAGGCACCACACACACAAAAAGAGGGCTTTTGTTGTGAGCATTGGTTGTTGACCATTATGCACCACACGCACAAAAAGAGGGCTTTTGTTCTGAGCCATTGGTTGTTGACCATTATGACCACACGCACAAAAAAAAAGGCTTTTGTTATGAGCCATTGGTTGTTGACCATTGGAAAAAAAAAGGGGCTAAAATCAATGGCTCAGAAATAGTGCACTCTAGATGTACGCATTAGTACATCCATTTGAATACATTACGAAATCATAGGAAAACCTTAGTGAAAAGCGTACAAAAACACAAAGAAAACCCCCTGTTATTATGCTACATATTAGTGTAAGGAACAACAATTACAGACTCATGATCAAGTAGCAGGCAAAAATATACAAAAAGTACATAGCAATTTAATCTTTATCAGAAGAAGTCCAAAGTAATTATCATATAATGTAAATCTGAAAGTAAAGTAACATTTTGACAAAGTTTTAGTCCGAAATGTCCGCAATGTCAGACCTAAATTTCACTTCTTGATAGTTTATTGAGTTCTTGCCAGTGCCTGCCCTACATAAAATATAATTTATCTTTTAGTGAAATCTCAAAATGCGTTACTCTAACCATATATATACTCCAGTTGACAACATTGGTGGCTCAAGTTAGGCACCCGCTCAATTTGAAAGGACCTTTATAGCAAGAGATGATCTCAGATAAAGTCACTATTAAGTCGTAAAGTCACTAATCTAATCTTCTTCATACACATGTCCACCTGTTCGTCCATAATCGAGGGGCTAAACTTGAGGCATCTAATCTACACTTCATACTTAGATGGCCATCCAATTTGAGGCACCCCATGGTGCCAGCATAGGCATTTCAAGATAACTCCTACACCCAGACTCCGCTTTTGGCATTCTTTAGCTTGTTGAAAAGCTTATTCAGAGGGCTTTGGTAAAGATGTTAATGCTATGGTTCTCTTCTTATATAGAAAAGAACCATCATTCTAGGGAAAGGGATGCCAATTTTGGCTCTACTTCTGGATCTAGTCCTCATGTGGCTCAGGCCTTCTAAGGGCTCGAGACAAGGTATCAAGCTTATTTGAAGAGATTTAGGACGATGCTTGATCACAAAATTAATGCAGGATAATACTTGAGTATGTCAATGGGATTATCGACAGTTGAGCAGTCGAGGACATGGAAAATATTCTAAAATTTAATGATCAAAATAGACTGACATGAGGATTCTTAACGACGCCACTCCTTGAAAGAATTAACTTTTGCCAAACGTTCCTTGTCATAAATTGGATAATTGATTTTTGCAGCCTAGAACTTTCGAGAATGATAAGCGATCGGATGTAGTTCATGATCATCCTCGTCTTGTGACAAAATACTACCAAGAGCAAAATCGGACGCATCTGCATCAACAACATAAGGACGAAAATATGAATGAGCACATACTAGAGTCAAGGTAAAGGGATGCTTTAAGGTAATAAAGAAGAAGAAGATTCGGCACAAATATTCCTTCAAAAGGTGTATCCTTTGCAGTGAAATGTGTCAAAGAAAGTTTGATCTTCGAATAGTCCTGGATAAATCGACGATGCAAATTGAAAAATCCAAAAAAGACTGGATGTCGAACCGAAGAATGTGTTTGCCAGTCCAAAACATTACTAACTTTGGCTAGATGTATGGAGACTTCTTAAGAGGTGATGCACTAATCAAAAAACTCCATATTATCCTGCTCAAATTGACACTTTTCGAGTTTGGCATACTGTACATGCTTGCGAAGCTTCTGAAGAACTTGAATGTTTGCCTCTTTTCCTTTGAGAGTTTTGGATTAAATAAGAATATCATCAGACGAATGATGACAAAAAGGTCTAGAAACACATCATTCCCCATACTTTGAAAGATATTGGGGCATTGATAAGTCTAAAGTGCATAACCATATATTCAAAATGGTCATATCGACTATGAAAGTCTATCTTTCATTCGCCACCCCCACGGAGCCGAATAAGATTGTATGTACCACGAAGATTAAACTTCGTGAAATAGAGCACACCTTAGAACATGAGTAGAATTCACCAAAGCAGAGCAAGTCGATGGACGACCTTGATTGTAAATGTCGAAATGGGATTTTGCCTCCCAAATTCAATAAACTTGTGAAAAGAAATCGTCAGATACGGAGCTGAGAGCATGGTTGTGATGTTGGCCTCTATTGAAACAGGAAACTCGATAGGAGCAGGAGCATGAGCTAGAACAAGGGCAGGTGTAGGAACTCGGACATCATTCAGAACATGAACAGAATCTAAGATAGAAACAAGCAGAGACATGATCAGAATCTAGAGTAAGAATAGGAACTGAAACACGAATGAGAATTGAAACAAATATAGGGGCAGAATCAGGAACCAATAATAGTGCATGCACTGAGCAGTAATAGAAGGATCAAGATCCGTTCAGGATTATTAACAAAATTATTTACAAAGGGACATCCGTTTACAAACAAATTAGAACATGCAAGAAGTTTCTCTTCTTTATTGCTAGAAAAAAGGTAAATGTGTGTAATACAGAAGCAGTTTGCTTATACTCATGCATGATATATATCTAATATAATAAATAATCATGTTAGCTTGCTGTTTGTATTGGTCAAAGCATTCTTATTAGGACCCCGCTTGTGGTTTGCTCTTTTGTATCATGCCTATTCGTTAGGCGACAATAACTCCATCCTTTTGTACATGCATAAAGAAGTGAAAACTCTCCTCCCTGATTGTCATCCCATCTGCCTCTAGGAGTCCACAGCCCTATAATCAGAATCAATCACTGGAGCTCGGCTCTAAAGTGTCATGTTTGGATCTCGCTCTGCCTCAATAAGGAATGGATTATCTGTATTGCTAGATCTGTATCACAACGTGCTTATCATGTGCCAAGAGTAACTGGATATCCTTCAAAGATAGATTTTCTTTTCATTAAAGGACCTGAGTCAATCACTAAGGATCGGTTCTGGAATGTCATGGATCTATCTGAATCGCTATCACAAAGTGCTTATCACATGCTAAGGGTAACATGATATCCCTCAAAGGTAGGATTGTTCTTCCATCAAAAGTTGAAGCATGTCATTTCATGTGATTTAGAGCTCTATGATATAGCATATACTATGACATAAGCTTTTTAACTCCGCTTTGTTAGTAAGTGTAGATCAATAATAACTTCTATGGCAAAGAGTCTACAAAAAGCTTTATTAGTATTAAATATTTTAAGATCATCATGCTAGCATGTAAAAAAGGCATTATATATAAATAAATGCACTCTTGTTTGCCTTTCTTGGTAGATCATATTGTCTCAATGCATTAGCAATAAAGGACAACTGTAGCTTTGGAAATGGTATGGACGACTTTGCAACTCAATGAACATCATTAATGGGCATGGAAAAACCTCACGCAGTTAATGTATGTATTTATTTCCTACTATTCAATCACCATTGCTAGAGTAAAATACATTCTAGGAGGAAATAATGCAGCCTCTCAATTATAAATCAAGAAAGTAGCATTGAGATGGTAATCCAGAAGTTGACATGAACCTAAAGACAGACCAAGAAAATAGATCACGAATCTCAATACTATAAGGCAAGCCAAATCCAAGAAGAAGACAGTCATGTGCATTTTGAGCTCTTCAAATGCTTTTTCTACCCTTATGAAAGTGTTCAGGCACCCTTGCCTATGACGAATTCAAGAAGACATCGAATTGTAAATGAGAATAATGTTTTATGATCTTACATTGCCAGCATCCCCATCCGATTGATGGGGATTTTGGTGCTCTAAGGCTGCAAAGTCATAGCCGAACTTGAGGTTAGGGCGGGTCTCCATTAGGGGGTAGCATTAGGGCAGATCTCCATTAGGGGTTAGGGCGGATCTCCATTAGAGTGGGTTCACATGTGACAAGCATGCCATCACAGTCATGATGGTGGACTGTTCACATGCACTTAAAACTTGGCCATAGTAACGGTGGACGTTGGTCCATTATCCTATATGGCACGATATGAATCCTACGTGGCGTAAATGGGTCCAATGTTTTACGTGATGGTATCACGACCTTCACAACCGGCCATGTCCGAATGTGACCTGTAATCGCAGGTATGTGACCGTGATCTCAAGTGTGACCTGTATCCGGTAGAGTGTGGAGTGCGAAGTGTGGATCGCCTTCGCTGTGCATTGCTCCAATATCTGGAGCAATTTCTGATGAATCCAGATAATACTCCATCTCAACGACTTCACATATACTGATTCTTTTTCATCTGATTCTTTTTCAACGACTTCATCTAATTCTTTTTCATCTACTGATTCTTTTTCAACGACTTCATCTACTGATTTTTTTTCATCTACTGATTCTTTTTCAATGATTCTTGGCTGCACCAATTTTCTTGTGCTGAAGAGGTCAGCATTTACATTTATTATACACCTATCTATAAGTGTAACATCAGTAAGTATGCTCAGAGAGGTCAGCATTCATATATATCTTACACCTATTTGAAAAAGAATAGGTTGTGGATGATTTAATTAGTATGTATAGCAAATGTGGCTTAGTACCAGAGGCTAAATAGGTCTTAGTGTCTGCAAGTTCAGGATATAAATATAAGTATTTAAAACAAAACAGACAATAATAGGCAAGTAATTCACTGAATATTTGTCTCAACAATAATATGCTTCAATCTGATCAATAAGATCACAATGGATTATCACCTCACACATCAAGAGAATTTAGCATAATAATCTCCTTTCACATTCAAACTCCAAACATCATTAGTCCTTAGCAAATATAATGTCAAATGCAACAATATAGATGTCTATATCTCAATTCACCATTAACATGGTATTCATACCTTAACTTAATTTCCAAAATTTCTTCAAATGACGTTTTCCTTCGTTTCAACAAATAGAAGGAAAATGAGGTTCTAGAAATACGGAGGCAGTTAGCAGTTAGTTAGTTCTTTCCCTCTTTTCCCTATTTATGTGCTTTCTCGTCATGTTCTCTCTCATCAGCTCTCTTGGTGCATTTCCTTTCCTCTTCTTCCTTCTCCCTACGGTTTGGCGTTGTCTATCTTCCTTACTTTTTTCCGGCTGTCTATCTTCCTTACTTTTTTCCGTCCAGATGCCTGCATCGCCCTCTTTTCCTATTGTGGGCAGTTGCCTATCTTTCTTACTTTCTTTGCGGTCTGTGGCCCATCACGTTGCTTGGTATCCAAGCCATGCCGGAGTGTCTATGCTTCCTGGTGCCTTTACTACTGCAGATATGCCCAGAGATTTTAAAAAAGATTATTGTTGCTCTCTTCCTAGGCTTGATGGCAGTCGATGTTGAGACCATGGAATGCAACAAGGAATAAGTTGATTATCACTGCATTGGAGTCCAATATTTGTTCCCTTCAGCAAGAATTGAAAAATCTGGAGAATAATTTGCAGTTGCAGACGGCTTTAGAGCCAACAAGCAAGCTATCATCAATAAAGGTATTTTGTTTGATTTCTAAAAGAAAGAATCTAATTCGATTACAGACAGGGAAGGGGCAAATTTGTAGAGTTCTATGAGACGGAGGATATAACTGGTATCTATTGGAGCGCCTGTAATATGACGATAACAGATGATTATGGCATGCCCTGTGGAATGGCTCTGGCAAGCAGAGTTTTAAGAGAAGATAAAGATACGGGTCTTAGTTTAGCCTGAAAGGATCAACTCTTTATTGTGCGCTAGTTTAGATGTCAAAGGTCTGGGTTTGTTTTTTCGACTTACAGCATCAATAAGATCTTTATGTTTTTGGCATTTGTTTTTCCCTGTTGTCATTTGCCCTTTGTCTGGCCAGCGGTGAACAAGTTTGTTCTTTCCAATAGATCCAAAATTTAATTCAGCCAAACACTACTTTATCTTGTATGCAAAGGAACCTTGCTTCTTTTTGTTTGATCTCACAAGGCATTCGGCAAAATATATCAGACATAGATCCTAGTTTTCCTTTTTTGCGCTTCAAACCTTGTAGGAAACAGGACATTTTAGTGCTTGACAGACGTTTTCTCTTTTGTAATATAGCTTTGTAATACAGATCTTCAAGAACTAGTTCCCTTAAAAGCTGTTATGTCCCTTGCAGTGTTGTCAGAATCTATGAGATTCATCAAAACAGGTCGATCTAATAGAGTTTCCACCAGATTTGCCTTCCTTAGGTCCTCAGAAATCCCGCATTTTTGCCAGCTTTAACTATCTCTATTTCGGCCAGATCCTGCTGCCATATCGCTACCTTTTCTGTCTGCCCTGCCTATTGTTCCTGCTTTGCTTGGCCCAGCCGGACATGGCCTCTTGCTTTGCCGGCCGTTGCTAGCATTTTAAGAATGTTAAAAGTCATATAATACAAGTTTTATATTTGTTGTAACGGTTTGAGAAACTATACTATTATTACTAACTTTAGTGATACAGTTTAGTGCTTGTTGCAAAGTATGATTGACTTTTTTGTTATTGAACTCGGAGAGTGTGCGCCTTATGATTCTAACCTGCAATAAGACATCTTTGCTTTGCTGTCATGCCAAACATCTTCCCTATGCCATTTACTTTGCTTTGCCACCATGTCGGACATTTTTTTGCCCATACCGTTTACTTTGCTTTGCTCACCATGTCCCTTGAAGAATTGCTTTTCTTTCGGATTGTGAACTTGGAAAGTGTGTAGTCTTTTTTAGTTTCTACCCAAAGTTAAGACTTTTTCCAGCTCATATGAACAACTTATGCTCTTACTTAACTGGATTACATTTCACTCTGCCTCTTCTTCAACATTCTTGTCCATGTCTACCCGTAGTATTTCTAGAAATGACGTTTTCCTTCGTTTCAACGAATAGAAGGAAAACGAGGTTTAAATCTGGGAATGCGGTCTGATTAGTTAGTTCTTTCCCTATTTTCCCTATTTATGTGCTTCCTCGTCCTGTTCTCTCTCATCAGCTCTCTTGGTGCATTTCCTTTCCTCTTCTTCCTTCTCCCTACGGTTTGGCCCACCCCCCACCCTTCTCCTGTTTTTATGACTTGTTTGCAAACTAACACTTTGTTGGAGGCTTTGTGCCTAGTTGGAGGCCTAGTGCCTGGTTGGGGCCTTTGTGTCTAGTTGAGGCCGGTGTGCCTGGTTGAGGCCGGTGTGCCTGGTTGGAGGCCTTTGTGCCTGGATGGCCTTGGTGGCCTTTGGTTCATCTTTTTTGTGTATGCAGGGTTTAGCGTGGCTGTTTGGAGAAGAGCTTTGGTTTCGGAGCACAAGATGAAGATCAATGGAGAAGACAATTCTAACATGTTTCGTCTTTGGCAACTTCTTTGCTATAATGTATTTCACCCAATAAGGCTAGTCAGCATGAGGGTATAAGAACTATTATGTTTTTGGACCTAGCATTGGTTAGTGATCCCATTATTGTCAGGGTTTTTCCTCGAAAATCCAAAAGGGCAAGGTTTTTTAATCCCGGCCATAATGGGTTCACTAGCTTGCTATCAGCATGTACTTGTGTTGGTTATCAAGGAGATGCCCATGAGCAGCATAGCATTCTTGTCCATGTCTACCCGTAGTATTTCTTCAATCGAATCTTTCTTCTAATGCTCGGACACTAGCATATTAGGTTAACCTATTTGCATGCACAATCCTGCTAGTATACTCCCGATTTGCATTCCTACTTCTTTAATTTAGCAGTCCGGCTTATGCCAGACCGCTTGCAACAATTCCTATCTCGGATGTTCAATGCCAGCTCCAGATTGGACCGACCAAGTTTGAACCAGAAATGGCTCCAAGGATTTCGACGATGTTGCCGAATATTCTCTTTCTAATTCAATGGTCCTAAATCCAAATAATAATTTTATTTTACCATCTTCAATGGTCTAATGGTCTAAGCCATTATTTAAGCTTCTTTCATGGATCATACTTATCCAAACGAATTAGATCTATCACCTCTTCACTGTTCTGAAGGTTTATACTCCATAATGTGTCTTGCTCTGATACTTATTGCCTTATCTCGGTGTTCTCAAGTATTCTCCAAACTATACAAGATTACTGTATGTTCTCTGAAGCTTTATGTGCTCAACACAACTTCCTGCAATAAATTAAGATATGAACCCAACAAATTCCCCTTTCATATCATAATTTATGACCTTCAACATAACTTTGCATCATAATCTGAGAGCTCAGCATAACTTTCTGCTATAAACCAAGACGTGTACCAAACAAACTTCCAACATAACTCTGCATTACAATTTGGTATCTTTGCAGTTCAAATCTACTGATAACTTCTGAAACCTTTTACTGCTCAATGCTTTTGTCATAATATCAGCAAGCTAATTCTCGGATCTAATATGTAGCAAAATAACAGGGGGTTCCAGGGGGATTTGATATAGATATAATTCTTGAAACCATAGACCATATCCCTAAAACAATTCAATGGGTTATTATAAAAAAAAACATAGATTTAAGATAAAAAATAGTCACATTAGCTCACTGGTTAGATTGGTTAAAGTAGTCGTATTAGGACATTGAGTTATTTTGGTAGAGGTTCGAATCCCCGTATTTCACCGTATAGAGGCTCGATATACCATCAAAACCTTAGGCAAACTCGTATTCGACATCTTAAAATCATAGGCGTCCCCAATCATAATTGAGCATAATCGAAACGAGAGGTGTCAAGAAGCTCCAACATACAGTCTGGGCCATAGGATTGACAGATCCGACGACTGTGGTAGTCCAGGGTGCACCTCGTTTAGAATATGTAGCAAAATAAAACCTTTGTTTACCATGTCTCTAATATAATGCATCTCCATCTCAATGTGTTTTGTTCTTTCATGCAACACGGGATTCTTTGTCATAGATTGTCACAATACAATTTTGTACTTTCTCCCTGCTTGATTTCCAATTCATCCAAAAATCTTCTGGTCCATATTATTTCCTTGGCTGCTAGTGTGGTTGATGCATATTCTGATTCTGCTGTGGAGAGTGCTATTGAAGACTGTTTCTTGCTCCTCCAGCTCACTGGTGCTCCTCCCAACATCAATATATATATCCTGATGTGGATTTTCTTTCATCTGGATCTCCACACCAGTCTGCATCACTATAACCTCTTAGTTTCAAATCATTTAAACAGTAAACAATGCCTGTATCTTTTGTCCCCTTCAAGAATCTTAAAACCTTTTTAGCTGCTAGCCAGTGCTCGTATCCTGGATCATTATTGTATCTGCTCAAAACATTTACTATAAATGCTATGTCAGGTCTTGTGTTATTAGCAATGAACAGCAGGCTTCCCACTAATTGCCTATATGGCACTTTGTTCATTTTATCCCTTTCCTTTTCATTCTTAGGACATAGATCCTTTGACAGTTTTGTTCCAGCCACAATAGGAATTTTAACTACATTACATTCTTGCATATTGAAAGAGATCTTCATGTTTGCTCTGTCTCTCTTAACTTCCACCCCTAAGAACTTTGATAATTCTCCCAAGTCTGTCATTTTGTACCTGCTCTTAAGTTTTTCCTTGCATTCATTTAGAAAACTCAAATTGTTAGCTGCCAAAATGCAGTCATCAACATAGACTGCAATTATGCAGAAACACTTCTCCTTTCTTAGCAGATAGACATTCCCATCATTTGCAAGCTTTTTGAAGTTTTGTTCCTTTAGGAAACCATCAATACAAAATACCATTGCCTAGGGGATTGTTTCAAACCATAGACTGCCTTTTTAAGTCTCCATACCTTTTCTTTTCCAGTTTCAAATCCTATGGCTTGCTGCATGTATACTTCTTCCTCCAAGTCTGCATTAAGAAAGGCAGTACATACATCCATATGATGTAATTCAAGGTTCAAAGCATTAGATATAGCAATGATCATCCTAATACTGGTTAGCTTAACTACAGGTGAATATGTCTCATCAAAATCAACTCCCTTCTTTTGTGAATACCCTTGAGCCACTAACCTTGCTTTATACTTTGGACTTCCATCTGCATTTACCTTTAGTTTGAACACCCATTTGTTGCCTATGGCAATTTTCCCCTTTGGCAGATCCACAAGTTCATATGTGGAGGTTCTCTCAAATGATTTCAATTCTTCTATCATTGCATTTTTCCAATTTTCAGCTTCCAACGAGTTTATGGCCTTCTCAAAACTTTCTGGTATGCCTGATTCCAGCACCATATGAATTTCATCACTACCTTCTTCTAGTTCATTTAGCCCTTGTAGCCTGTTACTTCTCCCATTTTCTCTCCTGCCATAATTCTGAATGTCAAAGTTTACATCTTGCTGCAGTCTTTCCCCTTCACCTTTTCTTCTTCTAATTTTCTCATTTTGTTTTGTGTTTTCTTCAAACTCGTCCTCATGTCTTTCTTCTGGTTCAAATTTTTTCTCCTCCTCATTATTGTCAACATTATCAGTTCCTGAGCCTGTGTCCTCTTGTCCTTCTTGATTTTTATCTTCTTCCCTCCTTGTATTTTCTTTTGCTGGATTTGCAGACTTTTCCATGTAAACAGATCTTTCCTCATCATTCATTGATGGTTTATACAAAATCGTTTCTTCAAAAATCACATCCCTGCTCACTAACACCCTTCTCTTTAAAGGGTCATACATTCTATATCCCTTCGAGTGTGTATCATAGCCAACTAGAAAAGTTATAGTGGATCTGTCATCAAGTTTTTGCCTTAATTGCTGAGGTATATGAGTGTATCCAAGACAACCATATACTTTAAACTTTTCATAACTTGGGGATTTCCCTGACCATACTAATTCTGGAGATTTCCCTTCTAGGCTTTTCGATGGTAAAACATTCTGTATGAGCACTGCAGTTTTGTCTGCCTCTTCCCAAAGAAAATTGGGCAACCCAGCATGTTTCAACATGGCCCTTGTTGCATTCAAAATTGTTTTGTTCTTTCTTTCTGCTACCCCATTCTGCTGGGGAGTATGGCTGCAAGTGTACTGTCTTTTGATGCCTTTGTCAATGCAATATCTCACAAATTTGCCAGACATGTATTCCCCTCCTCGATCAGATCTAACACATTTAATTTTGTTCCCTATTTCACACTCTACTTCTGCAGCAAAAATCTTGAAAGCATCAAATGCTTGGTCTTTTGTTCTTAAGCAAAATATTCTTGTTTTTCTGCTAAAGTCATCCACAAAAGTTATGAAGTACCTTTTTCCAGTAATTCCTCTTATATTTAGTGGACCACAAAGATCTGTATGGATTAAACCCAGAATTTCTTTTGCCCTGCCCTTGGCTTTTGAGAATGGTAACCTTGAGTGTTTTCCAAGCATGCAGCCCTTACACAAATGATTTTCTGTTATTCTGTCATCTGCCATAATTAAACCTTGTTTTACCATGTATTCAAGATTTTTAAAATTGGTGTGCCCAAGCCTTTCATGCCATGTAGCAATACTTGGAGTTAGAGTCAAATTAATACTTTCTATAGGCTGAGAACTTATACCAAACAAGTTGCCAACTCTTCTTCCAAGAAATTTCAATTCATTTCCATCAAATATCTTACAATGAGTTCTCTCAAATACAACCTTCAAACCCATGTCAACTAGTTGAGAGATAGATTAAATTCCTAACCAAGCTGGGAACACACAAAATATTTTGTAAATTCACTATTCTGCCATTCAAGTCGAAAAGTTCTAGTATCCCAACATCTTCAATCCTTTGTAGATCCCCATTTCCAACTTGAATGTGTCCTCCTTGACTTCCCCTTTTTTCTTTTAAGATTTTTGAGTTGCATGCAATGGATCTTTCTGCTCCACTATCTAAAATCAAAAAATCTTTGTCAATCATTTTGTCATAAGAAGCAATCAATGCTTTATGTTCTTTTACGTCATCATCTTCACATTCAGTCTCCTCTTCCAGAGTTATTTCTTCTGCCACATTGGCTTCTGAGTTGAGATTCTTCCTGAATCTTTCCCTTCCTCTCCCTCTTGCTGTTGTGTTTCCTCTGCCTCCTTTATCTTTACCTCTTGAAAAAGTTTTTGGAGAAGAACAATGTGAAGCAAAATGTCCTCTCCCTCCACAATTGTAGCAACTTATTTCCTTTGTTAATGAGGGACAATCATATTTTAAATGTCCATATTGGTTGCAGTTATAACAAGGTCCAATTTTTCCCCTTCTCTTACTTTCTTCCTTCCCCTTTCCTTTTGCAAACAAAACCTGAGTGGCATCTTCATCCTCCATGACTCTGTTCTGCTCAATTTCTGTCTTTAACATCCTTTCAACCTCCATTCTAGTTCTAGCTAGTGTTCTAATGAAAATGGCTATATTCCCAATACTGCTCATTGCTCTAGAAATAGCTAAAACTTGCTGCTGTTGGGTATATATCACTCCTGCTCCCTCTAAGTTAGCAATGATGTTGTCAAAAACCTGAAAGAAGTCATTGATATTGTCCTTGTCATGGAACTTTAACCTCCTCAACTCGTTTTCCAAGACATCTATTTGAGAAGATGTCTTTTCCTCATAATTCAAGAGCATGTAGCTTCATATCTCACTAGGTTGCATGCCTCTTATCTTCAAAACAATGCTTGAGCTTACTTTGCTCATAATTATCCCTTGAGCTTCCCTTACTTTGGCAATTTCTCCAGTACCATCTTGTCTAGCAGAAACTATTTCTGCTTCTTCAGTAGCATCAGCCCGATTCACTGAGCTGGAACTTCCCTCTACAGCAACTCTTGAAGTCCTGCTTGTTCTCGCTCCTTTGTCTCCTGGTTCCACAATTTCCCACAAGCCCTCAACTTGCAAGACATGCTTAATTTTCTCTTTCCAAACTTGGAAGCCAGAATCTCCCTTAAAGACATCAATTGCATTCAGCAAACCTGCACCAAATCTGCTTGCCATCTATGTCTTAACCTGCTCTGATACCAATATAAGTATTTAAAACAAAACAGACAATAATAGGCAAGTAATTCACTGAATATTTGTCTCAACAATAATATGCTTCAATCTGATCAATAAGATCACAATGGATTATCACCTCACACATCAAGAGAATTTAGCATAATAATCTCCTTTCACATTCAAACTCCAAACATCATTAGTCCTTAGCAAATATAATGTCAAATGCAACAATATAGATGTCTATATCTCAATTTACCATTAACATGGTATTCATACCTTAACTTAATTTCCAAAATTTCTTCAATCGAATCTTTCTTCTAATGCTCGGACACTAGCATATTAGGTTAACCTATTTGCGTGCACAATCCTGCCAGTATACTCCCGATCTGCATTTCTACTTCTTTAATTTAGCAGTCCGGCGGTTATGCCAGACCGCTTGCAACAATTCCTATCCCGGATGTTCAATGCCAGCTCCAGATTGGACCGACCAAGTTTGAACCAGAAATGGCTCCAAGGATTTCGACGATGCTGCCGAATATTCTCTTTCTAATTCAATGGTCCTAGATCCAAATAATAATTTTATTTTATCATCTTCAATGGTCTAATGGTCTAAGCCATTATTTAAGCTTCTTTCATGGATCATACTTATCCAAACGAATTAGACCTATCACCTCTTCACTGTTCTGAAGGTTTATACTCCATAATGTGTTTTGCTCTGATACTTATTGCCTTATCTCTGTGTTCTCAAGTATTCTCCAGACTATACAAGATTACTGTATGTTCTCTGAAGCTTTATGTGCTCAACACAACTTCCTGCAATAAATTAAGATATGAACCCAACAATAAATGCTCTACAAGTTCTGATATTTATGATTTGCAAGTTCTGATATTAATCCTCTGATATTAATGCTCTACAAGTTTAGTGCTCTCTGCAAGTTCTGATATTAATGGTTCTCTACTATATGTTGTGGCTAGAATATAAAAATGGCATAATATATATAATTTGATTTTGTGTAGGATGTCACCACCAACTGCCCATCGAATAGCACTAAGGCTGCCTTCTACCTCTGCAATTCAAGTTGAATAGTGGAGAGAAATGGGCAGCTTGGTTGGGGGTCCAAGCTCTGGGATTTGGACTTTGGATGAATTTCTAATTCTCAGCAATGCTAAGAAACAAGATTGGATGATTCAGAGGCATAAGATACCTCTCCAAAGAAGCTGCAATAGCAATCAACGGTGGGAAGCAGTAGCAGGGTAAAAATTAAAACATTAAAAATTGGTTACTCATTTGTTTGTTACTTTTTTTCTTGAATGATTTGTCTTCATTATTGCATAAGTACTGTCATCATGAAGGCATTTCCCGCACGTCCACCCAATGCAGATCATGTTGGGAAAGGTACCATAAAGACTGGAAGAAGATTAATTCATACGAGAATAACATACCATCAGGGCATTCTTCATATTGGAACATGACTGAAGCAGAGCATAGGGAGAAGGACTTGCCAAAAACATTTCATAGACGATTGTTTGATGCAATGCACAGCCGGCTAGGACGTAGAGAACCTTGCAATCCCCAAAATATCTTGACTAAGAATCTGCCAGCATCTACGCCACGAAGCCAGCCTATTTATAGCTTTCCTCTAGGTGCACATTGCACTCAATCATGAATTAACCAGCCAAAGAATGAGACTCAAAGCAACCAGCCAGAAAATGAGACTCAAAGTGATCAGCCAGAAAATGAGACTCAAAGTAATCAAGGTTAGCATTATGTCTTATCTTTTACAACTAATGTTACGTAACCTTATCTTATCTTGTTTTTCATGTTTTTCATCCTTTACATGTTTTACATTTCATTTTCAACCAGTTAGTAAAAAGGATACTCGGGATAGACAATCTAGTGGAAGGAGATGCAAGGGGTGAAGAGTAGATGCTTTAGATGACATGTGTGCAGCAGTGAGCCCGTCATCCCAGATTGTGGCTTTAGCCATTTCAGAATCTTCAAAATTTATCTCGGTATCTCAAGTTGAAGCACTGAAACAAATTTCAGAAAGCGAGATGGAAGCAATGAAAAAAATGCATGACGCTAGTCTCCAAGTAAGATCCAAGTTGCAAATATACTCGCTGAAGCCATCAAGTCGTTGCGGAAGTAACATGTGTATTCACTTCATTATCTGAATTTGTTCAGATCAACACAGACTCTACAACACAAACATGCATTTTGGTGTATGAATTACTTGATTCTGAAACTATGTTGAATTAATACTTGATTCTGAAACTATGTTGTTGTGCTGATACTTGATTCTGAAACTATGCCCTAGTATGTTATTGTGCTGAATTAATATTTGATTCTGAAACTATGCTGAAACTATACTTGAAATCGAAATTATATTTGTACCCGGATTATGTTTGTAAGCTGAAAAGGAGTTAATATAGTCTTAAACGGGTCTCTAGATATTGGCATCAAAAGACAAATGCTTTTCTTTTGAGTCTGGGTTATCAAAGATCAGGCTCTCAAATTTCCATTTTACTTTTATTACAGGTGATACAACTAATCTTATTTCCAGCACTAAAGAATCTCTTAGCAAGGCCTTTGAGATTACAGATCTAGGTCTGATGCATTATTGTCTCTTTAACTTCCACGTAGTGCATCTTCCAAATAATGAATGTTCAATGCCCTTGCTGACATAAAAATCACTTCTGCAAAAGTATTGCAGGCATTTTCTCAGTGTTGTAACATTATGAAAGCAAAAGGCAATCTAAAATGAATGTAATACCTTTGGAGATGAGTCAATAATAGAGACACCAACAAATGAAAGATTAATTAATAATGGGTGACTACATTTTGAAGGTTTTTATTTTAATTATAGAGGACAATTTCTCTTGTAGTTTTGAACTGGAACTGATGTTTTGATGATGTTTTTCTGTTCTGTTGTTGGATAGTGAGATAACTTTATTATATTCATTGCTATAGAGGACAAAACATGAAGAGTTTTGCATGTATCAAACAACCATTTACTCGTGCAAAACTAGAGGCAATAAAGAAAATCAGCAAAATGGATCTCTAAGAACAGGATTCCTAGCACCTGGCATTTTCATATCCTTCTTTCTTCTGTCAATCTTTTTTTAAATTCAGCAGTGTTGCAGCCCTTTTCCAGCCTTGCAGATATCAGAGGCTAATTCTTCTAGCTCTGCACATGTATCTAATCGTTATCATTTTCTTAGCTTTACAATTTTACAGGAGAGTTTTACTCCACAAGGACCATCTAAAAGGTATAGCCACTGCTGAGAGTAGTTGAAGTAGTAAATTAGATCAAATGAAATATAGAAGAGAAGCAAACCTAGAAGGATATACTTCATTATGGAATTAACCTTTTGATTTCCTTTTGAAATGATGAGATTGAATTATTTATTATTCTTATAGGAATATGGCAATAAAAAAGAAAATAGACTATATGATTCCTTGTGCCACCATAAAGGACAAAACAGGAAGAACCATGTAACAAACAAGCATTTCCTCTCTGCAAAACTAGAGGTAATGAAAAATTGGGAGCACGATTATGCTTCAAACAAGAAATTGGTAGATAAATGCAAAAATACCAAAGCCCACTAGAATGGTCATGGGAGTGACAGTTCTTTCAGTCCAATTATGCCCAGAAGAGCAACTAAGAGACATGAATCTGAGCTGAATATGATTAATGGTAGCCACAAAAGAAATATAGAACCTGCAACAGCTCGTATAAAGCCAAATGGACCATCAAAAAAATATGAACATCCTTCTAGTAGACCATGATGGCGGCCACCCCATATAGCAAAAGCTTGCAAATCTGAATGTGTTACAAGTGCAATGGATGAAGAACTTACATTCTTAAACATGCTTACATATTATATATATTTTTTTGAAGAACGTGTTTTACTTCATATTATACACTCAAAATATTACAAAGTACTTCCAGACATATTTTATATTATCATGAACATCTTTGACTTACAAGTATGTCATAGAAGTATTCAACCAACCAGCATAGTCATATTAGTCTCCCAAACAATCTAGCTTGTGAAGTTAATTTTCTCTGACCGTTACATGTGTAAGAATCTACGATGGCTAGATATTCAGATTCATGAAAAATCAATGTGATGCAGCTCATCTTAGCAAATTTCATTGCAAGTGGCCTGGCATATTTCATTAAAGAGGGCCGATATAAACAACTTCATGCTCAAATAGATTATATTTCAAACACATGCCTCTACTAAAAATTGAACAACAGTTTAGTTTAGTATAAATCGAATGGGCTTTCAATATAGACTTGAGCTTCTCTACCATGGGCAAATGGTTCTGCCCAATACACAGTCCCCTAAAGTTTTTACTTGAGTTTTAAAATTTTGACCTGGGTTTTAAATTTTTGACCTCTACAGGCTGAAATCATAGCTACACTAACCATATGGCATTGATGACTCTCTCTATCATGGGCAAATAGTTTTGCCTACAGTCCTTTTCAAACTTTTGACTTGGCTTTTGTAAACTACCAAACGAGTTATTATGGTGCCAATTAATATCTCCACAGGTTGGCCTGATAACAATTGTTAGTATTTTGAAAAAGCATCAAAAGACACTGCTTAACTTCAAAAATATTGTATTTTAAAATATCAAGTCATTCTCATTGCTTTTTCATTCATCAAAATGGCTGATAGCTAGGCCAAGGCCAATCACAAGTACTATAAGCTCATAATCCTATTTAAATATGTTCAAACCTGTTTAAACCTGCATCAATTTCAACATGTTTCTTCATTCCTCTAATGAATTCAAATACGTGCACAAATCGTTTCGAAGTTTGAGAGCCTGGGCTGAGTTTGATGATAGCCTTCCGCGCACGGGCCTACTAATGCTTGGTACGCTTTCACCTTCAATTACCAAGTAACCTCTTTCAAGAAGAAAGTTGTGAATACATGTAAATGCAAACCACTAGAAACATGTGCTACATTCTCTTTCTCAATGACACCTAGGAAATACCTCCATTTGGTCTTCCAATTCCCAAAAATATGCTCAGTCATCATCCTACAAGAGCACAACCAGAAATTGAAGAGATCAACTGAGGTGGAATTCTGCTTTTAAGGTAGTCCAAAGTTTGAGCAATGAGTTTGAACATTTGGCCTGGAGTTCCAGTTTGAATTGGAACACCATTGTCATCTAGCAGGGGAGGGATACCATCGGGCCCTGGATCCTTGGTAAGATTGTCCCAGATAGGGGGAAGTGATCAAAATGATGCATTCCGTAAAAATTCAGGTTGAGATTAGTAAACTCTCCAAATTTAAAGAAAGCAGAGGGATCACAGTTAAACTTACTGAATTGAGTGAGCAGATCGCCTCTTTGCGCAGGGGGAGGAGCATAAAATCATGGAATAAGGCAATGGGCACAATGTTTAAGGTTTTCCTTAAACATTCGGATAGGAGAACCCTTTTGATCAGCACATAATTTCTGAGATTTGAATTGGAAATGCAAAGACAACAGGTTCTATGACTAATTTGCAGGCAGAATGATTACTTTGAGCACTTGGTTCTTGGTACTGCTATGCCAAGAACCTCATGACCAGGGTAAGTACTGATGCTTCACTGGTTATGCTCAAATATATGTTTGAGTGAAAGATTATTCTAAGCACTCGGTTCTTGGTACTGCTATGCCAAGAACCTCATGATCAGTATAAGTACTGACGCTTAACTGGTTATGCTAAAACATATGTTTGAGTAAGCGCTCGCTCAGGTACTGATGCTTGAGCATCTTTCTAGTCTGTTGTTGTGTCATACAGATATCCAGCTATGCCTTGCACTGAGTAAGGTTAGATATTCCTATTCCTCTCCTAAGAAATTTTGGAGTATTCAACTGATTCCTCTAAGAAGATTACATCATTCAGGAGCCAGCATGGTTAGCCTTTGTATTGTCTTTCATCTACTAGTTACCAGGTGGGAAGAGTAATCCGAGCACGTCAAGCATATCAGCTATCAGAGCAATTCATGTGCTTCATGTATATCTGCTGTAGAGCATCTAATAAGTTTATGCAAAATAGAGAATGAAGATGTTGAGATTACTCCTGTAGTAATTCTCTATGAGCATGAAACATTGTACTTTTTTATCTATATAATACAAAAATTCTCGTTCCCTCAAAAAAAAAAAAAAAAAAGTTTTAAGGTTTTTGAGTTATTTTCCATTTTTGTTTTTCAGGAAAGGCCATAAAAATAGGGAGAGAGTTTAGGAGAAAACAACAGAGGTGGGAAAACTGCACGAAAGAGGAAAAAAAAACGAGAAAAAAGAAAAAGATCAAAGGGCAAGCAGAAGCTATTAGAAGAGCTAACAATTAAGAGGAATGGGAATCCCACATAATGATAGGACTTAATTCAATGCTTCTTGTGATAAGATTGATGAAATTTGGCTGCTCAACAATCTGCCGAACCCAAACTAGTTGCGCTTGGATCCGTAAGCATGGTAAAGGCATCTTTCTAAGGCTTCCAATGGCGATGCATTTACAAGCTGACTTTGTACCTTCGCTTGCTTTGTTAAGCTATTATAAGTCAAGGTAAATACCATATAAGTCAGGTAAATATGTGGTTGTTTAAATACTATTGAAACTATTTTGTGCAGATTCTTAGGAACAATCATGGCTTGAAGCAGCATGCCAAGAGCAGTTCTTAGGTGATGGGTGTATGTTCATAATTTTATAGAGAAAAGAAGATGGGATTTTGCATCATGCACTAGTGTTAAGCCAAACTACTTTGGATCCGTAAGCACTATCTATATCTATATACAGTAATAAAGGAGTTTTGGGATAATATGTGCGCAAAATCTCGCGCGTTGAATTTTTTAACTTGTTTTCATCCGTTTATTTTGCGGTTTTTTTTTTATGCGACGATTTTGGCTCTCTTCTTCTCGCAATTCGTGCATCTTCCCTTTCCAGTTCTTGAATGCCGGAATGGGGTTCTTGGATCTGAGCAGGAACGTTCTTGGGTTCTTGGGTCAGCACTATATTCCTTTCGATCTGTATGTTTATCCATCTCAATCTAGAATTGCTTTACTTCTGATATCAGATAGATTTGGTTATTGACTGAAAGTTCGTTCTTAAACATCCCCGAAATTCACTATGTGTACTTTCTAGACAGCTTTGGCAAATAAGAACATCTGGAACACTAAAATATGCATCTAAGAAGAAGGAAAGAAATCGTTTTGAAAGGAAACTTGCTGCAGAAACAAACAGGTAAACAAGTTTTGCATTTTGGGGCTATGTGATTGCAAGCTTTTGAGCTATTTGCAGCTTTTGGTTAACGGTTTAACCATCTTTGACATTCCGCCACAGGGTTTGTTATGTCTATATCTCTGATATTAGAAAGCAAGCTACTAAGGCTACATCTCCACATTCTAATACATGTCTTATAAGTTCAACCATGCCACATTTTAGAAGTCTGCCAAACAACAAAAATGTTATGTTTCTCATTTCTCGGATGATCCCTAGGCGGTTAAGAGAGGAACTTCATACATACAGGGAAAGCATGGAGATGCAAAGCATGGCACAGGATGACAGAGAGGAAGAAGTTCATTGCCAAGTTGGTATAGTTTCATGGAGAGAAAGGCACATTTCAGCCAGCATCCTGGTGAATGCAAGTGAAGATCATGTCTGGAAAGTACTTACAGATTAACGACTTCCAGAATTTATTCCACATTTAGTACATAGGTAAGTTGTAGGCAGTTTAAATTTTTAGAACATCCAGTGTTAAGGAAGACCTATTTTGTACAAGAAATACACTGCAAAACATTTGGTCTAAATGTGGTTTCTTACAGAAGATGCTCTTCTCCTTTTGCCCATCCAAATGTCTGTCTTCATGACAAAATACCTCGTCCTAGAAATCAATATAGGAGAAATTATTTACAGGGAATGCATGTTTCTTACGCAGTGAATGAAGCAAATAGTTGTAGCTTATGAATATTAATAATGACACAGTTATGTGTAGAATAGAATCTTGCCCACATGCTTTGGCTGAAGGCGATCGTTTGCTTCTTCATGGATTTGATGCCTCAAATTACGAGACAGATATTTATGCCTCAATTTGCAAAAATGTACATCTTGTGGAATGGAGGAACTTTGTATATCTCATACAGAAATGTAAAAAACAATTATGGTGGTTTCTGATCTTATGGCTGAGTGGAATGTACAGCTCCCTTTAAAATTAAGGCATGATGTCACGCAGTTTACTCTTCCATCGTTATGCAGTACTTGTCAATAATATTTTGTATTGACAATTTCAAGCTCTGGATGTGCATATTGTTAAGAATTCTAGCACATCTGAAAATTTTACAGCAGTAAATGGAATAAACCAGCAGCAAGCATTTAAGGATATCTTATCTTCTTCCATCGGGTTGTTTAACATCAGCAGCGTATTGTTACTGACCAATGCCTTTACAAACAGGTCTTTGGCCTCCTCTTGCTTTTTCTTGAGCATTTTGCGCATCTGTGTCAATGCAGGCATATGCCAAACTATCAGAGAAGTTACAATATACAAAAGCTGTGAGATTGTGATATTACTTCCTCCAGATCTTTGCTATATTTGTCTGCGTTCTCAATTATTTCATTGTTCTCAATTATGTCATCTAGGTTGCTCGGCCTTCTTTCCATCAACAGTGAGGGTGAAAAAGGTTTGGCAAACTGAAAGAATATGCAAACCATTCAATACATTGTGTATTTCACTGATTATAGAAAGTATCTATTTACCTCAGATATAGTTGCACTAGGTTGTGGATTCTTCGAGTCTCGCATCAAAGCTGATCCCTGCCCAAGTTGAATCCTTCTCCTGGAGATTGTCCTGCACTCTCAAATTCAAAAGCTTGTCTGCTTTCTACCCTGTGAAGCTTCATAATCAGTAACAAAAGTTTACTTCATGGGGTATTCACATGTTACATGCACCTATCTGAGTGCATTCTCAGTCGTGATTTTAGCAAGAACATTCATTCCCATCGCTCCCCTTATCTTTTTACTTGGGGTTAAATTCTTATTCATATGAAGAAGCTTGCAAAAGAATTCAAATAAGTTCAGCCAAAAGGTGAAATGAATTCATGAGAGTTTTGTTGTCATATGACAACAGATTAATTACAACCTCTGATGGCTTCCTTTTTCTGAGACTAGAAACTACTTGCACTTTTTTCCAGCACTAGCATGTTTTATATTCGCAGCCATAGATGCACCTAACAGCCCTTGGCTGGTTTGCTTCAAAGTTGGTTGTAATTCGTCCTTCTTCATGGAAAGCCTGAATGTGATATTGAAATCCATGTAAGGCAAATTTCAGAAGGTGCTAGGCGTATCAATTCTTACCGAGTAACATTGACAGATTTCACATTGACCTGCTGATTGATATTTGTCTTGATCACTTGGAGGGGTGATCGAAGTATATTAATTTGGGCCTTTGAATATGGTGTAACTGCTTTAGTCTGAGCAAGCTTTGGTGACAAAATATTTTCTCCAGAATGCTGCTTGTTCCTGTGACTTGATTTTGTAGATAGAGAGGGTTTGGAGGGTCGTTTTAGTAAGCTTTGGGAACTTTTGGATGAACTGCAAGAATTTATTATGGTCAACCTATGCTTAAAATGAAAAACTTCCCTGCTATCCAACACTTAAGTCCTAATGGTAAGAGAAGCCATAGAGTGAAGTCAGAGAAAAACTGGCTGCAAGTCAGATGGTTGTGAGGCTGCTAACAAAGGCGACATTGGAAGCTCAGGATGAGAGTTAAAAGCATTGTCCCCTCTTTCATCCCTATCATGGCAATATAAGAACCTTACAAACACAACATAATAAAAGTAAGGACATCAGTTTCAGTCAGTTAGCAACATGGTATCTTGTTCCTAATCCATTATGTAAATCCTGGGCAATGTTCTCACCACAGTCTGGGACTATCTTGGTGTCATCTAAGGCACTCCGCTGAAAGCCACTGAGCTTTTTGTCCAATTCCTGTCCACCACTATCGGGTGGTGCAGTCTTGAGCTCGTCTCTCTCTTCATCTCGGAACTCAACAATAATTTTCTCACCATTGCCTAGGTTTTGGTTAAGAGCAATGTCCTCATCCAGCCTCTGTTTTCCTTGCTCTACTGTTGGCTCTGCAACATCTTCATGAAGTTCATCCCCTTGTTCTACTTTTGTTTCTGAACCTGCATACCTTTCTGTCTGGAGCTGATCATTTGTTGTTTCTTCCACTAAGGTAGGTGTGGATTTAAGATCTTCTCTTTCAGGACCAACAGTATCAAGGCAACTATTCTCTTTGGCTTTTGAATCTTCCACATGATGGTGTTCTTTCTCAGCAGGCTCTGCTCTAAACGAGGATTCTGCTTCATCTATGCATCTCAATTTTAAATCTGTGTTAGCATTTTCAGATTTCTGAGACAAGACCCTGGCAGAAAGTGTATGCATCTTTTCCGAAAATCTAGAGATAGAACACTCCTCTCAGGTTTTTGACTTTGGCCTAGATGGATCGCTTTTATCTAGAAGGTGAGAAGTTTTCATAGAAAACTTATTCTTGTCGCTAAGAAATGATTTGCCGCTTAACCCCGAACAGCTAAACTCTTTTTTTTCTAATGGCTTTTTAGGAATCTCAACTCGATCTTTGTTGAAGATTTCTGGTTCATCCAATTCAAATGTGCCGAACCTGGTGACACAAAATGTAAAATATTGGTAGATTGGGTTTCATATGAAAGAAGCATACATACCTCGAGAATCCGTTGAAATGGAAATCAATATCCACGTTCTCAGGGTTCGGCTTCCTATTTTCAGATTTCCTTGGAGACTTGGCGACTCCTTTCTTTGGGGAATTCCCCTGCTTTGGAGAATCAAGGCCTGATAGATCTATGTCAAACGAAATCCTCCATCGAAATCAAAGTCCATATCCCTGCAAGAATTTGATCACTACGAGAAATTCTCCTGCATTTCAATAATCTGCAATTCAAAAGTACAGGAGAAATTACAATTTTGCAAAGGAAAATCTAGCTGGAAATGCGAGGCAGGCAGTCTCCAAGATCCAATCCGGCATCAAAATTTATCTTTCCATGTTTCCAAGAGGCAAGGAAATTGTCTCCGAGGTCATCATCTGTGGCATTTTCTTGTTCAACGATTAAAATGTGCGTAAAGAAGCGAAATAACAGAACAAAAGTTGATCGTACCAAACGCTTTTGAAGACATCTTGGTACCGGAGGAGAAGATTGTTTCCGGCATAGCTAGCTACCAGTGACTCGATTCTAAACGTAAATAATAGTGCACATCTTACCGTTGGGACAGGGCCAATCTGTGGTCCGGATAATTTGCCCAGTTATTCTCTGATTTGTTTCAGAAACACTCCAGCTATCAATGGTTTTTTGTTGCACTTTATTATTGTTCTCCAATGTAATAGGTAAAGGCCAAGAGCAGGCCATTTTGCCTGGTTCGGACCAGACGAAATGGCCTGCTCTTGGCCTTGTTCTTATATAAAAGAACAGCCGACAATATTTCGGCGCTCTTTCTTGATCGTTGGAGCTAAAACATCCAAGAAATTCCTCGGCCCTGATGTTAGAAATCAGGTGACCATCAAGAGGACTATTGCTGGATATAAAAATGGGTTGTAATCTTAAGAAATGTCGCCATCTATTCCTTTATGTGCATGCAAGGGTTTCTAAGTTAGTATATTGGTTGTAAATGATAATTTATCTGATGTGCATGATCTTACTTCAATCATTGTTCATGATCTTGTGTTTGTCATTGTTCAACTTCTTTATTGTTGTGCAACTATATTACACTGCCGGCATATTTTTATTGTATTACTAGAAATACCATTATGGATGCTTCCCATCCAAGACTTGCGTTGTTTAAGCATCGTTGTTTAAGCATCGTGCTAGCATCCAGTGTGAGCCAATTACTAATAGCTCAAAACAGGCATGCTCAGCCTCCAAATGTTGTGCTTGATTAACAAAGGCAAGTTCTCTAAAGCTCATTATAAGCTTTGTCTTAACTGACTCTGTTTTTTTGCTATCATGAGCTTGATCTATTTAGGATAATTGTGTTGGAGGACATGCATTAATAAAGATTAAGGTAAGCAAAATGATGAGGAGTAGATATAATTTGCAAAAGTTCACGCACAAATTGATATTTCACTCCATGTAGGAAGATGTGGATGTTATGTCTCTGTTTCTGCAACAAGGTAATATTGGTGTAATGCTCATGCTGGCTTCCTCTATTGTAGAGCTAAAGCTCTCGATTTGTGCACATACTATTTATTTGTTCAAACAACCTTCATTGTCTGCAAAAAGCAAGATTTTGAACTTATTTTGGGTCTTATTTCTTTAAGAGAGCATTTTGACTATCTGCCTATCTTTCGCATACGCATATGGTCTGGCCATGATGCTCTAAGAAAATAAATTACGGTGATCAGTTTCGCAAAAACATTCTAGCTTCTTGCAATGCTCCAAATTTTCCATAAAAACCTTTGCTTTCAATAATGAGGGATGCCTTTCCATTGGAAACCTTCGCTTCAATTATTTGTGCATGTGGAACCCTACTGGAATGGGTTTTGGAGCATTTGCTATCTTTCTTCAAATGTTTCAATGTTGCGGTTTGCCAAATGAAATGAAATTCTAGAAATCATATCGTAATCCAAGGAACCAAAGATTCTGCACTGAATAACGAGTGGAGTCATTTATATTCGGACCTTTGTCTCTCATATTCTTAGAGAAATGTAATGGATGCAACATCTCATTTTGAATACATCATCACCAAAAACCAAAATGCATCACTAATAAGTATAGCAGGTCTTCAACTTTTTACCTAATAAGCCAAAATGTCATTCAAAGATATTCCAAAGCTTTCTTTTCCCTTTTTTTGCAAAGCTTTTGAAAATATAGCTCTTGGTCTACAAATTTGTACCATAAATGAGAAATATAGAAATAACCATATTATAAAACAATGAAAATGACAATGTATATGAATCTGCGCTCCTTGATTTATAAATCATATTCTTATTAACTTTTGAATTTAATCTCGACGAGAAGCCCAGCAACGCTGGGCACTTTTTCTAGTATATTATAAGTAGGTAAATCTGTGGTTGTTTAAATACTATTGAAACCATTTTGTGCAGATTCTTAGGAACAATCATGGCTTGAAGTAGCATGCCAAGAGCAGAAACTGCCAAAGCGAGAGCAATTCATGACAAAATACCTCTAGAGATCTTTTGAGAAAACAAGATTGCCATTTTGCATAGACTTTGACAATAATCTTTTCATCTGTCCAATCGCAATTCACCCAAAAATACCTATTGCCGAGATCCTGCTATTGCCTACAAATTCTTCCAGCCACGAATTAATTATCTCAGTTTCAAATTCTGTGCAACTTGGCACAAAGATATATTCCTGAGCAAAGAGATTATCTGGAAAGAATTGATTAGTCAAGAGTGAGGACCACAATTCAGACGGAGAGCCCGAGAGAAAACCACATGTAAATCTGTACCCTGTTTGAGAATTGTAAAAATTTTAAGATCCATACAGAGCTGATGCCAGGAAAAGGATGTTGCTGGCCTTCTTAATTTGTCTTGCTTTCTAGTCACTAAAACCTGCATAAATGCTTGACATCAACTCATAAGCAGAAGTATCTACGTCACCCAATCGACTTTAGCACCTGAAATGAAATGTCTTCTTGCATGTGATATGAAATGCCTTCCAATAAGATATAAGCCCTATAATTATATAAGCATATATATATTTCCAAAACATCTTCAAATGTGTAGTTATAGCAGACAAAGAAGTAACGTTGCTTCTAGTGATTTGTTTTTTTAACAACAACTGTCCTAGTGATATAACTTCTTACATAATTGTACTGCAGTAAAGAATAGAATAGAACGTCCAGGAGGACCAAGAGGCCATGGGACCCATATAATGGCCTAGTACAACCATTAGTACTAGGATTAAAAAAATCCCTGCCTTGAAAGGTGGGAAAAACCTTTGCAATAATGACCATCTCAAAAGTAGGACATCTTAGCATAGTATGGCTTTCATCTTCAATAACCTCTAACTGGCAACATGCATATAATCTTGCTTCTCGTGGCAATTGCAGTTGGTCCCATCTACCTCTCTCAATCCGTAGCTTGTGGCACCCTGTGCGAATTAATGCAATAGCTATAAGCTTTTTTCTGGACAAGGAAGCAAGCAAATAAGCTTGTGGTCCTGGTGCCAAAGTGGGATCTATATGTGCATGATAATGACCAGTTTTAACTTGGGCTAAGATAACTACATCCCACATCTTCTGAGAAAAACAACCATCAAGGTATTGTTGCAAAAGCTCAGGATCGGAACTAGCAAGCACCATGCAGTGTTCCGGTTGCATAGACCAGCGGGCAAACCATGCATTACAATTCTCTTTCTAGCATCGTTTCAGATGTTGGGGAGATTCAGCCATGGTAAGTGCAAGAAGATAAGATAAGATAAGATAAATTTTTACGTCCACGGGAACCCAACGGGTTATGGGACGGCACATGAAAGGGCAACAACCCATCTAAAACCTGAGGACTAGGCCCCATCACCAAACACAATAACCAAATATTAAAAGGCTACCAAGAATAAGATAAGATAATGCTAATGCTAGTAGTAAATTTATGCTTCTAAAATTATCTAGACATAGCCAATCCAAGGATTGGAAGGCCATTGATCTAGAATAATTGCTGCGCCTCCCCTGTACACTGCCCATTTCTTTTGCAGGCGGACTGCCCTCACCTTGCAGAGCTCCTCCTTACGGTTACACAATTGAAGAGGGGAGAGGTCCTCCTGTACTGAGAAACTAGTCCCTCTGAGATGGTTTCCATGCTGAAGACCATCTCATCATCCATGTCATGATAGATTTGTGACAAAACCTCATGTGATATATGTATTAATGAGAACATCCTTAAGGATAATATTAGAATGTAAGACGTGAACAATAATAATGGCAATGCATTAACTTACCCCATTCTAAATCTTGCACATTCACACAAGGACTAAGAGTCCAAAGGCATGTGAAATAAAGATAAGAGGTTAAATTGGTAAGAACATGGGAAATATTATCTGTCAATCGATGTCTCTGACTGAACATCCCAACACGATATGAAGCACACACAAATAGATTGAATCCACCTTGTACAAAGACTTCACAAATGTAGTGAACAAAACACCATAAACAAATAAGAAGTTGGGACTACTTATCAAGCAACGTAGCGCAAATCCATATTCGATGAACATATACGCAATTGGAATTGAGATATATTTTTGTAGCAACAAGCATTAATACCAAGAACAAAGATTAATACAACATTGAAATAACGACAACAGGAACCACACTAAAGTTGTCTACTAATCGCAAAGGGTGTGCAATAAACGTCCAAACCTGTTCACAACTTCAAATGAGAATCCAATAACAACTATGTAGTTGCCAGCTCCAATTCCTAGACAGGTAAAACAGTGAGCAACAATTCATTCAAGAAAGAAGGAAGCGGCAACTCACAAGAAATTGTTCATCAGGAACCGTACGAAAGAACAACACCAACAAAAGGAAATGATAAGCAACAAAAGAAAATCAACCAAATAATTTTGAACAATGTTTGCCAAAAGGAGGGATAAAAGCGCCTACATATGGAGCATTCAAATTCAGAACAGACCACCAGCCAAACTTCAAATCAAAGGTCACAATGAATGTTAAGTCCTTCATAATCGAATCGGGTTCAAACCCAAGGATGCCGATCATGTTGTTGTAGATTGCCGTGGTGCGGCAAGGAACCCCATAACATCAAAACACTCTGAGCTCTAGGTGCAGCATTTGAACACACGAAAATAACACCTACAAGTCCAGTGTATTAGAGTGCATTAGTACAAAGCAACACAAGCATTACCACACTATAGAATGTATAATCTTGGTTACTCTTTTTCTAATTACATGTTTCGTTATAAAACACGTATTTTTGGTGAATATGATTTATTGATGTTGCTTTAATGGTTTTAGACTTGTTGAAGCATTTGAGGTCTACTCTTTTAAATCCTTCTTCTTTTCGGTATATTATTATTCCTTTAATGTGTTTTTCGCAAGGAAGGAAGGACACATACATATCCTAAATTCAATTATAATTCTAGGACACCTAGTTCCATGCAACTTTCTTAGTACATGACAACCTCAACGCCAACATATTTTAGAATTTGTAGCTTGGATTTGGACACTCAATCTAAGAGTTAAACACAAATTTGTGGCTTGCCATCGTAATGAACACGTCACACTAGAAGTGACAAATAAATAACAATGGAAATTAATGGAGAAAGAAGATGCAGTTTCACGGATTGTGAGTTGGAGAAGATCCTATATAAAACCCTGGTTCAAACTGTGGTGCTATATGGCGTTCCCATCTGGGGACCAGGTATGTCAAACCGACTCTGGAAACAAATCGAGGCAATACAGAAAATGTTTCTGAAAGAAGAACTTAGGATCAGATCTTGGTCCTTATGCCATAATGCTGGCAGAAGTGGGCATGTTCCCATTTGAACTAGAAGGCTCATATCAGGCAGTTAATTTCTATAACAGGGTTAAGGCACAAAGCACAGGCCGTTTGTTCCATCAAGCCATGGAAAACTCTGATCCCGGGCTGGCTGAAAAATTTGAAGGTCTGGGCAAGTAGATGGGGTTTGGATGAATCAAATTGGCCAATCAAAAAGCAGGAGAATCGATCTATGCTGGAAAAGCTAGCATTGAACAAATTGTGGACTGATCCTGGGAAAAGAATGCTACAGTATCAAGCCAACGTCAGTCACATGACAATATATGAGAGTCAAAACTATCTGAAGGCGAGCATACCCAAGCATTGCTAGATACAGGACAGGGTCACATAAATTGGAAATAGAAACAGGAAGATGGGCGAAAAATCCGGTGGAAGATCGTTTATGTAAGGTATGTAGAGCAAGACATATTGAGGAACACCGTGTTTTCCTGCAATGCTATGAGTATGCTCACATTAGATACAATTTTGGCATTCGGGCGGTAGACTTTTATTCTTTGTTATCAATACCACAAATGACATTAGGACCATACATAAGGGCGATGGATGCACATTGTTCCTTACATTTAAAGTTGTAAAATTGTTGTTCATATGCTCCATGGCCTCTCGAGGCCCAAGAGAGCAATAGACATTATTATTTATTATTTTTATTATTATGATTGTAATGTAGTCACATATGTTGTGTAACATAACATACGGAGTAGACTGTACCATAATAGATTGTGGTTATATGAAACAAAGTTCATAAAATATCAGTACTTTGTTAAAAAAAAATGTGTTTTAGAATAGAATAGAGTTTGTGCTTTGGTGTTTGATGGAATTATCTGACAGTAGAAAGCTTTGTTAATTCATTGTTATGAAAACTCTTCGGTGGTCACTCCAGTAACAGGGGGCGACATTGCACATTGTAGAAGGTAGTTCGTCCAATTGTGATCTAATAGTGCGGTGTGTCTAGGTAGTCTGCATACTTGTTGATGAAATCCGATAAATATATTGTGTAATGATTCTGATTGCATTGTTTGCTTAAGGATGTTAATGGGAAGTCTCCAAGTACTATTGTGGCAGTTTTTGGATCCAATGTTTGAAGGATTCTTGTCATCTCTATGCACAAGCTTGGGATCGATGTGTTTGGTGGTTTGTTGTTATTCATTACAACAAATCGTTGGTCTGTGTGTTTGTATTGCTAACATGTGGTCTATGGACACTTTAAGTGTGGTGTTTGTTTGCAAGCAGTTGACTGTTGTCAAGGCTAGCAATTCTTGGGCTACTGATGTTGTGCATGCAGGAGTAATGTAGGTGTTGTAGCTGGTCGTGTTGCTTGGCATATAACCACAGATGTCGTTATTTGTTTGTCTACAAAGATGTTTTCTACATGGGTTGTAGCAGATGAAGTGTTCAAAGTTGGTGGTTGCAAGATGCATATATGGGGTCTGTTGCTATTCTTCGAAAGTGTTTCAGGCGCTCCAGAGTTGGGCACCTGTCCTTGACTTTGGGAATGAGATCCATAGAAGTTCTTTTCCTTTAAGTTTATATATTGCTTCACCATACCATCTGCACTGTTGGCAAGTCCATCTTCAACATCAATGTTTGAAGTTAAGTCAACTACCATATTCAGCTTTAGATTCAATTTGAATGGTTGACTTGTACGAATAGCTCTGTACAACGCTTCAATGATAAGTTCACATTATCTTCCATCTGATAGAGATGTCAAACAAGGGAATGTAGTTCAACTTCCACTGCCCATGTAATGAAGAAGTCGGATCCATCTGGAATCAAAAAGAATATGCAACAACAATGATGGGTACATGAAATGGTGTTCCAATGTACTGACAGTATGGACAATACGAACAGTATGAAGTTGTATATTGTCCATAATTTAATATCAGTGAAGCCCATGTCTGGCCACAATCTTCTGTACACATGATTTACATGCGTTGTATCCATGGTGCATAAACAGCTCATACAGAGCTACGACATTCCCAAATGGAGTTATAACAGCAGGCTCCTTCAATCCAGATGTTTTACCAATGGCATGTATAATACACCATGCTGCTTCATTTGGATGGCACACTCTCTTAAGTTCTGCACGATTTCATCATCAAATGTTGCTTTTCTGGTTTCTGGCTCTTTGTGGCTCAATATCATCTACAATGTTCCCTGCTATTCCTTGGATGTTCCTGATTATCCAAGCGTGCCTTTTGTTGTCATCTGCCCCTAACAAGCGACCATAGAAAACCCTTATTGCAATCATCATCACACTGCCTTGGAATTGCAACCAATGGCTCTCGATAGCCATCAACTATTCAAGCGAATACAAACCATTGCAAAAAGATCTTCTCTGATGCAGCCCAGTTTTCCATGCAACGTGCAACCTGCTTCTTTTCTTCTTCATTTCATTGCAAGATGGGTTGTCAACATGTTGCTCTTTTCCATTCAAGGCGCAACATAATGAATCACACATGGGTCTAAGCTAAGTGACTCCATCAATATTGCACCTTCTAATCCAAACACATCGAGTCAATTGATAGCCTAAATAAGTGTGATAAACAGTAACATCGGACATAAGGCACAAGAAATATAAATGTATACGCTACCTATACATGATTGATTGATACCATATATGCAAACTAACTGGACAAAATCAACAGAACCAGTAGGATATAGGACATATGCTGGCAATGCAGCCTTCATATATTCTAATGTATCCGTCAAATTGCATTATTTGTACAATCTGGACTGTTGTTGCCAATATTTTACTTAATATAGAGAACATGTGTCATGAAATGATTTAATTCTCCTACTCTTTGAAGGGGACCGCCTCATGTCGCACCGTGATCTCACCCCGATGCAACAGAGTCCCCCGGCAGCTAGCCAGCTTCGGGTCGTGGACGCCCGTAAAGAGGGGGCTGCGGCCTTGTCCGGAAGCTGCGATTTTCAGGGCCGGCCGCTGAGGTCGCTGGATGTAATGCGCCGCCGCCTTCGCCCTCGCCCGCCGCCGCCGCCATTACCCCTACCGCGCACCTCCTCGCCCCGCCGCCCCGACCGCTGCCAGCGCCAGACACCGCCCCCCCGCAAACCGGGTAGATCATCGAAGGCCCACATCAATGCCAACAAATAGGAACTGTGCCTCCGGATGGTGTCTTGAACCGTTTCGGGGCTTCCCCGGCGTAAAGGCGCAGAGTCTCAACTCTATTGCACCAGATATGAATCTCATTTTCCTCATGGAGACTTGGGAGCATGCGTGGCAATGACACGGACCTCCCAGGCTATCTCGCATCGGTGTTCAATGACCGCCCGTGCAAGCGAGGGCATGGCGGCATTGTTCGCTACTACCGCGGCAACCTTGAGGCAACCTTGAGGCACAAAACGCACAGCACAACCGCTACTTGTGGGTGCGCTGCGGCAAACAGTGGCGACACTCTCCTCATAGCAAAGATGCTACTTTCCACATGCCGAATTCTGGGATGCACCTATTGTATAGGGGTATACCACTGCAAGTGCAAGGGGGCAAAACCCCTTGTATGTTTGAATTTTTCCAAAAACCCCCTTTCCAGCCATATACAATGCCAAAATTGCCCTAAAACCCCAAAAAGCTACCCCTACGCACGCAGTATATGTAAGCGATTTAAGGAAAAACAAACCCTTTCGGTCACTCAATGGTTTGTTCCAAAACTATGTGAACCCCTTGCATGCCGAGAGCAACTTCTATAACACTTATTTGATGTGGATCGATTGGAGCCCTATGTCGATCTATATGATGACATACAAAGAAGACAAACACCAAAGTGGTTATGTTGTTTGGCGACTTTAATGCACGACAGGGCCGAAAGCAGTTCCAAAATTTGACCCCCGGCAGAGGACGCCTTGCAATTGAACCCCTGGCAGAGGTGGCTTGGTCAAGGATATCGATGACAACCATATTTCTCGGCCATGGCGTGCGCTTGTTGTTGCCGGGTAGTATCTTTGACCCGGTTATTTGTAATGGGTTGGCACAATGGCCGCCTTCCAGTTGCTACACTTGTAGACAGGAGAACCAAGGGGGCGGCTCCAGTGTGGTGGATTATCGGCTGGTTGAGGAACGGGATCTGCACTGGTTACTCATTTTTCCATCGGGACAGACACTCGGGATGAGGAAGTAGATTCGACCACCGCCCCTCGCTCATGCATCTCCATTGGGAGGCTTCCCTGCACCCGCCGCTTCAACACACCGGGTGCCCCCGCCTGACCGACTACTTAATCGCAGGACCTATGCCCAACCGCTTGAGCATGATCCGGGCGGGACCGCTGCAACTCCCCACACTTCAAGAGCACCGCCGCTACCGACTAACCGCTTCGACGGGCTGCTGAAAGATGCTTTTGGGAGAGGCCGCCACGGCCAACCACGTGGACTACCACCTTTCCCCGCAACAAATGGTTTGATGATGAGTGTCGGGAGCTCAAACGCACACTCAAGCAAGTCATCGATCCCATCTCCCGCCACAAAGCCATCGGGTCAATACCGCTCCTTTCTCAAGAACAAGAAGGCCGATACCTCGCAGAGCATCAAAGAAGATGTTTGGTCTCCTCGACCGCACCCCTGTGATTCTCGAGAAGGGTCTTGAGTAAGCCCCCGCACGACCCACGTGGAACATCACCTCGAGCAATGGGTACAATACTTGCAACAATGCATTGCGACCGGCCGGGTCGCACCAATCCCTCCACAGATAGGCATGGCTCTCGGGTTATCACAGTAGGGGATGTTATCATGGGCCTACACGCCGCCTAGCTAATGGGAAGGCAAGAGATTTAGATGGCATGCGTGCGTAACTTCAAATGGGGCTGGGCCTCCACCGGGTGCCCGCCCTCACGGCATTATTCAATAAAGCATTGCGAGAAGGCTTCCCTCACGAATGGACCACTCAGCGTAGTGGTGCCCATATACAAAGCAGGGGACCCTCAATGCCCGCCAACTACCGTACTATTATGGTCAGCCTCTCTCTTTGCAAAATTGTTAGCGGCATCCTTGAGCAGCGGGCCGACAATATGGGCAGAGGAAAACGGAGGTGCGAAGCTCTTACACGCAGTGTTTTCGCCCCGACATTCCACCATTGATCATATCTTCACTCAAGACATTGATTGAGGATAGCAGAATCGCCGCAGAACCCCGGCATCGTTGTTTCACGATTTTGCAAAAGCTTTTCGACACGCACTCCGCAACAAGCTCGGGACAGACAGAAGAAATTGGGACCCCCGACTTGCGTAATGCAGATATAGGCTGTATGAGGCATGCTCGTGACGATCACATCAGCAGCACAAAACCGTAATCGGTAGCATTGAGTGCGCCAGGGTTGCCCCTCTCCCCACACTCTTTGGCCTATACATTGATCGGCTTGGAAGATTGGCTCTCTCGAGCATGGAGGCGCAAGACATCTCATGCATCACACAATCCGCAACTCATATATGCCGATGATGTCAACCTCATGGCCTATACTCCGTGAGGATATGCGGTGTCACCGGATGCTCTTGATACTTTTTGCCAATTCACGGCATGCGAAGTTAACTTGGCCAAGACTAGGTGTCCGTTAGTTGCATCGTCCCGACAAACCAAGGCTTCCCACCTTCACTTACCGGGGCAAGAGGTAGAGGTGGCTCCGACCTACAAGTACTTGGGGATTGAGTTCTCAACTACCACCCATTGGGATGCGGCTATCAAGTTGGCGGGTCACGGCGGGTTGAAAGCACTATATGCCATGCGTAACAATGACCATAAGGTAGAAGTTATACTGGGGCCACCAGTCACATTTGTTTCGGGCCTTGGTTGAGCGGTCCTTTGTATGGGGCAGAAGTGTGGGGTCCCGGTGATATCCCTCAACACGGAATGACCTCGAAAGTGTGCGTAAGGCCTTCTTGGCACGGGCCCCGGGGTGAAGTCCACAGCCCGTGCGTGATCCTACTCCGGGAGACAAGGCTTTCTACCCCTTCAACGGGCCGCATTGGAACGCCATATCGTTTTACTTCCAAAAGGTGGTCGCTATGGCTGATACACGCTTTTGCCCCATCTTGCTTTGGCCACGCCGATGGGTCCCCAACGCTGAAATCCGGGCTGAAAGACAAGCAAGCTCGGTGATTCTCACCGGGGCGCAGCAAACAGATGCGCCCGTGTCGTGACAAAGAAAGATCGCGAGGCACTTAAACTGCACACTGATGCTACTTTCCTTCGCAAGCTCGGGATGCGAGGCTCGACGCGACGTTAAGTCGGGCACACTATCGCCAAAGAAGTCAATCCTAGGCTCACAAGAGGCCCACACCAAGATTTGTACACCCAAATGCCCATGAAGAAGCGCAGACTTATAGCCTCCATTCAAGACGGGTGCACATCGCCCGTGATTGAAACAGTATGCTTGGGCTCCTGAAGCACGAGAGCAAAGGCTTTGCCAGTGTTGCCACCAGGGCGCGATTGAGGATGAATGTCATACCCTCCAGATCTGCCCGACATTTGCCCATATCCGAGAGAGGTATGTTCGACTACTAGTGCCTGGCCAGCCATTGCATCAGTTATTGACTACGGCGTCAGTGGGTTTGTTGGGGTCATACCTCCAGGAGGTTATGGATGCACGGACTCGTTTGTGTCCTACGGGAAGGTCTTGAACTGTCCTATGCAATTGTACAGTCTGCCAGCATGCTTATTACTGCTAAGGTTTTTCCCTCGAAAACCCTTCGGGGCGGGGGGTTTTTTAATCCTGTCAGTAATACGCTTGCTGCTCTCTTTTTGTTTGGGTCCCATAGGCCAGTTGGTCTCCGTGGACACTAAAAACCTATTCTATTCTATTCTATTCTATTCTATTCTATTCTTTCAATTATACCTTTATATTCAACTGCACACATCTTCTTATGTCAGTGTTGTGAAGTCGCTTGCATCTATCAAGCATTGTGAACCATAAAACAACATGGGGCAGGGAAACCAACATTCGGGCAAAAAGAGCATTTGGTTTATCAAATCCTCTACAACATCCAGCAAAATGCCTCAACAAACTAGATTAATCAACCAACCCAAATGGCCCACTATGAGGTACCATGTTCAATTGCTATGCACATAAAATGCTGACATGCCACAACGATTCCCCCAAAAATATTGCAACATGCTACAAGACTGATAAAGGAGACCTTAGCTGGTAAGGCTTACCTCCTCTCTATCCGTCTCGCAGCATTTGCTTCAAAAGTTGCACATATGCATCAAGAACAGTTCTCCATTGCATCAGTTTCTGTTCTCACATCCTGATGTTTCAGTTTGTGCAATGAAACAACGTGTGTTCATTGCACAAGCTTCCAAACTTCACATATACATATTAATAAAGGAATTCTCAACATCAACATCAGCCTCAAGCCCGTTATCAATTACATGGGCATGAAGCAGCATGCCCAGTGCAACACCTGTCGAAACAACACATGCATCAAGAATGCTCACAAAACCAATCTCATCAAACTCCGACAAAGTTCAAATGCTTCTTTTGCGATGGCTACTATGAGGACTTCTCATGCGTCTTACTAAATAACTTCTAGGCATTGTCTACTCTACCACATTTTGAATACATGTTCATGGGGCCACCCACAATATTAAGATCCGAGTTGTCCAATAGCAATAAAGCAGTCATGTATTGTCTTCGCAATATCAAGGTTTCCAAGTATGGCACGAGGGATTAATTTTTTGCCCATTGCGGTGGTGGTCTAGTGGTAAGGCCTTGGGTTGAGGTGATCCCCACCATGGTTCAAAACCCACTAGCTACCATTAGGTGGGAGACATGGGCGGGTGCAAGTTCCACCCACTATGCCTTCCAAAAAAAAGTATGGCATGAGGGAGGGGGCACGCTACATAGTGTATTTTGTCATTTAAATTAGGACTTCTAGTATTTTTGTACATTTAGTGTTCTAAAAATTAGGGTTTCTAAGGTAATAACCAGGATTGCGTATTCTTTGGTATATGCCATATTATGCTCTTGGCCAATGCCCGAGATTGGCTATATAGTGATTTGGCTATAAGCAACGTTGTGTTGTGTGTGTGTAATGTGTTTAATATGTTGCCAATCTGATACGACGTAAAAATTGTTTCTTCTTCGTACTTGACACATGATAATTGATGCCTCCAAGGTTCATATGTTCAATCGAATGCTGCCAATATGGTATGATATATTCTTTGTATCTGCCACGTGATGAATTGATGCCTCTTAGTTTGATACACCATTGTCCAATCGAGACCAGGAAGCCCAGATGCATTTGAAATAAGCTTCAGCTCCAATGCTTCTGGAAATCCAACAATGATAGCAAGCATGCCATTCAAGTACATCAACCACCAAATTTGATAGAAAAACATTGACATGTTATCAATTCACAATCCATTTGCAACCAACACAAACATATGCAGCTTTGAACATGTCTTAGATCCCAAAGAAGACACAAACACTCCAATAACATGTCCTCCCATGATCGCTCTAAAGCTCAGCATACTCATGCTCCTTTTAAGAAGCTTTACATATATTCTTCCCAACAAGCATCAACATAAAGAACCATCTTAACAAGCAGTTCATCATCTTACTTCTGTTTGGTCCTTTAAGTGTATGGAGCTTTGTTATAGCATGCCCTTGGCTTCATAGGGGTAAAAATATGCTAGTGGGTATCAAAAGCATGCGTCCGGACGCATGCTTATAGCAGGGTTTTAGCCCGCTTAAAGCACCCCTGCTTTTGCTTAATTTGGGTGCTGGTGGGTGTAACTGCCCGTCATGATTTTTACGCCCTTCATGTACTCACATGTCCACCTCACCAACGAACCATTAGGAAAATGATTGTGGGATTTTGGATGGATTTTCGCGTGAGTGGTAGTACGTTGCAAATTCGATCGAGCCCAGAACTACTTCGATATCATGGCCTGCGCAAATTCTCCCTCCAATTCACTTATTCTCCCTCTCTCAGGAATTTCATGGCGCTCCCTGATACCGGCCTGGAGGCAATCACACGTTTAGCATTGGATTTTCGGCCTGATGAATTCCAATACAGTGTTCCAGATTTGTTGGATATCAATGCAACACAGGAAATATCGCGTGAAGATCCAGTTTCCTCTGCAGTTTACAAGAAATTGGATGCAGAGAGAAAGAGAGATTACAGATTACGGAATAAGATGAGAAAAGCAGCAGTTGAACGGGAAGATCTGAGCATGAGACGCAGGCAAGAAATAGCCAAGCTTGTAGTTGATTACTTCAACAAGCTCACCAAAAAGCATTCACCCGAACTCAAGGCCGATGTGATGAAGAGGGTGGTTCATTACCACGAAATGGAAATCTCAGAACCTGGAATTTTGCCAAATCTAAAGGAGTGCAAGGCAGCGGGGGTGCTACTCAACAACTTGAAATAGACAATGGCAGCCACAAAGAGGCAAAGGAACCATGATATTTGGAGAGCCAGAACCTCGACACTAGTGATGGCTTCTTCCACAAAATCCAGATGCAATTCCACTATGGCAGAGCTGTTAGGTACATCTACTTCTTGCTTTCATGCCTGTGCTTCTTTATGCTTTTAAGTGCTTGTATCTGCTGAGTGATGCTGGCTGGGATATGTTCATTGATTAATGTGCAATATTTCTTATGATAGGTTGCATGAGGTCAACAATTGCAACTGCTGCATTAAGAAAATCGGAAGCCGTCCTTGGAAATGGTCCGTGGCCTTGCTTCCAAAGGAGGTTAAGGTGCGATTCTCTCACCCCTGCTTGCAAGCAAAGCATAACAGAATTCTGGAAACAAAATAGCAGAGTTTCTCCTTGCAAGAAAGATGTTGTGAACACTGTTGGAGAGTCAGGCTTCCGAATTTCTTATCCCTTGCACCTTATGGAGGTTACATAGGTATAAGTTTCCACACAAAAGCTCCTTGCTATTATTGCATAAATATTTCTAACCAAAGGCCACTATTCAGCTGCAGCTATTTCAACAATACAAAAAGGCACATCCTGAACACCCAATTTGCTTAAAGGCTTTCGAGAAGTTGAAGCCTATTTATGTAAAGAAAGTATCAGAAAGGGAAACCTGTTGTTGCATATACCATATGAAGTTGGAGTATGCTAGGGTAGCCCTGAATGCATTAAGGTCAGCGAAAACTGGATTTCATGGTGAAGAGTGCAAGTGCTGTTGCGAGGTCTGTGGACCTGGTGAGAAGTGTCAGGCCAGTCAACATACGTATGACTCAACCAGCGAGCTCTGGAGGGCTGTGGTTTGCAACAAGAGCGAGGGTGAAGAATGGTATAAACATGACTGCTTGATGCAGAAATGTCAGAAGTGTGGCATAAAAAGTCTTCCTATATGTCCAAGAGAAAGAGAGAATCATGAGTTCTTGCTTGAATGGAAAACGTTTGAAAAGGTAATACTCTCTTTATTGCATGCTGAAACATGCTGCTATGTGCTGTCATCCGCTGAATACTGCTTTTGTGCTTTCAACTTGCGCTAATCTTCTATTTTATGCTACAGACCTTGTTACAGATTCCAGTGGAGACAGAAGAAGCTGGTGGAGTTGCAGACTGCGTTACCAAGGAAGTGCCAGGTGGCAGCAGAAAGAAAAGATCCAATGCCACCAAGAAGGGAAACAAAAGTAAGAAATCTAAGGTAGCTGGTGGGACACAGCCTGAAGCTGCAGCACAAGCCGAGAAGAAGAGAAACAAAAGTAAAAAATCCAAGGTAGCTGGTGGGACACAGTCTGAAGCTGCAGCACAAGACGAGACCTCAAATGGCAAGGGCAAAAAAAAGAAAGGACCAAAGCCAGTCCTTAGATTGTCTTACAAGAGAACGGCAGTGAAGGATTTCATTTCATATCTGTGTTCCACATTGAAGATATTCGTGCCACACAATTACAGGGCTAGATGGCAGGCCATGCAATTTAGGAGTTGCCTGGACAATATCCAAGATGGCACCATTGTTTCTGTAATTGATTTTGCAGAGAATTACAGCATAAAAATACAAAGGGAGGTTCAAAGCCAGCATTGGCACAATGACCAGATAACAATTCTCGTCCACATCACGTATAGGATGGACAAGAGTTCTGGGATCAGAAAGCTATTGAAGGAAACCCATTTTTACTTAAGTGATGACAAGATTCATGACACTCTTTTTGTGCAGCACTGTCTTAGAAAGCACAATTCATGGCTTGTATCAAATGATGTAGAATTCTCCAGGCATATAGTTTGGTCAGATGGTTGTTCTAGCCAATTCAAATCTTGGGCTTCTTAGATGGTTGGAGTTTCTCCAGGGGAGGTTTTAGAGATTCTTCTTTGTTGGCCTCCCTCCTTCCATGTAGGTAACCATGTGCTCGTGATAGTACTTCGAATAGGCATCATACATTTTCATACCTGGCTTCTATGCACAGGCCGTATTTATTGGGTACTAATGAGGCTATCTAGGAACATCATCCACAAAGGCTTTGGATCTCTACCCTCCTTCCCAATATACAAGAGATGCACACAGTGCAATACAATATCATCCAATGAGCTGAAATAACGGAGTAAAGATCTAATCTATCTACTCTAATATACATGGTTAGGTTCGTTCGTTAGAGGCTGAGATTTGAGGATCTAGAGGTCCTCTAAGGCTAATAAAAGATGCAAACTCGGCTTAATGCCGGTCAGGAAGCTGACATTGCTTAACATATCAACTACATACCAGATCCTTGGCTTGCTCCAAGTCCCCGGGACGCATCCATCTTTGTTGGGATGGCTCGAGATGATAGAGTCTTGGCAATCTGCTTGGAAAAGTAAGCTCCACGGGTGCTGACAAGTCCAAATGGGTTTGTCGCTTCGACAATGCGAGCTCTGGAGACTGGAATCTGCAAGGGACACTTTTAGGGTTCCAGGCTCCTTTTAACATGATGCTTTTAGGGTTGGAATCTAAAAGTTCAGGCTATGCCGTGTGGCAATGGATTATATGCACATGTTAATAGGGACATGTTAATGGTTCCATTGGTTGCACTCCAGGTACAACCCTATATGGTTGCCGTGTACATGTCGTTGGGGTTGACATGTACTAGTGATGTGGCAATATAATATACATATTCATACCGTATATTATACTGGAACATCGCAGTTGTTAATTAGCTTGGCCGTTGTATATGATGTTTGCATTCCATTGTTGCCATTGTATTCAAGATGCATTGTTTACAACATTTCTTAGCATGTTACACAATCATGGTCATGGTAAAACCATCTACAAACCTTCCTGTCAACTTCTTCTTTCTTTTCTGGATCAAGTAGCCTCTTGATTTCTTGCTGCTCCATTTTCTTTCCTTTGCTAGAAGCATGCATATAGCGTGCAATCCCACTACTAGCCATCGTGCTTTTTTCAACATCTGCACTATCAAATTCTACGTGATCTGAAACGTTGGCATAAGAATTAGATGCAATACCATATGAAGCAGCTTCGCGTGAGGCAGCTACTCTTTGCTTTCTTCCTGATGATATAGCATCTAATTGTCTTGCTAGCACTTGCAATTCTTCTCGTTTCTTTTCTGGAATTGCTGCACATGCCTGAACATCATTGTTTCTTTCTGCGAATAAATGTCCCCTCACCCTATGCACGGCTGATGTGCGGCTCTCATTGCAATATGGACAAATCCACGACTTGTTGCTTCCTATGTTCTTATCACTCTCAACTACACGCACCTCTTTCCACCAATCAGCTAGTCTTGGCCCTTTTGCAGCTTCTCCTATCTTCCTCTTCTGCATCATAACAAGAGCAATGCCTTTAAAAGTAAACAAACTTGCATTATATGTCAATAAAAAAAAATGCATAATACATAATGCATAATGCTTAAAATAATGCATAATGCATAATACATTCTTATGAGTTCAAGTTTTTTGGAGGAGGAGGCAACATAGACCTGTGGGGGCAAGGCATGATAGGATTGTGAGACAATATAAATGGATGCATCAAAAAAAAAAAAAATATATATATATATATATATATATATATATATATATATATATATATATATATATATATATATATATATATATATATATATATATATATATATATATATATATATATATATAAATGGATGCTGCATGCATTCAGGGAACTCAATCTTATATCTTGCAAAATAATTAGTCAACACTATAGTAACATTATTGGGTACAAGAAATTTATTGCACGAACATTTCTCTTCAATGGCTCATAGGAGTTAAAGTAATCTAAGGACATCTCAATAGTAACAATATCAACATGAATCTCCAGTCATCAATGCATCTACACTTTGTCAACATATTATATCATACTTAAATAGAAGCAATGGAATGCTTTTTGCTTCACAGATCATCTATTGATGTATAACTTTGTAACCATTTTTATATTTTCTACCATGAATAAAATCATTATTGAAGTAGTGACTCTCCAAGGAGAATATGGGAAGGTAAGTCTCGTGAAGAAATGCAAAGGACAGTTTCATTGCATAATAATAAAGGAGAACATGGGCCCATAGGCTTGTAAGAATAAAGATCCGCACTGTTCATCATTTACCGTGAAGGATAAAGATGCACCTTTGTTGAAAGCCCGATTTTAATTTTTTAAGCGCCTTATAATGCGTTTTGGGATGCTCAAACATCAATTCTGCTAAAACTTAAGCATGGGCAAGTCGGTTTTATGGAGTCCACTTTGGGAGGCAATACAGAATAGAAAACGAATTTCTATTAAACTTTTAGAAGGGAACCATAACAATGGCCAAGCATCCAAGAAATGTATTCGCATATGCATAAACAAATCCCTAATAAACTTGAATGCAAACATGCTTTCAAGCTTACAAAAATGTATTGAAGAAAATGTGCAACTTTCTAGCCAATACAATGCACTTGGGCATCATGAAAGCTATATTATACTTTGGCAGTACGCAAACTATGCTAGTTCTAACAAGACAATCAAGCTATAAACCTTATGAAGCTGAGAAGAAAGCTTTCAAAGGTGCTTGGGCTCGTTGGAAAGCTTGCTCCGAGCTTTTTCCGGAGGTGTATAGCATCAGCTGTTTTGCATGTGGCTTGTTGTCGCAAAACAGGCTGATTTCGAATGGTTCTGATGTCATGGCTCCACCTTGCATGGGCTGATGGGGATCGATTGAGCCTCATGGCTTGGGGCCGAGGCCAAGGGAGATGGTGAGGAGGAAGATCCTCCAGGAAAGGAGAAGGGCGGGTCTCGACATGCATGAAGAGGCGCGGGTCGAGGGGAAGTGGCATGCAATTGGTGGCGAGATGAGGGAGCCTTTGGAATCCCGCCGGTTGAGAGGTATGTGGATTGCTCTTCCTCCTCAATATAGTTCGAGACCCCATGGGATTGTGTTTTGGAGACTGGTCTTGATTCCATCAAGCATGCCCCCTTTGGAACCGGATCTGGATGCCCTCTTCCCTTGTGCTTGGGAAGGGATCACTTGTCGGTGATGTGCCCTCTTCTAGGGTGCATGTAGCCGATGTGCCTCCCGGGGTGCCCTGGATACCTCTCGGGATGCGGGGCAGCCCTAACTCCCTGTCTTGACTGGGGAGCAATGACACGTTGCTTGCATCACTTTCGGCGGGGTTTTCAGATTGGATCAAGTGCAAGGCTCGAGTGTAGGACTGCCCGTGTTCAAGAGGCTCGAAATTTGTGGAGGATCATCACTGTTGACGGCAGGCTCTTCCAGAGACTCCATGGATAGATATTGATCATACCGGGCATGTTGGACCATTGAGAATCTAGTTTCATTTTGCGGTATTGGGCTACTTCACCGGGTTACATATTGGACATGAGGGGGTTTAGCTCTTGGCTTGCCGGACATCGAGGCGATTGGTTTGCCAGTGTGATCTCTGAAATTCCTACCAAATAATTTCTTCATAATCATGTTTGAGGTTTAGTCTTAGATGCGGCAATTGGTTAGTCGGGGTGGATACTTTGGGTGAATCTTATGTGTTGTATCAAGATATATCCGGCAATGTCCACCAGTTCTTTTTGGTTTAAAATCCGGTGTTGGTTCGCATCTCGGATCTTCCTCCACGATCCGATGGTGCCTAATTTCTTGGTTTCTATGGCTAATGGCCGGGTGTATATTTGGCTCATTCTATTGTGCAGTCCCCAAGATCTGTGTTGCTCTGTTGCTTGCGGTACTGTGCCCACTTCTCTTCCAAAGGCGTAGTAGTCCCCGGCATTTTCTCTTAAGATTGAAGCTTTTGAATGGAAAACGAGTCGTTTTAGAATATGTAGCAAAATAAAACCTTTGTTTACCATGTCTCTAATATAATGCATCTCCATCTCAATGTGTTTGTTCTTTTTCATGCAACCACGGGATTCTTTGTCATAGATTGTACAATACAATTTTGTACTTCCTCCATAACTTGATTTCCAATTCATCATTACGGGTCCATATTATTTCCTTGAGCTGCTAGTGTGGTTGATGCATATTGATTAAACGTGAGTGCTATTGAAGGCTGTTTCTTGCTCCTCCAGCTCAGCGTTGCTCCTCCCAACATCAATATATATATATCGATGTGGATTTTTGCTTTCATCTGGATCTCCACACCGATCGCATCAACATAACCTCTTAGTTTCAAATCATTTAAACGATAAACAATTTTATCTTTTGTCCCTTCAAGAATCTTAAAACCTTTTTAGGCTGCTAGCCGGTGCATTATCTGGATCATTATTGTATCTACTCAAAACATTTACTATAAATGCTATGTCGAGTCTTGTGTTATTAGCAATGAGCAATGAGGCTTACACTAATTGCCTATATGGCACTTTGTTCATTTATCCCTTTTCCTTTTCATTCTTAGGACATAGATCAGCTTTGGCGGTTTGTTCAACCACAATAGGAATTTTAACTGCACATTTACATTCTTGCATATTGAAAGAGATCTTCATGTTTTGCTCATCTCTCTTAACTTCCACCCACTAGAACTTGTCATTCTCCCAAGTCATCATTTTTGTATTTTTGCTCTTAAGTTTTTCCTTGCATTCATTTTAGAAAACTCAAATTGTTAGCTGCCAAAATGGAGTCATCAACTTATAGTACAATTATCGCAGAAACACTTCTCCTTTCTTAGCGAGATAGACATTCCCATCATTTTGCAAGCTTTTTGAAGTTTTGTTCCTTTAGAAACCATCAATGCAAAATACCATTGCCTAGAGTTGTTTCAAACCATAAATGCTTACAGAGTCTCATACCTTTTCTTTTTCGGTTTCAAATCCATGGCTTCTTTGCGTAGCATGCTTCTTCTTCACTCAAGTCTGCATTAAGAAGGCGTTGTACATCCATGTAATGATGTAATTCAAGGTTCAAAGCATTAGATATAGCAATGATCATCCTAATCTTTGGTTAAGCTTAACTCAATTGAATATGTCTCATCAAAATCAACTCCCTTCTTTTGGTGAATACCCTTCAGGCCACTAACCTTGCTTTATCTTTTGGACTTCCATCCGCATTTACCTTTAGTTTGAACACCCATTTGTTGCCTGGCAATTTTCCCCTTTAAGCGAGATCCACAAGTTCATATGTGGAGGTTCTCTCAATGATTTCAATTCTTCTATCATTTGCATTTTTCCAATTTTCAGCTTCCACTTGAGTTTATGGCCTTCTCAAAACTTTTAAAGTATACGATTCCGGCACCATATGAATTTCATCACTACCTTCTTCTAGTTCATTTTAGCCCTTGTAACATTCTTCTCCATTTTCTCTCTCCTGCCATAATTACGAGATGTCAAAGTTTACATCTTCTGCGGTCTTTCCCCTTCACCTTTTCTTCTTCTAATTTTCTCATTTTTGTTTGTTTTCCTTCAAACTTAGTCCTCATGTCTTTCTTGGTTCAAATTTTTCTCCTCCTCATTGGCCAGCCAACATTATGGGTTCGAGCACCATGTCCTCTTGTCCTTCTTGATTTTTATCTTCTTCCCTCCCTTGTATTTTCTTTCTTTTTGGGACTTTTCCATGTAAAGCGGATCTTTCCTCATCATTCATTGATGGTTTTATACAAAATCGTTTCTTCAAAATCACATCCTGCTCACTAACACCCCTTCTCTTTAAAGGGTCATACATTCTATATCCCTTCGGTGTGTATCACTTAGCCAACTAGAAAGTTATAGTGGATCATCATCAAGTTTTGCCTTAATTGCTGAGGTATGTGGTGTATCCAAGACAACCATATACTTTAAACTTTTTTTTCATAACTTAGGGGATTTTCCACGACCATACTAATTCGGAGATTTCCTTCCTAGGCTTTTGATGGTAAAGAAACATTACGTATGAGCAAGCTGGATTTTTAATGCCTCTTCCCAAAAAATTGGGCAACCAGTATGTTTCAACATGGCCTTATTTGCATTCAAAATTGTTTTGTTCTTTCTTTCACGCTACCCATTCTTTTGCGGGGGAGTATGGCTTAAATTATCTTGTCTTTTGATGCCTTTGTCGATGCAATATCTCACAAATTTGCGGACATGTATTCCCCTCCTCGTCGGATCTAACACATTTAATTTTTGTTCCCTATTTCACACTCTACTTGACCAAAAATCTTGAGAAGCACATCAAATCTTGGTCTTTTGTTCTTAAAGCAAAAAAATATTCTTGTTTTTCTGCTAAAGTCGTCCTAAAAAGTTATGAAGTACCTTTTTCGGTAATTCCTCTTATATTTAGTGGACCACAAGATCGTATGGATTAAACCAGGAATTTCTTTTTGCTGCCCTTGGCTTTTGAGAATGGCAACCTTGAGTGTTTTAAACATGCGACCCCCTTACACAAATGATTTTTACACGTTGATACGATAAATACGCCATAATTAAACCTTGTTTTACCATGTATTCAAGATTTTTAAAATTGGTGTGCCCAAGCCTTTCATGCCATGTAGCAATACTTGGGGTTAAATCAAATTAATACTTTTCTATAGGCTGAACTTATACCAAACAAGTTGCCAACTCTTCTTCAAGAAATTTTAATTCATTTCCATCAAATATCTTACAATGAGTTCTCTCAAATACAACCTTCAAACCCATGTCAACTAGTTGAGATAGATTAAATTCCCAACCAAAGGGAACACACAAAATATTTTTGTAAAAATTCACTATTACGCCATTCAAAGTCGAAAAGTTCTAGTATCCCAACATCTTCAATCCTTTTGTAGATCCCCATTTCCAACTTGAATGTGTCCTCCTTACGGCTTCCCCTTTTTCTTTTAAGATTTTTGAGTTGCATGCAATGGATCTTTTACGCTCCACTATCTAAAATCAAAATTTGTCAATCCATTTTTGTCATAAAAATCAATGCTTTTATGTTCTTTTCGTCATCATCTTCACATTCGGTCTCTCTTCGAGTTATTTCTTACCCACATTGGCCACGATTTGAGATTCTTCCTGAATCTTTCCCTTCCTCTCCCTCTTCTTTGTTGTGTTTCCCTCTGCCTCCTTTATCTTTACCTCTTGAAAAAAGTTTTTTGGAAGAACAATGTGGCAAAATGTCCTCTCCCTCCACAATTGTAGCAACTTATTTCCTTTGTTAATGAGGGACAATCATATTTTAAATGTCCATATTAGTTTACGGTTATAACAAGGTCCAATTTTTTCCCCTTCTCTTACTTTTTCTTCCTTCCCCTTTCCTTTTGCAAACAAAACACGGTGGCATCTTCATCCTCCATGACTACATTACTCAATTTACGTCTTTAACATCCTTTCAACCTCCATTCTGGTTCTAGCTAGTGTTCTAATGAAAATGGCTATATTCCCAATCTTGCTCATTGCTCTAGAAATAGCTAAAACTTCTTTAACATTTGGAATATATCACTCCTGCTCCCTCTAAGTTAGCAATGATGTTGTCAAAACACGAAAGAAGTCATTGATATTGTCCTTGTCATGGAACTTTAACCTCCTCAACTTTCGTTTTTCCAAGACATCTATTTGAAGATGTCTTTTTCCTCATAATTCAGAGCATGTAGCTTCATATCTCACTAGGTTGCATGCCTCTTATCTTCAAAACAATGCTTGAGCTTACTTTTATCATAATTATCCCTTGAGCTTCCCTTACTTTGGCAATTTCTCCGGTACCATCTTGTCTGGCGAAACTATTTGCGCTTCTTGATAACATCGGCCAGATTCAGCGGCTGGAACTTCCCCTCGACCAGCTCTTGAAGTCTGCTTGTTCGGCTCCTTTGTCTCCGTTTCGGTTCCTACCAATTTCACACAGCCCTCAACACCAAGACATGCTTAATTTTTCTCTTTCCAAACTTGGAAGCAGGAATCTCCCTTAAAGACATCAATTGCATTGACAAGCACGCACCAAATGCATCACCATCTATGTCTTAACTTTTGCTTTCGATACCAATATAAGTATTTAAAACAAAGCAGGACAATAATAGGCCAATTAATTCCTTTGAATATTTGTCTCAACAATAATATGCTTCAATCCCGATCAATAAGATCACAATGGATTATCACCTCACATCAAGAGATTTAGCATAATAATCTCCTTTCACATTCAAACTCAAACATCATTAGTCCTTAGCAAATATAATGTCAAATGCAACAATATAGATGTCTATATCTCAATTTACCATTAACATGGTATTCATACTTAACAATTTCCAAAATTTCTTCAATGAATCTTTCTTCTAATGCTGGGACACTAGCATATTAGGTTAACTATTCCAGGTGCACAATCACTTGATATACTCGAGATGCATTTCTACTTCTTTAATTTGCGATCCGTGGTTTATGCGGGGCGCTTGCAACAATTCTATCAGGATGTTCAATGCGGCTCAGTTGGGCCAGACCAAGTTTGAACCGAGAAATGGCTCCAAGGATTTCCGGCGATCTTTAGCAGAATATTCTCTTTCTAATTCAATGGTCCTAGATCAAATAATAATTTTATTTTATCATCTTCAATGGTCTAATGGTCTAAGCCATTATTTAAGCTTCTTTCATGGATCATGCTTATCCAAGCAATTAGACCTATCACCTCTTCAGCATTACGAAGGTTTATACTCCATAATGTGTTTTGCTCACGATACTTATTGCCTTATCTACGTGTTCTCAAGTATTCTCGGACTATACAAGATGCTTGTATGTTCTCTGAGAAAGCTTTTATGTGCTCAACACAACTTCCTGCAATAAATTAAGATATGAACCCAACAATAAATGCTCTACAAGTTCTGATATTTATGATTTGCAAGTTCTGATATTAATCCTCTGATATTAATGCTCTACAAGTTTAGTGCTCTCTGCAAGTTCTGATATTAATGGTTCTCTACTATATGTTGTGGCTAGAATATAAAAATGGCATAATATATATAATTTGATTTTGTGTAGGATGTCACCACCTACTGCCCATCGAATAGCACTAAGGCTGCCTTCTACCTCTGCAATTCAAGTTGAATAGTGGAGAGAAATGGGCAGCTTGGTTGGGGGTCCAAGCTCTGGGATTTGGACTTTGGATGAATTTCTAATTCTCAGCAATGCTAAGAAACAAGATTGGATGATTCAGAGGCATAAGATACCTCTCCAAAGAAGCTGCAATAGCAATCAACGGTGGGAAGCAGTAGCAGGGTAAAAATTAAAACATTAAAAATTGGTTACTCATTTGTTTGTTACTTTTTTTTCTTGAATGATTTGTCTTCATTATTGCATAAAATGCATCATCATGAAGGCATTTCCATGCGTCCACCAATCACGAGATCATGTTGGGAAAGGTACCATAAAATTTGGAAGAAGATTAATTCATACGAGAATAACATACCATCGGGGCATTCTTCATATTGGAACATGGTAGGCGAGCATAGGGGAGAAAGGACTTGCTTAAAAAACATTTCATAGGCGATTGTTTGATGCAATACCGCGGCCGGCTGGGGCGTGAGAACCTTGCAATCCCAAAATATCTTGACTAAGAATGCCCGGCATCTCGCCCGCGAAGCCCGACCCTATTTATAGCTTTCCTCTAGGTGCACATTGCACTCAATCATGAATTAACGGCCAAAGAATGAGACTCAAAGCAACCGGCCGAGAAAATGAGACTCAAAGTGATCGGCTTGAGAAAATGAGACTCAAAGTAATCAAGGTTAGCATTATGTCTTATCTTTTACAACTAATGTTCGTAACCTTATCTTATCTTGTTTTTCATGTTTTCATCCTTTACATGTTTTACATTTCATTTTCAACCCGGTTAGTAAAAGGATACTCGGGATAGACAATCTAGTGGAAGGAGATGCAAGGGGTGAAAGAGTAGATGCTTTAGATGACATGTGTGCAGCGGTGAGCCCGTCATCAGTTGTGGCTTTAGCCATTTCAGAATCTTCAAAATTTATCGGTATCTCAAGTTGAAACTTTGAAACAAATTTGAAGCGAGATGGAAGCAATGAAAAAAAAATGCATGGCTAGTCTCAAGTAAGATCAAGTTGCAAATATACTACATTTGAAGCCATCAAAGTGGTTTCTGGAGTAACATGTGTATTCACTTCATTATCGAATTTGTTCGGATCAACAGAACTCTACAACACAAACATGCATTTTGGTGTATGAATTACTTGGATTACGAGAAACTATGTTGAATTAATACTTGATTACGAAACTATGTTGTTGTCTTGATACTTGATCGAAACTATGCCTAGTATGTTATTGTCTTTGAATTAATATTTGATTACGAAACTATCTTTGAAACTATACTTGAAATCGAAATTATATTTGTAGGATTATGTTTGTAGTGAAAAGGTTAATATAGTCTTAAGCGGGTCTCTAGATATTGGCATCAAAAGACAAATGCTTTTCTTTTGAGTGCGGGTTATCAAAGATCGGGCTCTCAAATTTCCATTTTACTTTTATTCTGGTGATACAACTAATCTTATTTCGACACTAAAGAATCTCTTAGCAAGGCCTTTGAGATTTTGGATCTGGGTCTGATGCATTATTGTCTCTTTAACTTCCACGTGGTGCATCTTCCAAATAATGAATGTTCAATGCCGCTAGCCGACATAAAATCATACGCAAAAGTATTGCGAGGCATTTTCTGATGTTGTAACATTATGAAAGCAAAAGGCAATCTAAAATGAATGTAATACCTTTGGAGATGAGTCAATAATAGAACACCAACAAATGAAAGATTAATTAATAATGGGTGACTACATTTTTGAAGGTTTTTATTTTAATTATAGAGGACAATTTCTCTTGTAGTTTTTAGTAGGCCCGATGTTTTGATGATGTTTTTACGTTACGTTGTTGGATAGTGAGATAACTTTATTATATTCATTTGCTATAGAGGACAAAACATGAAGAGTTTTGCATGTATCAAACAACCATTTACTCGTGCAAAACTAGAGGCAATAAAGAAAATAAAGCAAAATGGATCTCTAAGAACAGGATTCCTAGCACCTGGCATTTTCATATCCTTCTTTCTTCTGTCAATCTTTTTTTAAATTCAGTGATGTTGCGACCCTTTTCGACCCTTTTAGGATATGTCGAGGCTAATTCTTCTAGCTCGCACATGTATCTAATCGTTATCATTTTTCTTAGCTTTACAATTTTACGGAGAGTTTTACTCCACAAGGACCATCTAAAAGGTATAGCCAACTGGCGAGAGTAGTTGAAGTAGTAAATTAGATCAAATGAAATATAGAAGAGAAGCAAACCTAGAAGGATATACTTCATTATGGAATTAACCTTTTGATTTCCTTTTGAAATGATGAGATTGAATTATTTATTATTCTTATAGGAATATGGCAATAAAAAAGAAAATAGACTATATGATTCCTTGTGCCACCATAAAGGACAAAACAGGAAGAACCATGTAACAAACAAGCATTTCCTCTCTGCAAAACTAGAGGTAATGAAAAATTGGGAACTGCGATTATGCTTCAAACAAGAAATTGGTAGATAAATGCAAAAATACCAAAGCCCACTAGAATGGTCATGGGGGTGGCAGTTCTTTTCGATCAATTATGCCGAGAAGAGCAACTAAGAGACATGAATCATTTGAATATGATTAATGGTAGCCACAAAAGAAATATAGAACATAGCATTTCATTATAAAGCCAAATGGACCATCAAAAATATGAACATCCTTCTAGTAGACCATGATGGCGGCCACCCATATAGCAAAAGCTTACCAAATCTGAATGTGTTACAAGTGCAATGGATGAAGAACTTACATTCTTAAACATGCTTACATATATATATATTTTTTTTGAAGAGCGTGTTTTACTTCATATTATACACTCAAAATATTACAAAGTACTTCCAGACATATTTTATATTATCATGAACATCTTTGACTTACAAGTATGTCATAGAAGTATTCAACCAACCAGCATAGTCATATTAGTCTCCCAAACAATCTAGCTTGTGAAGTTAATTTTCTCTGACCGTTACATGTGTAAGAATCTACGATGGCTAGATATTCAGATTCATGAAAAATCAATGTGATGCAGCTCATCTTAGCAAATTTCATTGCAAGTGGCCTGGCATATTTCATTAAAGAGGGCCGATATAAACAACTTCATGCTCAAATAGATTATATTTCAAACACATGCCTCTACTAAAAATTGAACAACAGTTTAGTTTAGTATAAATCGAATGGGCTTTCAATATAGACTTGAGCTTCTCTACCATGGGCAAATGGTTACGCCCACCACAGTCCCTAAAGTTTTTACTTGAGTTTTAAAATTTTGACTTTGGGTTTTAAATTTTTTGACCTCTGTTTGAAATCATAGCTACACTAACCATATGGCATTGATGACTCTCTCTATCATGGGCAAATAGTTTTGCCTACGGTCCTTTTCAAACTTTTGACTTGGCTTTTGTAAACTACCAAGCGAGTTATTATGGTGCCAATTTAATATCTCCGGGGTTGGCGATAACAATTGTTAGTATTTTGAAAAAGCATCAAAAGACACTGCTTAACTTCAAAAATATTGTATTTTAAAATATCAAGTCATTCTCATTGCTTTTTCATTCATCAAAATGGCTGATAGCTAGGCCAAGGCCAATCACAAGTACTATAAGCTCATAATCCTATTTAAATATGTTCAAACCTGTTTAAACCTGCATCAATTTCAACATGTTTCTTCATTCCTCTAATGAATTCAAATACGTGCACAAATCGTTTCGAAGTTTGAGAGCCTGGGCTGAGTTTGATGATAGCCTTCCGCGCACGGGCCTACTAATGCTTGGTACGCTTTCACCTTCAATTACCAAGTAACCTCTTTCAAGAAGAAAGTTGTGAATACATGTAAATGCAAACCACTAGAAACATGTGCTACATTCTCTTTCTCAATGACACCTAGGAAATACCTCCATTTGGTCTTCCAATTCCCAAAAATATGCTCAGTCATCATCCTACAAGAGCACAACAGAAATTGAAAGAGATCAAGCTGAGGTGGAATGCCCCCTTTTAAGGTAGTCAAAGTTTGAGCAATGAGTTTGAACATTTGGCACAGGTTCGGTTTGAATTGGAACACCATTGTCATCTAGCAGGGGAGGGATACCATCGGGCCCTGGATCCTTGGTAAGATTGTCCCAGATAGGGGGAAGTGATCAAAATGATGCATTCCGTAAAAATTCAGGTTGAGATTAGTAAACTCTCCAAATTTAAAAGCGAGAGGGATCCGCAGTTAAACTTCTTTTGAATTGAGTGAAGCGGATCGCCTCTTTCTTTGGGGAGGAGCATAAAATCATGGAATAAGGCAATGGGCACAATGTTTAAGGTTTTCCTTAAACATTCGGATAGGAGAACCCTTTTGATCAGCACATAATTTCTGAGATTTGAATTGGAAATGCAAAGACAACAGGTTCTATGACTAATTTGCAGGCAGAATGATTACTTTGAGCACTTGGTTCTTGGTACTGCTATGCCAAGAACCTCATGACCGGGGTAAATCTTGATGCTTCGGTTATGCTCAAATATATGTTTGAGTGAAAGATTATTCTAAGCTTTTTCGGTTCTTGAATGCTTTGCTATGCCAGAACCTCATGATCGATATAAATGCGGCGGCTTAGCGGTTATGCTAAAACATATGTTTGAGTAAGCGCTCGCTCAGGTACTGATGCTTGAGCATCTTTCTAGTCTGTTGTTGTGTCATACAGATATCCAGCTATGCCTTGCACTGAGTAAGGTTAGATATTCCTATTCCTCTCCTAAGAAATTTTGGAGTATTCAGTGATTCCTCTAAGAAGATTACATCATTGGGGAACCCGGCATGGTTAGCCTTTGTATTGTCTTTCATCTACTTTTAGTTACCGGTGGGAAGAGTAATCAGAACACGTCAAGCATATCGGCTATCGAGGCAATTCATGTGCTTCATGTATATCTGCTGTAGAGCATCTAATAAGTTTATGCAAAATAGAGAATGAAGATGTTGAGATTACTCCTGTAGTAATTCTCTATGAGCATGAAACATTGTACTTTTTTATCTATATAATACAAAAATTCTCGTTCCCAAAAAAAAAAAAAAAAAAAAAAAAAGTTTTAAGGTTTTTGAGTTATTTTCCATTTTTTTTTTTTGAGGGAAAGCCATAAAAATAGGGGAGAGTTTAGGAGAAAACAACGAGGAGGTGGGAGAAAAGCACGAAAAGAGGAAAAAAAGCGAGAAAAAAAAAAGATCAAAGGGCAAGCAGAAGCTATTAGAAGAGCTAACAATTAAGAGGAATGGGAATCCCACATAATGATAGGACTTAATTCAATGCTTCTTGTGATAAGATTGATGAAATTTGGCTGCTCAACAATCTGTCGAACCCAAACTAGTTGCGCTTGGATCCGTAAGCATGGTAAAGGCATCTTCCTAACGGCTTCCAATGGCGATGCATTTACAAGCTGACTTTGTACCTTCACTTGCTTTGTTAAGCTATTATAAGTCAAGGTAAATACTATATAAGTCAGGTAAATATGTGGTTTTTTAAATACTATTGAAACCATTTTGTGCAGATTCTTAGGAACAATCATGGCTTGAAGCAGCATGCCAAGAGCAGTTCTTAGGTGATGGGAGTATGTTCATAATTTTATAGAGAAAAGAAGATGGGATTTTGCATCATGCACTAGTGTTAAGCCAAACTACTTTGGATCCGTAAGCACTATCTATATCTATATACAGTAATAAAGGAGTTTTGGGATAATATGTGCGCAAAATCTCGCGCGTTGAATTTTTTAACTTGTTTTCATCCGTTTATTTTGCGGTTTTTTTTTTATGCGACGATTTTGGCTCTCTTCTTCTCGCAATTCGTGCATCTTCCCTTTCCAGTTCTTGAATGCCGGAATGGGGTTCTTGGATCTGAGCAGGAACGTTCTTGGGTTCTTGGGTCAGCACTATATTCCTTTCGATCTGTATGTTTATCCATCTCAATCTAGAATTGCTTTACTTCTGATATCAGATAGATTTGGTTATTGACTGAAAGTTCGTTCTTAAACATCCCCGAAATTCACTATGTGTACTTTCTAGACAGCTTTGGCAAATAAGAACATCTGGAACACTAAAATATGCATCTAAGAAGAAGGAAAGAAATCGTTTTGAAAGGAAACTTGCTGCAGAAACAAACAGGTAAACAAGTTTTGCATTTTGGGGCTATGTGATTGCAAGCTTTTGAGCTATTTGCAGCTTTTGGTTAACGGTTTAACCATCTTTGACATTCCGCCACAGGGTTTGTTATGTCTATATCTCTGATATTAGAAAGCAAGCTACTAAGGCTACATCTCCACATTCTAATACATGTCTTATAAGTTCAACCATGCCACATTTTAGAAGTCTGCCAAACAACAAAAATGTTATGTTTCTCATTTCTCGGATGATCCCTAGGCGGTTAAGAGAGGAACTTCATACATACAGGGAAAGCATGGAGATGCAAAGCATGGCACAGGATGACAGAGAGGAAGAAGTTCATTGCCAAGTTGGTATAGTTTCATGGGAGAAAGGCACATTTCAGCCAGCATCCTGGTGAATGCAAGTGAAGATCATGTCTGGAAAGTACTTACAGATTAACGACTTCCAGAATTTATTCCACATTTTAGTACATAGGTAAGTTGTAGGCAGTTTAAATTTTTAGAACATCCAGTGTTAAGGAAGACCTATTTTGTACAAAAAATACACTGCAAAACATTTGGTCTAAATGTGGTTTCTTACAGAAGATGCTCTTCTCCTTTTGCCCATCAAATGTCTGTCTTCATGACAAAATACCTCGTCCTAGAAATCAATATAGGAGAAATTATTTACAGGGAATGCATGTTTCTTCGCTTGTGAATGAAGCAAATAGTTGTAGCTTATGAATATTAATAATGACACAGTTATGTGTAGAATAGAATCTTGCCCACATGCTTTGGCTGAAGGCGATCGTTTGCTTCTTCATGGATTTGATGCCTCAAATTATGAGACAGATATTTATGCCTCAATTTGCAAAAATGTATATCTTGTGGAATGGATGAACTTTGTATATCTCATACAGAAATGTAAAAAACAATCATGGTGGTTTCTGATCTTATGGCTGAGTGGAATGTACAGCTCCCTTTAAAATTAAGGCATGATGTCACGCAGTTTACTCTTCCATCGTTATGCGATACTTGTCAATAATATTTTGTATTGACAATTTCAAGCTCTAGATGTGCATATTGTTAAGAATTCTAGGACATCTGAAAATTTTACAGCAGTAAATGGAATAAACCAGCAGCAAGCATTTAAGGATATCTTATCTTCTTCCATTGGGTTGTTTAACATCAGCAGCGTATTGTTACTGACCAATGCCTTTACAAACAGGTCTTTGGCCTCCTCTTGCTTTTTCTTGAGCATTTTGCGCAACTGTGTCAATGCAGGCATATGCCAAACTATCAGAGAAGTTACAATATACAAAAGCTGTGAGATTGTGATATTACTTCCTCCAGATCTTTGCTATATTTGTCTGCCTTCTCAATTATTTCATTGTTCTCAATTATGTCATCTAGGTTGCTTTCGGCCTTCTTTCCATCAACAGTGAGGGTGAAAAGGTTTGGCAAACTGAAAGAATATACAAACCATTCAATACATTGTGTATTTCACTGATTATAGAAAGTATCTATTTACCTCAGATATAGTTGCACTAGGTTGTGGATTCTTGAGTCTAGCATCAAAGCTGATCCTGCCCAAGTTGAATCCTTCTCCTGGAGATTGTCCTGCACTCTCAAATTCAAAAGCTTGTCTGCTTTCTACCCTGTGAAGCTTCATAATCAGTAACAAAAGTTTACTTCATGGGGTATTCACATGTTACATGCACCTATCTGAGTGCATTCTCAGTCGTGATTTTAGCAAGAACATTCATTCCCATCGCTCCCCTTATCTTTTTACTTGGGGTTAAATTCTTATTCATATGAAGAAGCTTGCAAAAGAATTCAAATAAGTTCAGCCAAAAGGTGAAATGAATTCATGAGAGTTTTGTTGTTATGTGACAACAGATTAATTACAACCTCTGATGGCTTCCTTTTGTGAGATGGTGTACGAGTTGCTGGATTAGCGCTTCTGAGACTAGAAACTACTTGCACTTTTTTCCAGCACTAGCATGTTTTATATTCGCAGCCATAGATGCACCTAACAGCCCTTGGCTGGTTTGCTTCAAAGTTGGTTGTAATTCGTCCTTCTTCATGGAAAGCCTGAATGTGATATTGAAATCCATGTAAAGGCAAATTTCAGAAAGGTGCTAAAGTATCAATTCTTACCGAGTAACATTGACAGATTTCACATTGACCTGCTGATTGATATTTGTCTTGATCACTTGGAGGGGTGATCGAAGTATATTAATTTGGGCCTTTGAATATGGTGTAACTGCTTTAGTCTGAGCAAGCTTTGGTGACAAAATATTTTCTCCAGAATGCTGCTTGTTCCTGTGACTTGATTTTGTAGATAGAGAGGGTTTGGAGGGTCGTTTTTAGTAAGCTTTGGGAACTTTTGGATGAACTGCAAGAATTTATTATGGTCAACCTATGCTTAAAATGAAAAACTTCCCTGCTATCCAACACTTAAGTCCCTAATGGTAGAGAAGCCATAGAGTGAAGTCAGAGAGAAAAACTGGCTGCAAGTCAGATGGTTGTGAGGCTGCTAACAAAGCTGACATTGGAAGCTCAGGATGAGAGTTAAAAGCATTGTCCCTCTTTCATCCCTATCATGGCAATATAAGAACCTTACAAACACAACATAATAAAAGTAAGGACATCAGTTTCAGTCAGTTAGCAACATGGTATCTTGTTCCTAATCCATTATGTAAATCCTGGGCAATGTTCTCACCACAGTCTGGGACTATCTTGGTGTCATCTAAGGCACTCCGCTGAAAGGCACTGAGCTTTTTGTCCAATTCCTGTCCACCACTATCGGGTGGTGCAGTCTTGAGCTCGTCTCTCTCTTCATCTCGGAACTCAACAATAATTTTCTCACCATTGCCTAGGTTTTGGTTAAGAGCAATGTCCTCATCCAGCCTCTGTTTTCCTTGCTCTACTGTTGGCTCTGCAACATCTTCATGAAGTTCATCCCCTTGTTCTACTTTTGTTTCTGAACCTGCATACCTTTCTGTCTGGAGCTGATCATTTGTTGTTTCTTCCACTAAGGTAGGTGTGGATTTAAGATCTTCTCGTTCAGGACCAACAGTATCAAGGCAACTATTCTCTTTGGCTTTTGAATCTTCCACATGATGGTGTTCTTTCTCAGCAGGCTCTGCTCTAAACGAGGATTCTGCTTCATCTATGCATCTCAATTTTAAATCTGTGTTAGCATTTTCAGATTTCTGAGACAAGACCCTGGCAGAAAGTGTATGCATCTTTTCGAAAATCTAGAGATAGAACACTCCTCTCAGGTTTTTGACTTTGGCCTAGATGGATCGCTTTTATCTAGAAGGTGAGAAGTTTTTCATAGAAAACTTATTCTTGTCGCTAAGAAATGATTTGCCCTTAACCCGAACAGCTAAACTCTTTTTTTTTTCTAATGGCTTTTTAGGAATCTCAACTCGATCTTTGTTGAAGATTTCTGGTTCATCAATTCAAATGTGCCGAACCTGGTGACACAAAATGTAAAATATTGGTAGATTGGGTTTCATATGAAAGAAGCATACATACCTCGAGAATCCGTTGAAATGGAAATCAATATCCACGTTCTCAGGGTTCGGCTTCCTATTTTCAGATTTCCTTGGAGACTTGGCGACTCCTTTCTTTAGGGGAATTCCCTGCTTTGGAGAATCAAGGCCTGATAGATCTATGTCAAACGAAATCCTCCATCGAAATCAAAGTCCATATCCCTGCAAGAATTTGATCACTACGAGAAATTCTCCTGCATTTCAATAATCTGCAATTCAAAAGTACAGGAGAAATTACAATTTTGCAAAAGGAAAATCTAGCTGGAAATGCGAGGCAGGCAGTCTCAAGATCAATCCGGCATCAAAATTTATCTTTCCATGTTTCCAAGAGGCAAGGAAATTGTCTCCGAGGTCATCATCTGTGGCATTTTTCTTGTTCAACGATTAAAATGTGCGTAAAGAAGCGAAATAACAGAACAAAAGTTGATCGTACCAAACGCTTTTGAAGACATCTTGGTACCGGAGGAAGATTGTTTCCGGCATAGCTAGCTACCAGTGACTCGATTCTAAACGTAAATAATAGTGCACATCTTACCGTTGGGACAGCGCCAATCTGTGGTCCGGATAATTTGCCCAGTTATTCTCTGATTTGTTTCAGAAACACTCCAGCTATCAATGGTTTTTTGTTGCACTTTATTATTGTTCTCCAATGTAATAGGTAAAGGCCAAGAGCAGGCCATTTTGCCTGGTTCGGACCAGGCGAAATGGCCTGCTCTTGGCCTTGTTCTTATATAAAAGAACAGCTGACGATATTTCGGCGCTCTTTCCTGATTGTTGGAGCTAAAACATCCAAGAAATTCCTCAGCCCTGATGTTAGAAATCAGGTGACCATCAAGAGGACTATTGCTGGATATAAAAATGGGTTGTAATCTTAAGAAATGTCGCCATCTGTTCCTTTATGTGCATGCAAGGGTTTCTAAGTTAGTATTGGTTGTAAATGATAATTTATCTGATGTGCATGATCTTACTTCAATCATTGTTCATGATCTTGTGTTTGTCATTGTTCAACTTCTTTATTGCTGTGCAACTGTATTACACTGCCGGCGTATTTTTATTGTATTACTAGAAATACCATTATGGATGCTTCCCATCCAAGACTTGCGTTGTTTAAGCATCGTTATTTAAGCATCGTGCTAGCATCGGTGTGAGCCAATTACTAATAGCTCAAAGCAGGGCATGCTTTCGACCTCAAATGTTGTGCTTGATTAACAAAGGCAAGTTCTCTAAAGCTCATTATAAGCTTTGTCTTAGCCCGACTCTGTTTTTTGCTATCATGAGCTTGATCTATTTAGGATAATTGTGTTGGAGGACATGCATTAATAAAGATTAAGGTAAGCAAAATGATGAGGAGTAGATATAATTTGCAAAGTTCACGCACAAATTGATATTTCACTCCATGTAGGGAAGATGTGGATGTTATGTCTCATTTTACGCAACAAGGCAATATTGGTGTAATGCTCATCTTTGGCTTCCTCTATTGTAGAGCTAAAGCTCTCGATTTGTGCACATACTATTTATTTGTTCAAACAACCTTCATTGTCTGCAAAAAGCAAGATTTTGAACTTATTTTGAATCTTATTTCTTTAAGAGAGCGTTTTGACTATCTGCCTATCTTTCACATACACATATGGTCTGGCCATGATGCTCCAAGAACATAAATTACGGTGATCGGTTTCTTAAAAACATTCTAGCTTCTTGCAATGCTCCAAATTTTCCATAAAAACCTTTGCTTTCAATAATGAGGGATCCTTTCCATTGGAAACCTTCGCTTCAATTATTTGTGCATGTGGAACCCTACTGGAATAGGTTTTGGAGCATTTGCTATCTTTCTTCAAATGTTTCAATGTTGCGGTTCGCCAAATGAAATGAAATTCTAGAAATCATACCGTAATCCAAGGAACCAAAGATTCAGCGCTGAATAATGAGTGGAGTCATTTATATTCGGACCTTTGTCTCTCATATTCTTAGAGAAATGTAATGGATGCAACATCTCATTTCGAATACATCATCACAAAAACCAAAATGCATCACTAATAAGCATAGCAGGTCTTCAACTTTTTTACCTAATAAGCCAAAATGTCATTCAAAGATATTCCAAAGCTTTCTTTTCCCTTTTTTTTTTTGCAAAGCTTTTGAAAACATAGCTCTTGATCTACAAATTTGTAACATAGATGAGAAATATAGAAATAACCATATTATAAAACAATGAAAATGACAATGTATATGAATTTGCACCCCTTGAATTTATAAATCATATTCATATTAACTTTTGAATTTGAAAATCTGCGGCGAAGCCGACAGCAGTAGGCACTTTTCTAGTATATTATAAGTAGGTAAATACGTAGTTGTTTAAATACTATTGGAAACCATTTTGTCATGATTCTTAGGAACAATCATGGCTTGAAAGTAGCATGCCAAAGGCGGCGGCATAAGCGAGAGCAATTCATGACAAAATACCTCTAGAGATCTTTTGAGAAAACAAGATTGCCATTTTGCATAGACTTTGACAATAATCTTTTCATCGTCAATCGCCAATTCACCCAAAAATACCTATTGCGAGATCACGCTGTGCCTACAAATTCTTCCGACCCACGAATTAATTATCTCGGTTTCAAATTTACGTGCAACTTGGCACAAAAGATATATTCTGAGCAAAGAGATTATCGGAAAGAATTGATTAGTCAAAGTGAGGACCACAATTGAAGCAGGAGGCAGAGAGAAAACCACATGTAAATCGTACCTGTTTGAGAATTGTAAAAATTTTTAAGATCCATCTGGTGATGCGAGGAAAAGGATGTTCTTGGCCTTCTTAATTTGTCTTGCTTTCTAGTCACTAAAACACATAAATGCTTGACATCAACTCATAGCGAAGTATCTCGTCACCCAATCGACTTTAGCACCTGAAATGAAATGTCTTCTTGCATGTGATATGAAATGCCTTCCAATAAGATATAAGCCCTATAATTATATAAGCATATATATATTTCCAAAACATCTTCAAATGTGTAGTTATAGCAGACAAAGAAGTAACGTTGCTTCTAGTGATTTGTTTTTTTAACAACAACTGTCCTAGTGATATAACTTCTTACATAATTGTACTGCAGTAAAGAATAGAATAGAACGTCCAGGAGGACCAAGAGGCCATGGGACCCATATAATGGCCTAGTACAACCATTAGTACTAGGATTAAAAAAATCCCTGCCTTGAAAGGTGGGAAAAACCTTTGCAATAATGACCATCTCAAAAGTAGGACATCTTAGCATAGTATGGCTTTCATCTTCAATAACCTCTAACTGGCAACATGCATATAATCTTGCTTCTCGTGGCAATTGCAGTTGGTCCCATCTACCTCTCTCAATCCGTAGCTTGTGGCACCCTGTGCGAATTAATGCAATAGCTATAAGCTTTTTTCTGGACAAGGAAGCAAGCAAATAAGCTTGTGGTCCTGGTGCCAAAGTGGGATCTATATGTGCATGATAATGACCAGTTTTAACTTGGGCTAAGATAACTACATCCCACATCTTCTGAGAAAAACAACCATCAAGGTATTGTTGCAAAAGCTCAGGATCGGAACTAGCAAGCACCATGCAGTGTTCCGGTTGCATAGACCAGCGGGCAAACCATGCATTACAATTCTCTTTCTAGCATCGTTTCAGATGTTGGGGAGATTCAGCCATGGTAAGTGCAAGAAGATAAGATAAGATAAGATAAATTTTTACGTCCACGGGAACCAGCGGGTTATGGGGCCCGACACATGAAAAGAGCAACAACCCATCTAAAACACGAGGACTAGGCCCCATCACCAAACACAATAACCAAATATTAAAAGGCTACCAAGAATAAGATAAGATAATGCTAATGCTAGTAGTAAATTTATGCTTCTAAAATTATCTAGACATAGCCAATCCAAGGATTGGAAGGCCATTGATCTAGAATAATTCTTTGCGCCTCCCACAGCCTGCTTTGCCCATTTCTTTTTGCGGTGATTTGCCCTCACCTTCTTGCGAGCTCCTCCTTTACGGTTACACAATTGAAAGGGAGAGGTCCCTCTGTCTTGAGAAACTAGTCCCTACGAGATGGTTTCCATCTTTGAAGACCATCTCATCATCCATCATGATAGATTTGTGACAAAACCTCATGTGATATATGTATTAATGAGAACATCCTTAAGGATAATATTAGAATGTAAGACGTGAACAATAATAATGGCAATGCATTAACTTACCCCATTCTAAATCTTGCACATTCACACAAGGACTAAGAGTCCAAAGGCATGTGAAATAAAGATAAGAGGTTAAATTGGTAAGAACATGGGAAATATTATCACATCAATCGATGTCTCATTTGAACATCCCAACACGATATGAAGCACACACAAATAGATTGAATCCACCTTGTACAAAAGACTTCACAAATGTAGTGAACAAAACACCATAAACAAATAAGAAGTTGGGACTACTTATCAAGCAACGTAGCGCAAATCCATATTCGATGAACATATACGCAATTGGAATTGAGATATATTTTTGTAACAACAAGCATTAATACCAAGAACAAAGATTAATACAACATTGAAATAACGACAGCGGGGAACCACACTAAAGTTGTCTACTAATGCATAAAGGGTGTGCAATAAGCGTCCAAACCTGTTCACAACTTCAAATGAGAATCCAATAACAACTATGTAGTTGCCAGCTCCAATTCCTAGACAGGTAAAACAGTGAGCAACAATTCATTCAAGAAAGAAGGAAGCGGCAACTCACAAGAAATTGTTCATCAGGAACCGTACGAAAGAACAACACCAACAAAAGGAAATGATAAGCAACAAAAGAAAATCAACCAAATAATTTTGAACAATGTTTGCCAAAAGGAGGGATAAAAGCGCCTACATATGGAGCATTCAAATTCAGAACAGACCACCAGCCAAACTTCAAATCAAAGGTCACAATGAATGTTAAGTCCTTCATAATCGAATCGGGGTTCCGAAAACTGAAGGATGCCGATCATGTTGTTGCAGAGATTGCTGTGCTGTGCAAGGAACCCCATAACATCAAAACACTCTGAGCTCTAGGTGCAGCATTTGAACACACGAAAATAACACCTACAAGTCCAGTGTATTAGAGTGCATTAGTACAAAGCAACACAAGCATTACCACACTATAGAATGTATAATCTTGGTTACTCTTTTTCTAATTACATGTTTCGTTATAAAACACGTATTTTTGGTGAATATGATTTATTGATGTTGCTTTAATGGTTTTAGACTTGTTGAAGCATTTGAGGTCTACTCTTTTAAATCCTTCTTCTTTTCGGTATATTATTATTCCTTTAATGTGTTTTTCGCAAGGAAGGAAGGACACATACATATCCTAAATTCAATTATAATTCTAGGACACCTAGTTCCATGCAACTTTCTTAGTACATGACAACCTCAACGCCAACATATTTTAGAATTTGTAGCTTGGATTTGGACACTCAATCTAAGAGTTAAACACAAATTTGTGGCTTGCCATCGTAATGAACACGTCACACTAGAAGTGACAAATAAATAACAATGGAAATTAATGGAGAAAGAAGATCACGGTTTCACGGTTGTGAGTTGGAGAAGATCCTATATAAAACCACTGGTTCAAGCGTGTGGTGCTATATGGCGTTCCCATCGGGGACCGGTATGTCAAACCGACTCACGGAAACAAATCGAGGGCAATCTGAGAAAATGTTTACGAAGAAGAACTTAGGATCAGATCTTGGTCCTTATGCCATAATGCTGGCAGAAGTGGGCATGTTCCCATTTGAACTAGAAGGCTCATATCAGGCAGTTAATTTCTATAACAGGGTTAAGGCACAAAGCACAGGCCGTTTGTTCCATCAAGCCATGGAAAACTTCGATCCGATTTGGCTGAAAAATTTGAAGATGCAGGCAAGTAGATGGGGTTTGGATGAATCAAATTGGCCAATCAAAAAGCGAGGAGAATCGATCTATCTTTGGAAAAGCTAGCATTGAACAAATTGTGGGTGATCACGGGAAAAGAATGCTACAGTATCAAGCCAACGTCAGTCACATGACAATATATGAGAGTCAAAACTATCTGAAGGCGAGCATACCCAAGCATTGCTAGATACAGGACAGGGTCACATAAATTGGAAATAGAAACAGGAAGATGGGCGAAAAATCCGGTGGAAGATCGTTTATGTAAGGTATGTAGAGCAAGACATATTGAGGAACAGGTGTTTTCTGCAATGCTATGAGTATGCTCACATTAGATACAATTTTGGCATTCGGGCGGTAGACTTTTATTCTTTGTTATCAATACCACAAATGACATTAGGACCATACATAAGGGCGATGGATGCACATTGTTCCTTACATTTAAAGTTGTAAAATTGTTGTTCATATGCTCCATGGCCTCTCGAGGCCCAAAAACAATAGACATTATTATTTATTATTTTTATTATTATGATTGTAATGTAGTCACATATGTTGTGTAACATAACATCACTGGTAAGCTGTACCATAATAGATTGTGGTTATATGAAACAAAGTTCATAAAATATCGATTACTTTGTTAAAAAAAATGTGTTTTAGAATAGAATAGAGTTTGTGCTTTGGTGTTTGATGGAATTATCTGACAGTAGAAAGCTTTGTTAATTCATTGTTATGAAAACTCTTGGTGGTCACTCCGATTGAGGCGACATTGCACATTGTAGAAGGTAGTTAGTCCAATTGTGATCTAATAGTGCGGTGTGTCTAGGTAGTGCATACTTGTTGATGAAATCCGATAAATATATTGTGTAATGATTACGATTGCATTGTTTGCTTAAGGATGTTAATGGGAAGTCTCAAGTACTATTGTGGCGGTTTTGGATCAATGTTTGAAGGATTCTTGTCATCTCTATGCACAAGCTTGGGATCGATGTGTTTGGTGGTTTGTTGTTATTCATTACAACAAATCGTTGAATGCAATGTGTTTGTATTGCTAACATGTGGTCTATGGACACTTTAAGTGTGGTGTTTGTTTGCAAGCGGTTATTTATTTGTCAAGGCTAGCAATTCTTGGCCTCTTGATGTTGTGCATCGGGGAGTAATGTAGGTGTTGTAGCTGGTGCGTGTTGCTTGGCATATAACCACGGATGTCGTTATTTGTTTGTCTACAAAGATGTTTTCTACATGGGTTGTAGCGGATGAAGTGTTCAAAGTTGGTGGTTGCAAGATGCATATATAAGTGCATTGCTATTCTTGAAAGTGTTTTGAGCTCGAGTTGGGCTTTTGTCCTTGACTTTGGGAATGAGATCCATAGAAGTTCTTTTCCTTTAAGTTTATATATTGCTTCACCATACCATCATACACTTGTTGGCAAGTCCATCTTCAACATCAATGTTTGAAGTTAAGTCAACTACCATATTGACTTTAGATTCAATTTGAATGGTTGACTTATCACGAATAGCTCGCCTACAACGCTTCAATGATAAGTTCACATTATCTTCCATCGATAGAGATGTCAAACAAGGGAATGTAGTTCAACTTCCCTTTGCCCATGTAATGAAGAAGTCCGGATCCATCACGGAATCAAAAGAATATGCAACAACAATGATGGGTACATGAAATGGTGTTCCAATGTCTTGGCGGTATGGACAATACGAGCGGTATGAAGTTGTATATTGTCCATAATTTAATATCGATTGAAGCCCGTATGTCGGCCACAATCTTACGTACACATGATTTACATCGTTGTATCCATGGTGCATAAGCGGCTCATCTGAGCTCGACATTCCCAAATGGAGTTATAACGGATGAGCTCCTTCAATCGGATGTTTTACCAATGGCATGTATAATACACCATGCTGCTTCATTTGGATGGCACACTCTCTTAAGTTCTGCACGATTTCATCATCAAATGTTGCTTTTCTGGTTTCTGGCTCTTTGTGGCTCAATATCATCTACAATGTTCCCTGCTATTCCTTGGATGTTCCTGATTATCCAAGCGTGCCTTTTGTTGTCATCTGCCCCTAACAAGCGACCATAGAAAACCCTTATTGCAATCATCATCACACTGCCTTGGAATTGCAACCAATGGCTCTCGATAGCCATCAACTATTCAAGCGAATACAAACCATTGCAAAAAGATCTTCTCTGATGCAGCCCAGTTTTCCATGCAACGTGCAACCTGCTTCTTTTCTTCTTCATTTCATTGCAAGATGGGTTGTCAACATGTTGCTCTTTTCCATTCAAGGCGCAACATAATGAATCACACATGGGTCTAAGCTAAGTGACTCCATCAATATTGCACCTTCTAATCCAAACACATCGAGTCAATTGATAGCCTAAATAAGTGTGATAAACAGTAACATCGGACATAAGGCACAAGAAATATAAATGTATACGCTACCTATACATGATTGATTGATACCATATATGCAAACTAACTGGACAAAATCAACAGAACCAGTAGGATATAGGACATATCTTTGGCAATGCGACCTTCATATATTCTAATGTATCAGATCAAATTGCATTATTTGTACAATGCGAATTTGTTGTTGCCAATATTTTACTTAATATAGAGAACATGTGTCATGAAATGATTTAATTCTCCTACTCTTTGAAGGGACTGCTCGTATGTCGACCCGGGGATCTCACCCGGTACAGCGGGAGTCAGCCGTGGCCCGACTAGCCCGGGTCGGGGGCGTCCAGTCGTAGAGGGCCTTGCGGGCCTTGTCATGGGAAGCTTAGCATTTTCAGGCCCGACTCTTTGGGAGTCGCCCGATGCAATCGCGTCGGGCTGCCCCTCCCGCTCCTAGCTGCTGCTTTGCCCGGTACCCCCTCTTGCACCTCCGCTCCCGCCCGCTCATTTGCTGGCGGTAGGCCGCTTCTCCCCCACTGGCCAGGGGCAGATCATGGCGTCCACATCGAATGCCAACAAATAGGGCGTGCCTCGGATGGTGTCTTGGAGCTGTCGGGGGCTTCCCACAGCGAGAAAAGCGAGAGTCTCAACTCTATTGCACGGATATGAATCTCATTTTCCTCATGGAGACTTGGGGCATGCGGGGCCGCAGTTAGGACCTCGGGCTATCTGCATTTCGGTGTTCAATGACTGCACGGGCAAGCGAGGGCATGGCGGCATTGCACGCTACTCTGGAGTGCAACAGGGGGCACTCGGTCTCGTTGCACAAAGCAGTGAGCACAACCGCTACTTGTGGGTGGCGTGCGACATGGCGATGGCGACACTCTCCTCATAGCGGCATGCTACTTTCCACATCTTGGAGCCGGGGGATGCACCTATTGTATAGGGGTATACCACTGCGTGCAAAGGGTCAGCAAAACCCCCTTGTATCGTGTTTGAATTTTTCAAAAACCCCCTTTCGACCATATACAATGCCAAAATTGCCCTAAAACCCAAAAAAGCTACCCCTAAATGCAGTATATATGCGATTTAAGGGGAAAAACAAACCCTTCGGGTCACTCCGTGGTTTATGCGGCCAAAACTATGTGAACCCCCTTGCATGCGAGAGCAACTTCTATAACACTTATTTGGATGTGGATCGATTGGAGCCCTATGTCGATCTATATGATGACATCTGGCCAGCACAAACAATTGGGCGGGGTTATGTTGCTTGGCGACTTTAATGCGCGCCGGCCAGGGCGAGGGCGAGGTTCAAAATTTGACCCCCTGGCGGGGAGGGGCGTCTTGCAATTGAACCCTTGGTGGTGGCTTGGTCAAGGATATCGGATGACAACCATATTTGGCGCTATGGCGGCGGTTGTTGTTCTTTGGGTAGTATCTTTGACACAGTTATTTGTAATGGGTTGGCACAATGGCGTCTTCGGTTACTACACTTGTAACGAGGAGAACCAAAGGCGGCTCCGGTGTGGTGGATTATCTGGCTGGTTGAGAGCGGGATCGCACAGTTTACTCATTTTCCATCGGGGACGGACACTTTCGGGATGAGGAAGTAGATTCGGACCACCGCCCCTGTTCATGCATCTCCATTGGGAGGCTTCCGTGCACCTTTGCTTCAAACTGCCGGGTGCCCCAGTGCGCTGGACTACGACCGTCGCGGGGACCTATGCCCAAGCCCCTTGAGCATGATGCGGCGGGGCTGCGCAACTCCCCACACTTCAAGAGCAATCTGCTGCGGCGACTCAAGCTGCCGGCCGGTATTTCTTTGAAGATGCTTTGGGAGAGGGCAGCTCACGGCGAACCACGAGGACTACCACCTTTCCCGCAACAAATGGTTTGATGATGAGTGTCGGGGCTCAAAGCGCACACTCAGGCAAGTTGATCCCATCTCCGCCCGCGGGCCATCGGTCAATACGCTCCTTTCTCAAGAACAAGAAGGCGGATATACCGCGAGAGCATCGACAGGATGTTTGGTCTCTGGACCCGGCACCCGGGACGTACGGGAAGGGTCTTGAGCAAGCACACCCACGACCCACGGGGAACATCACCCCGGGCAATGGGTACAATACTTGCAGCGGTATGCGACCGGCTCGGGGGCGGGCACCGATCCCTCCACCGAGATAGGCATGGCTCACGGTTATCCGCGAAGGGGATGTTATCATGGGCCCTCGGCGTCTAGCTAATGGGAAGGCGGCGATTTAGATGGCATGCGGCGGAGAACTTACGAAATGGGGCTGGGCCTCCAGTGCACTGTCCTCGCGGCATTATTCAATAAAGCATTGCGAGAAGGCTTCCCCTCGCCAATGGACCACTAGCAGTGGTGCCCATATACAAAGCGAGGGGACCCTCAATGCCCGACCAACTCTTTGTACTATTATGGTCAGCTCTCTCTTTGCAAAATTGTTAGGTGGCATCCTTGAGCGGTGGTGACAATATGGGCGGAGAAGCGGAGGTCGCTGAGCTCTTACGAGGCGGGTTTTCGGCCCGGACATTCCACCATTGATCATATCTTCACTCTGCGCACATTGATTGAGGATAGCGGGGAATGCCCGTGAGACTGTCTTGTTGTTTCGTCGATTTTGCAAAAGCACCCCGACCACGATTACCCATAACAAGCTGCGGGACGATTGCGGCGGTAGGGACCCCCCACGGACTTCGCGGAATCGCGATTATATAAAATTTGTATGAGGCATGCTCGGGGCCGTATCACATCAGCGGCACTGCCCGGTGTCGGTAGCATTGGAGTCGCGTCGGGGTTGCCCCCTCTCCCCACACTCTTTGGCCTATACATTGTCGGTTGGAAGATTGGCTCTCACGAGCATGGAGGCGGCGCACATCTCATGCATCACACAATCCGGCAACTCATATATCTTGATGATGTCAACCTCATGGCCTATACTCGGAGGATATGCGGTGTCACACGGATGCTCTTGATACTTTTGCCAATTCAGCGGCATGCGAGGTTAACTTGGCCAAGACTAGAGTCTTTATTAGTTGCATCGTCAGGCGACCAAGGCTTCCCACCTTCACTTACGGGGGCAAGAGGTAGAGGTGGCTCCGACCTACAAGTACTTGGGGATTGAGTTCTCAACTACCACCCATTGGGATCGCGGCTATCAAGTTGCGGGTCCGCGGCGGGTTGGAAAGCACTATATGCCATCGAGAACAACGACCATAAAGGCGAGTTATGCGCTGGGGCCACCGATCACATTTGTTTGGGCCTTGGTTGAGCGGTCCTTTTGTATGGGGCAGAAGTGTGGGGTCGGTGATATCCCTCAACACACGGAATGCGACCTCGGCGGTCGCGAAGGCCTTCTTAGCAGCACGGGCCCTGGGGTGAAGTCCGCGGTTCCGTACGGATCCTACTCGGGGAGGCGGGCTTTCTACCCCTTCAGCGGGCTGCATTGGAGCGCCATATCGTTTACTTCAAAAGGTGGTAAGCTATGGCTGATGCGCTTGCCCCATCTTGCTTTGGCCCACGGTGATGGGTCTAGCGCTGAAATCTGCTTTGGAAAGACAAAGCAAGCTCGGTGATTCTCCGCGGGGGCGTGCGGGGCAAACGAGTCGTCCGGGTCGGGACAAAGATCGCGAGGCACTTAAAGCGTACTGGATGCTACTTTCCCTCGCCATGAAGCTCACGGGATGCGAGGCTCACGGCCCTTGCGTTAAGGCGGCACACTATCGGCGACAAGTCAATCCCTAGGCTCACAAGAGGCCCCACCGATACCCTTGTACTTGACTGCCCATGAAGAAGCCTTGGACTTATAGCCTCCATTACGCCGCGGGTGCACATCGCCTCCGCATTGAAGCAGGCGTTGGGCTCGGGAAGCCGCGAGCAAAGGCTTTGCGGTGTTGCCACCGAGCGATTGAGGATGAATGTCATACCCTCGGATCTGCCCGGCATTTGCCCATATCAGAGAGGTATGTTCGACTACTAGTGCACGGCGAGCCATTGCATCGATTATTGACTACGGCGTCGGTGGGTTTGTTGGGGTCATACCTCCGAGGAGGTTATGGATGCGCCGGACTTCGTTTGTGTCCTACGGGGAAGGTCTTGAAGCTGTCCTATGCAATTTATGCAGTCTGCCCGGCATGCTTATTGCTGCTAAGGTTTTCCCTCGAAAACCGCCGGCGGGGTTTTTAATCACATCGATAATGTCGGCTTGCTGCTCTCTTTGTTTGGGTCCCATAGGCCAGTTGGTCTCCGTGGACACTAAAAACCTATTCTATTCTATTCTATTCTATTCTATTCTATTCTTTCAATTATACCTTTATATTCAACTGCACACATCTTCTTATGTCAGTGTTGTGAAGTCGCTTGCATCTATCAAGCATTGTGAACCATAAAACAACATGGGGCAGGGAAACCAACATTCGGGCAAAAAGAGCATTTGGTTTATCAAATCCTCTACAACATCCAGCAAAATGCCTCAACAAACTAGATTAATCAACCAACCCAAATGGCCCACTATGAGGTACCATGTTCAATTGCTATGCACATAAAATGCTGACATGCCACAACGATTCCCCCAAAAATATTGCAACATGCTACAAGACTGATAAAGGAGACCTTAGCTGGTAAGGCTTACCTCCTCTCTATCCGTCTCGCAGCATTTGCTTCAAAAGTTGCACATATGCATCAAGAACAGTTCTCCATTGCATCAGTTTCTGTTCTCACATCCTGATGTTTCAGTTTGTGCAATGAAACAACGTGTGTTCATTGCACAAGCTTCCAAACTTCACATATACATATTAATAAAGGAATTCTCAACATCAACATCAGCCTCAAGCCCGTTATCAATTACATGGGCATGAAGCAGCATGCCCAGTGCAACACCTGTCGAAACAACACATGCATCAAGAATGCTCACAAAACCAATCTCATCAAACTCCGACAAAGTTCAAATGCTTCTTTTGCGATGGCTACTATGAGGACTTCTCATGCGTCTTACTAAATAACTTCTAGGCATTGTCTACTCTACCACATTTTGAATACATGTTCATGGGGCCACCCACAATATTAAGATCCGAGTTGTCCAATAGCAATAAAGCAGTCATGTATTGTCTTCGCAATATCAAAGGTTTCCAAGTATGTACGAGGGATTAATTTTTTTGCCCATTGCGGTGGTGGTCTAGTGGTAAGGCCTTGGGTTGAGGTGATCCCCACCATGGTTCAAAACCCACTAGCTACCATTAGGTGGGAGACATGGGCGGGTGCAAGTTCCACCCACTATGCCTTCCAAAAAAAAGTATGGCATGAGGGAGGGGGCACGCTACATAGTGTATTTTGTCATTTAAATTAGGACTTCTAGTATTTTTGTACATTTAGTGTTCTAAAAATTAGGGTTTCTAAGGTAATAACCGGGAACCATGGTTCAAAACCCACTAGCTACCATTGGGTGGGAGACATGGGCGGGTGCAAGTCCCACCCACTATGCCTTCCAAAAAAAAGTATGGCATGAGGGAGGGGGCACGCTCCATAGTGTATTTTGTCATTTAAATTAGGACTTCTAGTATTTTTGTACATTTAGTGTTCTAAAAATTAGGGTTTCTAAGGTAATAACCAGGATTGCGTATTCTTTGGTATATGCCATATTATGCTCTTGGCCAATGCCCGAGATTGGCTATATAGTGATTTGGCTATAAGCAACGTTGTGTTGTGTGTGTGTAATGTGTTTAATATGTTGCCAATCTGATACGACGTAAAAATTGTTTCTTCTTCGTACTTGACACATGATAATTGATGCCTCCAAGGTTCATATGTTCAATCGAATGCTGCCAATATGGTATGATATATTCTTTGTATCTGCCACGTGATGAATTGATGCCTCTTAGTTTGATACACCATTGTCAATCGAGACCGGGAAGCCCGGATGCATTTGAAATAAGCTTCGGCTCAATGTACGGAAATCCAACAATGATAGCAAGCATGCCATTCAAGTACATCAACCACCAAATTTGATAGAAAAACATTGACATGTTATCAATTCACAATCCATTTGCAACCAACACAAACATATGCAGCTTTGAACATGTCTTAGATCCCAAAGAAGACACAAACACTCCAATAACATGTCCTCCCATGATCGCTCTAAAGCTCGGCATACTCATGCTCCTTTTAAGAAGCTTTACATATATTCTTCCCAACAAGCATCAACATAAAGAACCATCTTAACAAGCGGTTCATCATCTTATACGTTTGGTCCTTTAAGTGTATGGAGCTTTGTTATAGCATGCCCTTGGCTTCATAGGGGTAAAAATATGCTAGTGGGTATCAAAAGCATGCGTCCGGACGCATGCTTATAGCAGGGTTTTAGCCCGCTTAAAGCACCCCTGCTTTTGCTTAATTTGGGTCTTTGGTGGGTGTAGCGCCCGTCATGATTTTTCGCCCTTCATGTACTCACATGTCCACCTCACCTTGAACCATTAGGAAAATGATTGTGGGATTTTGGATGGATTTTCGGCGTGAGTGGTAGATGCGTTGCAAATTCGATCGAGCCGAGAACTACCCGCCGATATCATGGCTGCGCAAATTCTCCCTCAATTCACTTATTCTCCCTCTCTCGGGGAATTTCATGGCTCCCGATGCAGGCCTGGAGGCAATCACCACGTTTAGCATTGGATTTTCGGCTGATGAATTCCAATACGGTGTTCGATTTGTTGGATATCAATGCAACCTGGGGAAATATCGGCGTGAAGATCCGGTTTCCTCTGCGGTTTACAAGAAATTGGATGCGAGAGAGAAAAAGATTACAGTTACGGAATAAGATGAGAAAAGCGGCGGTTGAGCGGGAAGATCGAGCATGAGGCCGAGGCAAAAGAAATAGCCAAGCTTGTAGTTGATTACTTCAACAAGCTCACCAAAAAGCATTCACCGAACTCAAGGCCGATGTGATGAAGAGGGTGGTTCATTACCACGAAATGGAAATCTCGAGAACACGGAATTTTGCCAAATCTAAAGGAGTGCAAAGGCGTGGGGGTGCTACTCAACAACTTGAAATAGACAATGGCAGCCACAAAGAGGCAAAGGAACCATGATATTTGGAGAGCGAACCTCGACACTAGTGATGGCTTCTTCCACAAAATCGGATGCAATTCCACTATGGCGGATTTGTTAGGTACATCTACTTCTTGCTTTCATGCACAGTGCTTCTTTATGCTTTTAAGTGCTTGTATCTGTTGAGTGATCTTTGGCTGGGATATGTTCATTGATTAATGTGCAATATTTCTTATGATAGGTTGCATGAGGTCAACAATTGCAAGCTATTTGCATTAAGAAAATCGAGGCGATCCTTGGAAATGGTCAAGTGGCCTTGCTTCCAAAAGGAGGTTAAGGTGCGATTCTCTCACCCCGCTTGCAAGCAAAGCATATGAGTGCACGGAAACAAAATAGCGAGTTTCTCCTTGCAAGAAAGATGTTGTGAACTTTGTTGGAGAGTCAGGGCTTCGAATTTCTTATCCCTTGCACCTTATGGAGGTTACATAGGTATAAGTTTCCACACAAAAGCTCCTTGCTATTATTGCATAAATATTTCTAACCAAAGGCCACTATTCAGATTTTGCTGACTATTTCAACAATACAAAAAGGCACATCTGAACACCCAATTTGCTTAAAGGCTTTCGAGAAGTTGAAGCCTATTTATGTAAAGAAAGTATCGAAAGGAAACTTGTTGTTGCATATACCATATGAAGTTGGGTATGCTAGGGTAGCCAGAATGCATTAAGGTCGTGGCTGGATTTCATGGTGAAGAGTGCAAGTCTTTGTTCTGGCGAGGTCTGTGGACTGGTGAGAAGTGTCGGGCCGATCAACATCATTATGACTCAACCCGGTGAGCTCTGGGAGGCTGTGGTTTGCAACAAGGCGAGGGTGAAGAATGGTATAAACATGATTTGCTTGATGAGAAATGTCGAAGTGTGGCATAAAAAGTCTTCCTATATGTCCAAAGAGAAAAGAGAATCATGAGTTCTTGCTTGAATGGAAAACGTTTGAAAAGGTAATACTCTCTTTATTGCATCTTTGAAACATCTTTGCTATGTCTTTGTCATCCGGCTGAATCTTGCTTTTTGTGCTTTCAACTTGCGCTAATCTTCTATTTTTATGCTCTGAGACCTTATTCTGATTCGGTGGAGCGGAAGAAGGCCGGGTGGAGTTGCGGAGGCTGCGTTACCAAAAGGAAGTGCCAGTGGCGTGGCGTGAGAAAAAAAGATCAATGCCACCAAGAAGGGAAACAAAAGTAAGAAATCTAAAAGGTAGGCTGGTGGGACCACGACTGAAGGCTGCGGCACAAGCCGAGAAGAAGAGAAACAAAAGTAAAAATCCAAGGTAGCTGGTGGGACCACGATCACGAAGGCTGCGGCACAAAGGCGAGACCTCAAATGGCAAGGGCAAAAAAGAAAGGACCAAAGCCGGGTCCTTAGATTGTCTTACAAAGAGAGCGGCGGTGAAGGATTTCATTTCATATCTGTGTTCCACATTGAAGATATTCGTGCCACACAATTCTGAGGGCTAGATGGCAGGCCATGCAATTTAGGAGTTACTGGACAATATCCAAGATGGCACCATTGTTTTACGTAATTGATTTTGCGAGAGAATTACGACATAAAAATACAAAGGGAGGTTCAAAGCCGGCATTGGCACAATGACCAGATAACAATTCTCGTCCACATCACGTATAGGATGGACAAGAGTTCTGGGATCAGAAAGCTATTGAAGGAAACCCATTTTTACTTAAGTGATGACAAGATTCATGACACTCTTTTTGTGCAGCACTGTCTTAGAAAGCACAATTCATGGCTTGTATCAAATGATGTAGAATTCTCCAGGCATATAGTTTGGTCAGATGGTTGTTCTAGCCAATTCAAATCTTGGGCTTCTTAGATGGTTGGAGTTTCTCCAGGGGAGGTTTTAGAGATTCTTCTTTGTTGGCCTCCCTCCTTCCATGTAGGTAACCATGTGCTCGTGATAGTACTTCGAATAGGCATCATACATTTTCACACGGCTTCTATGCACGGTAGTATTTATTGGGTACTAATGAGGCTATCTAGGAACATCATCCACAAAGGCTTTGGATCTCTACCCTCCTTCCCAATATACAAGAGATGCACACAGTGCAATACAATATCATCCAATGAGCTGAAATAACGGAGTAAAGATCTAATCTATCTACTCTAATATACATGGTTAGGTTCGTTCGTTAGAGGCTGAGATTTGAGGATCTAGAGGTCCTCTAAGGCTAATAAAAGATGCAAACTCGGCTTAATGCCGGTCAGGAAGCTGACATTGCTTAACATATCAACTACATACCAGATCCTTGGCTTGCTCCAAGTCCTCGGACGGCATCCATACTGTTGGGATGGCTCGAGATGATAGAGTCTTGGCAATCTGCTTGGAAAAGTAAGCTCCACGGGTGCTGACAAGTCCAAATGGGTTTGTCGCTTCGACAATGCGAGCTCTGGAGACTGGAATCTGCAAGGGACACTTTTAGGGTTCCAGGCTCCTTTTAACATGATGCTTTTAGGGTTGGAATCTAAAAGTTCAGGCTATGCCGTGTGGCAATGGATTATATGCACATGTTAATAGGGACATGTTAATGGTTCCATTGGTTGCACTCCAGGTACAACCCTATATGGTTGCCGTGTACATGTCGTTGGGGTTGACATGTACTAGTGATGTGGCAATATAATATACATATTCATACCGTATATTATACTGGAACATCGCAGTTGTTAATTAGCTTGGCCGTTGTATATGATGTTTGCATTCCATTGTTGCCATTGTATTCAAGATGCATTGTTTACAACATTTCTTAGCATGTTACACAATCATGGTCATGGTAAAACCATCTACAAACCTTCCTGTCAACTTCTTCTTTCTTTTCTGGATCAAGTAGCCTCTTGATTTCTTGCTGCTCCATTTTCTTTCCTTTGCTAGAAGCATGCATATAGCGTGCAATCCCACTACTAGCCATCGTGCTTTTTTCAACATCTGCACTATCAAATTCTCATTGATGCGACAAAGCGTTGGCATAAAAATTAGATGCAATACCATATGAAGCGACTTGGCGTGAGGCTGACTACTCTTTGCTTTCTTCGATGATATAGCATCTAATTGTCTTGCTAGCACTTGCAATTCTTCTCGTTTCTTTTACGGAATTCTTTGCACATGCACGAACATCATTGTTTCTTTTCTGGCGAATAAATGTCCCCTCACCCTATGCCACGGCTGATGTGCGGCTCTCATTGCAATATGGACAAATCCACGACTTGTTGCTTCCTATGTTCTTATCACTCTCAACTACACGCACCTCTTTCCACCAATCAGCTAGTCTTGGCCCTTTTGCGACTTCTCCTATCTTCCTCTTACGCATCATAACAAAGAGCAATGCCTTTAAAAGTAAAACAAACTTGCATTATATGTCAATAAAAAAAATGCATAATACATAATGCATAATGCTTAAAATAATGCATAATGCATAATACATTCTTATGAGTTCAAGTTTTTTTTTGGAGGAGGAGGCAACATAGACACATAGGGGCAAGGCATGATAGGATTGTGAGACAATATAAATGGATGCATCAAAAAAAAAAAAAAAAAATAAATATATATATATATATAATATATATATATATATATATATATATATATATATATATATATATATATATATATATATATATATATATATATATATATATATATATATATATAAATGGATCTTTGCATGCATTCAGGGGAACTCAATCTTATATCTTGCAAAATAATTAGTCAACACTATAGTAACATTATTGGGTACAAGAAATTTATTGCACGAACATTTCTCTTCAATGGCTCATAGGAGTTAAAGTAATCTAAGGACATCTCAATAGTAACAATATCAACATGAATCTCCAGTCATCAATGCATCTACACTTTGTCAACATATTATATCATACTTAAATAGAAGCAATGGAATGCTTTTTGCTTCACAGATCATCTATTGATGTATAACTTTGTAACCATTTTTATATTTTCTACCATGAATAAAATCATTATTGAAGTAGTGACTCTCCAAGGAGAATATGGGAAGGTAAGTCTCGTGAAGAAATGCAAAGGACAGTTTCATTGCATAATAATAAAGGAGAACATGGGCCCATAGGCTTGCAAGAATAAAGATCTGCATTCTGTTCATCATTTACCAGAAAGGATAAAGATGCACCTTTGTTGAAAGCCTGATTTTAATTTTTAAGCAGTCTTATAATGCGTTTTGGGATGCTCAAACATCAATTCTGCTAAAACTTAAGCATGGGCAAGTCGGTTTTATGGAGTCCACTTTGGGAGGCAATACAGAATAGAAAACGAATTTCTATTAAACTTTTAGAAGGGAACCATAACAATGGCCAAGCATCCAAGAAATGTATTCGCATATGCATAAACAAATCCCTAATAAACTTGAATGCAAACATGCTTTCAAGCTTACAAAAATGTATTGAAGAAAATGTGCAACTTTCTAGCCAATACAATGCACTTGGGCATCATGAAAGCTATATTATACTTTGGCAGTACGCAAACTATGCTAGTTCTAACAAGACAATCAAGCTATAAACCTTATGAAGCTGAGAAGAAAGCTTTCAAAGGTGCTTGGGCTCGTTGGAAAGCTTGCTCCGAGCTTTTTCCGGAGGTGTATAGCATCAGCTGTTTTGCATGTGGCTTGTTGCTGCAAACAGCTGATTTCCGGAATGGTTCGGATGTCATGGCTCCTGCCAGACAGGCTGATGGGGGATCGATTGAGCCTCATGGCTTGGGGCCGAAGCCAAGGGAGATGGTGAGGAGGAAGATCCTCCAGTAAAGGAGAAGGGCACGGGTCTCGACATGCATGAAGAGGCGCGGGCTGTAGGAAGTGGCATGCAATTGGTGGCAGAGATGAGGGAGCCTTTGGAATCCCCTTCGGTTGAGAGGTATGTGGATTGCTCTTCCTCTCAATATAGTTCTGAGACCCCAGTAGATTGTGTTTTGGAGACTCGGGTCTTGATTCCATCAAGCATGCCCCCTTTGGAAACTGGATCTGTGATGCCCTCTTCCCTTGTGCTTGGGAAGGGATCACTTGCTGGTGATGTGCCCTCTTCTAGGGTGCATGTAGCTGATGTGCCTCCTGGGGTGCCCCTGGATACCTCTCAGGATGCCAGGGCGGCAGCCCCAACTCCTGTGCGCCCGGCCTGGCGGAGCAATGACACGGTTGCTTGCATCACTCGGCCGGGGTTTTCAGATTGGATCAAGTGCAAGGCTCCAGAGTGTAGGACTGCCCGTGTTCAAGAGGCTCTGAAATTTGTGGAGGATCATCACTCTGTTGACCTGCAGGCAGCTCTTCCAGAGACTCCATGGATAGATATTGATCATACCAGGCATGTTCAGACCATTGAGAATCTAGTTTCATTTGCGGTATTGGGCTACTTCACGGGTTACATATTGGACATGAGGGGGTTTAGCTCTTGGCTTGCCGGACATCTGAGGCAGATTGGTTTGCCCAGGTAGCAGTCTCTGAAATTCCTACCAAATAATTTCTTCATAATCATGTTTGAGGTTTAGTCTTCCGTGCGGCAATTGGTTAGTCGGGGGGTGGATACTTTGGGTGAATCTTATGTGTTGTATCAGTATTATACTCCGGCAATGTCCACCAGTTCTTTGACAGCGGTTAAAATCCGGTGTTGGTTCCAGATTCAGGATCTTCCTCCTGATCTGATGGTGCCTAATTTCTTGGTTTCTATGGCTAATGGCCTGGGTGTATATTTGGCTCATTCTATTGTGCAGGTCCCCAAGATCTGTGTTGCTCTGTTTGCTTTGCAGCCTGTGCCCACTTCTCTTCCAGTGCGTAGTAGTCCCTGGCATTTTCTCTTAAGATTGAAGCTTTTGAATGGCTCTGAGATCCCGCGGATGTTTCCATCTATTGTGCTACCATCTGACCCTGTTGATGATCCTGCTGGTGCTTATGATGTGGTAGGGGTTACGGGTGCTTATGCAAGGGCCCGGGATTCTTCTGTTCCTGAGGCAACAGGCAGAGGACTCCGTGGTGCAGTGAGTGGAGTTGGACGAGGTGGTGTGGTTGGGAGAGGTGGTGTAGGACGAGGCCGGGGCAGGCTTGCTGCTGGCCGCCCATTGGATGGCGGGGCTAGGGGACGTGGTGGCTCAGGGGAGGGCTCGGATGATTTGGTTGTGGCTAGGTCTGACAACAGGGCTGTGGGAGGGACCGGTGATCCTATTGGGGATGTCCCGATAGCGGTATGTGCTGAGCATGAGGTGGCTGGAGCAGCCCGGTTGGAGGTAGAGACTAGTGTGGCCCATGACTCTATGGAGGTGCCTGGGGGACTTCTAACACGTGTTGGAAGTGGAATGTCATGTAGAGCGGCTGTGGGTCACATTGCTGTGATTAATCCTCTGGCTCTAGATGATGACTCTGTGGAGTGGGCTGATGGCCTGGTGGGTAGGCATGTGGGGCTGGATACTTCTCCTTTGGGATGAATAGGTCGATCCTTAGTTGGAATGTGCGGGGGGTGCGGTCCTCTAGTAGTAAGAGGGCCCGTGTATCTTTGGGTTGCGTCCTGATATTGTTCGCATTCGAGCATAAGTGTCACAGGGGTGATATGTCCAGGCTCATGAATATGGTTGGTAGGCAGTTTGCCTCTATTGCTTCTTCTTCTGGGCGGACTAGTGGGGGTACTCTTATTGCTTGGAGGATGGATGTGCAGGTCACGTACTCTGCAGCAGATAGATTTGGTCGGTCGGCAATAATTAAGTGGTTGGAGGGAGGGCAAGAGTGGGGGATTGTTAATGTTTATGCCCCTAATCAGCCTTCTCAGCGGGGTGCTTTATGGGCCACAGTCCGGAATAAGTTGCGAGCCCTTGGTGGGTTGCAGGTCGCTTGGTTGCTGTAGGGGACTTCAATATGGTAGAGCGAGTAGAGGATCGCTCTGGTTCTGGAACCCAGGTTGTGCATGGGTTTGAGAGGGACCAGTGGTCTCGTTTGTTGCAGGATTTGGCCTTGGTTGAGGTCCTTGGGGACTTGTCTTTCACCTATTGTAATAGGCAGATTGGTGCGGGCAGGGCGTATGCTAGGCATGACCGGTGCTATGCTTCCCCATGCGCACTGGATAGTGTGCCCTCTTTGCGCCGGAGTAACATTCTGTCTACCTCCATTTCTGATCATTACCCTCAGGTTTTGTCCAGTCAGGGTGCGGTTGCCCTCTAGGACGGTGTTCTGTTTGAACACCCGGCTTCTGGCTGATGCGGATTTCTCGGCCCAGTGCCAGGAGTTGTGGCTTGATACCTTTTCATCTCTGAAGGGTATGTCTGGTATGATGACTGCGTTGGCCAAGGTGAAGCGTTTTTCCAAGGTCTTTGGTAGGCGGCGTGTGCAGCAAGAGCGGCTGGAGTTGCATGGTCTCTATCAGGAGTTGGAGAAGATTCGGGCGCAGCCTTCTGATGGCATTAGGGAGAATGCAGTATTGCAGCGTATTGTTGCTCTGGAGCAGGTTAAAGTGCAGGAGGCGCGTGTGAAGGCGGCCCTTACCTGGTTGAAGGAGGGGGACACAAGTTCGTCGGTGTTCTTTAGAGCAGCTAGGCAGCGGCGATATGCAGCATCTATGGCGTCCCTTGCTTTGCCTGATGGCCGGACTTTGGAGGATCCCGTTGATTTACAGAGGTATGTGCATGCTCATTTCTCAGGGTTTTTTGCACAGCGCACTCTTCCCTATGAGCAAGAGATGCAGGAGCTTGTTTTAAGGGCTGTTAAACCATCTATTCTGCCTCATCAGCGTGAGAGCTTGGAGCAGGAGCTCTCCAGAGAAGATTTAGTAGAGGCATGTATGTGCATGGCCAAGGAAAAATGTCCTGGGCTGGATGGCATCCTTGTGGAGTTCTTTCAGACTTATTGGGAGTGGGCTGGTGAGTCTGTGTACCAGGTGTATTTTGAGTTGCTGCAGTCTTCTGAAATGGATAGGATCTTGAATACCGCATGCATTTCCTTGATTCCTAAGGTTAAGCAGCCTTCTACTATTAATGATTGGAGGCCTATCTCCTTGTTGTCCTCTGTGTATAAGATTATTGCAAAAGCCCTGGCAGAGAAGTTGAAGCCAGTGTTGATTTCTTCCATTAGTAAGGGTGCGACCGGGTTTGTCCCCTGGGAGGAACATTTTGACTAATGTTGCCGCAGACTTATGAGGGCTGGGCCGGGGAGAAGCAGTCAAGACATTGCCTATCTTAAGCTTGACTTTGCCAAAGCTTACGATAGTGTCCGTTGGGGAGTTCTTATGCGCCGCCATGACGTTAGCGTTGGGCTGTGGTCCATGCTTTAGAGGCGATCATGAAGCCGCATAGGTCAGCCGCAGACTCTGTTGGTGTGCGGGAGGTGAACCCTCCGCCTTTTTCTCCTTAGGCGAGAGGGTGCGTCGGGGGGTGCCCTTTGGCGCCGTTTTTGTTTCTGATTGTGGCGGAGGCAATGTCTCGCTTGTTTTTGGCTGCTGATGGAGGAGGGGGTGGTGGATGGGCTTCGGATGCAGGATGGTAGCCAGCAGATTATTAACCAGTTTGCCGATGACACTTTCCTCTTCTTGGTGGCAGTGAGAGGAATTTGCGGAATTTGAAGGGTTTGTTGGATACTTTCTCCTTGGCCTCGGGTATTCTTCTGAATTGGGGTAAGTGCTCCGCATTATGGGCCCAGCTGACTCTGCCTCCCCCTTGTTTAGCTCTATTCCCTTGGAAGATGCTTCCAGGTAATGTGTGTACTAAGCTGTTGGGTATTCCCTTTGGAGGGGATGTTTCCACGGGGAGGGTGTGGGATGAGATTTTGCAGGGGTTGCAGAAACACCTCAATTGGTGGAAGGGTAGCAAGTTGTCCATGGTAGGTAGGATCACTATTGCCAAGTCAGTACTTTGTAGCACTCATGTGTATACAGCATCTGCGATGTTAGCTCCTGAGGGTAAGATACAGGCTTTGGATAAGATTGTTCGAAATTTTATGTGGGGAAGAGGGGGGGATGATGAAGGGGTGGTTGTTAAAGTGGCTTGGTGGAAGTGTCCCGCACCGGAGGATGGGGGCTTGGCCATTCCGGATTTGGCACCGCATAGTAAGGTGTTGGTCTCAAGTTTGTTTGGAGCATTCTCGGGCAGATGGAGCATCTTCTCTGGTGCGGGCGTTTGTTGTTGCGATCTCTTCGCCATTGTGTGGCATTTGGGAAGCCGCCCATTGCATGTGGAGTTGCCCCGGGCCTTTGTTGTATGGTCTCCGCCTTTTCGCGATGCATCCCCTTTTCTCAGGGGGTGTTGCGGGCTTGGGATCATGTCGTGTGCTCTTCCAGCCTAGATGCCTCAGTCTATCACCACTCTTCTCCTTTCTTGTGGGTTCCTCTACCCCCAAGACTTGCCCTTGGTTGCCACGTGCATGCTCGAACGCAGGTTCGTTGGAGGCTTAGCCGCCGTGCTCACCTTGGAGGATTGGTATTGGGGTGGTCAGCTAGCCGTGGGAGTTCTTTTCGAGCTTCGCCGCTGAGAGGCGTGGAGGGGCTATCTGGCGAACAAGTGGCGGGAGTATTCGCTACACATACCTATAGTCCCTCAGGATGATGTGGTGGTGCAGGTTTGGAAGGTTCATCCGGATGTTGTGTCTTCTTGTTTTGTGCGGTCTTGTTATCGGGTGTGGCTATTCATGACACACTTTGCCCCTTCGTGCAAGTGGTCTCCCGCAGCTTTCGGGTTCTCGATGCTTTTCGGTTTGGACGTGGACATGGAGCTCCACATCCCCAGAAAAGGTTAGGGTGCTCCCCGTGGCGGGTGGTGCACCGCCAGATCGGGATGAATGCCCTTGTGAGTCAGTTTAGGCCGGTTGTGAGCCCTCTCTGCCCTTGTTGTGGCCTTCATCGTGAGACTGTGGAGCATTGTCTGGTTTTATGCCCTCACTTGCACGCTGCCTGGGATTGGGTTAGGGCTCTGTTTCAGGTGAGATTGGCTAGCCAGCAGTTGCTGCTTCATGTGTATCCTGGTGCTTGGCCGCGTTTGCGGCAGCAAGCCTTGCATCTGTGCATGGCTTGGTTGGTGTGGCTGATTTGGAAGTGGCAGCGGTTGTGGATCTTTCAGGGGATTCAACAGCCTGCAGCCTCTCTGATTCCTCGACTCAACAAGCTATTTCAAAGCTTTCTCGTGTTCCCGGGATTAGTAGAGCAGAAGTTTGCCATTTGGCAGGACTTCTTGGGTGTTGTAGATGGTGATGGTCGGTTTGTACAGCAGTAGAGTTGCAGTTTTTCTGTGAGTTTATTGTGGAGTGTCGACATATCGCTGTCTCTTTGGGGCAGTTCTCCTTCCTCCTCACTTGCTTTGTAACATTACCATTCTTTTAATATATTGATGACACAGTTCTTAAAAAAAAAAAAAAAAATCACTCCGAGATTTACAAGTAGCAGCTGCGTTAGAACAGAGAAAAGAAAAGGAATATGGCTATGGCAATGGACTTGGCCAGAAAGGCAGCAATATGAAAACTGCAAGCAAGGCAAAGTAAAATGAAAATGACAGCTGGATCCTTTATCGTTCTAGGGTATAATGAAGATAACATATTTTCCTAGCTTGTTACAAGTATGTCCCTAAAAAATTTGGGCCATTACGATGTTACTAGCTGGTAACATCATTCAAATTAAGGGTGAGGATGTACCGGAGCCTGTAAACCCAAGAAATGGAGTGTAAGCTAGTGTAACAACATGTTAATATTTATATTTTGGCTTATGCAAGAGAAGAGAAATTTTCAGCAATTTTGGTAGTAATCTAGGTAAATGAAAGGGCTCATTTAGTGTTGGCCTAATTTCTAATAATTGCCCCTTTTCATGATGTGGCCAAAGGGGCTTCTAAATAGCCAATGGAAGGAACTGAACAAGATTGCATTAGGGATCCCTTGTAGTCTCCCTCGTGTCATGTAGCCCTATAGAACAACATCTTTAGAGGCCTATCAAACAACATCTAGAGAGGCTTTCTTTGTATCTTTCAAATAACTTGAGTTTATTGTGCACTAAGGCCCTTTTTCCACAGCAGTCTTATTTTGTGGCTGTCACATTTTTATAAGACACTCTTTTGGGCTCCATGTCAGCTCCATGTCATGTATAGGACATGTCCTAAAAAATCACTTTTCCATTACTTAAATATAAGACACACACTTTTAATATAAGACATGTCTTATCATTTCGATTTTCCACACTGCAGCAATTCAACCTGTAAACACTAAAAGCTGTGAATTTGAATTCGAATGTCAAAGTGACGGATCAGTTTGAATAAAGCTTGGCAACAGCTTCTTCCAGAGCCTTTAAGTCATTCCGCCATGTGGTGCAAGTGTCTCCATATTTCGCCTTAGTAGATCAACAGACCTTTTAATCTCCTATAGCTTCTCGTCATTTTGAAAGGCATCTGTAGCAGAATGCATTACGAACGCAAGAATTTGCACAGCCTGAGTGAGCAAGGGTACTCCTCCAGCCAATTGACCGAGCCCATCAACTATGCTCTTTACAAGATCTGGGTTTATAGCCTGATCCGACTTCTGCAATAGCCTCTGCATTGAATTGAATCGATTTTTTTTTAATACTGTAAGAATTGGAAACAAGCTGTTTTGACTTAGAAGTTATTACCTTGCAGCGTTGCCCCAGCTTATTTATCAGATCGGAACTTATGGAGTTTGGATACACAGTAGGAAAAAGAGGCACAACAGCTTTGATAAACAAGAAACAACATAGTGGAAAAGAGTTCCGGATCCAGCCATACTGCAAGTTTGGGTTTGGATTTACTGAACCCACAGCGATTCTGGAGCGATTTACTGATTTCGATCTGGAGCGATTCTTGTTGGCGATTCTTGTTGCCCGGTCGATTACATTCCATCTGATCGCGTTTGCCTCTTCTGTTTCTTGCTTCTGTTTACCTTTTTTTAAGACAGCCATATGATGCGGCAGAGAAGCCCGTTGATAGGATAGGACTTCATACCTTATTTTGTGGCGGGGGATTTCCCCCGGAAGAAAATGCGACTCCAATATTGTACGGCATGCATATAAGACATATCTTAAAAGTTATCGTGGAAAAACTAACGTGTCTTATATGCTTATGTGGCCCAATCACATTAAGCTAAATATAAGACACCTAAGCCATGGAAAAAGGGCCTAAACAACAAGAGGGAAGATTGTTTTTGGAAGTTGCAGTTGTTGAAGTTATTACAAAGATTGAGATTTGATTCTTTTAAATGTAGAAACAAGGACAACAAGAAGTTAAATCTGTCTATTCAGTTTATGAGATACACATACAATATTTATCTAAACATATATAAGGCAGTTGGGTTTTTTGTTTGAACCTAATATTTTTTCGCTAGGAAAAAACTTAGGAGAGACACGTGTAAGTTTTCATTTTAAAAAAAGACCTTAAAAAAAAAAAAGCAAAGCCATTAATAGCCGCCTGCTCAATAACGGTGACGTCAATTTCTTCACTTTTCCCCTGTTTCGTGCTCTGCCGCTGCTTTGCCGGTATGCTTTGCTGGTGGATCCGGGCTCACAAACGAGGGGCTCAGCAGATTAATAAGTTAGATCAATGTGCATCATATTCCTCTATCCCTGCTTGATCTCAGCCGAAATGAAATAGATGATAGAGGAATTAAAGAGCTGAGTAATGCCCTGCTCAATAATCGCGCCGTAATCTATGTGGATCTAAAACATAACAAAGATAGATAGCGAGAGGATGCAATAGTCTTAGCCAAGCGATTAGAAGCCCCGACTGTGGTTTCCTCTATCTGGGCTTATAGAGGAATAACATTAGTGAGCAAAGAAGAAGGCATTTACTGAAGCTATAAACAGTGGGCATACAAGGCTCAAGGGCCTTACCTTAGATGCATCCAATGGAATTCCCTTCTCGGGTTTTACAGAGTCACGTTTTACGTGGCTCGACTTCCATTCCAGAGCTGTTTTTTAACTTCCATTCCAGAGCTGTTTCGACTTCCATTCCTGAGCTGACCAAATGTTGTCGAGCTTGCCTCAGCTTCTTTCCACAACCAGCTTCACCATTTTGAAGCCGACTCCATTCTAGAAGATCCACCGAACCCGGTTGTTGCCGTAATCGTTCTTTTCCTGACGTGTGATCTTTCTATGGCAGTGGACATTCCTAATCACAGCTTCTTCCGGCAATCGCATTCTTAAGCACTCTTTGGCATATGCTCTGATCAGCTGTATAAAGTTCAACAGAGCTATTTGGGCTCAGATCAAAAGAAAAAAAAAAACAAAGCAGTTTTCTTGCAGCGGGTTCTTAGCAGAGCTATGGAGACCAGAGAATAGAGCTATATGTTTCTTGGTAATGCATGTTCGAAACCTTTTGCTCTATGGTAGAATGGAGGTAAAGAGAAAGGGTCCGAGAAGAAATAAATGGAAGCAAGTCTGACAAGAAAGGGAAAAAACAGAGGATTTCTCTGCAGAACAGGGGATTTTCGTAGGCAGAACCAGGGGTTTTTATAGAGCAAAAACAGGAGCTTCTATTAGGCGGTGCTAAAATAGGGTCTTCATAAAAGGAGGTGCTAGTTTGAGAAAGTAAAGGCCGTAAGGCTTCTGTAGGCGGTGGAAAAACACGGCTTCATAAATGGAGGTGATATTTGAGAGGGCTTGGCTTTTCGAATTTAATCTGTAGCTTGTGAAACCTGCCATAGCAATGGTAGTGTTTCTATATTTGCCTATGATTTCACAAGAGAGATCAGAAGCCTGGCTATATCCGGTCCCTGTGCTTAGACTTTGGCCCGATTTGTCCGATCCCCATTGCTTGAACTCCGGTGTGGATTGATTGGAGATGAAGATGGCAAAAACAAGGGAATGGGTCGCATAAATTCATCGTTGATTTCGGAAAACCCATTTATTGATGTTGCGGAATGTGGAAGCCAATTTCCATAAATGCCACGTGGCATCATTTTATTAATCCTCACGTAAAAATAAAGGCCCAACTTCCACGTTGGTCACCAGAATTAAACACCATAGGCTTTTGCACCATCTTCGTGTTGCCTCCGTGTGGTTGTTATTGTCGAGACTTATAATAATAAAAATAGAATAGAACAAACATTATTATAGCCCTCTTTTATATTGTGTGTGATCTTGCTACCTAACGTAAGGGATGTATATAAGAGCGAAGGGCCAGAGACAATGCAATGGTGCTTCCATTCTCGACAATCAAGGAACTGGCGTCTTTCTTTCAAGTCCTTAACTATGCAATCCACTGGTGCATACTTTTCAAAAATACTCTAGTTTTAAACTGACATTAAGACAAATGTTGCAAAAAAAATTATGATCCGAATACAAAAGGCTGGGAAAGAGAAAAGGGAAAATGAGTGTATACAAAATTGGTCGGAAAGAGAACGTTAGCGCGGCCTGGTCGCGCGATAAGTTTCTTGTATTGCTTATTCGGTTATATTACATTGCTTATTAGGTTATATTACTTTGCTTGTAACGTCATTAGGGATTTTTTGAGATCATAAAAGGGCCTTCTAAGAACTGCTGACTAAGCTATATGAACTACCAATCGAGAAAGCAGACCGATAATCCGGTCAACAAAAGCAAGTTATAACTAACTCAACTCACTGGATCACATTTTCTAGCATAAGTGTTGATAGAAAAGTCCAAATGAGCTCTCGTTTGGTGCAATAGATAGATCTCATTGAGATCTTTCCAAACTTGGGTGGTTTGCATATCTTTTAGCCCCGTAGGATAGTAAAAAATGGTAAAAACCATATTTTTGGGAGTTTTGACAATTATAAGTGGTTAAAATATGTGCAAAGCACCTAAGCTTGGAAAGATCTCAACGAGATCTATCTATTGCACTAAACGAGAGCTCATTTGGACTTTTCTATCAATAGTTATTTAAAAAAATGTGATCCAGTGAGTTAGTTATCTAGCTTTTTTGGACTCTCGCCTTCGATTTACGATTGGTAGTTCATTTATCTTCATTTGGCTTAGTTGGCATGTTTTGAAGGCCCTTTTTTGATCTCAAAAAAACCCTCATGACCCAACCTAGGAATACATTAGACCCTCTAAACATTATTATTTTGACAATGGCACCCACTTGCTTAGAGTATTCCTACTATGATGAAAGAACGACAAGTCCTAACCAGCCACTTTTGTGACAGGTCGGATAGATATATTTTCTTCTTTAATGACTAGTAAAAGTTGTGATTTGTGTAGCAAAAAAAAAAAAAAAAAAAAAAGGCCATGTTGAAGTTGCAAATTCTATTCTATTCTACAACTTAGAAACCATTTTTTCTATATCCACGTGCCTTTGACATTAGCACAGTATTTTTTATCAATATAATGTAGTCACTTGCATCATGAGTTAAATTGTCAATCAATTAAACCGTGTTAACTAGAGAATTCATGACCAACCATGAGTAGGTGAGAATATTTTTAATTTGAAACGGAAATGAATTGAAATAGCAAAAAAAGGAAAAGTTAATACTTAACGCCTTTTATTCTATTTGAAGAATAACATTCTTAGCATTGTTCAATTTTTTTTTGGAGTGTGAAAAAACTAGACTTTCATTTGCATGCCAATTATAAATTGTTGGATTGCTTATGAAAGGGGTGACAGGCAAGTGCTGGAATTGAATAAAATCTTAGGAAGATGTTATGACAGTATAACAACATGCTAGCCCAAGCATATCATTAACATTCACATTCTTGCCTATTTAGCAGTTATCAACATATTTGGATAGTACTTTGGTCTTTCAATTTGATGAATAGCTTGATGTGGCCAAGCGGGTTTCTAAACTTAGCCAAATGGAAGGAAATGAGCAATTTGCACTAGGAACCCCATTGTGGTCTCCCATGTGTCATGTAGTCTTGACATTCTCCAACACGAATGTTTGACAAATATAGCCACAGAGGTCCTAAGAACAATATCTAAAGAGGCCTGTCAAACATCTACAGGGGCTTCTTTGTTTTTTTCAATAGAGGACAATCGAACAACATCTACAGAGGTTTCCTTCTTTCTTTTCAAATAACACGACTCTATTGTGCACTAAACAACAAAGAAAGGGATTTATTTTTGGAAGTTGCATCTATTGAGGTTCTTACAAGTGTTGAGGTTTGATTATTTTGCATGTGGAAATAAGGACAGCAAGAAGTTAAATCTGTTTGATTAGTATATGAGATACACACGCACACTAACATTGCTTATTGGGCCCAACCTCATGGCCCTATCTGTGATCAAGAAGCTGCTAAGGGTCCCCATCCAAGGAATACTTTAGAACCTCTAAGCATGATTATTTGGATACTAGCAGCCACTTGCTTACAGTATTCCTATTGTGATTAAATAATGACAAGTCCTGGTCAAACCACGTTTGTGACATGTTGGAGAATATGATTTTCTTCTCTTTAATGACTAGTGGCTAGTCCATTGGGTTAGCAATTAAGACATCGTGGCATGACGTAAAAATATCTATCTATCTTTAATGACTAGAAGAAAAGTTGTGATTTGTATAGCAAAAAATAATTAGCCATGTTGAAGTGCAAGGTGTACAACTTAGAAGGCATTTTTTCTATATCCATGTGCATTTGACCAAGATCTGCACTAGGAACTCCCTTTTGGTCTTCTCGTGTCATGCAGCCTTGACATCCTCCAAGACAAATGCTTGACAAATATAGCCACAGAGGTCCTATCGAAAACATCTATAGAGGCCTATAGAACAACATCTAGAGAGGCTTCTTTTATTTCCTTCAAATAATACGACTCTATTGTGTGCACTATATGACACTTTCTGGGGCATTTATTTTTGGAAATTGCAGTTGTTGAGGTTCTTACAAGCATTGTGGTTTGATTCTTTTGCATGTGGAAATAAGAACAAGAAGTTTTTAAATCCGCTGGATTAGTATATGAGATACACACGCAACACTAACATTGATTACTACACCCGACCTCATGGCCCCATTTGTGATCAGCAAGCTTGTATGGACCCATCCAAGGAAAATTTTAGGCCCTTTAAACAACGATTATTTTGACATATAGTCTCCTTACTTTTCTGTTTTATTTTTTCTGTTCTGGTTCCTTTGCAAAATTCTGCATGACACACTATACTAGGACGTGTCTGCTTGATCCACGGGTCCTCATAGAGGGCTGCCTTCCAGACGATCCCGAACCCAGACCCTAAACATTGTCGCCGCTGCCGGGTCTTAGTTCTTTTTTCCAGACAACAAGATATCTGTTCGTGCTTTTACTCAAGATGAGCTTCTCAGCCAAACTGCGGCTAGATTGGATCGCCATCAATGCAGAGAAGCTGCTACCGATATGTACGATGCTGATTATGACATTGAAGGAAGCCGTTTCTGCTCTCGTGCTCATTCTGCACCTCCTATCCCTCGCGCCTGTCCCCCCTCTCCCCCCACCCCCCCCAAAAAAAACTTGCAAACATTGCTCTCAACCACCATCATCGCATCACACTCTTGTGCATCAGATTCCTTACTACTTTCAAATGCCAGAAAGCATTTAAATTCATATTCCCTCTGGACCGACGCCGTTACCTTTGCAACCGTCTTCCCCATAGCATGGTATGGGCTACACTCAAGGTTCTTTTGGACCCAACCATGTCCAAGAATTCCAGTCTTCTCCATCTTTTCAACCTCCGGTTAATGTCTACACTATTGGTGATCTCAAATTGAATGAGGATGGCCCACATACAGTGTTTGGTTTTCTTACCCCTCCCATACAATGTTTGGTTTTCTTATATTTGCAGCCCCTCATTGATTTTGTACGCCATATTATCATTTATAAACCCCTTCCATACAGTCTTTGGATTTCATCATATTTGACGCTCCTCTCGATTTTATACAACACTTCATTATTCAAAAACCCCTCATATACAATTAGATATGCCACTAAAACGTTCCACTTGTACAATTTGATGTAGCCTTTGATTTTGCATCCATGTTCATACCTTTTTCGGCAACACAATATATTGCTCAAGAAATTCAAATATATATTCTCACTTAGTACATGAAAAACACATTGTGGCAATTTTAGTAGTACACCTTCGTGTTATCTCACGAATGATTGAATTATGGATTGTATTAATGTACATAGTGCAAGTTTTAATAGACCAATTAACACAATGTTTTTGCAATCCAACTAAAATCCACCAAAAATAGCTTAAACATGAAATAACACTAACAACATGGCAGCTACTATTTTGAATAACCCTATGTAATGTGCAGCTTATAAACTTGCTGCGGCTGGGAAATATCCATGTTTTTGCTGGATGACAATCATCAATCACAATACTGAGACCTAAAATCATTTCCTAAAGTAAATGATTACCTTGAAATCCCGAAACTTGATGGAGCAATCCTCTGGATCCTATATGCCTATATGCGAGATGGTCCTTATTGATATCATACGGCTTCCTCTCTTGCCAACCATAGACTCCCTTTCGTACATGTACCAAAATTAAAAATAAACATAAAAAATCGTATTTTTGTTTTTTTTTTTTTTTTTTTTTTTTTTTTGAAGGTAGGAGTATATTATTATTGTAGATAAAAAATTAACAAAGAGTCCCCTCAAGGGGCATGCCCATAGAGCTAGGTGTGAATGTACTACCAGAATACCTGCTCTTCTTCCCTGCATGTGAGTACTATAGGAAAATATCACCGTCTTCTTCGCAGAGGCAGGTACTATAGGGTGGGCAATTCCGGTTTCCACTCACCAAAGGTTTTCAGGGCATATTAGGTATTTAGTTACCAATCATTCGTGGGGGCTGAATCTTCTCCATCCATCCATTGGCATCTGAAGTAGCTGCCGAATCCTTCAACTTTGCCTACTCTATCCAACTTTTTGTTGTACGCCACACCCATCTTTCCATGGTGGGACAAGGCCATTAGAGCCGCTTCCATGTTAAAGAGGTTCTTGAGTTTTGCCACTGAAGTAGCCTGCCCCCCTAATGCCACATCGCATCTGTGCCTCCACACCACCCAAAGTGCCACATTGGTCAAGGAGGCAGTAATTATACACTTATCAGTTCTTACGGGCAGCTCAGGCCATGCCAGATGGCCCAGCTCTATCCCTAAGATCGGGTAACCCAAAGACGAACTTCGAAAATCTTAGGGGGTAAAAGGAGATGTATGATTGATTCACATGCTTGGCAACCCAATGGGCACATATCATCAGCCACAATCCCTTTTCGGAGTAAAACCTGTTTTGTATTGAGACCTCCTTGAAGCGCAATCCACCTAAAGAACTGAAGTTTCTTTGAGCAGATAGATTTCCATGAATTAGATAGGAGAAGCTTAGCGACCATAGTTGTTACCCCCATCCTAACTTCTGCTGTTAGTGGAGTTTCGTCACCACTTAAAGTGTGATAGATACTCGCCACACAGTACCTTTCACTCCTGACACACCACTATATTTCCTTAGGGCCCAGAGTCCCCGTGTAGTCTTTGATATTATCTAGAATCTCACGTAATATCTTCCTATCTCCTTCCCCTGCCCTTTGTACCTTGCATTTGAATCTAGTCCAGGATATCCATCTGCCATTCACCCATAAATGTCGTAGGTACTAAATTCCCTGTTTTCTCCATTTCCCAAATACGCGGGGATGGACTAGGGCTAAAGAGAGACCCTCCCTGTTCCAAACTTGTGTATTCCAAAAGATACTGACGTTTCCAGCCTCTTTAGGAATGGCAGCTGGGGAGCATACTGTTAGTACCTTCATCCAAGCCTGAAGTATCCTTCACCGGGGAGGTACCTGGAGATATTTTAGCCTCATAGAAGAAGGCCCCTAGTTCGTCCCTGGGAAGTGCTGGCTTATGCTTGAGCTTGCATAGATCCAGCCAGTGTTTAACGAATATCATAGCTGGAGAGGAGTCATTATGTAGCATACGCCAAACAAATTTGGCTGCTAGTGCCCGTGCCTGTATAAAAGGGTCCTTACATCCAAGCCCACCATCTCTCTTATCCCGACATAGCTTCTGCCCATGCCACTTTAGCATTGCCACCCCAAATAAACTTCCTGATGATGACCTGTATCTTGTTGTATATACTTTTTTGAGCTACTATTACTGATGAGAAGTAGATGTGTGAGCTAGCAAAAACAGCATTGGCCACCGTGACTCTACCAGAGACTGATAGTCCCTTGGCGGACCACATTCCCATTTTCTTTCTAAGTCTGTCTAAGATTGGGGACCACAGGCTCTTCATACTGTCCGAAAGAGATAGTAGAAGACCCAAGAGCTTGACAGTCTCTTCTGTTGCCATCACCGGGAAACCAAGTCCTCTAGCACGTGGATCGATATCCCCTTCAAGAGTCCATAGGGTGGAACACTTGTTGGCGTTGAGCTCAATGCCAAAGATATCCTTAAATGCAACTAGAATATCACGGAAGGATTGAAAACTGTTGTCATCGAACCTGAGGAACATGAAGGTGTCATCTGCATACTGCATAATTGTAAGCTTCCCACCTTGACCTGGAAGAGACAATCCAGACATTGCACCTTCTTATACTTTGAAGTTAACCATTTTTGTAAGAAGGTTAGCCATAATGACAAACAGATATGGGGCTAATGGACATCCTTCCCTTATTCCTTTTCGGAGATGAAAGAGACCTTAAGGCTCACCATTCACGAGCACGGAAGCAGAGGCAAGCTTGTTCATGCCCAGTAATGAATTCAGTTTGGAATCCCATATATTTCATGACCTCTTGCAAACCTTCCCATCTAAGGGAGTCATAGGCCTTCCGGAAATCCATCTTTACCAGAAAACATTTCTGCTTCGAAGTTCTGCACCAATGTAAACCCTCTCTTGCTGCAATATAGTTGTCAAGAATGTGCCTATCTGGAAGGAAAGCTGACTGTTCTCTACCAATGACTCTGTTGAGAATAGGCTTTACACGGTTGGCAATGCTTTTCATGATGACCTTGTACATAACATTGGTCAAGGCAATAGGCCTCCATTCACAAAGTGACAAGGGTCTAGGTGTTTTTGGGATGAGAGTTATGAACCCAGCAGCCAGGGTAGAGTGTAGTGTAGAGGAAGACCAGGCCCCTCGCACTGCCTTTACAAAGGGGCCTTAAGAGGTCCTAGAATTCTATATAAAATTCAGGAGGGAAGCCATCAGGACCAGGAGATTTACCTGAGGCCAGAGAGCACAAGGCTTTATATATCTCGGCATCCCCAAAATACTGCATCAGGGCCTGATTATCTTCTTGTGTTACTTTGGCTGACCAATCGACCTTGTTCATCCATTGGAAAATCTGGTCTTGAAATGTCACTGGCCTAGGATCCTCCATGAATTGTTTCTGAAAGCTATTTCTTATAAATGTCTTGATCTCATCTTGATCATCCAGCAAATTCTGACTATTGTCTCTGATTGGTGAGATATTATTTTCTGCTAGTCTTGCCCCTGCCATTCTAAAAAAGCATTTGGAGTTCTCAGAGTCAAGCTCCGTATACCATTTTGTTTTGGAGCAAACAGCCGCTCCCCTAGCTTCCTCCTCGTCAATTGCTTTGGTTTTCCCTTCTAGTTCCTCTTCTCTGGATTGTTTTCCCAAGTCATAAGGATGATCTAGTAGTTCCTGCTTGACCTCCCTAAGAAGGTTGTAGACAGATTCCTTTTCTCGTCTAAAATCCATATATCTCTTCTTACCCCATTCCTTTATCCATCGCTTCATAATCTTAGTTTTTTCTATCCAAACTTTCGTGCTAGGATGGCCCTCAAGATTGGGAAGTGAGGTCAAGAAAGCCCTAAATGGTTTGCAAAATGCCTCCTTTCCTAACCATGACGTATTGAGTTTGAACGGAACATTACCTTGTTTCCTCATAGTAGGGGCTCCTTCAAGAACAAGCTTATGTGGTACATGATCCGAGTGAGAGAAAGCGAGCTCGCCTTCCACATAACATTTATCCATAAAACACGCTGATTTATTGGCCATATAGAATCTGTCAAGTAAGCAATATACCCTGTCTTGCATTAGAGGGAGGTACAAGTTAGAGACCGACGTTGTTGAGGAGGGAATTCCATGCGACTTCTTCATTTTCTTGCAGGTTTCGGTGCAAACCTATATCTTTTGGTCCCAAACATCTGTCATGTTTAGATCCCCACCAAGAATCCAGTTCTCAACCCCTCCACCATTTTGGGTTATCCAGCTTTCCAACTCCCTCCACATCACAGCTCTTTCAGCAGGAACATTGGATGCATACACATTGAGGAGCCTCCACTGACCGCCCTTTGTTTCAAATATCATAGATTGCCATCTGCCGTCCCTGCCAGCAAACTGAAGCTTATGTTGTAGGCCTTTCCATAGAATACATGTGCCTCCTTTAGTTCCCCGGGCAGCACAGCTGTAAGAAGAGTAATCCCCACCCACCCACTACCCAGCTCCCTATGGACCTGGCTTCAAAATCTGGGAGTCTGTGCTCCTGTAGTAATATGATATCAGCTTTCATAGATCTAATTGCGGCTAGGACCCTGCCCCTTTTGAGGACCCCCTTAATTCCGCGCAGATTCCAAGAGACGATAATCATTGATCGTTGTTACATAGGTACCTGTCCACCTCATAGATGTCTGACTAAAAAGTTGACACCTGACAACTTCCTGATGAGTACATGACAATAATATGGTCACGTGTACACCATTAATAAGGAAAGGAATTTCTTGTCATGGGAAGCAAAGGCCTGGTAGGGTCCTTTGATTGTATACCTGAACTGTACTTTATTCTTTATTTTTTTGGAAGACCATGACATCCAGTACCTTATCAACAAGTAAAGGACAATTCCCAACTTCTTATGACCATCCAGCTAGGTCTCGAGGCGTGTGTAGAACATCTCGTGTCGTGGGTGGTTAGATAATAGTCCAAGCAAGAAAACCTCCAGAAGGTCCAGAAGTTCCAGTGCTGCGAGGGAGATTTGAGTGAAGGTATAGTAATATGACCGTCATTAATATCATCCGAAAAAGGTCCACCATAGAAATTGGCTAATGCATTATTTGATGATAGAATAACCATTGCCCAAGGTTGATTGGATAAGTTGACATTTATCCCACATGATTGAGCGCATTTTTCATTAAAGAGATGACAATGTGACAATATACCAACTACTATGGAGAAGCCCATAATCCGAGACCACCATCTACCTAGTTATTGAGGCACCATAATGATATCTTTGAAAGTTGTTGCTTCTCTCGACCATTGAGTATGAGGTTGTCCCAATATAGGCACATACATATATTATCAATGGGGTATGTATGGTCCCATAGGCAGACCGTATTTCTATTCCCCCTCTCCTCACTGGAGAGGCATCCCCATATATAAAGATACCAATACCAAAGTAAAATAGGGAATTCAGTCGACCTCCAAAAGTTTGGAATATGATCACGCCAATGATTGAGAACATTAGGTGGTAAGTTCATGTTGATAATGTTAGGATGTAGAAACTTGCATATTGAATATAGCAGGGAACTCAATCCAACACTTTGAAATTTCAGAAACTTTGATGCCATGCACAAACAAGAGATGAATCGTCTTCTAGAGATATCCATCAAATATTTTGTACTATTATAAGGGATCATAGAGTTCATATAAAAACATAGGTATTGTGGTGATATATGCCTCTAGTAGCAAGCAAACTTATCGTAAAAATTGCTTGTGTGCAAAAAACATAAAAAGAACAGGTAAATTGATTACTACTTCTGCCAAATATCATAGAGAGCAGCAACATAACTTCAACGAAGTGGAGCATTGCCTACTTCCTGTGAATGCTCCCAGAAAATCTTAGCAATCGATGCTTCAAATACATGCTTCCCCTGCTTCTTGTTATAAGCTTTGTCCTTTTTTTTTCCCTGTAGGAGGTTTAGATGGTGGAACAGCCATGTTACCAGCACTGGAGATCTCTACCTGACCCTTCCCAGTAGTAAGAACACATATTGGGTCAGGAACTTGAATATCATCAGCATCCTTCGTGAAAACTGATGGGATGGAGCCAGATGTAGCGAAACGGAAACCCATTGAATTGAACCCTTCCATTTATGCACGTGGTTTTGGGGTCTTTTAGGTGACAGCCCCTTGGTTTGGACCTTGGTGGGACCCAAAATCAAACAACATTTAAGAAGGATTCTATCAGATTGTTTAATAGCAGGTTCTATTGTGTATATTGTTAACACTTTGAACATGTCTTTGCTAGAAGACAAATTCTCTACATGGAGAGGTTAAGAAGTACTTCCATATGCTAGCAATCTCATCAAGTGTCAACAAGATACACCCACCACGTTTATAACCTTTCTCATCAGAGAGTCAAAAGGGGGACCATATGCTACTCAATCGAAAAACTTGGCCAAAAAGCATGGCCATTTTAGAATATAGAAGGAATATTGTTAAGAACACGTTTTTCGCCATGTGTGCTTTGACATTTAGGGGAGGGTGCCTTTCTTTCACTCACTCCTTAATAGCCCACTTTTTGCCCCTTAATAGCCCATTTTTTACTCTTTGATAGCTCTTTTACCCTTTAATAGCCCACCTTAAGAATTATTAAAAATTGAGTTAAATGCATAGTCTATTGATGGGCACTTGTGGTCCAATGAAGGTAAATTGTGAGTATTTAGCAGTCCATATGGAGGGCTTTTGGTGGTCCATTGAAGGGCATTTGGGGGTCTATTGGTGCCAAAATTACCATACAACTTAAAAGCTTACAATTTATCGAAACCATTCGTGCTTAGTATCAATTGAAAGCTAAACTTTGAAATTTTATAATGTTATTTCAAAATAGGAGTTTAAAAAAAAAAATAAACCCATCATAATAAAGTTTTTATACCCTCCCCTAATTTGGTTTACAAATCAGTTCCTGATATAATGATATCAGCCACGTGAGCGACATGTAAAAAAATTTTGTTTAAAGTAAGAGAAATAACACCTGTGCACATTGCAGCCATGATGAAGGCGCAAATTGTTTATGTCAGAACCCAAATGCTGTATTATATGCGGAGGATTGATTGATTGCCAAGCTATTCCACACTGTTACCTTGCTTGTAAGATCATTGCATAATGCGGCGCTTTTCAGAAACTGAGCAAGATGCAGAAGTTCTTCGTCCTCGTCCCTGTTGTCAGAGTAAAACCGATCGATCTGCACGCCATTTTCCGGATTAAGCACAAAAGAAACCGGACTGTCATCAACAATAATGACCCTCTTCATATTTCTGCCCAGCTTCGCCAGATCCTTGACGCGTCCGTTTGTGCAGGAATCCTTGAACAATCTATAAGAAATAAACCCAAGAGGATCAATTTCGTCTATCACAGCGTCTGCATAAGCTCTTTCTGCAGCTGTGAAAACAACCAACTCGTAGCATTCTGCTACAGACTGCAAAAAATGATCTAGCCCAGGTCGTTTCCACATGTAAATCGTTGCAACTGTGTCATTTATCCTGACATCGAAGGAAAAATCATGGCCGCCCAAGTCCTGAAAGCTGGAATCCACAAGAGTCTGATCTAAATCGAGGACCAAAGTGGGTTTTCCCTTATGAACAGGGCTCTGCTCCGGCAGCCCTTCCATCAGATTTCTTTTGGTACTGGAATCTGCCCTATATATAACGCAAGACATAGAATCTGGAACTTATTTGATTTATATATTAGTTTTTTTTTTATTATTTTTTTTTTCTCACGTTGTTTTGTAACTAGTCAACTTGTTTTCAGAATATTTCGTCTACCAACCTACCCCAATTTGAAGAGTCAATTATAATGGATGTTAAACTACTAGTATTGAGGTTATTTCTTTCAGTATATTTCTACCCCATGTGCAAAGGTTTGTTTGCCAATCCAACAATCCACAATACATTATAATAGATAGATAGATATTATTTTAACGTCTAAACCAATATGCCTCTACTACTATCATGGCCCTTTACATGACTGCATTGATTCCATCTTTGAGCTAAGGAAGGCATGCCAAGAAGATAATAGGTTGGCAATTTTATGTAGTTGCATATAAGGCACTTTGTTATGGGTCTGCAAATATGGATCTTCTTGTTGCATTGGGAACAAATCTTGCTTATTTTATTTTGTACCATCAGAGCTATGATATCAAAGCACTTTAAGGGCTACTGACTTTTTGAAAACAACTGCAATGCTTATTTCCTTTATTCTTCTTGGGAGATTCTTGAAGTACTTGCACAGGTCGTGCTAATGAAGAGAAATTTGGAAGATTCATAATAGCCATTGATTTATCACAAAAGACATTTTTTCGTATAAGACTCAATTATTTATGGGCATTGGGGGTACAACATTCTGGGCATACCTATTGCTGCTGGAACCCTATTTCCAGAGACTGGCTTCTGTCTTCCTCCTTGGGTGGCAGAAGCTGCAATTGCAACTTCTTCAGTAGTATTGTATGCTCTTCTCTCCTCCTCAAATATTATAAAAGGCTAAGACACTAGACTTGATTGAAAGATAACAAACAGTGTTCAAGAACTTTAAAAGACCACTTCTGTGATGGACGAGTATATATTAGCAGACAGAGTTTTAAGCGAACCTTCAATACATACATTTAGTTGTCTTTCTATGAGGGCATCTTGGATTTGACTTGGCCTGACCACATGCACCCAAGTCAGGACATTTTTAAGTGTCTGTTTCCATGAGGTAAGGCTCGTGACTTTGTTGGCATAACCTGAAATGTCGAAGCAACTTACCGTTCGGGTAAAGAACAGGTGGGTGGAAGAACATGTGAGAGTCTATGTCAGTGGTGAAGGCTCATTTCACCCGTGGCAACCTTGCCCAGAAAGGGTAGCCCCCCCTCCCAGAAGCCTAGGGCGATTCCTGGGCCACGTAGGCAACAAGCGCGGATCAGAGGAGACATGGAAATGGGTTTTGATGTGCTCCGGTTTCTAAATCCAAAGCATTTTGAGGCTCATGTGGAAACCAACTCTTAGTTGCTTGGAAGAGAGCATTCTGTTGATATTTGTATATTGTAATTTAAATGAAATTATATTTGTAGAGTAAGAAAAATATGCATAAGATTGTATGCATAGACATGCACATGTGCAGGCATGCATGTGCATTAAGATTTGTTCATCGAATATATATTGAACATAAATGAAGGTGACAATCATTTGGGTTTGGTAAAGCATTTAGCTTGTTTTCTTTAATCCTGTCTCTATATATATGGTATCAGAGGTGTGGAGTGATCTTACCTCATTGTTTGATATGTCGAGGTTTATGAAGATTGAATCTACCTTAAAGCTTTCTGAGAGAACACATTGGAATTCTTAGAAATATCGAGTAACGGGTTTATTGGAAGTTGACGATTGTTGGTTTGTGCTTGGAGATTCAAAATTACGTGATAGATGAAGAAGAAAGATCGTAGGGCCAAGAGCATTCCTTTTGAATGTTATCATTGATGGTGGACTAATGCAGTTGCCAGGTAGTAGTTCAATATCTTCTTTATCTACTTCACCAACTTCTTTCACGTCGGCTCATGACCTTTAGAAAGTGTTAGACAAGAAGTATAAGCAATTAACATCTGTAGAGTTTAATTGGTTTATTAGAGGCAAAGTTGGATAATTTGAAGCACAAAGAAGGAGACGATGTGGAAAAAGTCATCGTACCTTTGAATGAGATATTTTTAAAGCCTTTGAATGAGATATTTGTAAAGTTTGTTGCTAGCTCAACTAATCTGAGGGCATCTTTTACATGCACCACAGGTCCAAACCCCTTGGATGTCTCCAAATGTTCGTCAACAAGGTCCAATCACATGATACTTGATCACTTCTAGGTGCATCTTATATATACATGCTACCTTTTCTTCTTTGGCATGTGGGATATTGGTGCGAGATATTGATAGGTTTAGGGTTTTTGTGCTATTGGTAAAACATAGATCCAAATGAAACAATAGTTGATATTCAATCTTAGTGTTGAATATGTATATATAGGCTTCGAACCTAAAACCACAAACCGCAAACCTGACCCAAACTATAATACGAAATTTCAAACCACCAATCTGAAATATAGAACACTATCCTATAGATACCTTAAAATCACAATCCAACCCAAAACTACAGTCCATCGAAACCATAATCTAGATCCACAATGTAATCCACAAACACAATTAATTTTAAACCAAATGACAGTAACTCAAACCACAATCTAACCTAAACTAATGAAATCCACAGTGGAATTGAAAGCACAATGCAATCTAAAACCACAATATACTAATGCAGTCCATCTGGATCTAAAACTATAATTTAGTGTAATGACAGAATTGAAATCCCCCTTTTATCATACATCCATTTTCCTAAATTGCAATTTATCTCAGATTTGTTTCTTATTGCTGCAATCAAATTTCTTGGGTGGACATCAAGAACTTTTCCCATTGTCCTATAACTGCTTTTTTTTCCTCATTCCTATTGCCATTGCTAACCAAGATTTTTGGCAGCCATATAGTCTAGACCAGGGATAGGTTCTATACGTACAAAATTAAAATTCCTGACGTATAAAGTCAAAAAATACGTATTTTTTAATAAAATACGTATTTAACGTATAAAAACCTCGCCGGCCGGAAAAAAATTTGGCAGACTGCGAAAAGCTTCGCGGAAAGCGTCAAAAGAAATTTTTCGCGTCTGACGCCGGAAAATAAAAAGCGCTTTTTTTTTTTTTTTTTTTTTTTTTGGGTTGGGTGACGATTTAAACCTTCATTTAAGCGTCTGTGAAAAAACTTTCGGCGACGCTGAACAAGGTTTCACAGACGCTTAAATTTGAATTTAAAAAATATATATATATATTATATATATATATATATATATATTATATATTATATATATATATTTTTTTTTTTTTTTAGCGTTCATTAAAATCTTAAATTTTCGCGTGACGCTGGAAAAACTTTTCGCGCAGACGTAAAAAGGTTTCACGACGTGAAATTTGAATTTCAAAAATATATATATATATTTTTCAAGACGACGATTTTCAGCGCTTCAGACGCTGCGAAAAACTTTCAGCAGACGCGAATTAGAAGGTTTCGCGTACGCGAAAATCTTCCGACGCCGGAATTTTTTTTTGCCGTATTTTTTACGTTTTATACGGCAAATATGTGCCGTATCATACAATTCATACGTATTCCGTATAAAACGTACAGCGTATTGAACCTGAGTCAGGTCTAGACTAGTTGATTGCTTCATGAGTTGGACTGAATCTCTAATATTATCTACTATGGTTGTTCTTGCTTCCAGCTTCTTCAAGAGATCCCCAATTCTCTCTTCCATAGCTTTATGTTCTAGTACATCAATCACTATTTCTCGTGGGTTTCTTGTTTAATCTGGAGACTCGTTGTTTTTGTTTGCCTTAGAATGAATTGATGGTATTTAACACTATTCTTTTTTGTTGCACCACTTTAATCCAATCCATCTTGACCTCCACTCTTCATCAATGCCTCATTAGCTTCTTTTTGTCTAATTCTATATGTTTGCTTCTTGAGTCTCTGTTTCCTCTTCTTGATATTCTTTTCGGTATTGTTCACAATACTAGGATCAAGACCGATTGTCTTATCATCGTCTGCATTCTCACGATTGATACTAGAAACTACTTGCATTTTCTAAACCACAATCTAAAACTTTCTCAGATTGAATTTCTTTTAACAATGATCTCAAATTGACCATAATGCACATCTAATAATACATCTTTCTTGTTTTCCTTGCACACAGTTGCTTCACACGATAGACTTATCAAAACATAATGAGCAAAAAAATGAGGAACAAACTCCCTCTACATGTCTCCAACATTTGAATATTTGAAAGGATTCCCTCCAAAATTAATGAAGTGGTTGATTATTATTAGAATTACTCATCGATCAATGGAATATTTATTTAAGGCATCAATGTAATTAATGCTATACAATTTCTCAACATAGATACAAGCTATATTTTCAAGCTATTTGGGAGGGGATCCCTATAGCATGAATCCACCCTAAGGACTCCCTGGTGAATCCATTTGGGTGGATAGAGCTTTTCCTTCTAATTGAACTTTCTTGCATTTGTTTGTGACTTTTAAACATGAGATTTAAAGGGCCCGTATCAATTGGTATCAGAGAAAACATTGATCATGCACCATAAACTTTTATGTTATAGTCGCTAATCGCTTCAATGTAACTAAAAGTGAACTTCTATAAGCTATGAATGATGCTAACTTTATAGCAACTCAAATTGCTCTTCCTCAGCCAGCTAGTCAAGCAGAGTACTAGAGGTAGCTAACTGCACAGGTACATGAATGATTTTTTGTCGCCTCCACTGCCAAGTAATCCTCCACCTAAAATTCCTACTTCACAAAGGGGGTTTTAGTAGGAGATCATCACAGATTATCAATTTCTTGGGAATGTGGGAGAAGTGCTTTGAGCGTGTCAAGGCATCCACATAAGAGAAGTTACAAGTCATGGACACTTACCTCGATGATCAAGCGCAAGTTTGGTGACAGGAAAGGAGACAGATGGACCTCAAATAAATCTATGGACTGATTTGGAACATTCTTTCTACTGAATTCTATAATAGTTAGGAGGCAAATAACTTGCTTCGAAAGTATGTTTGAACTCAATCCATAGATTGATATGAAGAAGTTTCATCTGTCTCCTTCTCTGCTACCAAACCTACGCTTGATTCAAAGGTAAGTGTTCATGGCTTGTAACTTCTCTTCTTTGGATGCCTTGATGCGCTCAATGAACTCCTCCCAAATTAGCAAGGAACTGATAACCGGTGTCGGTTTCATGCAAGTGCCCCCTTTGAAGTAAGGCATATTCAGTTTTTTTTAGCCATTTAACAGTCCATCTTTCTTGGAGCTATTTTGAGCATCTGTTGAACAACAGAACCTTGAACAGAAGGCGGAGGAAGAATTTTAGGCAAAGGATTGCTTGGCAGTGGAGATGGCAAAGAATCATTCATGGCAGTATTTATCTGTGCAGGATCTGGCAAGAAATTGTATTATTGCTAGTTACCCTAGTTGCCTCTGGTACTCTGCTTGACTAGCTGGCTGACGAAAAGCAATTTGATTTGCTATAAAACTAGCGTTGTTCATGACGTGATTAGCCCCTATTGCACAGGAATTTATTGCGCAAGATGAAACTCTGCTCTGATACCAATTAAAATGGACCCTTTCAATCTCACATGTAAAAGCCATAAACAAACGCAAGAAAATTCAATTAGAAGGAAAAACTAGATCCACCTAACCAGATTCACTAGGCAATCTTAATCGTGGGGCAAGAAATCTTTATCCCACTTAGGCCAACAAGCTTGGCTATGGGGAATTGGACTTAAAAGGAAAATCAAAGAAAGGAATAGAAGTCAAGTTGTGGCGGTGAGGCTTGGTAAATCATCCTTCCATGTGGGGGCTTTTATAGTCCCTTGAAAGGTTCTCAAAGGACAAATTCCTTTTCGGACTTTCCCTTTTTTTAAGAGGCATGTGGCCTTTGTTGGGATTTTAATTTTAGTTTATTTGTTAGGTGCTTTGTCCCAAGTCATAAACTAGAGTTTAATAACATGATCCACTTGGCTATCTACCATCACTTTTATTAGGTATATGATTTCATTCATATCATTTGTTGGTTGCGAACCACACCCTCGAGCCAGTATTTCCTCGAGCCAATACTGAATTCAAGTACCGTAATAAAATACCTGGCTTTCTATACTCTTTAAAGTTTAATTGCATGTGCTAGCACATTATGAGATAGGTAATGTGCCAGGGCAGGCAATTTCGCATGGTAAAAGCAAAGGCTATTTAGCTTTCTGGAGTGGAAGCAACCAATGATTTGAAGAAAATCATTGCAATTTTGTAGAGGCCAAGAGAGGAGGCCATTATCATAGATAATCGGGGTCTGTAATTAGGCAAAATAGCCTCTTCCCAAACATTACGTCATATTATCATCGTGATTGTCATTACAAGGTTCCACTTTTTAAAGATTTGCTAAAGTGGCACTACTTGAACATTCAAGTTTAGCATATCATCGTGCTTGTCATTCCAAGGGTTCCACATTTTAGAATCACTAAAACTGGCACCTCGTGAGTTCTTTAGACAGTTCAAGGCCAAAACCACTTGAAGTAGATGCTAGAAGTGATTTGAAATGCTATAGGGATTTTGGCAATGTCCTAATCGTGCACCGTCCCCATCTTTCATTTGATGTTAAAATCAGATATAGGTGGTCATAGCAGACATGTACCAGCTTTATTTTTTCAACAAATATGATGAATGCCTATTTTAAGCAGATTCATACAAGGGGTTCCATTAGCTCTTCCATCTCTGCTTGATGTGTAGGTTGTCTTCTAGTAAAGTTATACAATGCCCTAGCATGAACCCATGGACAGCATAATTCAAGCAAATTTCCAGCACATAATTGATGATTTTCAATCCTGGATTCTGATTCTACTAATTGGCGAGCCATTTCTTCCATTCTTTCACGTATCTCTGCTGTCCGTTCATCTGCAAGCCGAAGAGATCTTTCTGCTGCATTTCTCGCAGAAATAGCTGCTGCTGCCATCTCTTCTTTAGATTGTAATTTCCCTCTCGCCTCCTCAAGGGACACCTTCAGCTCTTCTATGTGTTGATTGAGGGCAGCAATCTAAACATGCGTAAAAAAGTCCAATTAGGTAGGGAAAGGAAGTTGGTTTAGCCAAGTGGATCTTACGCACCTCTTGGTTACACTTTTCAACTTCCTGCATGACAGCTACTCCTGCAGCTGCTTCCTGTGTGGCTGCATCCTTCCATCTAGCTAGTTCCTCTTCAGCTGCAGCAAGCTCTGACGTAAGACCTTTGATCTGCAAAACAATGTTCACTGCTTCTCAAAAACTTGGATCATAGAATATAATCTAGAATTATTGTGCTTTCCTTCGTACAAACACATGGTTCTAGCTGAGAAATAAGACAATGTCTTCTATTTTAAGAGACCAAAGACTGCCCTTCTACAGCTACAAGCTATTAAATTCCTTGGAAAAGAAATTAGGTACGGGATTGCAATATACATTTTCAGACTCGATTCTTTCTCTCTCTTTAAGATCCTTTATAAGTGTTGCCTTTGTTGCCAAATCTTTTGTTTGGCCCAGTGACATAACACGCAGTTTATCGACTTCAGACCTAGTAAAATACAAGAGAAGAAGAATAAGCTGTTGTATGATGATGTAGAAATCCAAAGGGGAATAAACCAAATACCTGGACTCTGCTAGTAATTTCTGCAATTGCATAATCTCTTCCCGTAAATGCTTGACATCGCTTTCTAATACAGATGCCTATAGAGGAAAATGTACAATCAGTATTGTTAGGACTCAAGATAAAGAAAATATCAAAGATTTGCAAATTTCCAATTCCAGGTGAATTAGACTATACTAGTCTTATCATATTAATTACCATGCTTAAGATTGCATTGTTGTCTCAACTACAAAGGGTAGGTAACACTTACCAATGCAATAGCTTCATCTCTGGATTTTCCCAACACCTCAGCATCTGCATCAAATGCAGCAATGTTGCCTGCCAATGCACTTCTCAACAATGCAGTTACATCTGCTTCTTTCCGTGCTAATCGTTCGACTTCACTTTCTAGATATTTTATTTGCCTCTGCCGTGAATCTTCCTTTTCCTCCCAGCTGTTTGCGAGAACAATGGCAATGTCAGAGAGGGCACCAATTCCTGCGACGTACTCACTATGGATACCTTGCACATCACTGACATCTAAAGACTGCAAAGATTGAATTCTTGGTTGTAAGGTGCCTTCCTTCTGGCCTTCCTTCTGGACTTCCTTCTGAATCTTTGCAAAAAGCATGCATAGGTTTTCTTGGGCCTCCGCCAAGGCTTTGTATTGTTCAATAAGTACATTTTTTTGTACTTCTAAATCTTTTTCAAGAACTCTTATCTTGCTCTCAGCCACTCGAGCCTCTTTTTTTACCTTTTCGACCCTAGATGACATCTCTTTTTCTATTTCCAGAATCTTCTGATCTTTCTCTGCTACCAACTTTTGACATCTTTCAAGGTCTCCTTCCCTTTTGCCCAATTCATCCTTCAACTGTGAAATTGTTGCTTCCATTTGGGACACTTCTATTGCAATCTGATAATTTCTCTGCTCCATCTGCTCACTAATTGCAGTTCTACTTTTTATAGCAGCTTCTCGTTGTTTCATAACCTCCTCAAGGACTTCCTCTATTCTTTTTACAAATCCATCTGCAATTGCCATAATTCCAGTAGATTTTGAGGTTCTTATTAATGGTCCTGTAAATCTCTTGATTTCACTCACCATAACTAAAATTTTCTCATGTTCAGTAACAAGCAGCCTTGCCACTGCCTCAATCTCCCCACGAGAGACATCCTTTTGCTTAACTATTTCCTCCTTTTGCTTAATTAGGTCATCTTTTTGCTTAACCATTTCCTTACTTAGGTCATCCTTTTGCTTAACTGCCTCGTCTAACTTTCGCAATGTCTGACTAAGCTGCTGACCCAACTCCTCTTTCACCCTCACAAACTCCTCTTCCTTTCTTTGCATTTTATTTGCCATTTCTTTCTGAACAGATTGAAATTTTGACTTCCATAAATCCACCTCTGCTTTAGATGATTTGAGGGCCCGTTTTTCAGCTTCAAGCTCTGCAGCTAAGGCTTTATGATCTTCGAAACTCTGATTTACCTCTTTTAAGTTTACGTTGCTGTTAGAATTGGGACTAGGACTGACGATTTCAACAGCTGCAGATGCAAAATCATCATCCTCAAAATCGCTAAGAGAAGCTTCCTCTGCACTGTTACTACCCATATTGCTAATTCGTCTGAAAACAGAACTTTATGTCATCTGATCAAATATTAGGCCATCTAGAGAAACAAACCTGAATAATTCACAAAATGTTGCAAACGGTAAGGCAACGAATCTATCTGTGGCAAAACCCTAGGCCGCTGCTCTGCCATTGCCGCGATGGTGGAGTTTATGCAGCATCAATGCCACGTCAAGTTTCTTTTACCTTGAATTAATTAATGGCTGTTGCTTTCCGGTTTAAAGGAGGCGAAATATTTTGGCTCCTTTTTTGGGTTTCATTCTAAAAAAATGAATACCTTAACAAGCCTGTCCTGGTATTTTTATTCTAGGTTGATTCAAGGGGGAAGGGGGCATATATGGGCCATAACAGCTTGGCTGAAATTGTTATCCCCATAACAGATTTGTTATCATCATAACAATCTTGTTGGACACGTGTCTAAATAAAAATCTCTGGCCAGGCTGTTAAGGCTGATAACAGCCTCTTATGGGCCAAGAAACAGCCTCGGTCGTATTACACATTGCACGTGTTAGATATGGCTCGGCTGTTTCCTGGCCCTTAACACATTGCCCCTCAAGTTTATAGTGGTCCAACGGTTCAGATCAATCTTGACCTGTTATCAAATGGACGGATCCAGATCGATGTTGATGGTGATCGGATGGCCCAAAACTCTCGGGGCAGTGTGTTAAGGGCGATAACGCCCTAGTATATTGTTGTCATAGTATTTCTCAATTGTCTTGTGAGTATTTAGATAACCAATGGATTAATTTGAGATGGAAAATGCAGAGCGTCCTGCAGGTTATGATTGTGGCAAGTATGCCAATTAATGGAAGAATTGGACTTGTTAGAGGAATTGCTAATAACAATTGCTTGCTAGTAATTCTAGAATGGAGTAGAACATGATAGATAGACCTCCAATATGGCTCTTGAGTAGAAGACTTTTCGTGAAACAAGTAAAGGAGATTCGAGCATGAAGAGCTTGGCAGGCAGCATAATCAAGTAGTAAGAACATGCATTTTTTTAGTGGTTGAATTTACATTAACTAAGAAATTATGGAATACAAGGTTAATAATACTAAGGCTAAGGAGTTAATTGTATTATTGGCACCTAAAGATGCAGCCTGGGTTTACGATCAGTCGGCAAGAGTTACATGCAGTTGTGGTCTTTAGACTATATTTATTTTTAAGTTGGAAATGCTAGATATTGAGATATGATAATAGTTGCATGTTTAAATCCCTTATCTAAGGAAAGTGAGCTTTCATTATGAATATTTTAAAGTCATAGTTAAGTGTTCTTAATAGGATTATATATAATATTAAGGTGGTAATTTAGCCACATTGGATATGGGGCTAGTTCTGCACTGGCCTTATAGTAGTTGTTTGAGTAAGCTACATCGACAAGTTGGTTGCTATTGGGTTTTCATTACCAAATTGCTATTTCGACATGATAAGGTTGTATGGTCAACCTTGGCAAGGGCAAGGTCTAGGCACATGTTTAGTAAATGTCTAATGAACACACATGTCATGGTCTTTGCATTGTCTCTCACTGTTGTTCTTGGTATTTTGTTATGTATTTGGATCTTCTGGTGTCGGACTTCCAGGTTCGGTGGCCTGGGTTGTTCCGGCATGACTCATGTTCTATGTTCTTTGTATTTGTGCTCTGTGACACCGGGCATTAGTTCTCTTGGCCGAGATTGCTACGTCAGTCAACTCTTGTGAACTCCCATGGTAAGAGGTCCTTCAACGCCAGACGTGGGAGGGTATGTGCATGCGAGGTTCACCCCACCACCCGCTATAGGGCTTGGAATGTAAGTTGGATGGGCAACATGCTACTAACAGGGCCTGTATATAGGCTGGCTTAGCTACCCATTGTCCCGGAGCTTGTTGTGATGGTTTGGTACTTGGTTATGTTCTTTGCTCTTGATGTTCATGATGTTTCTTTTATTGCCATAGTCTAGTGCTGCACCATAGGTTCTTGTGTCTTTAAGTTGTTATGTTTGTTATCCAAGATTGCAAGAAAGTAAACAACCTAAATGTCGATGTATAGATCTTTCACGTTGTTTTGGTCTGAAACTGTTGTAAAAAATATAAGGAATCCTCCTCAACGGTACTGCCATAGTCAGGACCATAACAATTGGTATCAGAGCCAAGTTATTCCTAAAGTTTGCAAAGACTTCCGGTTGGTGCTGGAGATTGCAAACAGGAATAGAGAACCTTATTGTGGCTATTCTTGATGTTTGTAAGTCATGTAGTTGGTGCTAGTGATTGCAAACTGGAATAGAATTCCTCCTCCTGAGAATCTAAATGATCTTCTTTCTATGAATTTAAAATTTTAACTTCTTGGATCATTCTTTCCAATCCATTTCGACCCAGATTAACAAATCTTTGGATATCAGTACGACAAAATTGTTTGTTGCCGGGAACATGTGACGCTCCCTGAACATATACGACACTCGGACGTATACATATGGGGACTTTCCCCTCCCATGGCGACCAACTCGCCACGAGCAGGGCCCTCCGTATAACTCGGGCCATCCATAGAGAGATGCTCGAGTGAAGGACACAGAGGGGTCATTCGGCCCACGCCTTCAATGGGGCTCCTATGTCGTGGAAGCGTGAATACAAGGTTAGCACACAGCATAATCATATCATAAAATACCACCACGAAGGGTGGCACATCCATCCAAGTGACAACAACAAGGAATATGCATTAAATACTGGGGAAAACACCCCAAACCCATGGTTCTACCCCGGCTCAGACTCCAGTGAGGATCGACTGACGGCTAGGCCTCAAGAGGTCAGCAGACCGAATCTTGGCATGGCATTGGCTGGCATAGAACATCGGCTAGGGTTGTCCACTCCATCCGCCCCTCCTGTGCACACTTTGTAGATGAGTCCAATCATGCTATGGCATCACTATAGCCTTCCGGAGACGCAGACTCAAGGTATCACCCTTCGAGCCTACTCCAAGATTCATGAAGCCCCGTCCGATGAGGCAGGTCAGGGAGGTGTCCCCTTCCAGGATTACAGTGGTTCCATGGGTGAGCTAGAGAATACGTGCCGCATCAGCGACCCCCGCATCCGTACCCGACTTACTCACCCTAAATCTACTCAAAGCACAGGGTGCCCCATACGGGTCACACCTCTGCGCCCAGGGAGTGTCAGACCCATACCCGGCCCTCTATGTGACCGGCTATCAGGCCTAGCCCACTGTAGGAGTCTCAGGAGCCTTTTATGTTCGTGCAAGACCCCACCCCCACTTCACCACTGCGTCCCTTATCTGGTGCTAAGCAATTCCATAGCATCCACGACTCGGTGGTCTCTTGTGCACAGGTCGCACTAATTGGGAATTAAAGGAGCTACTAGGAGCATACTAAAGCATATGGCATAGAGGTCTCTACCCCCCTCTAATCCCTGCTTTATAGAAGTTTAACAGAGCTACTTTCATATACACATCCATCCATCCATCATAAGTAATCCATAATTGAAATGTAATCTTAAATACCAAAGAAGGGTTAATCCTAAGTAAGAATGACCAGAGAAGACTCAAAGAACTTAACTGAAGCTCTATCCTTAAAGATGTCAACTAGATTATCTACTGACCCGAGTTTCGACTTGATCCATTGTCATGAGGCGCCTCCATCTCTCAGAATCTGGGTGTTCAGCAACCACGGGGTGATCAGCAACAGTTCCAGGTACTTGGGCGCTCAACTGCTCCTTCTTCTGGGTCGATTTTGGGTGAGATGGGGGTAGTGATCCACCTTGATGGCCCCAATTAGCATTCCCCATGCTGGCCAATCGAGTTTGGCCAGGTGGCGCCTTCCCAAACCATTAATTAGCTTAATTAATCCACTTAGATATTAATTCCTTAATTATAGGTTATTATCCTTAGTAATTAAATTAGCATACTAATTTAATCCCTTTTAGGTCAAACCCCTAGGTTACAATACCCCAAGGTGGCGTACCTTTACTGGGTGATGTGTCAGAGTATTTATACGTATATTGTCAAGGTTGCACCAAGAAAGGGAGAGAAGGGGATGCACACCAATATCCGAGAGCGCAAGCTCCCAAAACAAAGGCAAAATGGAATTGTATTCAATGTTGTGTATCAATACATGAAGTACAATGATATAAACAAAACGGTGATACTAAGAATAGTATTAGTCATTCACCCACCGCTCACTAATAACAGCCGTTACTTAGTTAGGTCGGTGCTCAGTGCTGATAAGGTGCTGATTCAGCACATAGTCAACACCTATGTGCTGAGTGCTGTCAGTGCTGTCAGTGCACCAGATGGTGATCTCGATATCATATATCTCGACACTCCTCCTTGATGAGAGATCGCCATCTCCATGCTCAGCCTCCTCCTCCTGGAGATAAGATCTGAATCTTGGTCAAGACTGTCGCTTAATCAGGGTCATCTGGAAAGCTCAAAAACCAAGTTTGCATGAAGAGACCAGCTCTATTCTCTCTAATAGGTAAATAGACCTGCTAATCAACCACTGTATCAGGAACAATAAGTCGATAGAGTTTGTCTTTGATATCCATAATTGTTTTGCCAAGAGGAACATGAAAATTATTTCCATGCATAGCCTCGATATAGGCAATAGAAGCATCAGATATGATTACTTCGTTAAGACTTATGGATTCAACAACCATAAATGCAGCTACTCCAACAATGCTAGGTCGAAATTCTCCATGAAAATCAAATCTTAGTACCTTCGCTTGACCTTGATCAAGTGTTGCTAGAAGTAAAGAGTCAACTGCTCCTCCTTGCTTTGGAATCATGATCATATATGATGCATATTCAACTCCTTCACAATCAAGTGAATTAAGATCTCCTCCTTGATCTGGAAACAGAAAAGAGTTGAGTGCTATAACAGGTGCTGGAAGTGTTGGAAGTGCTGTAAGTGCTGGAAGTTTCTGTAATCCGAACAGAAAAATCAGCTGATCAGGTGTTAGAACCTGAGTGCCTCCTTGCATAAACGCCACCAAAGTATCAGAAATGAATGCCACTTGATGAAGTGTTGCTACATTGCCTGAAAATAGGGAGAGGAAGGCCACGGAAAGATATCCTAGCTCAATGGCTGAGGTATCTATTAATCCTTGCTTGGAAGGTGCTAGAATATCAAAAATTGGCATCCATTTATTGGGTGTTGCTGCATCGTCTGATATCCAGAAAGTAGAAGGATCTAAATCCACTACTTCATGCTTAATAGGAAGAGATAATCTGCTGCCAATGTGCTTCTTCTCCTTATCATGCTCATCCCCATTTAAGGTAGATTGAGTCTTTGAATGCCCTGCTGCAAAGAGAGTGGCATGATCATCTTTACCTGCATCTTGCCTCATCATGATCTCCTCCTTAATAAGAGTGATTGCTTGATGGAAGTCCATTTCTTTGTCTTGCATGAAGCTGATGCACAAAGAATCAAATGCATTAGGTAATGACCTGAGGAAGAAAAATAGTTGCATCGATTGTGAGATCTGATGCTCTTCTCCAAAAGCTTCAATCTGCTGGAAGGTGTGCTTCATGTGATCTGAGAACTCGTCAAGACTTTCAGCAGTCTCGTCCCAGCACATATCCATCCCCTCTGCATACAAGTGCCCAATCTTATGGGTCTTTTGGTCATGCTTCTCAATGAGAGCATGCCACAAATCGTGGTTGTTCTCTTGCTGGAACTCATCAAGGATAGAGTCAGCTAAGGAGAGCCCGATATATGCCATCGCCTTGTCATCTCGGCGCTGCCAAGAATGCAAATCAGCAATATTATTGGCATCCGGTGCAGGTTTTTGGCCAATAACAATTCCCCAAACTCCTTCATCTTTGAGAATGAAGATCATTCCGCTTTTCCATTGCTGGAAACCTGTGCCGTCAAAGATTTGAATCGCATGACCGCCAAGGAAGGTAATCTGGTTGTAGCTTGCATCCTTCTCCATTGCTGTGTTGATCTTGAATCAATCTCAGCACATCTAGTGCTCTGATACCATGTCAAGGTTGCACCAAGAAAGGGAGAGAAGGGGATGCACACCAATATCCGAGAGCGCAAGCTCCCAAAACAAAGGCAAAATGGAATTGTATTCAATGTTGTGTATCAATACATGAAGTACAATGATATAAACAAAACGGTGATACTAAGAATAGTATTAGTCATTCACCCACCGCTCACTAATAACAGCCGTTACTTAGTTAGGTCGGTGCTCAGTGCTGATAAGGTGCTGATTCAGCACATAGTCAGCACCTATGTGCTGAGTGCTGTCAGTGCTGTCAGTGCACCAGATGGTGATCTCGATATCATATATCTCGACACTCCTCCTTGATGAGAGATCGCCATCTCCATGCTCAGCCTCCTCCTCCTGGAGATAAGATCTGAATCTTGGTCAAGACTGTCGCTTAATCAGGGTCATCTGGAAAGCTCAAAAACCAAGTTTGCATGAAGAGACCAGCTCTATTCTCTCTAATAGGTAAATAGACCTGCTAATCAACCACTGTATCAGGAACAATAAGTCGATAGAGTTTGTCTTTGATATCCATAATTGTTTTGCCAAGAGGAACATGAAAATTATTTCCATGCATAGCCTCGATATAGGCAATAGAAGCATCAGATATGATTACTTCGTTAAGACTTATGGATTCAACAACCATAAATGCAGCTACTCCAACAATGCTAGGTCGAAATTCTCCATGAAAATCAAACCTTAGTACCTTCGCTTGACCTTGATCAAGTGTTGCTAGAAGTAAAGAGTCAACTGCTCCTCCTTGCTTTGGAATCATGATCATATATGATGCATATTCAACTCCTTCACAATCAAGTGAATTAAGATCTCCTCCTTGATCTGGAAACAGAAAAGAGTTGAGTGCTATAACAGGTGCTGGAAGTGTTGGAAGTGCTGTAAGTGCTGGAAGTTTCTGTAATCCGAACAGAAAAATCAGCTGATCAGGTGTTAGAACCTGAGTGCCTCCTTGCATAAACGCCACCAAAGTATCAAAAATGAATGCCACTTGATGAAGTGTTGCTACATTGCCTAAAAATAGGGAGAGGAAGGCCACGGAAAGATATCCTAGCTCAATGGCTGAGGTATCTATTAATCCTTGCTTGGAAGGTGCTAGAATATCAAAAATTGGCATCCATTTATTGGGTGTTGCTGCATCGTCTGATATCCAGAAAGTAGAAGGATCTAAATCCACTACTTCATGCTTAATAGGAAGAGATAATCTGCTGCCAATGTGCTTCTTCTCCTTATCATGCTCATCCCCATTTAAGGTAGATTGAGTCTTTGAATGCCCTGCTGCAAAGAGAGTGGCATGATCATCTTTACCTGCATCTTGCCGCATCATGATCTCCTCCTTAATAAGAGTGATTGCTTGATGGAAGTCCATTTCTTTGTCTTGCATGAAGCTGCTGCACAAAGAATCAAATGCTTTAGGTAATGACCTGAGGAAGAAAAATAGTTGCATCGATTGTGAGATCTGATGCTCTTCTCCAAAAAGCTTCAATCTGCTGGAAGGTGTGCTTCATGTGATCTGAGAACTCGTCAAGACTTTCAGCAGTCTCGTCCCAGCACATATCCATCCCCTCTGCATACAAGTGCCCAATCTTATGGGTCTTTTGGTCATGCTTCTCAATGAGAGCATGCCACAAATCGTGGTTGTTCTCTTGCTGGAACTCATCAAGGATAGAGTCAGCTAAGGAGAGCCCGATATATGCCATCGCCTTGTCATCTCGGCGCTGCCAAGAATGCAAATCAGCAATATTCTTGGCATCCGGTGCAGGTTTTTGGCCAATAACAATTCCCCAAACTCCTTCATCTTTGAGAATGAAGATCATTCCGCTTTTCCATTGCTGGAAACCTGTGCCGTCAAAGATTTGAATCGCATGACTGCCAAGGAAGATAATCTGGTTGTAGCTTGCATCCTTCTCCATTGCTGTGTTGATCTTGAGTCAATCTCAGCACATCTAGTGCTCTGATACCATGTCAAGGTTGCACCAAGAAAGGGAGAGAAGGGGATGCACACCAATCTCCGAGAGCGCAAGCTCCCAAAACAAAGGCAAAATGGAATTGTATTCAATGTTGTGTATCAATACATGAAGTACAATGATATAAACAAAACGGTGATACTAAGAATAGTATTAGCCATTCACCCACCGCCCACTAATAACAGCCGTTACTTAGTTAGGTCGGTGCTCAGTGCTGATAAGGTGCTGATTCAGCACATAGTCAGCACCTATGTGCTGAGTGCTGTCAGTGCTGTCAGTGCACCAGATGGTGATCTCGATATCATATATCTCGACATATATCGTATAAATACTTGGAACGTCACATTCTCCCCTCCTTAGAAATAATGATGTCCTCAGCATTGGGGTTAGATACAAAAATAGGAAATTATATTATGAAGGAAGATAATTGCTTATTTCGGAAGGTAATACATTGAAAATTTTAAAGTTTGAAACAGTTTAAGCACCGAGGTGCATTTGACATGCTCATCACAAGTAAAAAGTTCAAGGACCGAAGTCCAATATCAACATCAGAGTAACAAAAGGACAAGACGTGTAGACAAAATAAAACTGGAGAAGTCGGGTCATCAGCAACCCTCTATACATGGGCAGGTCACGTACTGCTCACTGGCCTGCACATGTCAATACATCAGTTTATGTAGATAAAATAATTAGGTTGTGGTTGAAGGGACCACCCCCTATAAGAATAAAAGAAAATCTATCTACAAGGGAACCTATCATGCCTATGGTTTGCAACTCATTGCGGCGTAAGGAATGGCCAAGTTCCTATTATAGCCAAGATGAACACGGCCTATCAACTACATGCTTTCCAAGCAGTTCACGGTCATATCCACATTGACAGTACACCACGTCCTAGGGAACACGAAGGTGATCCCATCATCGGTAACTATTTTCAAGTACGATGCATCTACCCCTCTACTGCATGATTCTCGGCGAATCAAGCCTTCAAGCTTACCGCCGGGAGCGGGGTTGATAGCATCGTTGATGATGCGGCCTTGAGATTCGCGCATGAAGTCTGGATAGTGCTTCTGAAGGTCTATTTCGATCATCCACGTAGCATCCTCAACTGGCAAGTGTTTCCACTTGACCAAGTATTGCAGCATTTGGGTCCTTCTGGTCTGTTTATATGCTCGATCAAGAAGAGCTTCAGGTACTATATCTAAATGCTCTTCTGTCATTTCAAGTAGGGTGTGTGTATCCAATATCTCGTCTGGATCTGGGGCGTGCTACTTTAGAAGGCTCACATGAAAGACCTTGTGGATCTTCAAGCGGGGTGGCAATTCCAGACGATATGCCTGTTCCCCAACACGTTCAGTAATTTTGAACGGCCCAGCCCATCTGGGTGCCAGCTTCTTGCAGTTACCAATCTTAAGCTTGGCTTGTTTTACCTTAATCTTAAGCCAAACCAATTCACCCACCTGGAAGACTCGTGGGGTTCTGTGCTTATCTGCTACACTCTTCTGACGACTGCGTGCAAGAGGAGTTGTTGAGAAACCTTCACTTTAGAAACGGGGTTATGCCATGTGTCTGGAGTAAGGCATTGATAACCATAATTTATCATGAAGGGAGACATTCTGGAAGATTCCTGCTTCATACTGTTATAGGCAAATTCGACCAGATAAATATAGTCAGCCCATTGGGATTGCTTACTCCACACATAACTTTGTAGCATATCCTCTATAATGCGATTGGTACGCTCTGTCTGACCATCCGTCTGAGGATGATATGCCGTACTCATAGCAAGCTTGGTCTGGATGGTGGCAAAGAAATCTTTCCAGAATGCACTTACGAATTTGGGATCCCTGTCGGATATAATAACTCGTGGCATTCCGTGCAATCTGAAGATCTCTTTTGCAAAAAGCAGAGCGGTATCGAAGGTTGTATCCATGGTACGACATGGCAAGAAATGAGCCATTTTCGACAATTTGTCGACCACTACCATCAATGCATCATATCCGCGGAGAGTACGTGGAAGGCCCACAATGAAATCCATGGTTATCACTTCCCACTTAGCGTTGGGCACGTCCAGAGGTTGCAACTCTCCTGGAATCCTTAATTGCTCAGCCTTGGTTTGCTGACACACCTGACACTGCTTAATGTACCTAGCAATGTCCTTCTTCATAGAAGGCCAGAAATAATTGGAGAGGATCTTAAAGTAGGTCTTCATAAAACCTGTATGTCCAGCTATAGGGCTGTTGTGCGTGTCATGGAGAATTAGCTTACGTACTCCTGAAGTCTCAGGTACACACAACTTATCCTTGTAATATAACAAGTTGCCCTCCTTCTTATAGGAACGGAAGGCTTCACGTTCTTTATCCGTGCGTGCCTCCTTATTCAAACTATCCCATATATCACGGAACTCTGGATCTGTGGCCAAGGTCTTTTCTATCTGTTTGCCAAACTCACTAGCGAGGGTGGAAATTGCATTACAATGGGTTCGAGTTACCAAGGGATGGCGCGATAATGCATCCGCAACCACATTCTGCTTCCCAGGCTTATACATAATCTCAAAATCATATTCCTCCAGAAATTTCATCCATCTTCTCTGGCGAAGGTTGAGATTGGGCTGGGTTCTTAGATAACGGAGACTCTGATGATCCGTATCCAGCTGGAATATTCTACCAAGAAGGTAGTGTCTCCATATACGCAGAGCACGGACAACGGCTAACAACTCCTGGTCATGGGTAGGGTATCGCTGCTCGGTCTCGTTCATTTTCTTTGAATCATAGGCAACAACCCTCCCCTCCTGCATTAGGACTCCACGGTAGCAATCTTACTGGCATCCGTTGCTACTAGTTTATCCTTTTCAGGATCAGGCAATGTGAGGACTGGTGCTGATGTTAAAGCATCCTTGAGCTTCTGAAAACCCCCTTGAACCTTTGCTTTCCAATGCCCAATCCAATCCTTGACCTTCTCATGCTTTGTAAGATCAGTAAGAGGTGCTGCAATCTTTGCGAAATCCTTAACAAATTTCCGGTAATACCCTGCCAAACCCAAGAAACTTCGGACCTCGGAAACATTAGCTGGGATGGGCCAATCCTTTACTGCCTCTATCTTTGCTGGATCGGTAGCAATTCCCTCTGCTGAAATGACATGTCCCAAATAATCCACCTTCGGAGTGGCAAACTTGCACTTAGAGAACTTGGCAAAGAGCTGGTGACGTCTTAGCTTTTGTAGGGCCAACCGAAGATGTTTCTCATGCTACTCCAGAGTCTTACTGTAGATGAGAATGTCGTCAAAGAAAATAACAACAAAATCATCCAAGTATTGTCGGAAAACATCATTCATCAACCGCATAAAAGTTGCGGGGGCATTAGTTAACCCAAAAGGCATAACAGTAAACTCGTAATGCCCGTATCGAGTGCGAAAGGCAGATTTATGAATGTCCTCCTCTTTAATTCTTATCTGATGATATCCGGAGCATAAGTCAATCTTTGAGAAGTATTTGGCCCCTTGCAACTGATCCATAAGGTCGTCTGCTCTAGGCAAAGCATAGCGGTTCTTGATGGTATGCTTATTGAGCTGGCGATAGTCAATACACATTCTCAAGGAGCCATCCTTCTTCTTAACAAAAAGGATAGGAGCGCCAAAAAGCGAAACACTAGGCCGAATGAAGCCTAGGTTTAATAGCTCCTGAAGTTGCTTCTTAAGCTCTGCCAATTCAGAGGGACTCATACGGTACGGGGCCTTACTAGTAGGCTTAGTACCTGGTTCCAAAACTATTTCACATTCTACCCCTCTGAATGGAGGAAGTTTCTAGATCTCGCCCGAAAGAGATCACTAAATTCCCTAAGAAGATTAGCAATGCTTTCTGGCAAAGCATCAACTATTTGTTTCTGTTTAGCATCTGACTCGATGGATGCAAGTTTGATGACGCCAAGTAGCTTATCCTTGCGTATAGCCTTATTTAACTGTCTGATGGACATAGACTGCATAATAGGGTTTAATGGATCACCTTTTATAGTTACGCGGGCTCCATTAGCTGCGTTGAAGGTAACCTTCCGCTTTTCGCAGTCGATATTGGCTTTTGCAGATGCCAAAAATTCCATACCAACAATCAGATCATATTTGCCAATATCCATTAACCCGGCACCCAAGGCAACCGGTGCACCTGGCAGCTGCATTTTAAGGTTAATGCGACGACCATGAGTATGTTTGATTTTACCACTGGCTAAGGTGACAGGTTTCGGTCGGGACCTCAAAGTCTCAAGCTGCAATACATGGGCCATTCTAGGAGAAGCAAAATTATGTGTACTTCCCGTATCCATAAGAATTATGAAAGGCTTACTGTCTACTTGACCTATAGTGGAAATAACGGCAGATCGACTTTTCGGCATTGCCGATTTCTATAGCTGCAAGGATATGAGACGACCGCGTGAATATACTCGGGGAGCCTCCTCCTCGACGGTGTAGTGTAGACTCGAGATCGCCCCAATCGAGGTCGGCCATAGCATTTTGGGCCTCAGTCTGTGTGACATAAGGGCAATTCTGCATGTAGTGCCTAGGCCGCATACACCTGTAACATGCCTTATCTCTGCAGAAGTTGTTCTCGGCCTCTTTGGAAATAGACTGTAAGAGGGTTCGAACTTCCTTACCGACATTATTCTGGTTTTGTTCCGCATGTTGAAGGTGACTTTTTTTCCGGGCGGGCTGTTGGAGTTTCACTGAGAGGGCCCCAAACTCAGTGAACGGCCCTTATAAGGTGTGTATGGGCATGGCTGCGAGTAAGAGGCGGGGCGCTGGTACTGGTTTCGTGGTGCGTCCTCTTCAAGGCTCAATGCCTTAGCCTCAGCCTCAACAACTGATTTCGGGTCTATGGCCTTAACCATTCGTTTAATTGATGGGGCCAACCCTTCAATATAGCCCTCCACCGCCCTCTTTTCATTCATTCCTGGCATATACAACCTCAAGCGCATGAATTCATCAGTGTAGGCCTGAACTGACATATCCTTCTGCTCTAACCTGTAGAAAGTCTGAATCTGTTGGCATTTATGTGCGCGGGGCACATAATGCGACTTAAAAGCTTTGGCAAACTTCCTGAATTTGCATCTGCTTCTATCTAGATGCTTGGCTCTGGCATAGCCCTTCCACCAAATATGAGCAGCTCCTGTAAGGTTTGTGGTGGCAACCTTTCCCATGTCCTTTTTTGTCATGCCATAGGATTTTCCAAACTTCTTCATCTCGTCCAACCAGGACTCTGCATTCAGCCCGCCTCTAGATTTCCCATCAAACTGGGCCAATTTCCTATTCTTCCATATACTGGTTATAGCCGTGTCAACCGTCTTACGGTACTCCTTGTCCCGGCGCTTGGCATGGTCTCCAGAGGATACAGATGACTCATAGGACTCAGAAGTGGCTGATGGTGAGGAGGTGGCACTATCCTTAGAGGAACTGCGACGACGTTTGGAACGGTGCCTCCTTTGTACAGGCATGGGGCCTGGTTCGGGTGCAAGTGGCTGCTGTGGTGGTGGGCTTGGCGGTAACGGAGGTAACTCCGGTCCATCCTCCTGTACATGCTGCGGTGGGTTGGCATTCAACACATAAGTTTGTAACTCGACTAATTGCCTCTTCATCAACATAAGTTCCTGTTCAGGTGTTAGTCTACTGGCATTCGAGGGCGTCTGCCAGGCGGCGTTGCGTGCACCGTCTATATTGAGCATAAAAAGTTATAAAGAGAATTATAGTGACATCAAGTCTCACAAAGAAAATCATTTGGGATAGCATTTAGAGAGAGAATAAATAGAAGAGTACAATAGAAAAGATCTTTATTACAAGTAAGAACAGTCGTTACATTAGAGATCATTACACTGGTAGTGACAAAACTTAAAGTGATATAATACAGAGATAGATATTATACATTGGAGAATTTTTCAACTCACACATAACGTAGAAAACAAAACTGAGGGGACCGGGCCTAGGGCTGCGCAAAAGGGTACAAAATAGAGTAGCGAACGCTTTCGCGTACAGCTCTGACTAGCTTGTAGCGAGCCCAGGCCTGGATGATAACATGTTGGTAGTCCAGGGTGGGGCTAATGATAAGGAGATTAAAGAGCCTTCTTAGCGCATAGAAAATCTGCCACAAGTGATCGTTGGCGTCAGCAAAAGCTTCATGCCTTGTCATGTCCCAGTAATCCCATGTTCTGCGAAGAGTTTGCTGTAAGTCCTCAAAGGCCCGTTCTCGGAGAATGTTGACTACTTCCAATCCTTTAGCTGGATCATAGGGCTCTCCTTGCTCTGCGGGTTCCCCTACCTCGTAATCATCGTCCCGCTCCGGGTACTCCCCATATCGCTGGTCGTAGTCTTGTTCGGGAGGCCCTGGATCGTCCCTTCGTATTTGGTTGGTGATTCTTTCTTCATATTCTTCGAGTCCCTCGTCTGCAAGACGGTAGGAATGAATATACAAAGTGTGACAATTTCTTATATTCTAAGGTCTAAAAGATACAAGAAAGTATCATGGGAACACAAAACAATTTAATTGTATTCAACGATACAATAATCATAAGTCATAAGACAATAGCACATATATTATAGGATGGCTATAATGCCAAATCAAATTTTACAATTGTACTCAGTACAAGATGCATAATAAATAAAATAATAACAAAAAAATGTCTAAGAACTAGGTCCCTCCTCTTCGTCCATAGGCTGAGGAGGTGGGCGGTAGCGCATCAAAGTAGCACTGGGGCTAGCAGAGAGGGCGGCTCGAGCTGCTGCCTCTGGTGGTAAGCAGGTGGCCAAAGGTGCCGCCACAAGGAGACGCATGTTGGCATAGCCTGCCACGTCCCCCAATGCTACGATAGCCAAATCTCTTCGGACCAAGGTAAGGGTGGTGGCGTGGTAGTCAATCTTCTTATGGCCCGCCAAGGTGGATATGGCACGAAGTGCCCACCAAGATGCTTCAGAAGAAGGCCCTAGGTTCTTAGAGAAGAATAGGACCTCACCTTGCCGGAAGGCTGAAAGGAAGAATCGGGTCACATGGTTGCCCATTGCCCTAATTTCGGGATCCCTGGAGGTCTCCGCTTCCTTTTCCAAGTTAAGAGGGATCTTCTCCTGCTCTGCTTCTTCCTTGTCATTCTTAAGGCTCATCTTGGTATCCCAAAGGTCTTCCTCCTCATCATCCATACCTCCCATAGTAATCTGCAATGGCTGATCTGCAGAAGGAGGCCGCATCGGTGCTGCAAAATGCTCCTCTGGAGGCTGGGGTGTATCAGTCAATAAAAACTGCCGAAGTGACAAAAGGGCCTCGACGGGCTCTAACTCTTCCGGCCGGTATGCTAACAAGTCCTCGACTTGTGGCGGATGCACAACGGGCGTTGTAAAGTCAAGGAAGTCATCCTGGCAGTACTCGGCAAGATCATAGAGGACCTCTATCTTTTTGCGGCCCCGCATATCAGCAATAACGCAGAGGGGCCCACATAATGTCCTCTAGGATCGGGTAGGTACTTTTGGTTATTCACGAGTGCGGTAGGGAAGGAGGTTGAGCCCTTCAAGTTTGATGGCTTTATCCCTTCCCACGGCGCCTCGATTGGCTAACTCCTTTCCAGTGTAAAATCACGCTTTCGTCGGCGACTTCGCCGCCTTCCCGGTCGGGAGAGGTATGTGCATAGAGGAATGCTCGGCCAGCCTATCTCCTCGTCCTCAATATACCGGGTCCATAATGATGGCTGCAAATCGGCCTCAAAACAAGCTTCCCCGATCGACAGACAATGGGGAGGTCAGTCCCTCGCCTCCTTATGCCCTTAATGACATTCCGGACATGCTCATCACCCCCTAACATCTGGAGCAGGGTGTGGAAGTCGAGGTAGAGCTGCGAATCATCCTCGTCATAGACACATGCAGGTAGAATCTCTTCGCAATAGAACTGAAGAAAGGCGGCGTAATCGGGATGCGCCTGCATGTTAGAGATGAGGTCTACTTGCTGGAGGAGATAAGGGTGAAGAAGATCAAAGGGGACCGCAGGGTCCCAGTGTTCTCCATCCAGATACCATTGGTGAAGGGTTGGGCGAGCCATGAGCAAGCAGTAGTCACGCACGTAGTGTAACGATTTGGCGCATCGCACGCCTTCTAACGCATCGCATTTGCCAGACTTTTAGTTTTTTCGTACTTTAAGTACGTAATTCATCTGTTGTTTTTATTAAGGTACAGTACGTAGTGTACGTTGCAGATGTACACTACATATAATACTTTCTGAACATTATTTTACATCCAGTATAGTGACTTATGTAATTTCAAGTTGTTTTAATGCTTGTGTAGGCTATTAATTGTAAACAAACATAAATATCACATAGCTTAGAAAGTTATGTAAAATTAATCAACAAAGACACTTTCTTGTGTGTCTAGTTACCTTCGAAATTTGTTTTAAAATTCTACGTCATGGTTTCTAGATAACCATACTAGCAAAGACGTTATCACGATGATCAAGAACAAAAAAAAGAGAAAACGATCAAATCAAAAAGAGAGTTTTCTTCTTACAAAAACGAAATTTTACGGAAGTCCTAAAGATAATTATTTTTCTACATACAATTATTTTCCTACTTGGAGGTTCATATCTTTGATAAAATCCTCACCGCCAAGTGATGTTGGGAGGGCTTTTCATTCCAAAAATCAATGCAAAAAAGGCGTAATAAAGTAGGGTCTCGTGATAGAGATAACCACCTGTGTATTAGTGCCAGAAGAAAGATATAATAGTGCATTCCATCATCAATCAGCAGCACGCAGCCCAGAAGCAGAGCCAAAAAACTTTTGAATATATAAGATACTTTCTAGCTTATAATTTTTGACAAAATATACAATGCTAAACTTGAGACTGTTAGAAATTTTAAGTCTGCTATACATATAAATCTGCTATGTTACATTTATCACTTCGGGGGGACAAAACCATTTCATAAAGACAATTCAGAAAAAGAAAAAACAGAGGTCCATGATGAAAAAATATTAAAAACAAGTAAAGCATCAAAATTTACTTTTTAATATGATTTAAGATGCAACCCCTCTACTGCATGATTCTCGGCGAATCAAGCCTTCAAGCTTACCGCCGGGAGCGGGGTTGATAGCATCGTTGATGATGCGGCCTTGAGATTCGCGCATGAAGTCCGGATAGTGCTTCTGAAGGTCTATTTCGATCACCCACGTAGCATCCTCAACTGGCAAGTGTTTCCACTTGACCAAGTATTGCAGCATTTGGGTCCTTCTGGTCTGTTTATATGCTCGATCAAGAAGAGCTTCAGGTACTATATCTAAATGCTCTTCTGTCATTTCAAGTAGGGTGTGTGTATCCAATATCTCGTCTGGATCTGGGGCGTGCTACTTTAGAAGGCTCACATGAAAGACCTTGTGGATCTTCAAGCGGGGTGGCAATTCCAGGCGATATGCCTGTTCCCCAACACGTTCAGTAATTTTGAACGGCCCAGCCCATCTGGGTGCCAGCTTCTTGCAGTTACCAATCTTAAGCTTGGCTTGTTTTACCTTAATCTTAAGCCAAACCAATTCATCCACCTGGAAGACTCGTGGGGGGGTTACGGTTTATCCGCTACACTCTTCCGGACGACGACTGCGTGCAAGAGGAGTTGTTGAGAAACCTTCACTTTAGAAACGGGGTTATGCCATGTGTCTGGAGTAAGGCATTGATAACCATAATTTATCATGAAGGGAGACATTCTGGAAGATTCCTGCTTCATACTGTTATAGGCAAATTCACCGGATAAAATATAGTCCCACCCATTGGGATTGCTTACTCCACACATAACTTCGTAGCATATCCTCTATAATGCGATTGGTACGCTCTGTCTGACCATCCGTCTGAGGATGATATGCCGTACTCATAGCAAGCTTGGTCTGGATGGTGGCAAAGAAATCTTTCCAGAATGCACTTACGAATTTGGGATCCCTGTCGGATATAATAACTCGTGGCATTCCGTGCAATCTGAAGATCTCTTTTGCAAAAAGCAGAGCGGTATCGAAGGTTGTATCCATGGTACGACATGGCAAGAAATGAGCCATTTTCGACAATTTGTCGACCACTACCATCAATGCATCATATCCGCGGAGAGTACGTGGAAGGCCCACAATGAAATCCATGGTTATCACTTCCCACTTAGCGTTGGGCACGTCCAGAGGTTGCAACTCTCCTGGAATCCTTAATTGCTCAGCCTTGGTTTGCTGACACACCTGACACTGCTTAATATACCTAGCAATGTCCTTCTTCATAGAAGGCCAGAAATAATTGGAGAGGATCTTAAAGTAGGTCTTCATAAAACCTGCATATCCGCCTATAGGGTCAAGTAGCGTGTCATGGAGAATTAGCTTACGTACTCCTGAAGTCTCAGGTACACACAACTTATCCTTGTAATATAACAAGTTGCCCTCCTTCTTATAGGAACGGAAGGCTTCACGTTCTTTATCCGTGCGTGCCTCCTTATTCAAACTATCCCATATATCACGGAACTCTGGATCTGTGGCCAAGGTCTTTTCTATCTGTTTGCCAAACTCACTAGCGAGGGTGGAAATTGCATTACAATGGGTTCGAGTTACCAAGGGATGGCGCGATAATGCATCCGCAACCACATTCTCGCTTCCTGTGCTTATACATAATCTCAAAATCATATTCCTCCAGAAATTTCATCCATCTTCTCTGGCGAAGGTTGAGATTGGGCTGGGTTCTTAGATAACGGAGACTCTGATGATCCGTATCCAGCTGGAATCTTCTACCAAGAAGGTAGTGTCTCCATATACGCAGAGCACGGACAACGGCTAACAACTCCTGGTCATGGGTAGGGTATCGCTGCTCGGTCTCGTTCATTTTCTTTGAATCATAGGCAACAACCTCCCTCCCCGCATTAGGGACTCCACAGTAGCAATCCCATCGGCATCCATTGCTACTAGTTTATCCTTTTCAGGATCAGGCAATGTGAGGACTGGTGCTGATGTTAAAGCATCCTTGAGCTTCTGAAAACCCCCTTGAACCTTTGCTTTCCAATGCCCAATCCAATCCTTGACCTTCTCATGCTTTGTAAGATCAGTAAGAGGTGCTGCAATCTTTGCGAAATCCTTAACAAATTTCCGGTAATACCCTGCCAAACCCAAGAAACTTCGGACCTCGGAAACATTAGCTGGGATGGGCCAATCCTTTACTGCCTCTATCTTTGCTGGATCGGTAGCAATTCCCTCTGCTGAAATGACATGTCCCAAATAATCCACCTTCGGAGTGGCAAACTTGCACTTAGAGAACTTGGCAAAGAGCTGGTGACGTCTTAGCTTTTGTAGGGCCAACCGAAGATGTTTCTCATGCTACTCCAGAGTCTTACTGTAGATGAGAATGTCGTCAAAGAAAATAACAACAAAATCATCCAAGTATTGTCGGAAAACATCATTCATCAACCGCATAAAAGTTGCGGGGGCATTAGTTAACCCAAAAGGCATAACAGTAAACTCGTAATGCCCGTATCGAGTGCGAAAGGCAGATTTATGAATGTCCTCCTCTTTAATTCTTATCTGATGATATCCGGAGCATAAGTCAATCTTTGAGAAGTATCTGGCCCCTTGCAACTGATCCATAAGGTCGTCTGCTCTAGGCAAAGCATAGCGGTTCTTGATGGTATGCTTATTGAGCTGGCGATAGTCAATACACATTCTCAAGGAGCCATCCTTCTTCTTAACAAAAAGGATAGGAGCGCCAAAAAGCGAAACACTAGGCCGAATGAAGCCTAGGTTTAATAGCTCCTGAAGTTGCTTCTTAAGCTCTGCCAATTCAGAGGGACTCATACGGTACGGGGCCTTACTAGTAGGCTTAGTACCTGGTTCCAAAACTATTTCACATTCTACCCCTCTGAATGGAGGAAGTTTCTAGATCTCGTCTGGAAAGAGATCACTAAATTCCCTAAGAAGATTAGCAATGCTTTCTGGCAAAGCATCAACTATTTGTTTCTGTTTAGCATCTGACTCGATGGATGCAAGTTTGATGACGCCAAGTAGCTTATCCTTGCGTATAGCCTTATTTAACTGTCTGATGGACATAGACTGCATAATAGGGTTTAATGGATCACCTTTTATAGTTACGCGGGCTCCATTAGCTGCGTTGAAGGTAACCTTCCGCTTTTCGCAGTCGATATTGGCTTTTGCAGATGCCAAAAATTCCATACCAACAATCAGATCATATTTGCCAATATCCATTAACCCGGCACCCAAGGCAACCGGTGCACCTGGCAGCTGCATTTTAAGGTTAATGCGACAACCATGAGTATGTTTGATTTTACCACTGGCTAAGGTGACAGGTTTCGGTCGGGACCTCAAAGTCTCAAGCTGCAATACATGGGCCATTCTAGGAGAAGCAAAATTATGTGTACTTCCCGTATCCATAAGAATTATGAAAGGCTTACTGTCTACTTGACCTATAGTGGAAATAACGGCAGACTGACTTTCAGCATTGCCAGTTTCTATAGCTGCAAGGATATGAGACGCACCGTGAATATACTCAGGAGCCTCCTCCTCGACAGGTAGTGTAGACTCGAGATCGTCCCAATCGAGGTCGGCCATAGCCAGCTGGGCAGTCTGTGTGACATAAGGGCAATTCTGCATGTAGTGCCCAGGCCGCATACACCTGTAACATGCCTTATCTCTGCGTAGCTGTTCTCGGGCCTCTTTGGAAATAGACTGTAAGAGGTTCCGAACTTCCTTACCGACATTATTCGGTTTGTCGGGCATGTTGAAGGTGACTTTCTTTTCCTGGCGGCTGTTGGAGTTCTGCTGAGAGGGCCCCAAACTCAGTGAACGGCCCTTATAAGGTGTGTATGGGCATGGCTGCGAGTAAGAGGCGGGGCGCTGGTACTGGTTTCGTGGTGCGTCCTCTTCAAGGCTCAATGCCTTAGCCTCAGCCTCAACAACTGATTTCGGGTCTATGGCCTTAACCATTCGTTTAATTGATGGGGCCAACCCTTCAATATAGCCCTCCACCGCCCTCTTTTCATTCATTCCTGGCATATACAACCTCAAGCGCATGAATTCATCAGTGTAGGCCTGAACTGACATATCCTTCTGCTCTAACCTGTAGAAAGTCTGAATCTGTTGGCATTTATGTGCGCGGGGCACATAATGCGACTTAAAAGCTTTGGCAAACTTTCTGAATTTGCATCTGCTTCTATCTAGATGCTTGGCTCTGGCATAGCCCTTCCACCAAATATGAGCAGCTCCTGTAAGGTTTGTGGTGGCAACCTTTCCCGTGTCCTTTTTTGTCATGCCATAGGATTTTCCAAACTTCTTCATCTCGTCCAACCAGGACTCTGCATTCAGCCCGCCTCTAGATTTCCCATCAAACTGGGCCAATTTCCTATTCTTCCATATACTGGTTATAGCTGTGTCAACCGTCTTACGGTACTCCTTGTCCCGGCGCTTGGCATGGTCTCCAGAGGATACAGATGACTCATAGGACTCAGAAGTGGCTGATGGTGAGGAGGTGGCACTATCCTTAGAGGAACTGCGACGACGTTTGGAACGGTGCCTCCTTTGTACAGGCATGGGGCCTGGTTCGGGTGCAAGTGGCTGCTGTGGTGGTGGGCTTGGCGGTAACGGAGGTAACTCCGGTCCATCCTCCTGTACATGCTGCGGTGGGTTGGCATTCAACACATAAGTTTGTAACTCGACTAATTGCCTCTTCATCAACATAAGTTCCTGTTCAGGTGTTAGTCTACTGGCATTCGAGGGCGTCTGCCAGGCGGCGTTGCGTGCACCGTCTATATTGAGCATAAAAAGTTATAAAGAGAATTATAGTGACATCAAGTCTCACAAAGAAAATCATTTGGGATAGCATTTAGAGAGAGAATAAATAGAAGAGTACAATAGAAAAGATCTTTATTACAAGTAAGAACAGTCGTTACATTAGAGATCATTACACTGGTAGTGACAAAACTTAAAGTGATATAATACAGAGATAGATATTATACATTGAAGAATTTTTCAACTCACACATAACGTAGAAAACAAAATTGAGGGGACCGGGCCTAGGGCTGCGCAAAAGGGTACAAAATAGAGTAGCGAACGCTTTCGCGTACAGCTCTGACTAGCTTGTAGCGAGCCCAGGCCTGGATGATAACATGTTGGTAGTCCAGGGTGGGGCTAATGATAAGGAGATTAAAGAGCCTTCTTAGCGCATAGAAAATCTGCCACAAGTGATCGTTGGCGTCAGCAAAAGCTTCATGCCTTGTCATGTCCCAAGAATCCCATGTTCTCGCGAAGAGTTTGTCAGAAGTCCTCAAAGGCCCGTTTCTGGGAGAATGTTGACTACTTCCAATCCTTTAGCTGGATCATAGGGCTCTCCTTGCTCATGGGTTCCCCTACCTCGTGAATCATCGCCCCGGCCCGGTACTCCCCATATCGCCGGGTCGTAGTCTTGTTCTGGGAGGCCCCGGATCGTCCCTTCAGTATTTGGTTGGTGATTCTTTCTTCATATTCTTCGAGTCCCTCGCCTCGCAAGACGGAGGGAATGAATATACAAAGTGTGACAATTTCTTATATTCTAAGGTCTAAAAGATACAAGAAAGTATCATGGGAACACAAAACAATTTAATTGTATTCAACGATACAATAATCATAAGTCATAAGACAATAGCACATATATTATAGGATGGCTATAATGCCAAATCAAAATTTACAATTGTACTCAGTACAAGATGCATAATAAATAAAATAATAAAAAAAAAAATGTCTAAGAACTAGGTCCCTCCTCTTCGTCCATAGGCTGAGGAGGTGGGCGGTAGCGCATCAAAGTAGCACTGGGGCTAGCAGAGAGGGCGTGCTCGAGCTGCTGCGCCTCGGTGGTGGTAAGTGGCCAAAGGTGCCGCCACAAGGAGACGATGTTGGCATAGCCCCGCCACGCCCCCAATGCTACGATAGCCAAATCTCTTCGGACCAAGGTAAGGGTGGTGGCGTGGTAGTCAATCTTCTTATGGCCCGCCAAGGTGGATATGGCACGAAGTGCCCACCAAGATGCTTCAGAAGAAGGCCCTAGGTTCTTAGAGAAGAATAGGACCTCACCTTGCCGGAAGGCTGAAAGGAAGAATCGGGTCACATGGTTGCCCATTGCCCTAATTTCGGGATCCCTGGAGGTCTCCGCTTCCTTTTCCAAGTTAAGAGGGATCTTCTCCTGCTCTGCTTCTTCCTTGTCATTCTTAAGGCTCATCTTGGTATCCCAAAGGTCTTCCTCCTCATCATCCATACCTCCCATAGTAATCTGCAATGGCTGATCTGCAGAAGGAGGCCGCATCGGTGCTGCAAAATGCTCCTCTGGAGGCTGGGGTGTATCAGTCAATAAAAACTGCCGAAGTGACAAAAGGGCCTCGACGGGCTCTAACTCTTCCGGCCGGTATGCTAACAAGTCCTCGACTTGTGGCGGATGCACAACGGGCGTTGTAAAGTCAAGGAAGTCATCCTGGCAGTACTCGGCAAGATCATAGAGGACCTCTATCTTTTTGCGGCCCCGCATATCAGCAATAACGCGGTAGGCCCACATAATGTCCTCTAGGATCAGGTACTCTTGGTTATTCACGAGTACGGTAGGAAGGAGGTTGAGCCCTTCAAGTTTGATGGCTTTATCCCTTCCTACGGGCGCCTCAGTGGCTAACTCCTTCCACCGTGTAAAATCCTGCTCGTCGACGACTTCGTCGTCTTCCGGGTCAGGAGGTACAGGCATAGAGGAATGCTCAGCAGCTATCTCCTCGTCCTCAATATACTGGTCCATAATGATGGCCAGTGCAAATCGGGCCTCAAAACAAGCTTCCCGATCGATTGTGACAATGGGGAGGTCAGTCCCTCGCCTCCTTATGCCCTTAATGACATTCCGGACATGCTCATCACCCCCTAACATCTGGAGCAGGGTGTGGAAGTCGAGGTAGAGCTGCGAATCATCCTCGTCATAGACACATGCAGGTAGAATCTCTTCGCAATAGAACTGAAGAAAGGCGGCGTAATCGGGATGCGCCTGCATGTTAGAGATGAGGTCTACTTGCTGGAGGAGATAAGGGTGAAGAAGATCAAAGGGGACCGCAGGGTCCCAGTGTTCTCCATCCAGATACCATTGGTGAAGGGTTGGGCGAGCCATGAGCAGTGTAGTCACGTACGTAGTGTACGATTTGCGTACCGTACGTCTTCTAACGTACTGTACGGTTTTCGTACTTTTAGTTTTTTCGTACTTTAAGTACGTAATTCATCTGTTGTTTTTATTAAGGTACAGTACGTAGTGTACGTTGCAGATGTACACTACATATAATACTTTCTGAACATTATTTTACATCCAGTATAGTGACTTATGTAATTTCAAGTTGTTTTAATGCTTGTGTAGGCTATTAATTGTAAACAAACATAAATATCACATAGCTTAGAAAGTTATGTAAAATTAATCAACAAAGACACTTTCTTGTGTGTCTAGTTACCTTCGAAATTTGTTTTAAAATTCTACGTCATGGTTTCTAGATAACCATACTAGCAAAGACGTTATCACGATGATCAAGAACAAAAAAAAAGAGAAAACGATCAAATCAAAAAGAGAGTTTTCTTCTTACAAAAACGAAATTTTACGGAAGTCCTAAAGATAATTATTTTTCTACATACAATTATTTTCCTACTTGGACAGTTCATATCTTTGATAAAATCCTCACCGCCAGTGATGTTGGGAGGGCTTTTCATTCCAAAAAATCAATGCAAAAAGGCAGAATAAAGTAGGGTCTGCATAGAGATAACCACCTGTGTATTAGTGCCAGAAGAAAGATATAATAGTGCATTCCATCATCAATCAGCAGCACGCAGCCCAGAAGCAGAGCCAAAAAACTTTTGAATATATAAGATACTTTCTAGCTTATAATTTTTGACAAAATATACAATGCTAAACTTGAGACTGTTAGAAATTTTAAGTCTGCTATACATATAAATCTGCTATGTTACATTTATCACTTCGGGGGGACAAAACCATTTCATAAAGACAATTCAGAAAAAGAAAAAACAGAGGTCCATGATGAAAAAATATTAAAAACAAGTAAAGCATCAAAATTTACTTTTTAATATGATTTAAGATGCAACCTTGGCCCAGGAAGAATGTTGACATCTTTAACTGCATTGCAAATAAGTACTGATGGTTGCAATAAGCTTTTATTCATTGGAATATAAAGAAATCTTCAAACAAATCTGCTATCTCATTTCTAAGAAAGAAATAGTAGTAGATAACAGTATCTTACCTGTTCAGAACTCGAAACTTGCAACAAAACCAGGTCATTCGGAAACAATGAAGCACAACTGCTACTTCAGTGCTGCCACAAAATGCTATTACCTGCCTGGCTGAATCTACTAAATGCGCAAATGCCAAGTTCCTTTTGCATAAATATCAGTTCATTCATTTACTCTTTACGTACCTATAATGACGACAAGCTCCTGCCAAGCAGCTCATATATCCTCCATATTTTCGTAGCTATAGGAGATGTAAACAAAGCAAACAACCTGAAAATGGTAGATTTGGCTATCAGAGAATGAACGGGAATGAAAAAAGATGTTCTATAAACCGTTTAAGAACTCTGTTCAAAGATTCTTCACATCGAAAACCGGTTTACCTGCCATCTTCGCCAACAAAACATTGCAATAGAAGCTTCTTCACTGCCCGTAGCCTGTGCAATCCATTTCTCGAACCCTAGGTCATAAGTCGGCTTGGCGGCCGACTGCATTAGGTTTAGGAAACTCGAAAATAACATATTAGGGCTAAGGGGTAAGGTAAACCTAAAAAAAAAAAAAAAATTATTTTTTGACGTTATTATGTAACGTACCGGACGTACTGTATAGAATATAAGGTACAATACGCCCAGATTCATTTCGTACGCGTACGAAAACAACCCTGGCCATGAGAACAAAGGCGCAAGGGAGGAGAAGTAAAACGTTGAAAGCAAGAAGGGAAATGAAACCCTAATGGCCGAAAAGGGGCTTTATACTTTTCGGCACGTTTCCCGAAATTATTATTAAAAATTATTATTTAATTAATAATTTATATTTAAATTCACAACAAATGGCGGAAAAAAAAGACATTTTTATATTTACACCTCAAAAATGAGAATATTTTACATAGATAAGTTTACAATAATTTTACAACAGAATAAAGAAAGTCGCCTAGTCACCGAAACTCCCCTCGGATTCTTCGTGCTAGCTGGAGGTCCTTTGGCATTATGGTAACCCTCTTTGCATGTATGGCACAGAGGTTGGCGTCGCTCAAAATCTCTATGAGGTAAGCCTCGGCAGCCTCCTGGAGTGCAAGGATCGCAAAGGCTTGGAACCTCAGGTCGGTTCTAAATTCCTGGGCAATTTCCCGAACAAGCCGCTGAAAAGGGAGCCGACGAATCAATGGCTCAGTACTCTTCTGATACTTACGTATCTCTCGAAGAGCTACCGTGCCCGGTCGATATCTATGGGGCTTCCGTGGCTTGACGGTTTGCTTCAATAATGGGATGGATTTCCCACCTGTTGTCGGATGCTTTGCCCGATGAACGATCTGCTCGCGTCTCTGAGCCGATGTCTTCTTGGCAATGGTGGCATTCTTCTGCAGGCGGGTCTTGTAATCCACACCCCCCTTTACGGGTTTTGTATTCTTCCTCTTCCTATTACCCCACTCCCTATTCTTCCTATTCTTGCCTCCGCCCTGATCTACATGTTGATCTTGTTGCTGGCCAATAGTTTGATCCACCGTTTGGTCAACATTTTGATCAACATTTTGATCCCGCTGGCCGATCAACGCTTCGATCCCCTTTGCCGATCAACTTGTCTGGTCCTCTTGTTGATCCATCTGGCTGGTCCCCCCCGCTGGTTTTGGGCATCCTCCTCTTCTTTTTAAGCCCCCTCTCTCAAAGAGTCCGGGCCTCTTTGTCCAAACGCGCTTGTATGCGCCTGGCAATCTCCGTATGGTACCGGGTCGGGCGAGCCCACATGTCCGCTTGCACAAGGTCCATGCGATCCTGGGTGAAGCTAGGTGGAACATTTTCAAAAACAAAGCTATAAAGTTCTTCGTTCCAAAAGAAGGTGGGAAGGTTGTAATGGTCCCTGTAGATAAGTACATAGCCTTTACCAAGGTAGTAGAAACTATTGGCCCGCGCTTCTGGTAGGGCACTAGCTATTTGCTGAAGGTCTTCTACCCTAGCAAGGTGCTGGACCCGTTGGGCCTCTGTCCTGATAAGCTCGGCGGGATCTTCCTCGGGACCGGCTTGTGGATAGAACTTAACAAGGGCCCAAGCTTGATCAGGCTGCTCCACAAGGGTGTAGGGTTGGTCTGCAGCGTTTAGCTTCATAAGGAAGCGGTCGTTAAAGTGGAAGATCGGGTAGGGGATTCTACGGCCCGCAGTGAAATGAGTCACGAGTAGATCTAAGACAGTGTCGATCATAGGGTCTTCCTTCGAAAGATAGTCTAATAGGACGCTACACAGTTGGAAGACGTTCATCTTCTTTAGGTCGACCGTCAGCTTGAAGCGCGGCATCATAGAACTGGCGATGGATAACAAGGAAGAAGAAGTAGGGCGCTCAAGCTTAAACAAGTGGCGCTAGGGAGTAGGCGAGGGCGCTAGGGGTTTAGGGTAGATGCAAGGTGGCGGTAGAGGTCGGCTATGGCAGAAAGGAAACTCAGGTCCGGCGGCTATGGCAGTAAGAAGTCGTGCAAAGAAACACACTTTCTTAAAAAAACGACCCAAATTTGATTTTTTTTAACTTTTAACTTTTTTATTAAAAAACTTTTTCAAAAAAAAAAAAAAAAAACGGGCGCGTATAAAAATACGCAGGACCGTATGGGGCGCTGCGAGCGTTATACGGTCATAACTTCACGAGAGAAATGCCTCGGACGACAGCAGTGCCCCTTTTGACTTTTCGGCCGACCGTTGACGTCCCGCCCTCGGGAGACGCGCCCCCTAGGGTATTTGAGAGGTGCCCGATCCATTGGAGCCATTTTTGCATTCATCCGAGCTACCTACAAAAAGTTATAGCCCTTCCAAACTTGGGTCTATAGAACTTACAATCTATGACATTAACCTAGCACAAAACCAAACATCAAAGAGCTAAACAATCACACTAGCTTAAACTCCCTCCTAACTACCGAACTAACGAGTTAGGGTTTGGTCGGTGCTATGATTTCGAGTAACTGAAATCACGGCTCTGATACCACTGTGACGCTCCCTGAACATATACGACACTCGGACGTATACATACGGGGACTTTCCCCTCCCATGGCGACCAACTCACCACGAGCAGGGCCCTCCGTATAACTCGGGCCCACGCCTTCAATGGGGCTCCTATGTCGCGGAAGCGTGAATACAAGGTTAGCATGCAGCATAATCATATCATAAAATACCATCACGAAGGGTGGCACATCCATCCAAGTGACAACAACAAGGAATATGCGTTAAATACTGGGGAAAACACCCCAAACCCATGGTTCTACCCCGGCTCAGACTCCAGTGAGGATCGACTGACGGCTAGGCCTCAAGAGGTCAGCAGACCGAATCTTGGCATGGCGTTGGCTGGCATAGAACATCGGCTAAGGTTGTCCACTCCATCCGCCCCTCCTGTGCACACTTTGCAGATGAGTCCAATCATGCTATGGCATCACTATAGCCTTCCGGAGACGCAGACTCAAGGTATCACCCTTCGAGCCTACTCCAGGGTTCATGAAGCCCCCGTCCGATGAGGCAGGTCGGGGAGGTGTCCCCTCCCAGATCACAAGGGTTCCATGGGTGAGCTAGAGAATACGTGCGCCACACCCCTCGCGATCCGCATCTGCACTTACTCACCCTAAATCTACTCAAAGCACGTGGTGCCCCATACGGGTCACACCCTCAAGGCCTGTGGAGTGTCGGACCCATCTATACCCGCCCTCTACGGACCGGCTATTAGGCCTAGCCCATCAGGAGTCTCAGAGCCTTTTATGTTCGTGCAAGACCCCACCCCCACTTCACCAATGCGCCCCTTTATCCGGGTGCTAAGCAATTCCATAGCATCCACGACTGGTGGTCTCTTGTGCATGTGCCGCAACTAATTGGGAATTAAAGAAGCTACTAGGAGCATACTAAAGCATATGGCAATGCAGGTCTCTACCCCCTCTAATCCCCGCTTTATGGAAGTTTAACAGAGCTACTTTCATATACACATCCATCCATCCATCATACGTAATCCATAATTGAAATGTAATCTTAAATACCAAAGAAGGGTTAATCCTAAGTAAGAACGACTGTGAGAAGACTCAAAGAACTTAATCAAGCTCTATCCTTAAAGATGTCAACTAGATTATCTACATCGACCCGAAGTTTCAACTTGATCCATTGTCATGAGGCCTCCATCTCTCGTAACTGGGTGTTCAAAGAACCACGGGTGATTAAACAACGCAGTTCTGTGTACTTGGGCCAACCGCCTCTTCTTCGGGTCGATTTTGGGTGAGATGGGGGTAGTGATCCACCTTGATGGCCCCAATTAGCATTCCCCATGCTGGTCAATCGAGTGCCAGGTGGCGCCTTCCCAAACCATTAATTAGCTTAATTAATCCACTTAGATATTAATTCCTTAATTATAGGTTATTATCCTTAGTAATTAAATTAGCATAGCTAATTTAATCCCTTTTAGGTCAACCCCCTAGGTTACAATACCCCAAGGTGGCATACCTTTACTGGGTGACGTGTCATAGTATTTATACGTATATCGTATAAATACTTGGAACGTCACAGAACATATAGGTGCAAGTGATTGGTGACGTGGAATAAGCAGAGGGAACTGAGCCTAATCTTCCTTATCAATCCATTTCATTTGCCAAAATGGATCTCCTTTTAATCAAGCCTAACCAAAACTGACAATCCATCTCCTTGGCCAGGAAAGGGAGGAATTGATATGGATATGGTAGCTCGGGGGAGTGGCCTTGAACGTTGGTCTTGGTGGACTAGCATGGGTGTGTGAGATTGGCAAATTAATGACAAGGCACGGCAATTAAATTGGCAAAGATATTTTAAGTTAGTAATAGCTAAATAATATCATGTAAGATATTATTTAATGGCTAAGCTTTATAAGGCTTGTTTAAAATAGGAATAGCCGAATCTTTTTCTAAAAGAGCCAGCATCGGATTTATAAGGAAGGCTGCATCGAATTTTTAGAAGCATCAACTGCTGTCGACCAGATCCACGACGTCTCCAACTAGCTGCTGCTGCCGAATCTACTGATCCAGCCTTAAGCCCGCTTTGTCCATAAGCCTATTGAGCTTTCCTTTGCCGGAAATGTGATTCTTGCCTTAAAGTATTGCCATAGCCTTCTGCTTTGCCAATGATCTGCCAGATCTCAACACCGGTTGGCCCGGTTGGGTGGAGAACTGCCATTATTTGCCTTGTATTGAGAATTTTCCTCTAGTTTTGGTGAACTAGAGCCGGATCATTCTGAGCTATTGGTGTAGTTCATATCAATTAGTGTAACTCGTATCTTATGTTCATTAGATCTGTGCTTATTTGACTTCTTATTTCATACTTAGATCATTTTGTCATTGCTAACGGTTTATTCTGTGGATTCTGTAGCAAACCTAGACGGTTTACAGGTTATGAGATTATGATTTGTTTGAAGAGATCTGGTAATCTATTTAGAGGAGATAAAAGGTATGGTTTATTGTTGTGAATCATATCAATTGCAACCAAAAAACCAGAAAACAAGCATTCTGTTTCACAATTTCAAATATAAAACCAATGAGGAGGCCATTTCTTCTTATTCAAAAGTCAGAGAAGGAAGAAGAACAAAAACCCTAGAATTTCAAGCACATGACCGTTTTATGAAACGATATTTTGAAAGATAATGAGAAACTAGGGGGAGAAACGTCGGAAAGGCCACCATAGACAAACCAAAATGGTCAAAGCTCCAAATTGCGAAATGGAAGCATGAATTTGCAGATAGGAGCTTTTCTTCTTCCCAAATGCCTCGGTCCAGAATGTTAAGTTTGATCACGTCTTCTGATGAGGCATTATAGCCCATGCGAAATGGCCTCGGCAGGCATATGGCCAGGATACGACCGAGGTATTTTCTGGCCACATGGCCACCAAGGCCATTTTGCATGGGCCATAATGCCTCATCAGAGGACGTTATCTAGGCTTTAACAACTTGTTAACAACCTCAACTACAATGTCATGAAGGTTATAATTTCTAGATGAATGATAATTAGCGTGGATGGCTAATGTGCTGGGTTTTAGTCAACACGAATCTGTTGGATTTTAAACTCCTTTGGGTTTTAGTTAGCATGAATGGCTAGCATCACAACAAGGCGAAGGGGTCTTTTGTCACGGTCAAATTTGTCACGCCAATAAAGTTTGTCACGTATTTGAATGTTTGCCACTTATGACAAAGACAAATCTTCTTTGCAACTTGTGACAAACATTTAAATTTAAAAACTGTGACAAAAAACTAAAATTTGACACTCCTGATAATTATGTCACCTTCTGTCATGCGCGACAAATATTTATTGTGCGTGACAAATTTTAATAACTTTTGCCACGTATGACAAACTTTTGTCACACATGACAAATCATGTAGCCGTTTATTTCAATTTTACATCTGTTCATTTCAGCCCTTATCTTTTGCTCTTCTCTTCTCCTGGGCGCTCTGGTGCTTGGTACGGATCCCAACCTTTTTAACAGTATGCCTCCTAGTACTAGGAGGAGGAGGATAAAAGACAGCCAACGCAACTGAAACATGTCGAGGACACCATGCTGGTGAGTTTGAACCTCTCCTAAACTTACTTGAAGAATCTGTTCTTTTTTTTTTCCCACAGGCAGAAAAAGCATCTGTAGCAGAGGCTACAAAGGACATCGGAAGTCTACGCGTTCAACAATGGCCTCAAAATTCAAGGTTAGTTCTTATTTAATTTTAAGATGCATGTCTATAGCTGGTTTAATCCAAGAAGAGAAGCTCAACGATGCTCGAGGCAGTGGAAGCAGATGATGTTTATGAAGGCAAGCATAGCTTTTTATAAACTTCATCTGCTTCTTTTTGTTTCGAGTAAATCGTTGAGTTTTTCTTCTCAAATGAAACATGTTGTAGCATGCAAGTTTTTATTATGAACAGTTAACCTTATTATTTCCAGTTCTGTATTACATTTACAAAGAAGGATTAGATTTTACACAGTTCTGTATTACATTTTACAAAGGGTTAAATCTTCTTAGAAAACTCTTAAAGAAAAAATATAAAACACGCCTGGCGTGAGGTATTTATGCTAACGAATACACGCTAAGCGTGTTTTTAATCGCTTGCCTTTATCTATCAAAGGTGTATAGGTTTTTTTTCCCCGTGTGCTCAATGCACGCCTGCTCAATGCATGCCAAGCGTGTATATTTTTTTTCCTAAATCTATTATTAGTTATAACACGACGGGCATGTAAAAAAATTTCTCTTCTAATGCACGCCAAGAGTGTACATAGTTTGTTTCAACTTTTAGTTTTAATACGCCAGGCGTGTCTATTTTTTTCTGAGTCTATCATTACATATATCCTAATATTAATATAGTTATAAGGATGAGGGGGGTTTCTAATGCCCCCTCATCTACACCCCATGCATGTATGCCCATGGGTTTCCCCTTAATCCCCACCGTCTGCTTAAAAGGCAAGGGTCCAGATGATGACAGGTCATGGGAGACTGATGTATGTAGCATTTGTTGCAGATGTGTAGCCATGGATGGGGACATAAGGCATGGTTCTGAACCGTTGGATGAAAATGGAGGAGCAAATCTTGGCGGTTGGTTGTGAGCAGGGGATGCAAGGATTGTGTGAGAAAGGGGTTTAATTATCGGCCATTGAAAATGGATGGGAATTTGGGGCTTTTCATCTCAATTGTCCAAGTCGGAGTTGGAGATTAGGGGAACAAGGAACGAGGAATCAGAGCTTCGTGGTATTTGCTATGCATTCTTTCTGAGCATTCTAAGCAGACCTGTGATCGTAGATTGCGATCTTGAGCTTTTAGTTATGGTGGTCGGAGTAGGCAGTGTTAAATGCGGCTGGGCACGTGGAAGGACATGGCCGTGAAAGGGGAATCATGTAAGGAAGACTGTGCCTTTTTAAGTGGGTATGGATTTTAGTGTTCCAAAGTTCTGTTCGGCCTTTCTGTCATAGCTCTGTTGTGGCGAGGCGATTGAAGGTTTGGGCATTTTGGCGATTGAAGGTTTGTGGCAGCCGGTTGATTGCTGAATAGGTGGTAGATTTGTGTTAAAGCTAGAGAATTGAGTGTGTTGGCAAATTGAATGCTAAAGAGAAAGAAAGTTCTTGGTAAGATTGAATTGGAAAGATGTAAGGGATGTATGTTATGTAATTAAATTGAAGACTGTTGGAGTTCAGGATCAATTTAGCAATAGCATGGTAGAGAAATATAGACTAGTGGGATGCTTGAAATAGTATCAAAGAAATAGTATCCTTGGTCAAGTTATGGTTGGCCAACATAAAGGCATTAGAAAGTAGTTGAGGCTTGAGGTCTGCTGGATATTTGTGAGGTAGCTACTTGCTTTCTGAATGGGTGCTAGATTTGTGCTAAAGCTAGAGAATTGAGTGTCTTTGGAAATTTGAAAGTTCTTGCTAACGTTGAATTGGAAAGATGAAATTGTAAGTGATGTATAATGACTTTGGTGTCCATGATTCTGCGACTAAGGAGCCTAATTGTTTCATTCACATAGTATCCTTACTAGACATTTTTGAGAAATGTGGAGATTTATGCGAATGTATTAGTATGGAGTTATAGAATGAAGAAGTTTTGATAGTACTGTCATGTGATCTTTGTGCTTAGGTAGTCGTTTGTCCAGCTCTTGCATTCACAATCTGATTGCACTTTTGAGGAATATGGGGTTCATGTGAATTTATCAGTATGGAGCTGTTGATTAAGAGAGTCTTGATGGCCTATATTATTTTTTCTTCTCTTTCTCTGGCTCCTTTCTCTGGCTCCTTTGTAGTTGTCGAAGGCATAGAGGCTTTACTATTATCCATGTGGTCTTAAGACAAATTTTCAGCTCCTCATCCGTTCACTACGCTCCATTTATGTTAGCAGTAGATATGATCGAGCACATGCCATGGAGATTTTTCAGAGCATGATTAGTAATCTAGGTCAAATGCCTATGGCAGCAGATGTGTTACCTTGGGATTCGATTACGAACAAGTCTGCTGTGTGGTCGAACGCCGAGGAGTTATTAGGAAATGATGAGATTAAATTCTCCATCATCGACAGACAACATTCAGTTGAGGCACAAAAGGCCCTCATCAAGCATGTAGAACAAATAGGCCAAACAATGTTCTACAATCATTATGCGTATAGGAGATGTCGACTCTTGGATGCCGATATTTCACCTACAGATATGGCTGAGATTAGTGCAACTTTAAACGAAATGAGGAAAATAGTTCTATACAAAAGGTAAATAACTACAGTAAAATGTTATCATTTTAATATTCAGCCATGCATTTAAATCAATTTAATTCTTGTCAAGTATGCTTTTTACACACCGTAAAGCATGCCTGGCGCGAATTGCGTTGATTTAAAAGCACGCCTGGCGTGAATTGCGTCAACAGACGTGCTTTTAAATCAATTCAATTCTGTGTTGATCAATTCAATTCGCGTCGGCGTGTTTTCTACACAGCATAAAGCACGCCTGGCACGAATTGCGTTGATGTGAGGGCATACCTGGCGTGAATTGTGTGCTTTTAAATCAATTCAACTCGCGCCAAATATGTTCCTGTTCTAAGATATTGATTCAATTTCTATACTATTGTAGTCATACGTGGAGCGCCATGCCCATCAACAATAGGTGGAATATGGCTACCCATTACCCATCAGACAGGGCGTGTCAAAGTCTGAGGCATTCAAGCTGTTGGACCGGACTCTATCGCAGACAATTATACAGGAGAAGAAGAAGGCTGCGAGAAAATCATAGAAAAAAGTTGGTGATGACACTACAGATCCTTTTGATAGCACATCCAGCAGGTCAAGTCCAACAGACTCATATAAGATTGTCTTTTGTAAGGAGGAAGTATAGCTCAAATGGAATGAATTCTGGGACGCTTATGCATAAAAGAAGCTGCCAGATACTATGGGTAGGTTGCCTCCTATTGATGTAAGCATCTTTCCCCATTCTCTAACATCGTAACAGGTCGTTGCCTTGTGAGCCAGACAATCGTGTCATCCTGGAGGACCAAGCATAAAGGAGGAAAATCAGGGGTGGGGTGCCTCCCTCGAATTCGAAGTTTGGCTTCCTACCTCTCTGACATTGACATAAAGGAGGGCTCTGGCAGAACGTAATAAAAATTGATCGACTCGCTTGAGCAAGTCTAGATTTAAATACAAATTTAACAACATAACAAAGATGAGAAAGACTAAGGGGCTAGATGACACTGAGACCATTTAGGTTTTAGAACAGTGCCTCAAGAAAGAACTCTTGTACAAGAAGAGTGCTTTCACTTAGGATGTCCTTCGTTGAGTGCTGCAGCCATGTGAAGGATGTACGTACAATGAAGTGAGCTAAAGGCTATCTGGGGATGTTGCATTATCTGAAATTGGTAAAGCACATCTGGCGCAAATTGTGTCGATCTAAAAGCACGCCTAGCGTGAATTGCGTTAACAGGCGTGCTTTTAAATCAATTTAATTCACGCCAGGTGTGCTTTCTGTGTTGATCAATTCAATTCGCGTCAGCGTGTTTTCTACACAGCGTAAAGCACGTCTAGCGCGAATTGCGTTGATGTGAAGGCATACCTGGCGTTGTCTTAATAGGCGTGCGTTTAAATCAATTCAACTTGCACTAGACATGTTTCTATTCTAAGATATTGATCTAATTTCTGTACTATTATAGTCATACGTGGAGCGCCATGCCCGTCAACAATAGGTGGAATATGCCTACCCATTACACACCAGACAGGGCGGGTCAAAGTCTGAGGCGTTCAAGCTGCTGGACCGGACTCTATCGCAGACAATTAGATAGATAGATAGTATTTTAACGTCACGCCACTAGGCAGCATCCAACTGGACAAAAAAGAAGAAAAAGAAGAAGAAAAAGAAGAAAAAGAAGAAAAAGAAGAAAAAGAAGAAAAAGAAAAAGAAGAAAAAGGAAGAAAAAGAAGACACGAGAAAAAGAAGACCGCAAGAAAATCGAAGAAAAAAGATGGTGATGACAATGCAGATCTCATATAAGATTGCCTTTTGTAAGGAGGAAGTATGGCTCAAATGGAATGAATTCTGAGACGCTTATGCACAAAAGAAACTGTTAGATACTATGGGTAGCTTGCCTCCTGTTGATGCCATCTTTCCTCATTCTCTAACATCGTAAAGGGTCGTTGCCTTGTGAGTCAAACAATCGTGTCATCTTGGAAGACCAAGCGTAAAGGAGAAAAATCCGGGGTGGGGTGCCTTCCTCGAATTCAAAGCTTGGCTTGCTACCTCTTTGACATTGACATAAAGGAGGGCTCTGGCAGAATGTAATAAAAATTGATCGACTCGCTTGAGCAAGTCTAGATTTAAACACGAATTTGACAATGTGACAGAGATGAGAAAGACTTAGGGGCTAGACGACACTGAGACCATTTGGGTTTTAGACCAGCGCCTAAAGAAGGAAGTCTTGTACAAGAAGAGTGCTTTCACTAAGGACAGGATGTCCTTCGTTAAGTGCTGCAACCATGTGAAGGATGTATGTACAATGAAGTCAGCTGTAGGAACCGAATTACAAAGGCTATCGGGGGATGTTGCATTATCTGAAATTGGACTGCTGGACAAGTACAAGGTCAGTAATGATGACATAAAGAAGTTTGTATTTTGGTCAGAGGACTTACTAAAGAATTGGAAGGCTAAAAACGTAAAACATAAAAGGACACGCATAGACACAAGTTCTACCACGTCGGGGATCATCGTCGTATAACCCCAGTAACCAACTCCCAAATCTAAACATACACTGGCCAGGGTTTGAACCCCTGACCAAGTGCACATTCATTTAGCATTACTAGGCCTATACCAACTCACCACACATCCGTTGGGCAAAACTTTAGCCATACATGGACACTTTGTAGGCAGGATAGAATCACTCTGCCCCCTAATGTACTGGCCGAGTTGAGAAGAAAAGTGGCCCTTGTGAAGAAGATTACTAGAGAAGAAGGCACTGTCCAGTATTCAGTCTCCATTGGGTACAAAGATCTCTTGCCAGAATCAACTACTTGCCTTAGAAAGATATCACTTTTTGTGTTGGACAGTAGAATTGAGAGAGGAGACATGGGAATGAACCAGAAAGACTATAACATCTTTTTTACCAGCTGTATAGGATTGACAAGTGAGAGGTCCTTTACTATTGTCATCGTTCATCCTTCAGGTGACTCACATCTGCATGCATTATCCGCTGCTCATGATTTGGAGTGCCTCAAAGTTATTAGGGAGGGATGCCTAATATATGATGTCAGGGATAATGAGCCGGGAGCAGCACGGAAGATGGCACATGTGATCTTCATTATGATATCTAAGCTGTCAGTCGAGGAATATGATAATGCTAAGGCCAAGAGTGACAATTGCAGTGCATGGGGATGCGATGATCCAGACTTAACAACTATATTCTATCCACGGGGGATTCACCTTTATCACATGAGTATATGCCACCTGCGTGCTTAAGGTGAGAAGAAACACCCCTATATACGTACGTAAAACTGTTGGAAAAACACCCCTTCCGTGGAGAAAATACACTAGAATGTCAGTAAGAGGGGGATTTAAACCCCTAGTATACGTACGAAAACATCGAGAAAAAACCCCCTTCCATACACTCACTAGGTTTATACGGGTCTTCTGTGTGAACCCCCCTTGATTCTATCATACGGATCAGGATCATGAAGATGAGTCAGAAGAGGATGAGGATGGGGACCCTCTCCTAAATGGTAAGATCAAGTACGAGCTACTAACTAAGGAGAAGGGCCTCTTAAATAAAAATGGTTCCCCCGTCTTTGGCTGCTTACCTCGTCGAGGCTTTTGCTCCAATTGACACAACGTGCTTGAAGCTTCATGTTGGAGGTTATATTGCCCGAGAGGCTCTGATGGGTGTTAGAAGATGTCACTGTTTTGTGAGTGATGAGCAGGCAAAAGACTTTCTTGAACCATTCCTCATGCATGTACTTGCCAAATCTCCTAAAGGCCCTTATGGCAACCTGAAATCTTCAACAATCAAAAGCCTCGTGGACTTGTGTTAGTCCTGTGCCTCCTGGTACAGGACTATTCATGCATACGACGGACCAGGTCAAGAACAAGGATCCACAGTCAGCCACGGGTCAGTCGTCAAAGGCCCAGCAGAAGACCCAGCAGAAGACCACGCAGTCAAAGGGCGCGCCCGCCAAAAGGAGGCGCTCAGACAAGTGACGGCCCGTCACCGCCCGCGTCAGCGTGATTCTACGCACTTCAAGAGGCACCGCCAGCATTCCTGCAAATCAGGCCTCCTTCCAGGAGTCGGCACCGAGATCAGTCAGAGTGTCTATATTGGGCCAAAGGCCATTGTACTATATATATGAGTAGAGCTAGCACATGAGTTTTAGATGAGTTTTGAGTCTTATCTCATTTCAGTCTTCTCTCGATTTCGAGAGCTCATGTATGTTCATCATTGATATCAAGGAAGCTTATCATTTTCCTCTCATTGTTCTCTTTTGTTCTGTTTTCTTCTTCTTGTTCTCTTCTTGCAAATCCCGCGTGACATAGTCCCCCGGATTCTCCTGTTAGATCCACGGGTCCTCACAGAGGGCTATCTTGCAGGAGTTCCCGAACCCAGACCCCAAACAACTTGCCCAACTAAAAAATAGATGATGGTTCTGGTAAGGGAACCAGTAATCCGCAGCCTGATAAGGAAAGTAATGAGCAACAAGCTGCTAAACGGGCTGCTGAAAGTAATGTGATAATGCAGAACATGGGGGATATCCTTGCCTCCCTTGCGAATGATGCAACCAACAATACAATAGATTCACAGATTGACAGGGATTTAATTGATAAGGCAACCGAGAGAGAAGGGGCCGTTGATAACCCAAGCGACTCTAGTGATTTAAAGGTTTGCCAAATCAACACTAAAATAATGCCAGTTGTGAAGGACGTAAAGGAACTAATAGAAAATAACAATTCTAACAGTCAGAAGAGCATGGAGATTAAGGATGGCAAAGGGGAGAATGATGCCGACGATGACAACAGCGAAACTCAAGATGATAGGTATGGCAGGATGCTCATTGTATGCACTTAGTATTGCTCGCCTTGCAGATGAAATTGCGCCACGAGTGATTTAGTTTATCTTCAGTTTGAATTAAATTGCGCCAAGCGTGCTTTACTTACATTTCATTGTCAGACTAAATCATGCCCATGCCTGGCACGTTTGTATTGTTGCAATGTATAATATAAGGGTGTGCATGTTAATCATATCTTGCCGACTAGATACATGTTTGTGAAAACTAATCTCTTTCAAACTAGCATCGGCCCTGGTTTTCATAATCAAATCGGCTATAGCATGCCGATTTTACCCCCTCTAAACTTTTAATCGCCTGTTCTTTGGTCTGAACTTTTAATCGACCATTCTTTGATCGCATGTTCTCTCTTTGTGTCTGCTTAGTCTCCAAATAACCTAACAAAGGTCATGGACCAAAGCGGCCAGCTCTTAGAAAATGGGGCGAGGGGCAGGCAGCACGGGCTGTGCGGTTGCTCTTGCTCATGCCGAACTCCCAGTGAACCACATCAAATCTCAAGCACTAAATGAAATGATTAAATTCCAGCTTTTAGATCTAGGGTTGGGTCCAAACAACTGAAAGATTTGCAGTCCCTACTTTAAAATTAGACAACTTAAAAACTGAAACTAAACTCTAAAACACCTTTTAACTGTAACTATACTCTAAAACTCATCGTTTCTTCAATGGGTTTGGAAACATGGGCTGCCTCCTTCTACAACTCAAATTCTTGATCTTCGACTTCCTCACATAGCCATGGCTATGAAGAAAGGCTCAGATGTCTCCGCTTCCATCAATCTGTATGTTGTTTGTTCTATTGAAGACTCTAAAAGTAATCTCTTTCAAAATGGCATCGGCCCTGATTTTCATAATCAAATCGGCCATAGCATGCCGAATTTTCTCCCTCTAAACTGTTAATCGACCGTTCTTTGGTCTGAACTTTTAATCAACAATTCTTTGGTCACTTGTTCTCTGTTTGTGTCTGTTTAGTCTCTAAATAACCTAACAAATGTCATGGACCAAAGCGGCCAACTCTTAGAAAATGGGGCGAGGAGCAGGCAGCACGGGCTGTGCAGTCGCTCCTGCTGACGCCGAACTCCAAGTGAACCACATCAAATCTCAACCACTAAATGAAAGGATCAAATCTCAGCCTTTGGATTTAGGGCTGGTCCAACACTTACGGTAAAACTTAGGATAGGATAAAACTTAGGATAGGATAGGATGGTTTGGTTTGGAAGGAAGAATTCCACCATGGGAACGAAGAATTGGTGAAAATGGGAATAGCGTAAATGCAGATTTTAGGGTTTTGGGAATGGGGATCGCCGGAGCCCCAGACTTCTACTGTAGAGAAGCCCAACGCTTGCGCTATGTTGCTAGGTCCGCTTTCAAGGTATTGCATCCATTGGAATTTTTTTCATTATTACCTTATTGATCATTCTTGTGCAGCTGCTTGAGATTCAGAAGAAACATACAGTCATTCATCCTGGGGATTCTATTCTCGATCTAGGTTGTGCCCCAGGCGCATGGCTTCAGGTTAATTATGTCTGTTATGATGAATGCCAGTTTGTATTGTAGCATAATGTAGGCATGATGTCCGATGCAGGTAGCATGTCAGAGCTTGGGACCCTTGGCCAACGGAGGATCTGTAGTTGGTGTTGATTTGAAGGTATTATAATTTGTTAAAATCTCCTTGTGCTGATATTCGAAGTATCAAGCATAAATTTTCTTAGGTGATATCTGAAGCTAATGTCTGCTAGTTATGGGCAGAAAGTTCCAGTTCCACCAGACCATTGTGATCAACGGGTGCAAACAATTTCTGCTGATGCCTTGAAAATACAGAATGCATACCTTGCTTCATTGTCACCATTGGTAATTCTAGATCCTGATTTCTTATTCTAAGCACGAAGATTCGCTACTTTTGTTGCTTATTGAACTTCTCCTGTAGGGTAGAGGTTATTCTGTCATTCTGTCCGATATGTGTCCATCTGTCTCAGGCATTAGTTCCAAAGATGCAGCACTCTCAGCTGAGTTAGGTATGCGTGCTTTACAGTTAGCACTTGGCTCATTGCAACATGCAGAGCAGCAAACTGTTGATGATGACGGGTTAGGGCTGCTTCTTCCTGGAGGTAGCCTAGTAATAAAACTGCTTGAAAGTGAAGAGAGTCAAGGTAAGGCTACTACTAGGAATCCTAATGCTGTTGGCCTTTTGGGTGCTTGTGGAGGTTGATGGTGCAAATTGCACAGATTTTCCAAAGTATTGCAAAGCATATTTCAAGATGTTGATGTTTTTGAGGCCAAAGGCAACAAGATCCACGTCAAGAGAAATCTATCTTATTGCTAAGTGCCGCAACAAGCGTAATTATTAAAGTATGTTAATCCTCTTCTTTTTTCATTTCCTTTCCGAACCTTGCTATTAATAACATGCTTTATGATGCAGAACATGAAAGGAGACATGAAATTTGAGATACTGATGTATGAGTGGGAAGTTGTCTCTTATATTGCAAATGATGCAGTATGTAGCTTCAACATGAGATGCTCATGCATAAAATCATGCCAAAGTTCTATTGTAAAGGATCCAGCTGCAAAAACAGATATCATTCTGTCAAGTAATACAGCACAATAGAGAGATCTAGCAGATTATGTCAGCTACATTGGCTGACAAAAACACAGTTCTGAATTAAAGAAACTTATTGAGTACTAATCCAGGATGCAATGAATGAATGACGAATATCATGATATGGATAAAATGATGTCTTATGTACCTAAGACAATTGATCAAGCTATGCTAGAAACAACCAGATTTTTAGTAAACTGCACGGCTACCTTACCAGCTTTAGCCTCGTTCACCTTAAAAAAAACAAGATGTGACGATGGTGTCTGACTTGAAAGTATGTTTTGCGTTTCTTTATAACATAAAATATTGTATGATATTCGTTAACAGATGAGATGTTCTTCCTGCCTCATCGATCAACTCATGGAGTTGGTGTGGGTGGGTAAAGCAAATGCAGTGTAAATAAGGTTTTATCATTTGAACACTTGCAGCGAAGTTTTTTGGTTGCTAAGTAGTACTGAATATAACAGTAAAATTTATTTGTCCGGTAACAACTAATTCCTCTCGACTACTGAACATTTCGATCATAATTATGAGTAAAGCAATGCATTAAAAAATAAGGTTTTATACTGAATGAGTAGTATACTGAGTGGGGTGAGACTGAATGAGTGAGAGACTATATTTATTTGTGCAGTAACAACTAATGCACTTTGAGTATCAATTTTTAAATCATAATAAAGTGTAAAGCAAATATGAACAGTTGCAGAAGATTTTTTTCGTAGCTAATTGGTATACTATTATGTTAGCCTATCGAATAAGGTGACACACTAGATTATTTGTGCAGTAACAACTAATTCCCTTTGAATACTAAACCATAGTTATGGGTGCATAAGTAAATTGATAGACAAATGGAAGAAGTTTTCCTTGATACAAAACTGCTAAACGAAAGGATTAGAAACAAAAGTGGATAGGAAAACTCTCAAATGCCAAATGACGTTACGATTTGGACGATACAAGTGCTAAGAGCAAACAATTTGGCGATAAGGAGTGTAACTCAGCTGCGTATCAATCTGTCTAAGATGAAATTGGATGCTAAAATGGGGAGAAAGAGGCAGGCCATCGTTAAGCTGGCATTCTCCAGCTTGAATCCACATGATTTTATGAGGATCAACACCTGCAGGAGAGTAAATATCCTGGCTATTGCAGGCCACAATATTATCGTCAATAGTGCAATCACATGTGCTGCTTATGGTCACCTCCACATAGCTTTTAAGTGGAGGAGCTCTGGCTATGGTCTGCTGAGAAATATCCAGGTAGTCATCTCTGCTACAAGCTGCAGAAACAAACACCACCCAGATGAGCAAACAAGTTTTTTTTTTTTAGGAAGATGAGCAAACAAAATGGTGAACAGAATCAAAGAAAGTAATGCTAGTAACAGTTGAAATAAGGTGTTTGATCCATGTTTGTTTGGGTACCTTGCGAAAATGAAGCCAGTAAGAGGATGCATAGGGTTGAGCATAACAGCGGCATTCTCGCTTCCAACAACCGCTCCCAACAACCTGATTAATTTAGAAATTTAGAGGATCCTTTTATGGGATGGTATCTAGATTTGATTGGTTGGAAATGTGGTCGCATTTATTTGCCACTTGCTTGGAACTTCGTAGAGTGTGTTGTTTGGAATTTCGTTATGCGCCTTAGTAGCCTAGAATGTTGGGTTGAACATCAAAAATTCGTTTGTCAACTTGAACCCAAACCGTATATGGTAGTTTTTTTTTCCTTTAAAGTTTTTGGACTACTTGGCCTTTTGTATTAGACGTATTTCGAGTCCTCCTAAGAGTCGGTTTCCATGAGCACCAAGGGGCGCAGCAAAATCCGTTTCCATGTCTCCTCTGACCCGCACAAGCTGCCTACGTGGCCCAGGAATCACCCTCGCCTTGGGCTTCCAGAAGGGGGGGCTACCCTTCTGGGCGACCCTGGCCAGGCTGTTGCCAGTGGGATGAGCTTCCCCATACAGTAGACTCTCTCGCCTGTTTTTCCACCGACTTGTTCTTTGGTAAGCTTCGTTGTTGCAGGTTATTCCAACAGAGTTAGGAACTCTGCTTCATGAAAATGAGCCACAAAAATTGTCCCAACTTGGGCACACGTGGCCAGGCCAAGTCGGTCAAGAAGAAGCTCATGGAAGCACACCCTAAGCAACCCAACAAAATCACTCTGATCAGTATTTTGTCACTATGAAATACACAAGAATGAGATCTTCTCTCGTATTATAGATGCCAATATATGGATTCTACCAAGCGACGAAGATGATGGAAAAAAGGAAACAACAATTCATACATTTGTCTGGAACTAACTTGGATGCACACTAAATTGGACTCAATATGGTCTGGGCCTAGACTATGCTTGCAATCATGTGAGAATTGCATTTTGTACATTTTTTTCCAATACCACAGAGATTAAATGGCTATAGAAGGACGAGGTGAAAAAACATTGTAATAGCCTCCGGACATACTATAAGTGATCAAAGATGTTATCTCAAACTGCTATTTGAGGGTCTGCCATTTCTAATAGCATATAAATGACAACCAACCTCTTCCATATAAAAGGACTATTTCTCTTACTAGCAGTAAGGCAGGCTTGAGGCAAAGGGTGAGAGGGGCAAGTAGGAAGATGATAAGGTAGATGGAGGTGGTCTATGAGGAAAGATAAACTGTGGAAAACACAATGAGAAGAACATGATAAGGATAATGGAAGAGATGGTACGTCCGAACACATGAAAGGCTAGAATAGAATGGAATAGAATAGGCTTTTATCGTCCACAAAGACCAATCGGCCTATAGGACCCAAAAAAAAGAGCGCAATAGACCTATTATTGCCCGGGTTAAAAACCCTAGCCAAGAAAGGTTTTCGAGGGAAAAACCGTGGCAATAATAAGAATGTTGTCACCTCCGTATTCCTCACCTAGACACTTGGCCATCCCAAGTGGTCCGAGTTAGACGGAGCGTCTTTCCATGGTGATGTAGTTGCCACGGGAGGGAAATTCCCCGTATTTGTACGATGGGAGCATCATATAGATTCTGGGAGCGTCACAGTGGTATCAGAGCATGATTTTGGTAGACCAAATCATTGCACTAGCCATAGTCCAACCCGTTGGTTGTAGGGGACTTTGACTTAGGCTAAACTACCCCAATTCCCTAATCAGTAGGTGTGTTGGCCTAGTATGGGAGAATTAAATTAGTTAGGTTTGAAGGTGTAAGTTATTATGGTAAGTATGTAAGTTTATGGAAAAAGGAGGTCTCTTGTTTCCAAGGGCCATAACTTTTTAGGTGACTCGGATGGAGGCGATTTTTGCACCAACGTGTCGGGCACGGTCCAATTACCCTAGGGGCATCCACACCTCGCGTCAAGACGGCATTAAATAGGCATGGGAGCATAGAGTGCATGTCTGGCAAAACAGCGTCTTAGAATTGCAAAAGAAACATGTATTTTCACCGACACACACTCGTATAAAAACGCATATTTTCGGCATATAATTTTTTTTTTTGTATAAAAATTGAAAAAAAAGGGACTTAAAAAAAAAGTGACGGTTATTTTCCGCCCTTTTGTTTTTCCGCCCATCTCGCCGACTTACGCTCTTCGCCTCACCTGTCCCCCATACCCGCCGGAGAAGAGCTCGTTTCCCCATAACTTTATGCTTGGTCGCCGCCACAGCCGCCATACTAGTGCCTCCTTTCGAACCTTTTTCTACCCCAATGAACATGGCTCGTACCCGGGGTTACGCTAGTTACTGTAACCTCAGTGTTCATCAGATATTTACTGAGCTCGGCGAGCAGCTTGGCAGCGACTCCGATAAGGTTGAGCTTCTTTTAATTGAGCTCGTGCAACGGTTTTGTCACCGGACATAGGGTCCCTTACCCTATTTTCCATCTGTCCGAGTGCTTTTTGCTGAAACTTAATGCCTTAGGATAACCCTACACATTAGTAAAGCAGCCCGACCAAGTCCTGATGCTGGTCAAGTTTCACCCTCCCTCGTGTGTGGAGGTTGCCGAAGACGAGGCCATTCGGGCAGAGGCCGAGAGGATTATGGGGCTCGTCCGAGGAGATGACACACGGGAGAAGGAGAAGGGAGTCCCGAAGGCCTGGGGTAGAGAGTACATGTACCTGGAAGACGGGCAATCCATCATAGCGGGGAACCCATTCATTTTTTCCCCTACCCTATGATGAGGAAATCCAGAGTGTTGTTTAGTGTGATGTCCCATCCTACCTCACAGCCATCCAGTTACATATGTAGGCCAGGCCCAACAGATACCAGACAGAGCTGCTGACGAGAGTGAATGCCCGTCGCCTCGCAGAAATGGAAGAAGCACAATTTCATTATAATGGGAAAATTTTTAGTAAACTGGAATTTTTTTATTTTGGGGGTTGTATAGACCTTATGCAGGGGTTGTATACACGTGTACAGTACCCTGTATCATAGATCTTATGCAGGGGTTGTATACACCACCATGAAATATTTAGAAAACATATTTACTCGGTATCATACACCTTCTGCATGTGTTAGGTACACAGGTATGACACCCATGTATCATACATATATTTTTAAGATACACTAGAAACGTGTGCCCGGCGATGCCGGGCATTAGTCATGGATGTGTGGAATGGGTAGATGTAATGGAGTTCATAGGTGAAATAGATAGTTATAGGTTTGTCGTGTCCGTAGATGCGATGGAGCATGAAGATGTCATAAGTATTTTGCATGTTGAAGTAGGCAAATAATGGATATTCCTATGAAGGATAAAAGTTGACCTTGCATTTAGGTAGGAACAAAATATTAAAGACAATGCCTACGAAACCTATTCAGATTTAGTTGTCAAAATGTTAATTTTTAGATTAAAGAATATCTACAAAAGCTATTCAAATTTAGTTTCAAAATGCTACCTTCAAAAATTAAAGTAGATGAGCAAAATGTTAGGTGCACGTACACAAAACATGCACATCTTCAAATTCCAAATCTACTTTCAAAAGTTATTCAGGTGGGCAGGGATTTCATACACCTCACCAATGACAAAACATTCTATGATTATTATTGAATGATAGGGAGTAAAGGGATAGGGGTTTGTAGTTCTGTTTGAAATAATTAGTGCATTGTAGTTCTGTTTGCAACCTCCTCTCTTCTAGAACTGTAAAACAGAAGGATCGATTTCCATGTTACAGGGAAGGCCAGTTACATGCCTTCCTTGGCATGTCAACCTGCCTCCACGCTGCCGCGCGTCGCCAGGTTTCCATGCCAGGAAAGGCATGTAACTGCCCTTTCCTGTACACATAAAGCAATATTCGTCAATTGTACTTTTATAAATACACCTTCTTATTAAATTGCAATGGTGGAAGTTGTTGAGGTTAGATTGGAACCCATGGTCTATGAAGATTAGTTGGTGTGTATAAAATATTGCCCTAAGCAAAGTAGTGTTGCCATCAATATGGATAAAAAATCTAGTGTGATTATTACCCTTGCAACGATTTTGGCCATGACCAAGGGTTGTGAAACGTGGAACTAAAGGATGTTCAATTATTCCAAGGGTTATCCAATTTTGGCCATGACCAAGGGTTGTGCAACGTGGAACTAAAGGATGTCCAATTATTCCAAGGGTTGTCCAACGTAAAGGATGCCCTTATGCCTAGAACAAAACCATGTTTACATTAAATTAAACACTTGACATTCTTTTAGATTATATTGAATTTCTCAATAGCCTTACGTTCTCTTAAATTATATTGCATTTGCTCCATATATATAAGCCACACGTTTATTATAGTTGAAACAAAAGAGCTTTTAAGTTCAGAATTGGGTTCTCCAAATTTTGGCGTCATTAAAATTTGATGTTCAGTAAAACACCTAGTTTTATGCTAAATCAACCTCCCAAAGAAGAAAACATGGACAAAAAATTACATGGAGATTGACACATTCGTTTGGATGCTCGACAGTCTAAACAAATCCGGATTATACTTTGAGATCAAAGAGAGACTCAATAAATTTTATAGTTTTTGCTTTGGAATAGCAAAGATAAGATACATCTTGGAAAAGGAATGTTAATGCAGCGCATTCATATAGGGTTCAAACAAAACGAATAGGACTCACTCAATTATTCTGCCTAGCAACTTGGCTTTGAATTGGGCACAATACATCAATAAATGCAAGCAAATACCATGACTATTTTTAGGCATTGCTTCTGTAGCATTTGTGCATGAAAAACAATCATAAATATCTCAAGAGTCTGTGAGTATCTGGAGAGAGATACAAGTATGGCAAGCAATTTCATGTGCGAAAATGATGGAACAAGAACAACCTTTGCCTTGGGACGTAATATAAAGAGACGTCCTATAATAAAAAAGGATAGGTAAGCAACAAACTCTACAAAGGAAACAATTACGTGGTAGCTCATGCACCAAAGATTCGTACTCATTCAATGATGGATTCTAGGCTGTGTAAGGTCAATGACTTTTGCCACAAAACAAAAGCCTTATTATTTGCATGACTCAAGCTATATGAGCTTTATTACATATACCTAGCAGACTCATGAGAGACCACTTCTAAGATATCTACCAGACCTTCAACAGACATCATGTCCACATCATTAATCGAAATCAATGGCTGCCACAAATAAAAAGTTGCCCGACCACAAAGGAAACAAAAATTCAAAAGTTTACATGCTAGACTCAACTATGGCTCAAATTGAGCAAAACCTATACGTGCGCAATAGGGCTTGAACAGGAAAAAATAAAAATAATAATCTGCTCTCAGCCCTATTATTTTACGAAATTATACAAACACTACCTTATTTTGCTCAGTTGCTCTTTTGCTCTTGTACTGAATAGAGTGGATAAGGACGTTTTAGCATTTCTTCATGCGATCCGGTTTGAGTCCAAGATGCATTCTTGAAGTCCGAACACGCACATACTATTGAAGTTCGATAATTATTAAAAGGATAATTGGAAGATCACAAATCGTTGTCATGGAAAATAAAAACAGAGGACTTTTCTAAGAATGTAGATAAGCTTTACTGCATACTATGGTTTAGAACAATACAGCTTTAATGGTGTGATGAGATACCAAGTTTGTGTCTTTACTGCGGGCACTATTTCATGCTCATGTATGCATTTAGCCAAGAGCTTCTCAAATAATGTAGATAATACTGGCGGAAAGAGAACCACAACTTGCTTTGTCTTCCTGCGTGTTTTCAGAAGAGCTTAGGACCTGCATTTGGCCATGCATCATGCCTGAAATGTTGACCTCAGACTCGCTAGAACCTATTCTAGCAATCTCAAAAATTTGAAAATAGATTCTCTTTTAAGAATCAATGCATGGAAAGAACCGAATACTCAAAGCGAGGGCTTACCCAATGAGGGCTTCCATCCAGAAATGGCATATGCGATTCAACAGACCTGCTACTGTGAGTTAACAAAAAGTTAACCTGCAAATATTTGGAAAAGGGAAGCAACACCAACAACATAAATGATATTCCAGAAGCCCATCTGGTGCCCAACTCAAGAAAGGTGACCAGAGCACAGATGCAAAGTTACAAACATGACATTATTATTCACAATACCTGAATCGATTGGGGATCTTGCTGCATATGTCTGGCCATAATTTTGCTAAAGCTAGCAGATGTTTCTAAAGCTAGGCAAGGTCCAAACTTTATCTAACTTCCCCTCTACAGACTTGGTTCCTTCATGCGTCGTATGATCCCTTGAAGTTGTGAATGCAGACCTAGACCTAAGAATATTGAGCAAAACAAAGTGAATGGTTGCATACATACTCTTTTATGCACTGAGCTCTAAACGAAAATCATTGCCAGTTTCCAACACTACAGCTCCATGATATCTATGCCAATACTGTGAACAAATGTTTTAGCAGCAGAAAAAAAGTAGAAGCCACCGACCAGTCTTGTAAACATTTGCTTCTTTCTTCAAATATGTTGCAACGTGCTGGAAATTGTCAGAGGATGAATGCAAGCTATGTGTTCTACCTCATCAACATTTAATCTGCCAGCACCACAAACTTCACATGATAAAAAACAAAGAAGTATTTGAAACTAGGAAAATTTCTGAGATTAATATCATGTTTTTACCTAATTCTTTAGCTCCTGCTTGAAACAAATCGGGCTGGCTGAACCAGATTAAACACCCGAAACTAACTGCCTGTGCTAGGACAGTATTATATTAAAATTCCTAGCAAACAGAAATAAACTTACTGCATCATCGACTTTCTAATTTGGAACCGCAATATCATTAGTTTTGACCCCATCCTTGTCTCCATCCTTGTCTGCTAATGTTTTCCCTAAGGTGCATCAAAGAACTACATGCTTGATACTGTGATAATGTTGCAAAATCATTCTCTAGTTTCTCCTGGAGATTGCATCTTTCCTTCTTTTCTTTAATTTCAGGGCCTACAGTAAGTAATATGTCAACCAACCAAAACTGTAAGGAAAAGCATAACATATATATGACGGTTACAGCTTCTAAGGAGAAGGAATGAAATCCATGTCACAATTGTATAAACTTAAGCAAATTAAAGAGGCCCAGTTTAAAGCACTGAAGCGTATCAAAGATGATCAGACCAACATGCATTTCCAAATTGGAAGCATATGTCTTCTCTAGTCTGAAGCTGCAATGCACATAGAAAGAAATACATGGTTGCAAGGAGAAGGAGAGACACGTACAAAAACATCTAAAAATAATATCCTTAAATCTTAGATCTGTTAGCTATTTGATGAGCATCGTTTGCTCTCAATCAACACAATCCAGACCTATATAGCAGTATAAAAATCCCGACAGATAAAGCCATGGGAACCATTTTACCAATGCCACGTTTGATGCTTGGCTAAAAAAAAGGTTGTGCTCAAGTCTAGAAGATGAAGTGAGAACATTAGAAGAAATAAAATGGATCTTACCAGAGATGTGTTCATATAACTGCTTGATGTTGCAATAGAAATGGTTGGAAAAGGTTCCTAGACTTTGAAGATAAGGGAGATACTCTGTGGGATCAATGTAACAAAAGCTAGATGGTTAGAAATAATCAATCCAGCAGGATGTGGGCAAAAGCAGAATGTGGACAACATGCTGCTAATCACCTCTATCATGATCTGATTTTTGTCCTTTTTGTGGCAGAATAAATAGAAATATACCTTATGGGTCAGTTTAGAAAACACATGCCCTCTTTTTATGTCTTCTGCAGTCGTAATCTCAAAGATGTAATGTTAAAAATGAGATATCACTATCTCAGACATAGAAAATATCATGTAGCTATAATTGACATTATTATGAAGCAAGAACTATCACATACATTTTTTCTAATGCGCCAGCCAGTGCACAACAATTTCTGAGTTATTATTTGATTTGGAGCAAAAGGGAAAGGAATTAGATGCTTAAACTCTAGAGACTCAGAAGAGCATGGATAGAGCTACGGAAGAGCGACCATAAGCTCATTGAAATGGCAAAAAGTCCGACATTGATTTTACTCTGCATAATATTTAATAACATTTAGGCACAGAGTTGAGACGTAGAAGTAGGTGAGTTGGTTGCATCACCTCAATGATATTCACTGCACTATTGAAGTGATACATTCTGGAAAGTATCCATTGCATGACTCTAGATACTAAGAATTACTGCTCTGAATATTAAGTTGGAATGCCAGAATGCCAAGCAGTCAAATCCAAAAATTCTAAGAACAAATCGAATCATACCTTTGGGTTTTCAATGCGGGACCTGCAGAACTGGTTGAGCTCTCAGACATCCATTCTCTGCTCAGTCTCTCACTGAAGCAGTATAAAAATGCCGATAGATACTGGTAAAACAAAACAGGAAAAATGTGCACAAAATAGAAGAAGCAAAACTGATTCAGTGCTAACCTGCTACTCGAAATACTCAAAATGGAAGAGCGAATACCCAGTTGAAAAAGAGATTTACCTGTGGAAATGGGAGCAACATAGAAGAAGTCCCAGTAGATGAGACACCGGATTGCAATACAGTACAAATTCGAATAGGTTTTTCTTCGGACTCATTAGAGGAAATTTGAGATCTCATTTCATCCCCATAAGAATCCCCCAATGGAATGGCTACCCTCTATTTAACTGCAATTAATGCAGCACCAACAACTTCATTGTTGTTGTTTTTCCCCCATAACTTTTTATCCACTTGTCAAAATGTTGCGGCGTTTGTTGCATTAGATGCGGAATGAAAAAATCTTTCCAATGATATATGATTATGATGTATTTCAATATGGTCATATGCGTTAACCTTAAAAAAATATGATTTTTTGCTTATTTCTTATATATTTATATCATAAAAGATGTATGAATGGGTTATCACTAGATAGATCTTGTGAAGACGAACCCATTGCTACAAAAAGTTCTTGAATCGGAGTTCTGGATCAAAAGTTATAATGCAAAAATGATAGTACAGAAGTTAGTTGCAGCTGCATTAATTACAGGCTGCCACATAATACTGGAATGAGATATACTGGAGCTCTTCTCTTATTGGACAGTTTAAAAAGCTGACATGGCATTTTAAACATCCCTAAATGGGACAAAATGTGATCTCATTTTTCCTCTAATGAAACCTGTGGGAGCTAAGAAAATAGAGGTCCCACTTCTTTCGCGAATAGAAGGTCTGAGATGCAGAGGCTATGGGCAAGTCCGGTTGTGAGCGCACTTCAGCAAAATGATACGAACTGAGGAATACCAGATGCAGAAGAGGAAGATGAAAAATTCAATGCCTGAGTTCAAATTCTTGGCATTCAATTCGGCCAACTATAATCCAGCAAGGGGGACGCAAAGTGGAAGGGAACGCCGCATGCGGCGTAAGATGCGGCGTTCCCTTTGGCACGGAACCCAACACCCTCACAAAATAAAAAAGAAGAAGAATAGATTTATAGACCTTCTGCAGCTGTGTATGATGCACATGAGTAGTACACATGTATCATACATATGTTTGTAGCATACAAGCCTCAACCAGTCTTACATCCTTCTTTGGCAACTGAATAAATGCACCTACTGCTTCACCAATGTTATCTGCACCCCAGCATATGATTGGAAGTTCAATAGATGGCACCACAGATTTCGTGATCTCTGTTGCTACATTCAATGGATCAACATCCTTGCCATGAAGGGTGGCTCTCTTTACCCCAAATGGCATGTATAATTGCCCTCGTTGGCGCTCCCCAAATGGCTCCATGAAAGGTGCCCCCAGCTCCCCCTCCCTCCCTCCCCCCTCCCAAAGCACCCCAAATGGTGCCATTTGGGGTATACCTAACCCTCCCCTCAAAAAAAAAAAAAAAAAAAAAAAAAAAAAATGGCGGATGCAAATGGCGCCATGGCGCCATTTATGGGCCATTTTGCATCCTCAAGGTGCCATGTGGGGTATACACGCCCCATGGCACCCCCAAATTGCACCATTTGAGGGGTATACCGCCCTTCCCGGCACCCCCAAACCACCCCCCGGCACCCCCAAATGGCGCCATGAAGCCATTTGAGGGCTCCAAATGGCGCCCCAAATGGCTCCATTTGGATGCATACATGTGATGAATGGCTCTAACAAAAAGACGATGCATATGGAAAGACTTACTTGGGTATGGTGGTCACCATTTTGGTGAAAAAACTATCGGCGACTGGAGTATATGGATCTTGTAAGAATATTGCAGCGCCTCAAAAAGAAGCGCCCAAAAAACCCTGTGCAAACAACTAATGTTACCTGAAAATAAATGACTGCAAGAAGCCACCTAGAAGTGCCGATCGGTATGGAACCATCGAAGACCCTGCATCCGCCTATACAAGGATCTATACAAATGCCTAAAGAAATGATATGTCGAGCAGCAACAACAAATTTGGGATTTCAAATTTTGAATTTCAAATTTGGGCGGGCGGAGGGCTTTCAAATTTGGGCGGGCATTTTTAAATTCGCCGGCCCACGAAGCCGCCATACTCACCCGCCACCGCCACCTACATTCGCCGCTTCGCCGCTGCATTTGCCGGACGCCGACAACGGCTTGCCGGCGCCGCTACTAGATGGCCTATTGGACCTAGCGCTAGCGCCTGCTGCTAGATGGCCTAGCGCCGCCTACATCCCCCATGAAGGCCGCTTACATCCCCTACTTCCCCGCCGCGACCGCCCGCCAGCGCCGGCTTCATTTGCCGGTATTTGGCCGCTAGATGGCCCATTGGACCTAAGCGCCAGCGCCAAACGCAGCAGACTAGATGGCCTAGCGCCTAGTGCCAGTGCCAGCGCCACCGCTTAGCGCCTTTGTTTTCATCACTCTAGACACTAAAGATATCAAGAATCATGAAGGCAAGTCTCAAAGGCAAAGGTAGGTCTTCTTTTACTTGATTTTTTAGTTTTCCTAGTCAAATAGCACCAGTTTCTTGAATATATGTTTGCTTGATGCATATTGAGGATGCAAATGGCATGCATCCTTAGCATAAACTGCTTTATTAAATGCATGTTGAGGAATGCAAAGGGCGCCATTGCGCCATTTGCATTCACCAGATGTTGCCTCATCATGTTTGGAAATGGCACCTTGAGGATGCAAATGGCGCCATGGCGCCATTTGCACCCGCAACACCAAAAAAAATTTCAGAAAAAAAAAATAATTTATTATTTTATTTTTTTTTGGCGGGTGTTGCGGGTGCAAATGGCGCCATGGCGCCATTTGCACTCTCAATGTGCCATTTTCAACCATGCTGAGGATGCAAATGGCATCCTTCGCATGCTTAAGAATGGCACCTTGAGGGTGCAAATGGCGCCATGCCATTTGCACCCCAACACCCTTTTTTTTGGGCGGGGGGAATTTTTTTGGGTGCTGAGGGTGTAAATGGCACCATGTTGCATCCTCAAGGTGCCATTTCCAAGCATGCTGAGGATGCAAATGGCCCCATGGCGCCATTTGCATTCACTAGCATGCAAAAAAAATATGTTGAGGATGCATTCACCAGCATGCATTTGGTCTGCTATAGCAAATGCACGTTCAGGTATGCCAGGAGATTTGCTGTGGAGTCACCTTCGTCCAGCTTGGTACCACTGCAGATTTTAGTCACGATCATTTAGTGGGGCAGGATTTGACATTCTTATGAATGTTGGCAAAGAAAAGCATGATCTTACTAATGGCAGTGATTCAATTCAGCAACAAATTTCGTAATTTAGCTTCATAAACAAATTTTCTTGATGTGTAAATTTGTCAATTTCAGAAGTTAATGATGCCCTTCTTCCTGTAAAATAGGTAAAACTTGCTAACTTAAGTTAATTTTTTTTTTTTTTTTTTTTTGTCCTCCCCCCCCCTCCGATATTAATGGCGCCAATAAATGGCACTTCAGATGCATTTTTTTTTGCTAAATGGCGCCATAATTGCTCAAAAAATCGTCATAAAATGGATTAAAAAGGATTTTCATCCCTAATTGGAATCACGAAATTTCTCATTTTAATGAAATTGTGCTTGAAGAGCATATGGCGGGCCGCGACACGCGTGAATCCGAGGCGTAACGGGTCGAAAGCAAAGAACAAATGGGGCGAGGAGCTTGCCAAGCAGAATGAGGATCAGCGGCAGCCCCAACAAAACCAAGAGCAGAACACACAGCGGGCTCCCGCCCAAATTGAAACTCCTGTCATGAAATGGAGGTGGAAGTCTACAGCAGATAAGTCAGGAAGCGCCTATAAGGAGAAACTTAAGACAATTGGGGGCATTGGCAAAGCTACGAAGCTCGCTGGGCAGGAGACACAGAGACACCCCCGCCCGACCCGCCCGGTCTTAGAGGCACTCGCCAAGAACCCGATGCAACAAAAGAAGCTGCACAAGTATAGGCCATGTACCATCTGGAAGTATCAGAAGACAACAGAGCTTCTGCTGCGGAAGCTTCCCTTTCAGCGTTTGGTTTGAGAGATAGCACAAGAGTATCGGACCGATCTTCAGTTCCAAACCTTTGCTATGCTCGCTCTGCAGGAGGCCACCGAAGATTACCTGATAGCTCTTTTTGGGGATGCTAACCTCTATGCTATCCATGTCAAGAGGGTTACCATCATGATAAAAGACTTGGCTCTTGCCAGGAGAATTCGGGAAGACCATAATTAGGTTGCTTGCCAAGCATTTTGTTGTACAAATTTTGTATAGAAATTAAAAAGTTTGGTTGCCTATTTTTTTTAATAAGTTTAAAGAATTTATTTAATTATTAATAATAACTGACGCTGACATCAGCATACAGTTTAAAATAAAGTCACACTAACCATTATTTAGGGTTTCATTTCTTCTTTACTTTCCTTGCTTCTCGCTCCTCCTCCACTACTCGCCTGTGCAATGGAGACCCCTAGCCTCCTCCAATGGTACCAAGATGGAGAACATTGGGATCCTCAGGTCCCATTCGATCTCCTTCAGCCTTTTCTGCTCCAAAAGGTGGATCTCATCACTAGCATGCAGGCCCACCTTGACTATGATGCTTTCCTTGAGTTCTATATCAGGAAATGGTACCCCTCTGTATCACCATAGGGGATCCACCCCATCTTTATTTGGAGTAGGCCATTGTGAGAGATATGTTGGGAGGTGATTCCCATGCCTCTAACATTCTTACAGGAAAGCTCAGATGGGGCAAGGATCCATCCGTTCTGATGCATAAGGGTGCTTCAATTTCATCAGGAGACCATTGAGCCTGTTGACGCCCTCTTGCGCTTGCGACACCTTATGCTGCAAGAGGCACCATCACAGCCACCTGAGAAAGCTTTTAGTGCTATGGGACCTCACATCCCAAACATTAACATGGTGGATATTCCCTCGGAATTTGATCAAGAAGGTTACGACAACAAAGATCATATGAGAGAAGAAAAGCAAGAAGTTAAGGAAGAGAAGGTCACTATGGATCTCAATAAGGAAGTCGCCACCTCTGTCATCCCAGAGGTCTATGGGAAATCACCTGACCCGCTTCTTCTTTTTAGCTTTTAAATAGGGACGGGTCCTTTTTGTGGCACGAGATCTAGCTCCAAAGGTAAAGGCATCATGGTGGACACTCCGTGCCTTATCCACCTTAGCCGGACATAAGAAGCTCCCACATCACGTGCTCACATATGTGCTCGTGCGACGAGACTTTGCTTTGACCGCCCTAGGGTAGGATATCGCACCATGGATGAGCATGAAGCTCCTTGTGGCTGCTCCTTTGGCCACGGCTTATCCTCCGGAGATTGCTTCCACCGCTGCCCGTACCATCAGCCTAGGAGTTAGACTACTTCGACACCGCCAACCACCGACACCTCTTATGGCGATGGATGAGGATGCAGGACCTAGCTCCTGAATGTAGTTCTTTTGATTGTAGTGTATGGTCCTCGGCCATTAAGATATATGTATTATACAAATAGGCACTTGTAGGCCATTCATAATATAAATTTCGATATTCTATGTTTGACTCTCTCTCTCTCTCTCTCTCTCTCTCTCTCTCTCTCTCTCTCTCTCTCTCTCTCTCTCTCTCTCTCTCTCTCTCTCTCTCTCTCTCTCTCTCTCTCTCTCTCTCTCTCTCTCTCTCTCTCTCTCTCTCTCTCTCTCTCTCTGTGCGGAACCCTAGGCGCTAGTGTGCGCTTCAACTCTGTTCGATGCAAAAAACCAGTGTTCGATGCTTACTAAACCTATGCTCGATGCTTACTGCCCTGTTTTCCTGTAAAGCCGTGTGCTAGGGCCTGTAAAATCGTATGTGAATCAGTTTCTGGCTGTTATCTTGAATAGGCACAGTGGTCGCTTTCTTTTAGAGGCAAAAAAAGGTATTGGGTCGATTGGGGTTCAGCCTGAGGACAGTCACATTCGCTGAGGCAGATTCGTTGCAGGGAATAAACTGAACAGGTTCGGAGGCAGATGGCGAAGACAAGGAAAGATGAAAAGGTGAGTGTTTCTAAGAATACTACTGCTGCTGCCGATAAGGATGCTGCAAGCCCCGAGAAGGGAAAAGGTCAAAGCAAGGAGGTAAAATATAGGGGCAGTTCGATGCTGGAATCTGCTGCCATATCCGGCCCACAGAAAACAGGGGACCCAGTAAATGAATCTACAGTCATATCCGGCAGTTCTAAACAGGCCAAAACTGATCCAAACTCAGGGGACCCAGCAAACGAATCTACAGTCATATTCGGCAGTTCTAAACAGGCCAAAACTGATCCAAACTGTGGTCCACATGTCGAAACAGGGGAAATAATACTGGAAGACTTTGATACAAAGGGAAGCACTAGGCAAGCAAATGGAAAAACGAGCCTGAATCCCATAGGAATGATGCATGGAGTCGGGTTTGTACAGACCCAGCACGACATTGGAAGCCTGCTCACCAATCTAAACCTGGTTATGCTGAAATTAATGGATACCTTGGATCGAATGAGGAAGGAGGCATCAAATAAAGACTCAGAAATGATCTGTGCGCTGCGCCAGATCTCTCGCTCTCTGTCTGAATTGCAGCAAGACAACAGGTCATTACGGGAGGAATTCTCTGCATTTAAAACAGAAATGAAACAAGAAAACCAAAACCTTAAAGAAGAGATTAACAGTATTAAGGAAAGGGAAATGGAAGTAGTAAGTGACGATGATGAGGAAGATGGAGATGTTGCTGAGTCTGTTAAGGAAGTAGTCAATAAACTGAGCTCTCAAATGAACGGTATCTTGGAGAAGCAGGAGAGGCAGAAACGTGCACTTAATTTGAGGGTTGCAGGTCTTCCAGAAATGGAAAACGAAAACACAAAGAATGAAGTTGCCCATCTTTTTGCGTCTCAAATGAAACTGGAAGATATTGAGATTGAAGATGCTTTTAGAGTAGGCCCGAAGGGATCTAAGCCACGTAACGTGGTGGTGAAATTCGCTAACCGGGCCAGCAGAATGAAAGTGCTTCAGAAAAAGACAGAGTTGAAGGGGCTAAATATATGGATAAATGAAGACCTTACCAAAGAGCAATATGAACGCCATAAGATAGAATCCAGAAGTTTAAGATGGCAAAGCAGAACAACCAAAAGGCCTTTTGGAAGAATGGGAAGGTGCAAATATCTGAATAGAGGCCATCAGGATTATGGCATGGAACATAAGCCAGTTGAGCGCAGAGAAGGTGTACTCAATGGATGATGTTCTAGCATCAGTAGATTTGGTCTTCTTTTGGGAAACATGGGAGCACGAAGAATTTGGATTACCGGACATTCCAGGGTTTTGTTTGTTACATTCGGTTTGGAACAGGAAAGGTTGGAGGCGAAGAGGGTATGGAGGGGTTGCTTGCTATATTAGAAGCGAATTAAAACATTTGGTTAACATGGTTAAGGATTCAAAACAGTATATCTGGCTGGAATTGTTGGGAAACGACCGTAAAGTGTTCATTGCAGGATGCTATTTTCCGCCTTTGAAGCAGCAAACTTATCATATGTATAATCTAGATATGGAGGATCCATTTCAAGCACTTGAGCAAGACATATCTGGTTTTTTGTCCAAAGGAGAAGTGGTGCTTATGGGAGACTTTAATGGTAGAACGGCGAGAAAACAAGCAGCGATAGCAAGTGCGTATGGAGATCCATTGTGGATGGAGCAGTTAGACGAGAAGGAAATGGGGGATATTGGGTGGAACCGCGTCTCAATGGATATGGATCAGTGGCCTACACCTATGGGTACTGCTGTGTAGCGGTTTGAATCTGTTATTGTATGGCACTAGACATTTCCCGGAAACTTCTAAATGCACGTGTAGAGGTAAAAGTGTAGTGGATTATTTTATTGCAGCAGCGCATTTTGTGGAGAATGTTACCTCTTTGCAAATTCTGAATGAGAGAAGTGAATCGGATCATGTGCCAGTTATTGCCTCTATTCGGGTCTGTGCAACAGGAAGAGATACAAGCAGATTGCAGTAGTTCTGGAGGCATATATATGGTCGAGAGGAAGAAAGACTCTTATCTTGAAATGTTTGAGAAGCGCTATGGGCATGTGGTATGGCCGGAAAGGGCAAATGAGATAAGTATTCTTATTACAACTATGGTCACTAATACAGCACAGGCATGTTTCTCTTCTGGACGTAGGCGGAAAGGGCTGCCTTGCAATGGTTGGTTTGACATGGATTGCAAAGAAAAAAGACAACAATACAAGGGTGCAGTGGGGGCAATTAGGGGGCAACTAATCAAAGAGTTTAAAACTTTAGTAAAAGTAAAAAAGAGGGCTTTCTTACAACGCAAACAAGAGGAGTTGGTTGGGGAGTTGCTTACAGACCCTTTCAGGTTTTGGAAGAGACTCAAGCAAGGTAGGCATGATACAGTCCAGTTGGATGCAAGTATCTTGATAGACCAGATAAAGAAATTGTATCATGTAGATGGTATGCAAGATGGCGGGTATGGCACGAAATGTGATTTTGTGTTTTTGGATGAGGATGTTCAATGGGGGCTTGCAAATAGGAAGGCAGCAGATTCTACAGGGTTAGTGGCAGAGCTTCTGAAGTGGGCAGGACCTAAAATAGTTGAGGGGCTTACGCTAATGTTTAATGCGGCAGTTAAAGAAGGATTCCCTTTATCATGGCAGGTTAATCGGGTGGTCCCCATACATAAGGCAGGGGATAAAAGCGATCCTAACAACTACAGAATGATCATGGTTAGTAACCTATTTGCTAAGTTGTATGCTACAATTATGCAAGAATTAATTAGTTAGAGAAATTTGGATTTCTCGATGACCTTGAAATAGGTTGCAGTGGCCGTATAAATCGCAAAAAATTCTCTATAAAGACCTCGTTGGTGAAGAAAAAACATGCAAAAACGTTTGGACAAATCGCCATTGCGATCTTTATGATCATAGATGACCAATATGTGAATATTTTAAGGCATATTTAGAAAATATAGTATAGCAATTCTCATTAATTTAGTACACGTTAGATCTCAAAGATCGCCACTGCGATCTATTGAGATCAGAATTGAGTGCATATTGGACACTCACAAGCAAAGTAACTTGTTTATTTTCTGTAATTTGAGGTAGCCATAAGATTCTTCATAAATCCATAATTAAAATAAAAAATAATATTTTAGCTCAACATAATCGCTGAAGCGATTTTGCTGAGCAAAGCCATCTCTCTCTACACCCTTTTTGGCTCATATAAATTGCCATGGCAATATTGTGGAGCCAAATTCCACCACAGAAACCTTTTTCCTACTCATCCACATCGCCACAGCTATTTGATGGAGCCAAGATTCGCCACAGACAAAGGCTTTCCCATTATCCGTACAACCTGGGCACATAAGAGTTTTGACAAGCATGAGCGATGAGCATTTCTGCAGTCTGCAAAATCATAACATTGTTTGTTCAATTTTAGAGAACTAGAAAATGAAATACAAAAGTATGGATAAAAAGAGTTCCCTGGATGGATTTGTAGGTCGGATTAGCCTTAATGCCACAAGAACATCCTGTGCAAGTATTCTTATACAAGAATGAAAGCTTGAATGAACTCTATAAGAAGGAATTTTTTCGCAAATCATTACAGACCTGCAATAGCCTCAAACTGCCAGTAGAGATGGGCAAGGAACTCGGAGTTCAACTGTTGTCATTAAATCGATTTACTTCTTACCACATAGGGGGCATATTAACTTAGATCGCCTTGTTTTGCAGCTGCCTCACTTCTTAGATTATGATAAAACAGAGTTGCAGAGTTGCAGTTGCGGAGTGCGGTTGCTAAGGGTGTATAATTGAGGAATGATCAAGCATTGATGCATGGCATTCTTTGATCCTGAAATTGCTTCCTAACACCATCCTCCTATCAAGAACATCATGATTGGACATAATAGATGGGCAGGGGAACTGAATAGATGGGGCATCTGCAATCCGCCTGTATTTCCTTAATCTGATGTGTATTTCCTTCATCTGCTCCATCATGTACGCCTCTCCATCATGCATGCCTCTGTCTGCAACAAAAAAAATGCCCCAAAAAAACTCCAAACTGAGGCTTGGGCTTTATCTCAGAGCTTGCCATTGAAAGCTGCATGCAAAGAAGCTCGAATAATCAGAGCTACGGCCGCCGGAAAACAACTGGAGCCGTCTGATGGGAGCCAGAGTTGGAGCCATTGTTGAAGACACCGGAGTCAAGGAGGCGCTGCAGTCGAAGAGGCGGTGGAGTTGAAGGGGGCAGATTCCGTTCAAAATGGGAATATATCCCGCTCACTTTGGGCGGGATAATTTGAATGGCCCGTAAGGTGCTTTACGTTCAATACTACCTTTTTTACTTTATGGTGGACCTACGCCTATCCCCTCAAAATTCTCAAAATATCGTTTTTTTCTCCAACTAATTAATTCTTGCTTAATTGTTGAACATAAAATTAGTATATGGGCAGAGATACATGGGGTTAGAGCTAAGGGACAGGCATGTTTTCGGCCACAGAAATCCACAATAGATCACCTCGTCACCTTTCGAGCCATGATAGATGCTGTCAAAGGAACACGAAAACCTTTGTTTGTTGCGTTTGTAGATTGCACTAAAGCTTTTGATACAGTATGCAGGGGTAACCTTTGGACTAGCTTGGAACACATCAATGTGCCTGAACAATATAGAGATGCTGTAAAATTGTTATATGAGAAAGTGTTGGTCAAACTCTCTACTCCATTTGGGGATGAATGTGATGAGGTGGTGATCAGTAATATTGGGGTTAAACAGGGATGCCCTATGTCACCGACCCTCTTTGGCATATTTATTGATGAATTGGAGGAATGGATACAGAATTATGGGGGGGGAGGGAACCCCCTTGGCTGGATACGTTATTCTTTTGCTTCTATATGCAGACGACATTGTATTGATTGCTCGCAGCAGGGAAGGTATGCAGAAGCACCTGAATGCTTTGGCTTCTTTTTGTGATGCTAAGGGCTTGCAGGTGAACCTTAGTAAAACTAATGTGGTGATTTTTGGGACAACGCTGGATAAAAATTATGAGTTCTTTTATAAAAATAGTATAGTGGAGATCTCTACATCCTATAAGTACTTGGGGATCATAGTGGATAAGAATTTCAGATGGAATCAGACAGTAGAGCAGAGAATAAATGGAGGGCTTAAAGCTTTTTTTGCAATGCAGAGAAAATGTGTTAAGGCAGACATATGGAAATTCAGCTTGAAAATAATGCTATTCAAGACACTGGTGCAGGCAGTTGTGCTATATGGGTGTGAAGTATGGGGACCGGGGTTGTCATTGGAGCTGTGGCAAAAAATCGAAAAAGTGCAAAAGAAATTCCTACATGCTGAACTTGGGGTTAAAATCCAAACTCCCTATGAAATAATGCTAGCGGAATGTGGTATGATGCCACTAGAATGTGAGGCTTTATGCCAATTTCTAACTTACCTGAGCAAAGTGGGAGGTTTTGAGGAGGACAGTCTCCCTCGTTTGGCTTTGAAGGGGTCTTTTGATCGAGGTTGGTATGCAGAGGGTATGGTGTGGTTAAGGAAATGGGGGCTTTGCATTGAGGGTCTTGCACGGAATAAGAGTAGGATCAGGGAATGGGTTGAGGAGACGATCATGAACCGGATCTGATCTAGACCAGGCACAAAGATGTTGCATTATAGGGAACAGATGAACCCTATGTTGCGTGAGATGAAATATCTCAATGACAACCTCTCTATGAAGAAAAGACATGTTATATGCAGAATGAGGCTGAGCGCGCATCACCTAAATGTTGAGGTAGGGAGATGGTCGGGAATAGCACGTGAGCACAGACTTTGTAGGGCATGTGGAGCAAATGAGGTTGAGGATGAAGAACACGTGATTTTGAAGTGTCCGGCATACCAAGCTCTGAGGGACAGATTTGATATTGTGGTTACAGATCTTATCTCTTTTTTCAACCTACCAGCAACACGTGTTGCAAGTTTCTTAATGGATATGTTACAATTGCGGGAGACGGCTATTAAAATTTCTAGAGATATTCTTGGGGACGAAGAGGAGAGTGAGCTGGGTGATGAGCCTATCGATTGCGAAGGCTTGTCACAAGAAGTTGTTTTTGACTTTGAAAATGTTTTTCTAAACGTCTCATAGACCTGATGGTCTCAAAAGACGGAATAATACATTTCACTTCACTTCACCTCTCTCTCTCTCTCTCTCTCTCTCTCTCTCTCTCTCTCTCTCTCTCTCTCTCTCTCGTTTGGGGTTTAGGGTCGTTTGGGCGCTACAGTGCTTTAAGCTCGATCTGCTACAGTAACTTGTCACAGACCGCTACAGGGGTTTTGACTGCTATAGTGCTTTGGGTATCGGGTTGGGTATCGGGCAGCAGGACAAATGGGTCGAAAGAAGAGAGCTGTCGATTCAACGGATGCTGGAAGAAACAAGAAAAGAGAAGGTCGCAACACAAAAGAGGAGGATGGGTCGTCAGACTCGGATCTCTGTGTTGGAACAGGGGGAGCGGTCGATGCTAGAACAGAAACAGGGGGGCCGAGTTTTTCTGTCACGAAATTAGAGATACAAGATTCAGATGGTATCGGTGCTGGAACAAGGAAAACAGAAGATCCGGGCTTTCTAAGCATGCAAGGGGGGAGGAGAAAATCATGGCTAAGAGGGAATATATGCTACTAGTGAAAGCGAAGAAGAAAAAGTTTCTGTACCAAAAGCACATGCGAATGATTGGAGATTTGCTGGTAGAGCCTAAAAAATTTTGGGCAAGGCTTAAGCCAAGAATGGAATAGGGTGAGCTGCTTGAGGTAGAATCATTAGTTAGTCAAGTTAAAAAAATACACAATGTGCCAGGCATAAAAGACACTGTTTTAGCAGATTTCAATGTAGAATGGAAATTCACAATGGAAGATATATAGGGGGGGCTAGAAGCATTGGCAAATGGGAAAGCTGCAGATAACTTGGGGCTAGTTGCAGAGATGTTTAAGTGGGCAGGTGAGGAGATACACAAGACATTGCTGAAATTGATGAATATAGTATTGAGAGAAGGCTTCCCACGGGACTGGCAAATAAGCAGGGTTGTTCCCTTGCATAAAGCAGGTGATAAATCAGATCCCAGCAACTATAGGATGATTATGATCAGCAGGTTATATGCTAAGCTTTTTGCCACTATGGTTAATAGCAAACTAAGTGGATGGGCAGAGGACATGGGTGTACGGGCTGTGGGACAAGCGGGTTTTAGACCCAAACGGTCCACTACAGATCACTTGGTTACTTTGAGAGCGATGATGGATACAGTTACAGGAACAAGGAAACCACTTTATATATTACTAGTAATGGAGGCCCGGCGTTGCCGGGCCTAAGTACAATGTTGATATAGGCAACCATGAAGGAGTAGACACATGCACATTGCCTTGCTAAATTTGAACGGGGCTAGGAGAAAAAAGATGAAATACTATTGCTTCAAAATACATATTGGTTTGTTGATCTTAAATTTCCTTCTCCTCCTCCCAATATGGAAGCATATAGTTGAATTGAGGACAACCATGCAAAAAACATTAATTTGGAAATCTAAGTAATACTACATTGTTAGTGTACTTAGGAACAGGGGCATGCAGTGACGAAATGAACAAACTTTATTCTTGGACTTGCCAACCCACATAAGGTTAAGGATGCCCCTTTTACCTTTTGATTATTAACAAAGAAAGGGGGGAGAAAAAGAAGAGAAAAATATGTTTTGCTCATTTACGTCTATGCAAGTAGTTACACCATTGATGAATGTTATAGTGAAATGAAAGTTTGCACAAACAATTTACTTCCTTGAGATAGTGTTGTAGACATGTTGAATAAGCTAACATTAAAGATCCTCATTGTAAGTAGTTACACCATTGATGAATGTTATAGTGAAATGACAGTTTGCACAGACAATTCACTTCCTTGAGATAGTGTTGTAGACATGTTGAATAAGCTAACATTAAAGACCCTAGCTATTATTGTCTTTATGTGGTTCTTTATGTAAATGTTCCAATATACCTTTGTTTCTAGCATGATATATAGCCCGATCCTTCATATTTTTGCAATTGTTTTATTACAATTGTTTTCTACAAAGTTGCAAAACATTGCCTCAAATTATTTCACATTGTATTTATCCATCCAAGAAAACAAAAAGGGGTCACACATTGTAATCTTTGAAGCCTTGGGGGCATTACGTTGAAGTTTTTGCGCTACATGATATGATGCCTCTTATGCTCAAAGAATAGAATAGAATAGAAACTGTTAAAACGACATGGTTCTAAATCTAGTGTTTGTCCGAGTAATATCTTGCACCTATGTAATTTCCATGCCAGTGTCGGTCTTTGCAATAATAATTATTTTGATATGTTATCAAAGATCGAAATTAAGGGACAAACCAAACGTGACAAAAGAAAGTGAAAACCTGCATAAGTTGCCTATATTACCAAAGTTTGAACTTAGCTTCTAAACATGGGTGATAGTCTTAATATTATGTCATGTCTTTTGAAGTTGAGTTCCTAGTTCCTAAACGTGGGTAATAGTCCTAATATTTTTCATGTTTTTTGAACTTGAGTTCCTATCTCCCAAACGTGGGCAATAGCCTTAGTATTATTTCATGTCTTTTTGTTTACTATTATTTCATGTCCTTTTGTATCTGTCTAACGTATACATGTCTGAGATGAGCATGGCATAGTATTGACATTCTATAATTCATCTGTCTAATCATAGTATTGACATTCTATAATTCATCTGTCTAATCATGCGTATTTCTGAGTTGAGCATGGCCTATTATTGGCATTCTAAAAAATCATCTTTGTGTAAGCATGTGTGTTCCTAAACTTCGCATTGTCACTGGTTGCAGCTGTCACAAAATTGAGAATTTTATATAGCAGTCTAACTACCAATTACTAATTTTGATAATGCCTCTTTTGCAGACTGGATTCTTCTGAGCTGGATTCCTGTGAGCTGGATTCTTCTGTGAATGATAACATAGAAGCTTCTCCTGTGAGCTGGATTCTTCTGTGAATGATAACATAGCAGCTACTGCATGATATTCCACCAATGTCATTTTTTGTACATGCCATCCGAGAAGTGTGTTCAGCAGATATTGACCTATCTCATTATAGGAATGGAGTAACCATGTCTTCACCAGCCAAAACTACATTGTGAAGCACCAACTTGTAAGTTTACATGACTCCTAACAGGCTTTGCATGTGTGGATGCAGCTTTACACAAAAAGATCACCTTCCAAAATAAGCCATGTTGGCAAATTAGCATGCTAAGATATCCACACAATTTTTATCATACACTATTTGGCATGATGTATTGATAAAGGATAAGGAGCCTTACTTAGGTTTGTTTAACCTCAATAGTTGTGGATCCTTCCATCATACTTCTGTAGATGTTTTCATGATCCTGCATGGAATGCAAAAGAGGAATTACTCTTGTGTAAGTCAGGAAGAATTTGCAGAACCTGCTAGTTAAAAATGATTCAGACATGTTGCAAGCTATTCAGACATTATAAGAGCAGCATAGTTCACCAACTTACAATGATAGAGGACTTGGGAAATCACCAACTTACAATGATAGAGGACTTGGGAAAACAGTAAATCCTAACTCCTGCATCCATCTGTTTCTTGGAAAAATAATCCCAAGTTTACCTTCTAGAATAACGATAGGCTTCATCTTTCCTTGTTGGGAATGGCAATTCAATGCAACCTCTGCAGAGACTTCTTTAAGCACTCCAAGTGCATATTTTGCATCTTTTGAAGTTGTGGCAGACCTACATGTAGTTAGGATCTATCTAAATTAGCATCTAGCTGCTATGATGTGCCTTTATATAACAATCTAGCTCTGGGACAGCACCACATCTTATGCCATCGTAATACCAATATCTGGAGCTGGAGTTTATCTGGAACAATGTGTTGCAACAATGTGTCGTATCATACTCTGCTACCCGGGACTGGTTAGTGAAATAAATTCCATTAGCGATGGTTTTTCCCTCATTTTCGATATCTTTTTGAGCATGGTTTAAGCTACCGTACCATGATTCAGATTTAATAAGATAGCCCAATAAGATGCAAGACATGCATCATCAAGTCTCCAAATGGTCAAGCAAACCATTCAAATCTTCCATGCACGTCTTACAACAGTCTTTCAAATGTCAAGATCCCATTATTCTTACACATCTAGCCAAAATAAATCACATATAGATAAACCAATCACAATCTCTGTGGCAGCTGTATAATAGAATGGATAGATTTTTTTATAACATAAAGAAAGCATGAAGAACAATTAAGTCTGCAAATATGGAAGAAGGGCAAGCATAAGAGAAGCCACGATAAGAGAAGCCAAGATAAGTGTTTGATTCTTGTATTCGTGTCCAGGATCTCTATTTCGGTGCATAAGTTTGACATGCATAAGGAAAGCAGAGAACATGGAGATGTACAAATAATATATGAGGCTTAAGAACTTGATACAGGTTCTCTGTATATAATAAGTGAACGTATACCCAATTCCAAAAATCTATATAGTACTAACAAACAACAACTGCAATACAGATGCAACATGAATCAAAACACAGATATGACCTCTATAACTTTCATGTTGCATTTTGCATTTATATTTAGCCTGAAACAGTAAAGCATATATGTGCAAAAATAATCAATTATTCAACAAAGTAAGATGAGACTAACTTAGAAAAGAGATAATCTTGCTTGGCGTATCATTCATCTATGTCACTTGTGACTGAGGGATATATCTAGGCAAGTAAAACAACATTCCATGTCTGTCTAACTCCATATTTATGATGCTAAAGCTTCTATTTTAAATGGCAGGTCATGAAAAATAATAATGGACATACTTACAGCTTAAAAGTTGTGATTGAATTTAAAACATCATATGATATGCTTCTCCATCTACCTGATCATATTAGAAAGCTTAGAGGATGAATATGAAGGATGTTTAGACTTGAAGCCCATTACTGCATCAAAACGTATTTTAGCACCTTTGTGTAGGCACAACAATGGTGCTTCAATGGCAGAGCTATTGTCAATTAAAATAGTGGAAAAGGCGTGGAGGACATACCTGGTCTGAGATTCTTTGTAGTCTTAGTGGACATAGATAAACTGATCACAATCTCTGTTGCAGCTGTATAATAGATTTGTCAAAAAGATTTGTCTGCCATTGTTTATCTGCCATACCTTATGGCCAAGCTTCAGGACCAGAATAATGATGCCTGTGTTATGTCTCACTGAAGGCCTTCTTGCAGAATAAGAAGCAGATTTGTAGCTCCAATCTACAGAGCTCTCCGCACCAAGTACAGATCTTTGCCCAGGAACACGGCGCCATTGCACACCTAGGAACCATACATCATACATTCAAAGAACACTCAATATAACATACATACGTGGATGAACCACACATCATACATCCAAGAAACACTCAATGATGTAGAGACCAACTCGATGAAATCAAATCCTTCCTGGAAAAAACAAAAGCCCTTCCAGACCATCTGCTAAAAATCCACTGACAGGCCATCTAATTGACAAATCGAAATCCATATAAAGGCAAATAGCAGATCAGATTCATGATCTAAAGCCACGCTCCAGTATGTCGATCCTCTGGGAGAGACAAATTTGCAATAAAAGTAGAGACTGGGTTCTAATCAATCAAAGACTCTTTGGTAGATCGATTGAAAAATTTAGAAGCCTTCCTTATGTGCCCTAAATCGTGGCATCTTGCATCGTGGCATGCATGCCGACATGGTGTCCTCAAGCCACAAACCTCTCCAGCCCGTTAGCCCAAATCCCAAATCTTGAAGGGAAAAAAATTCCTGATTTTTGGATAGTCGAGAATTTTTCCCGGCTGCTAATACCCCCAAAACCTTAGGGATATCAGCTAGAGAAAAATCCAAAAAGATTTTCCTCCAGACCGGAAAATCCAAATTTAAACAATAGATTTGTAGACTTTACAAAAGCTTTCGACATGGTGGACAGAGACAATTTATGGGAACGTATGGAAAAACTGGGGTTGCCAAACGAGCTAAAGTAGGCAGTCAAGATACTATACGAGAAGGTACTTGTGCATCTATCCTTTCCGTATTTTAGAGAAGGCCAGGAACCAGTAGTAAGCAACGTAGGTGTAAAACAAGGGTGCCCCATGTCTCCCACTCTTTTTGGGTTATTCATAGATCAACTAGAAGATTGGATAATGCAGAATGGAGGGGATGGTATGGTTCTGGAGAGGTTTGTGGTGTTTTTACTTCTATATGCGGATGATGTAGTGCTTTTGTCAAGGTCAATTGTTGGAATACAGAAACATTTAGATAGATTGGCTGAATTTTGTGATCACAAGAGTATGAAAGTGAACATGGGAAAGACCAAAATAATTGTGTTTGGGGCAAACAAAGTGGACCACATACACCTTGTTTACAAAGGGGAACCGGTAGAATTGGTGGATTCTTATAAATATCTAGGGATACAGGTTGATAAAAGTCCGAGTTGGAACTATGCGGTAGAGCAGAGGATAAATGGTGGGCTGAAAGCATTATATAGTATGCAGTGTAGCAGTAGAAAAACGAGATATGGAACTTTCAGTTGAAAAAACAGTTATATGGGGTCCTAGTGCAAACAGTATTGTTGTATGGCTGTGAGGTATGGGCTCCGGGTTTGGCTGAGGAGACTTGGAGGAAGCTAGAAAAGGTACAGAAGAAGTTTCTCAGAATAGAGCTAGGTGTTAAGTCACAGACACCGTATGACATGCTATTGGCCGAGTGTGGGATGACATCACTGCAATCAGAAGCCTTGTGCCGAACGCTTAAGTATGTATGCAAGGTACAGGAAATGCCGGTATCTAGTTTACCCCGATTGGCCTTAGAGGCAACGAAATGTAAGGGATGGTATGCTGATATACAAGATTGGATGAGAAAGTGGGATTTAGATGTATCTGGATTGGCCGAACATCATGCGGATATTAGGTAGTGGGTAATGGAACATGTCATGGAGAAATCATGGAGAGTGCCAGAAGTCAAGAAGGAATATTACAGGCAGAATATCAGTCCACAGCTTCAGGTTCCAAGATATTTGAGAGAAGGCGTGTCAGTAAAGTTAAGGCATGCAATTAGCAGAATGAGACTTAGCTCACATCATCTTGGCGTTGAAGTTGGGCGCTGGAGCAATATTCCCCATGAGCTGAGACTCTGCAAGCTATGCAAGATGGGAGTGGTTGAGGATGAAATGCATGTGCTTTTACAGTGCCCGCAATACAAAAGCATCAGAGATACATATAATATTGTTTGTGCAACTTGATAGCTTTCTTTGATATGCCAGATAGCACAATCGGTGACTTTATTGTTAAAATATTGGATCATAGGGATATAATGCTGAGGAAACTTAACATTCAAGGGATACAAGAGGATGAGTTAGAGGGGTCTAGTGCATTTCTTTCAGAGGATGCACTAGAGGATATATTTTATAAGTGTATGGTTGAGCGTCACATAGGCCTGGTGGTCTGCAGACACATATATTTATAAACATTTCATTTCATTTCATCTCTCTCTCTCTCTCTCTCTCTCTCTCTCTCTCTCTCTCTCTCTCTCTCTCTCTCTCTCTCTCTCTCTCTCTCTCTCTCTCTCTCTCTCTCTCTCTCTCTCTCTCTCTCTCTCTCTCTCTCTCTCTCTCTCTCATGACCTATGACCTATGACCTATGACCTATTGGGTCCCATGACCTATTGGTCTCCGTGGACGTTAAAAAAACTATTCTATTCTATTCTATTCTATTCTCTGTTTAGTCTAGTGGTAACACACTAGTTCTAGCAAATGTAGGTCTCGAGTTCGAGACCGCCCAGAATCGCACTCTGAACTGTGGGTGTCAAAACCCACAGATGCAATGTAAAGTGGTTGGGGGCAGGGCCCAACCGAGCAATGTGGTGTGGTGTGTGGTCACATATCCAGTTGGATGCTGCCTAGTGGTGTGACATTAAAAATACTATCTATCTATCTATCTATCTCTCTCTCTCTCTCTCTCTCTCTCTCTCTCTCTCCCTCTCTGATGAATGCCTTGTATGTAAATTATAGGTTAATGATTGTACATTCCACTGCGGGGTCTACTGCAGGGACACACACACACCATGCTACACCACTAATGGGTGGGAACTTGTCACGCTTCTTCAAGATAAAGCCGCCCATGACTTATGACGCACTGTTGGTCCTATTGGGATAACACATATGAGAAGGCACTCTTCGATGTGGATGATTATCTTTGGGAACTATATCGAGCAATGAACAATTTGTTCAATCTCTTAATCATACGCCCGACCAGGGAGTACCAGGATATCATCCTCGGGGCTTGGCAAAAGTATAATCTGTTGTGGTCAATAAGGGATAGACCCTTCATTCGATACTGAATCCACTCACGTCTCCAACTGACTATGCTTATGTATAACATCTTGATATAAATAAAATTCCACATTCTGTTTGTCCATTCGAGTAATATGATAAATGTGACACCAATTTCCACTCTTACATCAAGTATTTTCTTTTCTAATGGTGTTATTATGACAATGCTTGAATGTTGTGCTTATCTCAGTCTTATCTATATTTTAGACAATGCAAAGTCCCCCTCCATGGGCGACACTCGTGCAACCTGATCGTCTCACACAAGAACAGGAACTCATACTTATGAAGCGTCAGCTTACTGAGCTCCAAGCTTATGTACTTCAGAACAACCCACCACCAATACCGCGAGAATATGGCCCTGAGATTCCCGCTATAGCAAATCATCAGCCACCACCGCCACCCGCATCAGTACATGCTCCAGCTACATCCACACGTTCAAAGCGTACACGAAGCAGTTCATCATCTGATGCCAGTTCTGAATCGTCCGAGTCATCAGAATCCTCTGAGTCAGGGAATAAATTACTAATCTCATATTTCTTATTAGCTAGAATGACTTTAGCTAAACTTGCTCGATATTAATCCCAAAACTTTCTGTGGTTTAGCTAAACTCTACATATTTTTCCTCTCATACTTTCTAGCATTTAGCTAAACTAACCTAAACATCATCCCAAAAATTTCTATGGCGTGGCCAACGGAAATTATTAAACCGAACTACTATATTTTTTTTCAATTGTTTCCACTTATTTTAGTCATTTTCTTTGTGAAAACATTCTAAAAAAATCCTAACTAGCAAAATCTATGACAAATTAATTTATAATGCTACTAGAACTATTTACTAATCATATATTTCATATAAACTAGAATGATATTAGCTAAACTAGCATGAAATTCATTCTAAAAGTTTCTATAGTTTAGCTAAACAATACAAAATTTCACTCTCTTACTTTCTAGCGTTTGGCTAAAGAGCTCCAAGGTTGGTGCAATCCCGAAAAAAGTTAAGCTAAAATTATTTTTTTTTTCCTAATTTTTTCCATTTACTTTAGCCAATTTTTTTCAAAAATGTGCTAAAAAATCGCCAAATAGCTAAGTTTAGCCCTTAAATTATTCCATGCTCTGAGTTAACAGGTGATCATGCTAAGTCCAAAAAGAAAGACTATCAGAAAACCGTACATTCTGCTATCACAGCATTTGAAAGAACCGTAAATTGGCCCAGTTCTCGGGTAAGACTAGGTCGGGTGTGGATGCCGAATCCTGGTTGGATGAGATGCATGAATTCGACAAGTCCTATGGAATGTCAGAGAAGGATATCGGCAAGGTTGCCACCACCAACCTCACAGGGTCAACCTGTATTTGGTGGAAGGGATATGCCCATTCTCATGACCTGACTCGAGGCAGGTGCCGATATAAGGTTTTTGCCAGTCCTACCAACCACGTTACGTTGAACGTGACTCTACACGGTCACACTCGAGACATTTGCAATGGAATATGCCCTAATGTTATTGTATGACTTGAAGGATACACCATAATTTTACTGCATTGAATGTTCTAATGGTTAGAATATTGGACTATAAATCATTGGGTCCTACCAACCACCTTATGTTGAATGTGACTCTACACAGTCACACTCGAGACATTTGCAATGGAACATGCCCTAATGTTATTGTGTATAATTTTACTGCATTGGATGGTCTAATGGTTAGAATATTGGACTATAAATCAAGTTCTCCAACCTGTTGGCTTCAATACTAGTGGCACTGAATAGGTAAAAATACATTTGTAGGGGTTCTTGAAGACCAAAATTGTCTTTGAATTAGCAAGAGATCTATTAAGTAAAAGAATGCACATAAATAGAAAACCTTTACATGTTGATCATAAGGATGATGCTAGGGTTAGAACCGACATTCCTTTGATGGGGACATCCTTTCTCACATCTCCTATCTATTTATTTTGCCTCTTGTCTCATTTCTAGTCATCGGCGTTCTCTTGAGTTCCTTTCTATTCTCCTCCTTTTTGGCTCCACAAGTTTTCTTCTTCACTATCGCCTTTGATTATCTTGATCATCTATCGGCCTAAGCCTTCTGCCATCTCTGCTTGCGCTTCTATCAATGGATCTTGAAGACTCTTACATGGAGGCTATCGAGTTCAATCCAGCTCCTACATGGATTTCTTCAGATAGCCCCATTGAGTTCAATCCAGATTTGGCATTTTGTGAGTTCTTTTGTTGGTGCAGATGGATCTTAGATCGTGGTGCAGATGGATCTTTGATCGTGGTTTAGTACCGTTTTAGTCTCCGTTCGGGGATTTTTGTATTCTGGTGCTGCCATGAGTTTGGATCAAGCATGGACGGAAGGACTTCGACTTGAAAATCTGTTTGTGGTTTGTTCTGGTGGATAGTTGACAGGTTTCATTCATTTCTTTTTGGTCTGCTTTTGTGGTTCAATTTCATTGGATTGCTAGCTGAAGTCTCTTTTTCTTTTGAGTTCTTGTCAGATTGGTTACCTCGCCACCTGGATCCAACTGCCGCTTTGTATTTCTCTTTCAATGTCTTATTTCTGGTCTATTTCCCCTTCTGGATTCTACCTCCTACAGCCTTCCGGCCTGAGTCTGCCATCGCCTTATTTTTGTATTCGATGAGAGCACCTGCCTACGTGGCAGGGCCACGTGGCGGACATTCATCACTCATGCCGTATCCACTTGAAGCAAAACCGGCAACTTCCCATTCTTGTGAGTCCCTCGATATCCAGATGCTCACATTCCCTTTTCCAACAACTTTTAAACCATTGAGAGCTTTTATTTTTTGCTTTCCCAGACTACCTTGGCATCCTTATTATTTATTTCTAGTTACTCCTGGCCGCAGCCCCTCATGTTTTTGTAGGATTGCTGGTTGTAGGATCATGTAGTTGTTGGGCATTTTCATCGGTTGCTCTTTGCTCTAGTTCCAATATGGCACTATCTTTCATGTTATTTGACTTGGTGTCAGGCAAAGGTTGCTTTGCATTTTCAATAGGATGGGTTTGGTTAGGTTGAAGTTTGTTTTATAGAGCTGGTATTTAATCAGTCTTTTGTGCATGTGCATTCTAGTAATTTACTGTCTTTAGTGTCTTATCATTTGTTTCTCTATCTTTTTCATGGTTTATATGGGATTATTTTGAATCTATGTAAGTACTAAACTCAAGATTCATTGGCTTGCAACACGCTCAGAAAATGCTTTTGAAGGTAGATATGAGTTAGAAATGAGAAGCCAAGGAAAAGGGAGAAAGTCCAAGAAAAGTGGGTTGTAGGGATGAGCTGAACCTAAGTGACGTGACTATATTGTGCTACGATTTCAAATTGAAATATGACAACCGTCTACGCCAGAGGACTATCAATTTGCTTAAAAAAGCTTGTAATTACGAGGAAGATGATGAAGAAGGGAGTGGTGGTGGCAATGCTTCACCATCTGTTGATAGTGAGGAGGAAGATAACTCAAGCACTTCCTCGAGTGACAATGAAAGAAGTGAAGATGATGAGGATGGCATAAATGAACATGATGATGTGCTGGATCCCTTCCCCATCACTTCTCATACTCTTGTACATAACAGAGTCTTAGAAAAATATTGTAAATTTTGCATGTGAATATGAAGATTTTATCTTCACATTTTGAGAATACTACAATTTCAGTTACAGACTTTGTACTTCAATTTTATGTTAAATATTAGAATAGAATATATAGAATAGAATAGAATATACATTAACGTCCCTCAGGCCGTGAGGCCCCGGACTCTTAAATCAGTGGTCTTCTCTGAAAATATACTTGAAGAAAATTCTATTTGCAAGGAAAAGTGTCATTTTAAAAAAGTCATTTCTATCGTTGCATAAAAAAATTAGTCGTTTGGGGGGGAGGGGAGGGAGGAGGGGGGTTCAAAATACAATTTCATGCACAAGTAAGGGAATCTTTAAGGAATATTCCTTTTGCCCTCGTTTCGATGATTTGCTCCCGTTTAATACGCAATCTTGTTCATTATACTTGCATACTGATGAATAAGTATTCAATTTAATGTGCACAACATATATAGTTTTTTTTATCTTTGTTATTACTTTCCTATTCTAGTCACGGCATGGCCATTTAAATGGGATTAAGATTAAAAGCTGATTTCTCGATTCGTTATTTAATCAAACACTCTTAGTAGGGTTTTGTCTCTTCAAACCATGTTTGCGATAGCCATGGTCTTCTAGCAGAGAATATTCACCCCCTAAATTGTTAGTTATGTAAGTGCAAGAGTCTTAGATATGGCACGCTCAAGCTAAACATTTTCCACCCTTCTAGATGTAGATGTAGTGAGATATACAGTATGGCACTCGTAAAGAATGCACGTCCAGATAAATGATTTTCCTATGTTTTAGATGACTTATAAAAATAAGGGTTGATGACACTTTGGCTACTAGATTTAGACATAACTGGGAGAGATCTCAGACTTTACAGCCATATGAGGAATTCTGCAATTGAGACATTGATGTTGATTATATTCCTTGCCTAAACAACCAGAAAGTAATCAAATTACTGCAACCAACAACACGTTATGAATATCGTGGATGATATTGTCCTTCCAACGAAGATGTGGAAATGTGCCCTGTCCCATTTGCTAGAGACTTATAATCCTAGAGGCTATAAGGAGCCAATTCGTTGATCCAAAAGTAGAGACAAGGATAATGCTCGTTTAGTATTTAATTAAACATGATTATTGTCTTTGGTGTTAAACAATTCTCGACTTATGCTACCTTCAAAAATCAGAGATAGTAATAGAAGATGGCAAACAGATTAGTGGGAAGATCCATACATCAACTCAAGGTGATCTACAAATAAAGTCTGATGATACTTTGGCTCTTAGATCTTTGGCTCTTAGATCTGGACATAACCAGGAGAGATCTCACACTTTATAGTCATATGCGTGGGAAATATGGAATTGGGATACTGGTGCCCATTTACCACTTAATTCAACATAACCATTGCCTCTAGTGTTAAAGTTCTCGACTTATGCTAGCTATAAAGATTGCAGTTACTTTGGCTCCTACATCTGGACATAACCAAGAGATCTCACACTTTGTATCGGTAATTGGGATACAGCTGCTGAGTATATTTCTCGTTTAAACAACTAGAAAGCAATCGAATCACTGCAATAATTCTAGAGGTTATAAGAAGCCGGTTCATTGGTTCAAAAGTGGAGACAAAAGGAACTACCTTCACTAACTTATGCATAATCTATATATAATTTGTAACTGTTTTATCTCGAGTTGCTCCTCCTTCTGCTATTTCCAGTCAGTACTTTTGTCTAGTCGTTAACCGTCCTCAAAAAACTTTGCCACAACACCTATATACAGTTAACCAAGTTGTCAAACTGTTGAAAATCCTACAAAGTTTAGCACTCTTTCATTGCCTTCCACAATAGGAGTGCTATTGGCTAAGAACTTCATAGCTTTAAACGTGCACAATATATATAGATTTTCTTGATCTTCATTATTACTTACTCATTCTAGCCATGGCATGGTCATTTAAGTGGGGTTAAGACCAAAAGCTGATTTCTTGATTCATTATTTAATCAACTACCTTTAGCAGGGTTTTGTCTCTTCAAGATGACATTGTCCTTCCAATGAGCATATGGAAATCTGCATCCTCCCATTTCCTAGAGGCAAGACACAAGGTAATGCTCGTTTAGTATTTAATTAACCATAATTATTGCAATCAAATTACTGCAATCAACAGCACATTATGAACATTGTGGATGACATTGTCCTTCTAATGAAGATATGGAAATGTGCCTTGTCCCATTTCCTAGAGGCAAGACACAGGGTAATGCTCGTTTAGTATTAAATTAAACATGATTATTGGCTCTGGTATTAACAATTCTCGACTTATACTAGCTTTAAAAATCAAAGACAGTAATAGAAGATGGCAAATAAATTAGTGGGAAAATCAATATATCAACTCAAGGTGACTTGCAAATAAAGTCTAATGATACTTTGGCTCTTACATTTGGACGTAACCGAGAGAGACCTCACACTTTATAGTCATATGCGCGAAAACTCTGTAATTGGGATGTTGGTGCTGGCTATATCCTTTATTTCACTGGGGAAGCCCATATATCAACTCAAAGCGACTTAGAGGCTATAATCCTAGAGGCTAGCTATAAAAGTTGCAGTTACTCTGGCTTCTACATCTGGACATAACCGGGAGAGATCTTAGACTTTACAGTCATATGCATGGGGAATTTGCAATTGGGATACCGCTCCTGACTATATTTCTGGGATTGGTCTAAAAGTAGAGACAAAAGGAACCATCTATCTTATCCATAATCTATACCTAAGTTGTAACTGTTTATAAAACCTCGAGTTGCTCCTTCTTCTCCTCCTCCTCCTCCTCCTCCTCCTCCTCCTCCTCCTCCTCCTCCTCCTCCTCCTCCTCCTCCTCCTCCTCCTCCTCCTCCTCCTCCTCCTCCTCCTCCTCCTCCTCCTCCTCCTCCTCCTCCTCCTCCTCCTCCTCCTCCTCCTCCTCCTCCTCCTCCTCCTCTTCTTCTTCTTCTTCTTCTTCTTGTATCAGAATACCATACTCAACAAGGCAAAGTATTAGTATAATATTTTATCATTATGGTATAAGGGTCATAGGAACCCTCCATAAAGGATTTCCAACAAAACCTGTCCTGTGAAAATAAGCAACCCCTAGACCATTAAATCCCGTACAGCATAAAACAAATATACCCTATAGAAATTTAGGATCATATAAGCATAAAGCCACACAATTTTACGGTCTTAGAATCATACTGACCCTGCAGCATCATATTCCATATTATTAACACATTATATCTACCATGTATTTCACATGTTCACATCAAATGCAACATAACTATTCCAATAGTTTTTTTATATAACAATATACTTATAGAGCATGTTTACAATTCGCCCCAACAAACCAAAAGGTTCTCTGCAAATTATATCTATGTATGCTATCCATATCAACCTCAGTCACCATATGTGGTAGCAAATGATACACATCATAAATTTCAATATCAGACTTATTAAGAAAGATCAATTCTATTTTCTGTTTCCAAAGTGGCATTATACACTGCCACACTTTAGGTTCCATTCTCACACATCTAGATATGAAGAAAGATTAGTACTTTCTTTTTCTTTTTCTTCTTCTTCTTCTTCTTCTTCTTCTTCTTCTTCTTCTTCTTCTTCTTCTTCTTCTTCTTCTTCTTCTTCTTCTTCTTCTTCTTCTTCTTCTTCTTCTTCTTCTTCTTCTTCTTCTTCTTCTTCTTCTTCTTCTTCTTCTTCTTCTTCTTCTTCTTCTTCTTCTTCTGCTATTTCCAGTCAGTACTTCCGTCCAGTTTTTAACCGTCTTCAAAAAACTTTGCCACAACACCTATATACCATTAACCAAGTTGTCAATTTAGTTTCATTTGTTATTTGTACTTCCTGCAACTACTACCTAGGAAACTGTTATTAATGCTGTTATAATGGGATTTCATAATATGAGCCCTTCCTCAAAAGACCACATATCATAGACTCTCTACAATTAATGTTCAGTTGGAAAATGATTGCACTTCAGTTAACCTCTACAACCACCACTAATTATTCAGGGCCAAAAGGAGAAGCCTATCTACTGCTAAGCAACTATTTAGCTAGCCAGTCGAACGACTTAGTCAAACGATTTAGGCAATTACCTCCAATTGCTCCCCTTGATATTTGCATCTTCTTATCAGCTTAATCAGATGAACAAATTATTGGAAACTCTACACAATTAACACTCTTCCATTGCCTTTCGCAGTAGCAGTGCAATTGGCTAAGAACTTCATACATTCAAGCTAAAACTTCAGTAATATTTCACACTTCAGTAATATTTCACCTATCCTGACATAGCTCAAACGAGCAAATAGCCATAAATCCTACATATAATCGACTCTTTTTTTCTCTCCCTTAAGAAGAGCCCTGCCCCTTCCAAATCTCTGGTCTAGATTATGTACAGCTCCCATAAACAATAATTCCTCCGATCCCTTCTTCCATAGGCCGTCCCCTCTATGAACTAATTCTCACTCTGCCGTACTCGCTTTCTACTCCAATTTTTCTCAACGTGCTCCCTAACAACATATTATTATAGGGGTAGGTTTAAATATTCATTACTTATCCCTTAATGCCACGTGTTCAAGTGCGTATATATACGTGGCCGTCCATAGAAGAGTTTTCGAGACTCTTCCAGACCTTCCATTTTCTAGTATTCTCCATTTTCTCTGTATATAAATAGAACGCCGCCTTCTTGCTTATAAGCTGCAGATTGTCCATTGGCGAATAACTTTTAGTTTTGAGGTATTGCCTGCTTGCATTTAGATATCGCGCATCAAGGTTTTAGAATCGGATGTCAAGGTTTTAGAATCGGATGCTAGCAATTATCTCCTTAGAATTTGGGTTCTCTATTTGTTTTACGGAATTGGGTTTTGTATTCCTTTTAAGAATTATATAGGAGTGTATTGCGCATAGGAAGAATTATATAGGATTAATATTGCTCACTGATTTAGCGGGGAATTGATCTTGCATTTTTTTATTGTAGGAAACGCAACAGAGCTCATAAGTTAAAAGTATCCCTGAATTTGAAGCATAAGGAATGGATTTTTTGAACGTACTTCTTAACATCCCGGATGAGATGGAACGGTCTTTGAATGTTCCTGCTAGGGCATATGTAACGGATACTAAAGCCATGGCAGGGACCCCTGTTGATGTGAAAGAGTTCCCAAACAAGTATCTATTTATTGCTGATATGTCGGGCTTAAAATCCAGTGACATTAAGGTAAGCATGTCCAAACTGGTCAGAAAGATTTAGGAAGATGTTAGGGATATACAAGGAGATGGCATATGCAAAGTGAAAAGAAAATTTCAGAGAGAAGCTTTAGGTTAAAGTTCCAGACTTAAATGAGTCTGAAATACGGTCCAGATTTAAATTAGTGTGAAATAAGTTATAAGATCTATTTGAGAACATGCATGATATATTCTTCTCTATGTAGTGATCTTAAAAGGTCCATTGCTTTTACTGGTTTTGTTTGAAGTGTAGTTATTTATTTTGGCTTGTTTTTAGTGGTTTTGTTTGAAATGTTGTTTGCTTCAGGATTTTGAGATTGAGAAGTAACCTGATATGATGCAATGCAGGTGCAAATTGAGAATGAAAATGTTCTATCAATTACTGCTGAAAGAAAGCGCGAAGAGGATGAAGGGAAATTTTTGAGGATGGAGCGAAGAGTGGGCAAATTCATGAGAAAATTTACCTTGCCTGGGGATGCAGATCTTGAGAAGGTGGGAGCTAGCTGTGTGGAAGGAATATTGACTGTGACGGTGCCAAAGATCCCACCCCCTGAACCTCAAAAGCCCAAACTTATTACAGTTACTGGACAATAAGAGACCATGCTCTTTTTTGCTGCAAGTTAATAAAGGAAGGAGTTCAATGCTCCATTTCTAGTTTTGTCCCAATGAATATAATATGATCTGCTTTTCTCATGTCTATGCTAAGTATGTTTTTTGCATATTTAATATGAAAATTGAAGAAACATGATGTAAATGGTAAAAATGTTTTTTCTAGCATTCTATTACTCTGTGACATCAGGTTAAAGAGAAACCATTGATTTAGATAATATTCCCATATATATTTCTTTTTTTACATTCCCCACTGTCCATTGAATTATATAATTGTCAATTTAATAGTTGATCTTTAATGATGTAAGTAATACAATACTTTTAAAATCATATTTTTATCTTGTATTTTTGTTGCAGACTGAAAAAATGTTATGGCAACATACAATAAACAGGACCAAGCTAGTCAACATGCCCCAAGTTAATAAAACATTTGTTTCATGCCCAGAGAAAGGCTCGAACATGTAATTTGGATCTCATTTTGTCATTGAATACACAAGGGCAACTAACTTATGTGAAGCTTGCCACATGTTGGAAACAAATAGTGCATGCATACATTTTTTAGTTAAGTTCAGTGGACTCATATATTTGGCTTTGATGCACTATAGCTTTCTTTGAGTTTGATGCAGATTTGTAGCCAGAAGTGAAGGTGCTCCGAGTAAGCAAAAAATCTTCAAGAAATGCAATCTAACCTACATATTTAGCACCTCTTAAGAGAATTTCGCAATTGCTACACAAGTCCAATGGCCTCTAGTCTAAGGGACAAAAATGTATTCTATTCTATTCTATTCTGTTTAACTGCCCAGAGTTTGTTACTACGTTTTCGTTTCGCCAAAAGGTTAGAATTGGGGTTTTCTATATCTTGGTGCTGCCAAATTGTTCTTCCAATCCAAGCTCTTCTTGATAAGCTTTATAAGTTGCCAATTGTGGTTCAGAAAAGGAGAAGAATTATCTTCCTTGGTACCAAGCTATGCCCCAAACTGATTTGAAGGAAAAGATAAATAAAATATATCAATTTGCTACTATGCAGGATCATAGCATTCATGTCAAACAATTTAAAAGAAAAGAACATGATAAAAAAAATCTTTTTGGTGGTAGTCTTGCAGCCAATTAGAATTCATCTCAAGACTCTAGTACGGAGTTGTGTTGTGCTCCAATTGCTTCTTGCGCTTGCTCCTGCCAATGATGACTGCGTGTACAATACACGTCATAATTAACTTTCAGATAATTAATAAGGATTTTATATAGGTCTATCTGACTTTGAACTCATGACTTCAAGGTTCAAGCTTTAACAATGCACTCTTTTTGATATTTTAATAACTGATACACTTTAGGCTACTTCTTTTACTAGTTATAGTGCCCGGCGTTGCCGGGCTTTAGCAAATGTGGATTGTAGAAGGAAATGTGTTTTTCCATTTGTAGGCTCTATTGGTATTCATATTTGTAGAGCTCAAGTTGATGTTTTGATGAATATGTGTGAAATGGACCGGCATAAGGGTTTAAATATAATAAAAGAAGTAGAATATTGTATTGGATTTATGGCTTTGGAACTTAGTTATGGGTTTGGACACATATTACACTCTAGATTTCTATTTAAGGTGGATGGTGATGTTGCACGATGTTATAAACTGGTTACACACACGGTGTGACAATGCTATCTAATAATCAAAAGATATATAGACCATTGAAGTAAAGGTATTCCAATGGTTTTTCAGGTGTTTTGTATATGTTGGGAAATAATCCAATGGTTTTTTCAAGTGTTTGACATTGGTTTAGCTGTAGTGGATTTTTCAAGTGGGAATTGTTTGTTCAACATAAAAAACCAATATGGAGTTTCTCAAAGTAATGTTTGCCATGTTGCAATTTTTTGTACACTCTATACCTACTCTGCTGCATAGTACATGATATTTGAGATACACTTGTGGCATGAGCATCTGCAACAATGATGACATTCCATATGGCCATAGTTCATGTTGTGGCATTTGTTCAAAATCTGTTGATCGCACGAACATGTTGGACAATCATGATTGCAATCATGATGGCATACCATTAGGCTATTCATGTCATCGTAGTTGTTCAAAATCTACTTGTGGCATGAGCATGTTGGGCATCTGCAATAAAGATGGACAAATCATAGCATTCCATGAGGCAATGATCTTCCATGTGCACAATTTGAATGGGTTTGCAATAAATTTACAAAACTACTTTAATTGTAGACCAAATAGGAAATAATTCATGTTATGTCATTTGCTCAGAATCTCTTGGTGGCATAAACATATTAAACATTTGCAATCATGATGGCATTCCATGAGGCCATATGTCATGTTATCGAAATCTCTTGGTGGCATGAACATGTTGGACATTTGCAATAAAGATGGACAAATCATAGCCTTCCATGAGGCAATGATCTTCCATATGCACAATTTGAATGGGTTTGCAATGGGTTTACAAAACTACTTTAACTGTAGACCAAATAAGAAACAACTTGACTCGTAGCATTCCATGAGGCAATAGTTCAACAAAGATCTACTCAAATACGCTAATTGCATTTGTGACATTTATTTGCAGTGGTATTATTATGTCCATATTGCAGAGAGTTTGATTGGGTTTGCAAAATATCTTGACTCATACAATAAATAGAAAACAATGACTTCTAGCTAAATTACTTCTTTTAGCTTGTTCTTGACACGCAATTTGAAAATGCAAATCCTCTTGAAAAGGAGAAATTATAGTGCAAAATAAGATATTGGACATGTCAAATGTATGGCATGCCCAAGAACGTATGATCTTTGAATATGATGCCATGCACTATGCAAATTAGATATAGTTACATTCACAAATATATCATTGAGTTCTCAGATGATAGAATTTTGTGATGTAGGTAAAGCAAATTGGAATACTATCTTAATTGCAAGTACACATACGATGTCAATCAAAAGGAAATAATATGGACAATTTAGAAAGGAGTGGAATGCACTATGCAAAGCACTACATATACTTTGGTGGAAACCAATATAACGAAGCGACAAAAGTTTGTACTTACGGCTTGAAGCTTCCACTTGGCCGTGGTCCCGAGATGTACTACTATATTATATCACCACTCGAACAACAAATCAAGCAAAACATAAGTAGAGCCCTTTTGAACTCCTTTGAACTGCATGATTCAATATCCAAACATTGCAAGAAAGCATCCCATTAAAATGAGGCAACAGAGAAACAATGCCTAAACATTGATGTATGAGTTACTGCAAGCATGCAAATGTAACAGTCCTAGGATAAACCCCGTGGCACATGTATGGAGGGGAAATAATGTGTTAATTTTTATACAACCTAAAAGGGAAATTGGTGCTCGAAATCAACAATAGTTACCCCGAATTAGAATGACCATGATGGGTACCTTGTAAACTTCTCATGCAATATCAACATCCAAGTGTTTAGAGATGGCCATCTCTTATTTCATAGGGTGTTTGAAGAGTCAGAGCAAAATGGTGCTACTTGCAAGTTTGAAATGGGAAAGCAACTATTAAAACAAATGCATCTTTGCTTAGACCCATGTACAAACTCAGACTTCATGCTGATATAAAGCAAAATATCTGATTCTCCAAAGGAATAATACACATATCAACATTACGTGATCGAGGTACATCTAGAGTAGGGCCCTTCACCTTGTCATTAATTGCCATCTACTAACTGCCCAGAAACAAACACCAACAGAGATGATTTCAGCCACTTTTTTGTCAGCCTGACACTGCAAGAGTGCTATAATAAGTTCCACCATGTTCGTAGCATAAACCAACTATTGCACAAAGTTTGGCTGAGAATTTCAAAGACAGGATCTTTATATGCCAGTCCTTATGACATTCAAAAGTGTCAAGTAATAACATCTCCGGATATTGGCAATAACAACTCCTAATGTTTGCAACCACTGTCACAATCTATGACAATGAGAAAAGCTTTGAGGCATTCCAAAGGAAAAGTAATAGCTTTGATCTTACAGGACATGTAGGAGCTTTATCCAGTGTGATGGCTAGGTTGCAAAAAATCACTTACCAAGGTGAAGGCAGAGCTCCAGCTGAAATTGCTGTTAGGTTGCATAATTAACGGTCCATCCATACATCTTTGCATTTGCATTGAGCCTTCCACTATCTTGCACCTTCGCATTCAAACCGTGTAATTCTTCTGAGGTTATGGCCTGATTCAAGAGCAAAATGCCTTGAACTTTTGCTCCATTTCGATCAATCCAACAGCAGTTCCACAACTTAGTTTCACTTAAATATCTTCTAAAGATTTCCTATTAGAGCATGTTCTAAAAGATTCAGCAAGAAATAGAAGAAAAGGGGCGCCACATGTCAAAAACATTCTAGTGGGAATATTGGAGTAAATGCTCAACTGATAGAAAATCCTGGCACTGTTCTCTTAGCCCACTATTACATCTGTCAAACAAATACTTTATTTAGTAGATAATATCATTGTGTTTGCTGTTTGGTCCACTAAGGGTTAGAGTTTGGGCTTGTAACATTTGTGGCAAGAGTAAGAATCATGCCTGAAATATATCCAGTTATAGGAAGCAATAGTCACCAACTGTACAGAGTTCCTACATAGTGCCACGCCTGCTAGACATTCTTAACAATTTCCTCTACCGCTCTTACTATAAAAACACATTGAATAGAAAGAATGGTAAGATTACCTGTAACGAATGAATCCATGCACGTTTTTATCTAGTAATAAATTGACAATATGCCAGTCAATACCAAATTCGTTTATTTAGTACCAAGTCTGCAAGATGATATCCATTGGTAAAATATAAGCTGGAATCTAGAATAGCGCAAAAGGATTTAATAAAGAGAAGGAAAACAATTTGTTCTGCCCATGTTTTACCTCAAATCGAAAGCAGAATTGCATAGTAATGGAACGTATCTACCATTTCTTTGCAGAAGGTCTGAAGGAGAACATGAAATCTGCTTCTTCAACTCAACTGCAGAAAAGAGAAAAATATGGTTTAGGTCTTCACTAAACCATGAACCTGATTAACATGAATCCTAGAACTTCACCAGACTCCCCCAAAAATATTTTATATCAGAAGGTCAACATAGCAGAAGAGAATTAGGTCTTAAGTAACACGCTGGAAAGTTAAAGAGTTAAGAACATCCGTTTCTGAAATCAGAAAGATGCGTTTCTTGATTAATTGGTATAACGGAAATTGAACACCATGGGACGTTAGTTTGGGGTTGCAAGCAGAAAAGCGTTGCCACTGATTGAAAGAAACGTGAAGACTTACATGGAAACTTAAGCTCCCCAGGCTGAATATTAAGTAGCTCCGGCATGATTTCTGCAGATTTTGAGCCCTCTACTACCGAAAATGGAGCGAAACATACCAGTTACGGCCTCTACAAAATCTAAGATGCCTGCATAAAGGGGAATGATTACCCTGTCGATCCTCTTCTCCAAAATTGTAAGGGGGCAAATCTCGAATATGCATGCCGGATTCAAAAGGGCAAATCGAAAAGCCACCCGGGATTAGCTATAGATAGATAGAAATGTCCTCCATACTCCATCCCGTTCATCGTGGCATACGCATGCCGGATTGGAAGGGCTTAACTCAGAAAGGCAAAATCGAAACCCAAATCAATGCCAATGAAATTTTGCCGATTTTTGGCATATCGGAATTGTTTCCCGGCCGCCAAAACCCTTGAAACCTTAGGAAATCAAATTAAGGGAAAATTCCAAAAACTTTTCGGGACCCCGGAAAAACCAAACTTAAACAATAGGATTCAATTTAATATAAAATCAAATGGAGTTGAAAAAAAAAAGAGAGTTACTCCACTAGATTTACTCTAGTGGTATTGAAATGCACATTCTAAGTGATCAAACTACACCATGAAGGGAGTGGTGATCCTATGACTCACATTTTAAATATAAGATCATCTTCCCCTCATGACTGCATCGTTGAAAGCAAGCATCCATAGCGTGCATCTCAATATAAAGCCAGACATGTTAAGAATTCGATGACAACATCTGGACCCAACACTGACACCCTTCCTTTTCAACATAGTAGCAAAGGGTCTTTCTTAATTATTTCTTTCGACAATTGAAGATTATTTCTTTCTTAATTATTTCCTTGTGGCTGCATTTGCCAACCACAACTTATTCTTGCATTTTCTCGATAAGGACATAATGGAAGCCAGTACCCACACTTTTTAGATCTCATCCGAAAATTTTTATTAGACAGGCCACCGGATAATGGAACATGATATACTTTACAAGCAAAAATTTACGTTGGTCTCATAGCTACTTTGAATCAACATGGCAAAGGCTCATTGCTATTGTGTGCGACTTTTTCACACCTAATCATTGTTTGTTCCATGCATATTTCTATAAATAATCATCAGCGATATAGATATGACACATATGCAAAATGGATGCGAAATGGCACATTAAATGGCACTTGTGTATTATGACAATTTGGCATTTTCGTACTTTCATACTTGGACGAGGATGAGATACATGATATCTAGCATTATGCGAAAACAAATGAACGTGTTCGCAAGTGATTAGGGGTACGTACACACTAAAGGGTTAAAATTGTCAACTTAAAAAAAATTAGCTTAACTATTAACACACATGATTTTTGTTAAAAAATTGTTAAAAAGAAGGGGTTAACTTGTAACATATTGTTAGCATTAAATTAACGATTTAACCCCTGTTCACATTGGTTATTATTATGTTAAATGTTGACAATTTATTGACAACGGTACATTTTGCTGACAATTTATTGGATGCACAACCCCTTCCTTTAGGTTTTGTTAAATGCATCGGGATGGTCGATCATTGAAGGTTCCATCGCTGGAGCTCCTTAGCGTGGAGTTGGCTCGCCGGAGCTCCTAACGTGGAGTGAGAATCATCAAAACTAGGTCCCTGGTGCTTCTTTCCCATTCTATATTTTCTTCTTTTAAGAGTCTCTCAAGAAAGTGTAGGGTACCATTCTGCGCTTTGGTTCTATACATTAACCATCATTCAATTAGATTGGGATTATGTCTTAATTTTGGGACAAATTTCATATTGCATGCTTTTAGTACCTCAAAATTATGAAAACGTAATATCATGTTATTTACAAAATAGTCAATATTTCACAATATAGCACCATATCATAAAAACGCGATAACAAAAATTTACATAGTTATCCTAGGAAAGTTGGTCACTGTCTGCTGCTTCAGTATACAACTATATTTGCCAAATAATGCATCCACATCCTCATGGGTATGCCCGGGCATAAGAAACCCTAAATTAACTCTTTCAAATATCCCCACAGCTGTTAAGTAGGATAGGAAAGAAAACATCCACCTGTTTTTATTTTGGCCAGCACAATTATCAAGTTGCAAGAGAAACCTTTTGGGTAGATCTTGAGGTCTAGCACGTGAAGTTGAAGCTCCAACATGTTCATTAGACCCATGCTTCCTAAACCTTGCCTTGCTGAACTTTTCAATATTGTTAGGGTTTCCATCTAACAAGGCTCTATGTAGTGCCTGGCTAGCTGTAGGGTCCTGAAGGTGACCATTGTATCCATTTTCATAGTTTCTCAAACACCTCATGATACTCCCAATATGAAAATCTGGACCATCACTCCACAACTCCAAACTAAAATGGCCATAGTAGGTTTGAGTACGCCCATGCAAGATTGCCCTGATCATTGAGATCTGTAAAGGGTATGATCTTCCACATGACTTTGGTATGTACTTGAATTGTGGAAGACAAGTCTTTTGCTGGTCCATCTTGTCATGTATAATACATAAATAGTTATTGGGTTCCAATGCAGATAATGTCCTCCACATCCAATAACATGATCTACATGATAGTTGATCAGTCATATGGTCCTTCATATGCTCCCTTATCCTAGCCCTTTGACTAGGTTGCACAGTCTTATCAAGAGTCTCCTTCAACTTAGCACATAAATTGCACTTTGCAAAGTTGTTTGAAGTTGCTATGGTGACATGATTGAAATGCTTCTTCCATAACCTACTAAAGCTAGGTTGGGATATTGGAAGAATTCCCAATTCGAAGTAGGGAATTCACTTCTTCCAAAATACTCTTTTGAGTACAATGTGATGGCAACCTTTTCTCAACAACCGCTCTTCCCTTTTCATCCCTTACGCTTTTGTGTGGCATAAACTCGCATTGAAATCAATATATTTTTCAAATATCTCCTGGCGCCAAGGTCCTAGTCGTTGGTCTCAACAAACCATTATTTCCATGTAAAGCAATCCTGTTTCCCCTCTACTGTTTTTGCCAATTATGCCATGAAGAAGTTGGAATTGCATGGATAGTCTGCCATGCTTTTGCACATATCCATTTGCCTAGCAAAGGGTATCTTTTTTGTTTGGGTTTCTTTCATCCCGAAGTGCATGCTCAAGATTGTGTACATGTAGGTCCTCCTCTCATCAACAATTGTACTCTTGAAAAGTGGCTCTTGCTTTCACCAATTGTTCTATTGTAAAGAATTGCATACAAGCACTCCAACAACAACTGAGCCCCTAACCTTCACCATTGTCTCACGTTTGGTGTCACTAATCAACTTGGCTCTTTTGCTAGGATAATGTCCGCAACCGATACTTCTCCCCTTTTGCCTAAGTTTAGAGTTCCAACTACCAATGGATCAATATCAAGACAATCATTGTCCCCAACAACCTCAGGCTCTGGAAAAATATAATCCTCCACAAATTGAACACTACTTATAGGTCATGCCATGATGCAAGGAACCTCCAATTGCTTGACACAACCAAAACATTCCTTGTCACCCAAACCTTTACCTTTCCAGTTGTCTTCCAACATCGAAATTGCAATACCAATATTGTCTTCCCTAGCCTTTCATCATTAACATGACTTGACGGGATCCGCTAACACAATGACTCCTTGGCCTACTATTTTCTTGTTGCACTTGTGCATGATTCTCACCTTCTTGTTCCTCCATTGCACCCTACTATAGAGGACTAATTGTTTTTCTTCAACATTCTTGCTAGGAGTTGGTTTTTCTTTGATATTGCTCTTTTCAATATGTTGCACACCATCTTGAGTTGGAGAGGCACCATTGACCTAGGCAAATTGCACCCTTTTTAGTCAATGAGTAGGAAAAAATTATTACACCATAAGATAAGAAAAGTACGTACATTTATGGAATTTGTAGAGGTAAATCAATTTTTTTTAAAAGCAAGAAATTCTTTGGAAATAGGTTTAATATAATAATAACAATGGGTGTAAACGAAATCATTTAAAACAAGAATTTTCGTGGCAACAACAGGGAAATGACATTTATATAAATATATCCTAATTTTAATTATCAAAAATTTGGATATATGATTACGAAAAGACATATAATTGATAAGGTAGACGTGAGAATTTATTATCCATAATAATATACCCTAGATGATATAGTCATGGAATTTTGACACCGGGCGTGTTATTTGAGGCAATCAATTATTCACGCTAATTTCTAATTAACCCTATATAAATCCGGTTCACGCTCTCAAGCTCCATTCCTTCCATTTTTTTTTCTCTGCCCGCCATGAAGCGTTCGGCCTCAGCGTCCAACCTTCATGAAGAACCCGAGGTCTCCTCCAAGAGACGTCGGGTTGAAGAAGCCCCTCAGTTCCCCCCTCCACATGATTGATTTTTTGTCCTAATTCTCCTCTGATTCCGATTCAGAGGAGGAATTAGAGGAAGAGGAGGAGATGGATTCTCAAGAATTCATGACTGCTCTGCTTCAGGGTTGGCTTGACCCTGAAACAGAGAATGAATTCTCTGAAGCAGAAGAAGAGGAGGAGGAAGAAGAGGAGGCAGAAGAAGAGGAGGAGGAAGAAGGTCGAGAATTCGACCAATTTGTACAATGGTTGCGGGATGAAGCAGGTTTGCATGGCTGCCTCTTTTCTTTTTCTAATGCACCTTTCTTTCTCTTTTCTTTTCTAACCTCTCTTTCTTCTTTCTTGCAGACAGTGATGTAGAACAATAATGTAGATCCCGGGTGGGCCTCTTCTTTTTTTTTTTTTTGTTTTCGGACACGCCTACGGGCATTTTTTTCTGTGATATTTTGTAAAGCCTTCGGGCATCTACTTACAAGCCATTCTTGGCATCTGTACATATCAATTTTGAATGAAATCAAATAGTTTTCTTCACAAACTTTTTCTTCAAACAGTTTTTCTGTACATAAAAATATTTTGAATGAAATCAAACTGTTTTCTCCAAGCATTTTGTCTCCAAAGTGTTTTCTCTAAAATTTTGTCTCTGCATTTGTCTCAACAAAGTCTCAGGAACACTATAAATCAATCACAGCAGTATAGGAAATTTTCCTATACGACCTAAAACAATTCCCCAACTCAACAAGTCATTTTTTAACCTTGATAATTTTGCCTTTAAAATCATTTTTAATTTAGCCTATATAAAATTTCAAAATTATTTTTTTTTCGAATGCAATAAATGGAATAAAATGCCGTGAGAATTTATTGCGTAAAATACAATATTCTCTACATATACCATATACATGTCATGTCTGGCGGGAAGACCATACGCCAGGTGTGTTAATTCAAGCAATCAATTATTCACGCTAATTTATTTCTAATTATGCCTATATAAATCCATTTCACGCTCTCAAAGTTCCTACAATTTCTTCCTTTCTTCATACGATTTGCCGGTTGCGCTTTCAAATTGTTTGCATCCCTCCTAAAAATCTTGGTGAGCAGATTTCTTTTCAAAGAATGTTAGATGTTTGGTTTCGCAATTCCTAACTTACTAAAAGACTCGCCTTTTGTTCTCAGAGCATCATGTAGCGAGAGGACATCTGAGGCTCGTAATTATAACCAAAAGCAGAGGACTAAGGTCTGCATAATCCAAAAGCCCTGAATTAAAACCAAAAGCATAGTCCCCGTTCTTGAATCCTTTCCAGCCTCAGAACTCAAGGTTAGTTTTCATTTAGTTTTAAGCTGCATCTCAATGGCAGGTTTAATCGAAGAAGACAAGCTTTTGCATTTGCTCGAGGCAGAGGAAGCAAATGATGTTTATGAAAACCAGAATAGTTTTTTATAAACTTCATCTGCTTCTTTTTGTTTCGAGTAAATTCTTGAGTTTCTCTTCCTGAATTAATCATGCTATTGCATGCAAGTTTCTATTATGAATAAGTGTAGTAGAAAGCATTAGAAAAATCTCAAAGATAATATTTGAAACACGCTAAGCGTGTTTCATGCTAATCTTAGCCTTGAACATGAGTACTGAGGCAGGGGAGAAAAAAAAATTCAGACAGATAGATAAAAAAATAGATAAAGGCCGATAGATAATTGTCTTTTATCTATTTACTTATCAATTATCTTTATCTATTTTTTTTCCTCTCTCACTGAATGCACCCGAGCTGTATAGTTTTTCCTATATAGCAGTTTACACGCTGAGCGTGCAAACAATTTTATCCCTAGTTTCAACTTTTAAATTAAACACGCCGGGCGTGTCTCTTAGTTTCTAAGTTTATAAATAAATAAATATATCACGCCAAAGCGTGAATACCGATATCAGGCCACTTCCTATTGATAGATGCCAAGTTACATTAATCATCCGGTTGGTGACGAAGATGCATTGGAATTACATTTGGGGTAGCCAGCTCCAGTTTCGGCTCCAATCTCTAGTCCGGTTGAACCGCAGCCGAGCACCAGTCTGGCTGGAGCACCAGTCTTGCAACCCCTGCAGTACTTGGGTCAAGTAATGATGATGGCAGCAGAGCGCAGTGCAATGATAAATCTGGGCTCTGAGGCCCTTGCAATCGCACGGAGGCTGGCCCTCTTATCTGATCACTTCGATCAAGCAGTACATGCATTGATCGAGAGTGAATCTCGCATCCGTCAGCTCGAGATTCAAAATGAGGAGTTGCGTTTCTTAGTGGTTAGCCTCTATGCCCGGATGCCCCAACACGAACCACTACCACAGGCGGTATACGATGCAATGGAGATGGCTCAACCAATGGAGCAGAAGGAGGAGTAGGAGGTGGAGCAGGCGGGGGAGGTGGAGTTAGAGCCTGGGGTTTTTGCTGGGGTTTTACCTGATCCATTCACTATGCCCTGAAATGGAAATGGGAGTATCGATAGCCCAGCTACTCAGTAGACTGGGCTTGAAACAGTAGTTTGGGATTTTGTCTGGTTTATCCAGTTTATCCAGATTATATACAATTGTAAACTTTTTCCAATGAATACAACAAATTTTGTCTACTTCTATATTTCTACAATGTAATACATGTTGCATACCTTTTTTAAGCGGTTTCTTGGCCATGCAACAAATGTTCCAACACTTTCTCCAACCGTATCCCCACCGGGGTGTCTGCGAGGTAAAGCTTCATCCGTAGCGCAGCAGTTAATCACTGTAACTCGGACATACTTATCCCCCAGTACATTTTCTAAGAACAGAAGTCACGAAGTCCAGAAGTTCGGATGCATTCAATTATTCAAGCTCAAGTCTACTGAACGAAGATTTGGACTTGTTTTTTGGGTCTTGAGATCTTTGCAAAGTATCTAGCTCCAACAACTTTTCCATTGCATGATCCTTCAGGAAATGTTGAGTATACTTCATGATTTCTTTTCCACTGAGGCAAGTGTTTGAACGGTTTGATTGTCACTTTACTAAAGCTTTTATAATTCAAATAGATGCAGAGGAAGACTAATTGGCAGCTTGATATTACATGCATATCCGTGGATGTTTAAAAAACTCTCTATCTAATTAGTAATGAAGGAAGAAGTCTTGATCAAGGAGGCCCACTGTAGTAAATCCCTGATTATCAGATCCTTGCTCAATATCCTTGCACAATACAGGCACAATACACGTAGATACACACGGTCATCATATTGCATTCACCGTCAAAATATATTGACAACGATAAGATGGCTTGCTGCCCTGTGTATAGTTTTGAAATATCTGTTCTTTTGTCATGTTTTTTTCTATCATCACCAGCTTTTGTTGTATTTTTTAATTTGTCTATTACAAAAAGATTATGCTATTTTTATTAATCTGTACTTTGCTGTTGAAAACCAGGCATATGTTAGCATTCACATCCTTCATGATTCTATGGATGCTTTTCTTGCACGACGACGTCTTGTATTCGATGAGTTTTTCTATTTCTAGATTGTCATTGGATTGGGAAATCTTACCAAATTGACAGAATTCTATGTGGACAACAATCAGTTGACAGGGCCCATTCCGTCTTCAATAGGACAGCTTACCAGTCTTCAAAGATTTACTGCCTATCATAATCACTTATATGGAACCATTTGCCATCTCAGCTTGGTGACTGCAGGAGTTTGAAGTATCTTGACATTAGACAAAATGGATTTTCTGATGAGACTTGTTTTCTCCAAGACTTGAAAAATCTTCAATATCTAGATCTGTCTTATAATGAGTTTTCAGGAACCATTTTCAAAACTCTACAGGGTTTACCTAGTTTAACTGAAGCATATTTTAGAAAAAACAGTTTCATTGACTCTCATCCTTCATATCTGGTTCTCTTCAGTACTTAGACTTAGCATTCAACCAAATAACAGAAAGCATTCCATAGAACTTTGGTGGACACTCTTTGCACAACCTATTTCTAGACCACAATAATCTTATAGGACAAGTCCCAGATGAAAGCTTCTCGTCGATGTCCAACCTTCAATTGCTAGATCTCTCTCACAATTATCTCAATGGTTCTGTAGCCAAGTTTAGGGCATACTTGGGCGATACAGAGATAAACTATGCATTCAATTATTTCACTAATGCTAGCCCCAAGACATTTAGCTGTAACATTTCAAGCCCTTTATCATTAGATCATCTGTACCTGGCAGCCTTCATACTTTTGCAATCAATGCAGGAGGTGACAATATAAGATTTGAGAACTTACAGTTCCAAGCTAATTTCGCTTCTGGATTTGGGTTCCATTATGATAGTAGTGGTTCAGGAACATGGACTGTGGAGATGTCATTAAAAAATTCCAAAATCGTTAGTAAACCTGACCTTACAGATCTTCCACAAATATACAGATCCATGCGTTCAGCAGAAGAATATTTAACCTACCGTGGAAGTCAGCTAGAGCCAGAAAAATATAATGTCACGCTTTATTTTGCAGAAATAGAAGGTGTGTTTTGGACTTTTCGTGCGTCGCATAAGTAGTCAGTTTTACAACTATCCAAACTGAACTAATCCTATGGAGTTAGGACCAATATTTGGAATGCAACAGTTGCCAGATACCTTTAACTCAAGAACAGGCTTTTGCAAGTAATTTTGGAGTTTCTGTTTTAGTGTAATACAGTCTTCTTTCGGCATAAAAAAACAAAGAAGGAACAGTAATTGCTCAATAGAAACAAACTTGGTCCATATTTGAATTTGCTGCATAATATTTTGTTTCTTAAGTCATCTGTTCTGTAGAATAAAATCTCTTCCTTGCTAGAAAGACTAATATTAATCTGGGATATTAATTGTGCTTCTGATCTATCTACTCTGCATTTGTAGGGAGATGTTGGACTCCTTTCTGATTTTTTTGATTTTCTTTTGGACCCAATGCAGATTTGCCATATACATATTTTACAGATATGAAGAGATGCTGTCATCCATGTATACCAAGGAAATTAGACAAAAACTATAGCAAAAAATATCCATGTCTTTGCTTCTTGATCTGAGGTATTTACGGAGTCCAGACCTGGGTAAACATCATAACCAGGCATTGCTTTTGGATGGACCAACCACTTGTATTTTCGCTAAAAAAACGGCAACTTAAATAACATAACCCCGGGGGGTGCGCCTCTATATATGGACAGATGGCATCTGCGATCGAGGGGTCATAGAAAAACCCCTATATACGGCTTTTTGGAGTAGAAAAACCCATACCATACGGTTTTTCGAACTAACATACAATATAGCCCCTATCCGTAGATTTACGATTGATTGTGCCAAATTATATAATCCCTTTCCGATTTTGTACCTTTTGTCATGCCAGCAACTTTGTGGGAGATGGTTTATTCTTGTTATTGTTTACATCACGATTTTCACTATGATATGAACCAGTTGAAGTCCAACCTCCGCTGGCCTCAAGGGTTATTTCTATTGCTTGAGGTAAATGTTAACCTCTAAAAACCAGCTTATGTTTAAAGACGCTAGTGGTTAGACATTAAAACTCGTTACATGAGTGGCCGATCATATAATTCTGAACAAATTGTCATTTACTTTTGCTAATTTTTGTCCAATTTTATTGCCACTGCCTAAGGCCAATATTCATGTCAAATTCAGTAGGTTCTATTCATATGCCTAAATTTGGAGTGCCCAATTTTACTTTGGTGGTTATCTTCTTAATAGAAGGATCTAACAATATATTTAGTGGCAAAAATTCAACTAGTTGGCTACTTGCAACCATGACTTATGAATGCACCTACTACCACCTCTCAACCTTGGCTATAGATCCACGATTGCATGTAATTCCCATGGATGGCCTCCATGCAACGTCAAAACATAATATCTAAATAAAGCCCTAGGGCAACTCAAAAAACTTAGCAAAATAGGCTAATACCCAATTCAAGATTTAGCATTAGCCAACCTGTGTATTTATCTGAATTGCCCTATTTCATTTCTCTTCCTAAATAGCTTATCAATTTCTAAATTGATTAAACACATTCACATCATTTATCTGAATCTATGTGTTCATCACCTTCAACACACCAAGGGTAGTTCAAAAATCACAATATAGTTTTATTTCCAACAGCTGCCACCTTCTTGGGAGACTTGAGAATCAGTAAAGGCCATTCATTTGCTTTTGCAAAGGCACGAGATCCCCACCTAGTGCACTTAGAAAAAAAAGAGAACAAGGTAGAAAAAGAAGCAAAGCACATTCAATATAAGTATGCTAACTTAATGCCACTAGTAACGCATTGTTCAAATTGAGACTTTGGCTTCTGCCATTAGTTATGATAATTCTGTTCTGTACAGATATTGAGCCACAGGCAAGTCCTAAACTGTTATATACATCCTCCTTTATTTCACGCTCAGGCACAAGCTAATTGAGGTTGTGCTTTTCGCTTGGCCTTAGACACCACCTTTTCACCAGATGGAAACCAACCTTTGATATTGCTTAGCAAGAATCTCAATATGCTTTCTCACTGGATCTTGCAGACCTTCAGGCTGATAGTGCCCAAACCTCCAATCCTTGTGCACAAATGGCCTTTCTATTGGAACATCAAGACCTCCTAAACAATTACAATCATAATCAGATCCATTACACTGATATGACACAATTTATAAAAAATGGGTTATGTACCTGCATACATACGACCGGTCCAGTCAACAGAGCGATAGAATGGTCACTTCTTTCCATCCAATGCCGCATTTTGTAGTTCATTCCAGGCCTTGTCCCTTTGCTGTTTGCTCACCTTTCCAGTCCTAGCAATCTGCAAAGAGGATTGAATAAAGAGGATTAACTGCTGCTACTTGTGAACCAGAGTAGGCGCCCCAAACCTAAAGCACCACAACGAAGGAAAAAAAAAGAAAAAAAAAGAGGACAACTATAATATTATTTGTTTGCCGATGCTTCTTATCTTGTGCTCTTCTGAATTTGCAAATGCAGCAAAAGGAATATCCAATGCACATTACTCATGACTCCCTATCTTCTCCAATTTTGCAAGAGCATCCAACTTATTGAATTAAATACAACCAATGCAATTATGACGAACAGAGCTCCAAAGAACAAAGAAAAAAAGAACACAACTGTGTCCAACAGTTTTTCCACAGATAATAGAATATATGAAAATTAAGAAAGTGGTGTCTTATACCTGATGGAGACCTTTCAATTGAATGGCCTTGATCTATAAGGTCGTCTTTAAGTAGATGGTATGTTCTTTTCAATACAAACCTGCACATCCAAAAGGGCCACATGGAAGAGGTTTGCTTATTTTACTTTCATACGTAATGCTTCAACACAAATAAAAATCACCTTTAAAAGACTTGTGGTCTGTCATATGGCTGTCTATGAAAATCAATCACAGACCTGCACGTCCAAAAGGGTCACACAAAAGAGGCTTATCTCTTATTGCATGCTTAATGCTTTATTAAAAAACATGTAATCTATCATTAGCCCCCCTAGTAATAAAATGGAAGAGATGCAAGTATTGAATTCAAATAAAGAACCTTAGATCCATCTCATATAGCCAAGTTAAGAATCTTCAAATGTTTATATTAAAATACATCCAAATTCTTCGACTATGTGGGCGCTTCAACATGTACGCTCTTTATGCTCTTGAAGATTATAAAATAAAATTGCAGTAAAGAATGTCTTGATTTTATGAGCTGTAAACGGCCCTGTTGTATAAAGAACATCTCAAACAAATACATCACATAACCATATATACCTTGAAATGTCCATGTCTGATCCTTGTAGCTTCACATCCGAAATGTCCTTGTAGGCTAAAACTCATCTCCAACTTCTTTAAATCATCTGGCCTGTTTTGTGAAAGACAGATTTGAGGAGATTAAGTCAGGACCAATAGCTGCCAGACAATCTATTTATTTAACATGCAATCTGCAGAATAAGCTATTAGTATATGCAGAAGAAATGTCTAGTGCATCCAGTGGCCACATTGGATTATAGAGCATGATCAAAATACAGAACCCACGTATTACCTTCAAGTCTTTGTGCACTTGTCGATAGGAAGCTTGGCCACAGACCTGTCAGATGAAAATAAAAGGCATTCATAATCGCTGAGAATGTTTAGATAAATAAATTCTGAACTCTAATATTTGGCCTATTGTCTTGGTTCTCGGAAACAATCTTGTAGCTCCTGTAAAATCGGCTCCAGATCTTGCAACAATTCACTAAGCTTTTTAAAGCTTTCATTTTCTAATCAAAGCACCTTGAGCAGCTAAAGCAATCTCCAAAACCTGTGTTGGAATGATTGTAAGCACAACCCTGACAGCTATTTGGAATGTGCGATGTCTTCATGCATCAAGGAATCATGCATCAAACGTCTATCTAAACAAGACCAGATCTAAAAACTAAATGAAACAACTATCTCAGTCTCAGTCATAAACTCGAAACCACCATCATAAATCAGACCAGAGGCCCAAATTGACCAGCTACGGATCTCTCCTTCCCGCCTTTGCTCCCTTCACGTTCAAAGCCGGAAGTATGGGCTTTCGACCGCATGAGAACTCGACCGTAGACGATCGACTCACCCCAAAAAAAAACCCTAAACGTTCACGCAGTTGGTTCATACGTGACCATTAGGTGAACCCCCCTTGAACATAACAAGTTGTAGCTGTACACTGTGAAACGACCGTTAACAGATTCTGTTATGTTACTAATTAACATAAGGAACTCTTGTGCGAAAAGGTTTTTGACAGATTATGTTATGTTAGTAGATAATATAACAAATTGCATATGAAACCATTTTTAACAGGTTTTGTAATGTTATTACTTGACATAACAGGTGATGTGAAAGCTCCATAAAATTTACCTTAATTTAGCATAACAATTAATTTGTTAACTTAAATTTTACCTTAATTTAACCCTATAGTCTAATTTGCCCAATTTATTTCGTATTGTGGAAGGATTTTCTCGTAGTGGTTGCGAATGTGATTCCCATATTGTATGCAACATCATACATTTTTGGAGGGTTTGAGGTGCTTGTTGCAAATTTCCTATTTGAGACTTGGGGTGGATTGGTATTTTTGCAATGGTTCCAATAGGGAAAGAAATCTTGTAAAATTGGGAGAGATTTGGACGAGGGGCATGATGGTCCCTCGTGAATGGCATGCTGACAAGGGGCTTTACATTTTCGTTGGATCACTGCGACATGGAGCATCTAGGTGAGGGAATTTTGTTCTTGTTTGCTTGTCTTTCTCTCTTGCTTTTCAGTAGATCGGTCACATAGGAGCTGTTGCGACAGTCAGGTCAGGGTTTTGTTCTAGAAATTTAAAATTTCAGCAGAATGTTGACGAGACGGGATGCGAGACTGAAGATAAAGATGTACACAATGCCTTTACCCTGCTCAGGCGTGAAAGTTTTGTCTGTGGAGTTTGCAGGGATAGAGAAGAGAAGCGATGCATCCATAGCTTGGATGCTCAGGGATTGAAGCATGAGTCTAAAGGGGCAGGAGAAAGTAGGAAAAAGAGCTTTGGAGCAAGATTTGTGATGTGGGTGGATGCTGCTAGCTTTGAGATTGGCATGGTTTTATTTTTTCTTATGGCTTCTGGCGAGGCCGGTTTGGCCTGGAGGTTTAAACCCTCCAAGCCATGTTCTGTTGTTAGGGGATTCCTGGCTCCCATAAAATCTGCACAACGCCAATTTTGTTGCAGGTGTTCAACCGCCCTCTTGAAGCAGAATCATGTGTTGCATGCTTGCAAAAGGGAATGAGGGTTCTGGCTTCTGATTGCTGCTGAGTGAGGTCGTTGCGACCTGGACGTTCCCTCTCCTGCATGCTCTATTTCTGTATTTTTTTCCCTTGGATAATGGTTGAGATTGCTGTTTTACACCATTGCAAGTTTTGGTGTGATGAAGGCAAAAAAAAAAAAAATCAAGACCCTTGATCTTTTTTTTTTTTTTTTTTTTTTTTTTTTTTAAGGACGTCAAGCTTTATTCACCAACTAGAAACCAGAGCAACATAAATGCAAAGACAGGATTATAACCCCAGTGGACAAACCGATCCAACTGAGCACAACCACCTGCCTATGCAAAAGAATGAATCTGAAGGTAAGTATGCCGGAAGTGGTACTTTCTTCTCTTGATCAAGAGAAGAACAATTGTAAGCCATATAACAATTTTATCTTGCGCCCTTGAAGAACAACCTCATTAAAATATCTATGCCCTTAAAGATAAACAACCTCCTTCTCTTCCAGATTGACCATAAAAGCCAGCCGCATGCGAGATGAAAAGCTCGTTTCCGTTGTTTGGGCCAAGCATCAGGATAGATAGCAAGCTCCTTGAACCACTGCAACCCTGCCTTCACTTTGGCTTCAGTAACTTTTACAGTTTCTATAGCCTTGATCTGAGATAATAACTCCTTTTCTCTGGCTCCATTAGTATGGCCACGCAACCCACTAATGATTTCATCCCAAGCATCTGAAGCAGAGACATGAATTCCAACTGGGATACCAAGCAACTTTGTGGTATTGCCATGCAGAAGAATCTTCCAAGGATAGTCCAAAATCCTCTGAGGAGGGATGGGATGTCCAACGCCCACAAAGTACCATGTACATTTTGCCACCCTACAAGAACTCCCGATGCTAAGGAGAATGTGTCTAATAATAGCTTAGCATTACGAAGATTCTCAAATTCGGCAATTAGGAACAAAAAGTGTCATCGGCATGATATTGGTTACATACCTCTTGAGAACCATCGTCCATTGGGAGGCCTTGAATAACGCCATCTTGGGTAGCCACGGAGAAGAGTGGGACAAGACTTCTGCCACAATTGTGAAAAGCAAGGGTGCTAAGGGACAACCCCGCCGAATTCCTCTACCCACTACAAAAATATCCGGATGGCTCACCCCCGAAAAGGACAAGATAGATCCGGCTGATGTATGGAGCTTCATGACATTCCTTGTGAATGACTCCCCAAACCCAAGTGCAAGAAGACACTTCTCCAAGAAGCCCCAATCAACACTATCGTAGGCTTTAGCAAAATCAAGCTTAAGATACGCTTTGCTCTATGACCCCGTGAACCGGGCCCAATATATTCCTTCATATCACAGCAGACCACGTTGTTGAGAATACAACGACGAGGGAGAAAGCCGATTGTGTTGACGAGATAAGCGTCGGCCAAGATGTCTCGGACTCTTTTCGCCAATGTCTTAGCAAAGATCTTGTACACGAGAGGAAAGCAATGTAATAGGTCGCCCGGTGGAAATAGTCTTGGGTTCCTTGTTCTTTGGAATGAGAGAGATACAACCTGTATTCAAAATCTTATCAAGGCTCCTAAATCTGAAACTCACAAAAGGCATCATATATGTCATCCTCCAACCGGTCCAAAGACTTCCGAAAGAATTAAATAGGAAAGCCATCAAGACCGGGCATTTATCCCTTTTCAAGAGAGCCATAGCTGCTTTTAAGTCCTCCTTCACAATATTAGACTCAAGAAGCAACCTCGCTCTTGAGAAACAATGCGACGCACCCTTAGTCAACATGACCAATTGCATGTCCTTCCGAAAGGGCAATGGGTGTCGTGGCAAAGAATGAAGAAAAGTGATGATGAAGATATCGCTTAAGATTCACCGGACGGAGATAAGAGCACCATCCGGCAGCACCAAAGAATGTATAGAAGTGGCGAAGTTTCCTTCTTCTTTGCGGCCGCAAAAAGAACCGGGTACATCTATCACCGCCCTTGAACCATCGCGCAACCCCGCTTCACTTTGGCTTCAGTGAACTTTTACAGTTTCTATAGCCTTGATCCGAGATAATAACTCCTTTTTCTCGACTCCATTAGTATGGCCACGAGCATGAGTACTTCTAATTCCCGTACAATGCGGTCAATAGCCCTCTAGCTTCAGCAGCTCTCGACTCTCCCATATTCTTTTTGCAAATGACTTCACCGCGACAACGCCGCAACAACCCTGCATATGCCCCCCTACGAGGTGAGAAGGCCCGAGACCAAGCCCGACTACTGCCCAACTTTGAACTCATCATCCTCCGGTACTTGCAATTAAGCTTAAAGTAGGTCGGTAGGTCGATGACAATCACCCACATCATTAGTTAGAAGTTGTGGATTATGATGGATTACGAGCTATCCGAGAAGATTTGAGCGGCGAAAATCCAGCTTAGCCGAAAAATTTGCACAAGTATTAAAGTATCCTCTATCATGCCTTGCATAAGCTCTGAGAGCTCCTCGGTCCAACCATTACACCCGCGTAAAGGACTGATCACCATCAATCTCCATAAGTGACCATCATGTAAAAGGCGTAGCCATTGCTCTCGCTTCGAATCCTTGCACCACTTGAGCCGCGACCACTTCTATCTCTTTCCAACTCGACCATATTGAAGTCGCCAACGAGCAACCATGCAACGTTTTGTCCAAGCCGGAGAACTTTACTCCTCGTGAGTTGCCCACAAAGCACCACGCCGACGAGGTCTATTATGAGCATACACATTTATCAAACCCCATTCTTGGCCCTTATCTTTCCATTTGATTATTATCCACCGCCCGAACCTATCTGTTTGAGTAAAAGTGACATCCACAGATGACTTCCATGCAAGTAAGCACACCAGCCTTAGATGCACATGTAACAGCCAGACACCAAGACATTATAGTCCCGGCCCAAATACATTAGCTACTTTATGTACATCACCGCGGGGGCATTTATGCTCTTGGAGGCAACAAAAGGTCGTAGAAAACTTAGACAGTAAAGAGACAACCTCGCTTCTTTTACTTGGGGAAGAAGCCACTCCCTCACATTCCAAGACAACAGGTTCATGTGGCCAAAATATTATGCTCCACCTCCATACCAATAGAGCCAGCCTCAACCATGTCCATCTCGCATGGTTCTCAAGGGAGGTCAGCCCACCTCGCCCCGAAATTGGCAAGGGGAGCCTCCTCCTCTGTTCCACCCTTCCATTGTTTTGTTCAAGACTTGGTGAGGGAGAGCCTCCTCTCTCTGCTCTACCCCCATTATTTTGTTGGGTGGCGGCAAGGGAGAGCCTCCTCTCTGCTCCACCCTTCCATGCAAATTATCGGAATCGCTCATGACATGTGACACATGTTGACTAGCCTTATTGCGTGCAGCTCTTTTCCATTAACATTTGTCCATCCCTCTTGGGCATTTTCATGATGTTCTTGAACACTTTCATGCCGCTCTTGCAATTCCTCGGATCTTCAGTAACTTAGCCCTAGCATCCTCTTCAAAAGCGGGAGTATGCACAATCTTACGTGGGATAGTGGTTTTTAGCAGATGGAGTAGCAACAACAGAGGTCGCAATAGCATTGGCGGAAGGGACAATGAGAGGGTAATGGAGACACAACAGAGGTAGGAGGCACAGAGGAAGAAGGGACCATTGCAGGCGATCTCTTTTAGCACCTAAAAATTTGCAAATAAAGCAAGTTGAGGAAATAAATCAGCAAGGCTTGAGGGCCATTGAGCAACCGCAAAGCATACTTGAAAGATAGGGCCACTTTTCACAACCACACGGTCGGGAAGACCGAATTTAAGGAAGAGAAACACAAATTTTAGCACCATCAACAATAGAATGGGCGGATGAGTACCCGGACCATTAGCAATATCCGATAAGAAACTCCGGCACCAAGAGATCGGGAGGAAGATTAGGAATAGAAACCAACATGGCATCCTAAGAGCGAGAGTCATACCGGGAGAAAATCCAGCAGTAAAAGGCTGGTACAAAATATAATCACTCCACATTGGGTCCACACCACGTGCCACCGGTTGCTCAACAACCACAAAGATCATCAAAAACGATCAAAAAGAACTTCTTATCCAGCATCTTTAAAGTACGATAAGGTGGCAACCCTAATCTCCGAAGATGACCAGTCAACCAATAGCCAAGCTTCCTACTATCAAGAAATGCTCCAGTATATTGACCAACCACACTAAACGACAACAAGTTACTAATACACTTCTTGTGTAAGTCATGATCAATCTCGACCACATTGTACCCGGGCGGCTTGAAGAGTATTCTTACACATTTCGGGCTGATAGAAAACTTCAAATGAAGGTGGCGAAGTTCCAACTGTGTCTCCTTTGCTCACAACTCACCCAAAAGATTACTAAGATCTCTTTTATTATCCTGAATCATCACATCAATAGCTGTAGCAACACGCCCAGCAGACGTAGTTGAAGACAAGTCCTTCTTGATCCAATCACTAAAGCGCTCCCTGCTAGCATTTACTCCAGAAGTTGAGGACCTCCAAGGAAGTGGGCCGGGACTGATCTTTGTTATAATTGACACCCGTTTGCCGAGGCACCATCCACAGAATCATTACCGCTATTCAAAGCACTTGTACTCTTGATTGCACCCATTTGGGGGTGCCAAACAGGAAAATCAGCATCTTGAAAGACATTCTCACTATAAGCCAAAGGGTTAACATGCAATGCCAAATTTGCCCCCTCAAGACGGCATGGATGGATCACGGAGGTTTTGTGCGACTTGGAAGTTGACGCCATAGAGCCGAAACTGTCAGGGCCGAAAAGGCAATCAGCCGGAACCTAAAACCTGCGATGCCACACACCTTGGAAAGAGCTCTGAATCAGCTTTCCAACGAGCCAAAGAACACCGTAATCCGAGGTCTGTAGCTCAAGATATGAGCACAAACGTAAAGCAGCCTCCGGCAGAAACCCTAGGGCGCATCCATCCTTACAAATCTATGTAAATCATCAAGACCCTTGATCTGGCATAATGAGGAGAATATTCTGCTCATCAATGGCCAGAATGAAAGATGAAAACATCCCATAATAATACATATATACCTAGCATTAACTTATTTCGTATTTGATAAGGCTACAATGTAGATCATTTAATGTGTAGTAATAAAAGTGGAACAATATCTTAATAGACATGAAAATCAGTGCACCGTTGTTGCAAGCTTTTTATAATGAATTGAAATGAAATGAATTGCTTTCATAAGATGTATAAATCAACAATTCTATTAAAATATTAGACACAAAATTGAAGGATGCTTTACTGTATATTTAAGAAAAGATTGTCATGATATAGTTCCAATTTTTTTGAAACGGTATTTCAACCACAGTTTAAACTTGCCAAACAATTAACATAACTTTGTGGAAGAGCTTGACACGATACCCTTACTTAATTTTTGACACAAAAGAGACACTTTTTGTCAGGGAGATAGAGTCCATCACGAAGTTGGCACCACTTTTATATCTTGACACAATCGTTACACTATAAACACATCCTCTTGTAGTGCTATAAACATTATTCTTATATATCTTGACACAAGCGTTACACTATAATCACATCCTCTTGTAGTGCTACGAACATAAATTAACAACCAGAGAATACCAAATTAACTACCAATTTAAAAATCCACATAAGCATTGTAGGTCTCAACCACTTTCCTATAGATTGGGTCGCACATGATATTGGTAGTTCATTGCACTCATGTATCTGGCTTTGGATAGGTTTTTGGGTGCTTCTTTTCTTAATCTTTCTTTTCTTTTGTTTCTGCCTCTCTTGAGCTAGATTTTTCGGTTGCAGCACTATTGCTTTCCTTGAGTTTGATGTAGATTTGCATCCAGAATTGGAGGTGCTTGAAAGACAATACGGTGGCATGGGGCAAGCATGCCTAATAGTGGATTCAGAAGATAAATCAGAATCATTATGTTGTCCAGACTTGCTTTTCTTGTCATTAGCCTTAGAACGGCTCGCCTTAGGTGATGCACTTGGTTCTTTTTTATCATCAACCTTAATATTCGAAGAGGTAGCTGAGGCACTCTGTATTTTCTTATTGCGAACCTCAGAAGAAGAATGGTTTAACTCCAGCATTGTATTTGTTGGTCTTGTATCATCAACCTTGGAGCTGCATAAGCGACCAACATATTCTAACTTGAAGCATAATGAGCTACTTGACTTAGCAGTTTTAGTATTGAGAGAGAAATGAACACATGAATTACTTGAACTGGCAGTTTCTTGGGAGTAATCAAGATTGGAACTGGAGGCACCATCCTTTGAGGTCTTCAAGCTTAAGTGGCAAGAAGTTGTGATATCATGGTTACAAAGGGAAGAAGGTTGGGACTGACTTGCTAGGGTTTCTCCTTGAAGCATATGATTAGAACCTGAACGTACCACATCAGAATATCTCCTAGGCGCCGGAGTTGGCTTGATAGTTTGTGCGCTTGGAGCTGGCATTTCAAACTCAAAGGCAGGCCTTTGCATTTCCTTCAGAACACTTTCGAAAGCAGAAACAGACTCTGGAGGTATGACAAACCGATTCCAATCATTTCTGCGCCTTACTTTTGCACTGTCAATCCTTTTGGCACCATCAATCTCCAGCATGCTAGAACTAATTAGGGCATTTAGCACCACATTCCCATCGGTAGTGAGAGCCTTTATCCGGTTGAAGCTTGCAATTAGAGACAATATAGAAGTTGGGTCCGTTTTTTTCTCTGGCGTGCATTTTCGTGGCGCCACGTGGCGCAGCCCAATACTGCGGAATGGCAGTTGGGTTAATGCATTCCGCCTAACCGGCTGCGCAGGTTAGGGTTCTCCATTTTGTTTTTAGGGTTCATCTTTAGGGCTGCCGCCAAGCACAGAGATCGTCGGTTTTTCATGCAGATTAGTGCACAGAGATCGTCAGTTTTTCATGCAGATCGAAGATGAGCATATGAAGCTTGTTCTTTACACAGATCCCCGGTGTAACATAGAAGAAGAAACGTAAATCTTCTGATTTTTTAAATCTGTTTGCTTTGCTCGCCATACCAGAGCATTTTTGAAGCCCTGCTTTGATCTGCTTTGCCGGATCTTGCCGGATCTTGAAGCCTTGCTGTGTTTTGCCGGATCGAAGCCTTGCTGTGTTTTGCCAGATTTTGAAACCTACACTGATTTGCCGGATCTTTTGCTCTGTTTTGCTCTGATTCGCCAGATCTTGAAGCCATACTCTGCTTTGCCGGATTAAAGAAGAAGCCCTGCTCTGTTTTTGAAGCTTCGCCAGATCTGTGAGGGAAAAAAACGTCCCCAACTTCTATATTGTAGGGGAATGGAGGTTGGGCCTCCATTCCCCTATACAATGGCACATATCCCTGATCATCCATTTTGAGCCTTAGGAACATATCCTTGAACAGATTATCTGTGCTAAAATAATATTCAACCTGTGCAACGATCTGGCTAGCAATTGATTCATGTTGATGCTCAAAATAACACCTAGCGTGATCCATCGCAAAGAAACAGTCTTCGAGGACTCTAGCACAAGGATTCTTGAGGGGCCTTGGATGTTTTAAGCTCCACATTTCTTTTGGCGTCACCTTTCGACCTTTTCGCACTTTGCACTGCATGTTTCAAGCCTTTAGCGCTTTGCTATTTTCGGATGACGCGTAAAATGCGTCGATAAAATCTTATGCAATGGGCTTCTTAATGGGTTGATAAAATGGGCTTCTGATTCTTATCCCTTCTATTCTTACTCAGGAAAACAGGTCTTTCTGGAGGTATGAAGCGACTTCTTTAGTGCTTGAGCGCATTTCAGGGAGCTCCTCGCAACAATCCAAGGTCGCATTTGATTTGAATTGCTAGGTTTTGACTTTTCCGCTGCCGTTCTTTCTTTCTTCTGGGTTATTCCCTCCAGTTTGCTGCCAGTTCTATTTTCTAGTTTGAGAATCGGAAATAGGAAGAGCATCTTTGTCGCATGAGAAAAACAGCGGAAGAACACCCTCTTCCTGCTTCACTTAATCCTCTGGGTCTCTTTAGTCTTCTTTTTTGATGAAGCAACTATTCATTTTTACATAATTTACAGATCCTTCAAAGCTGCTGTCTCTAGTTAGAATTTGGGCAGTCCATTTCTTGAAGGTTTTATCCTTAACACAGTCGATGCAAGTCCTTCCTTCTTGGGCACGCTAAGTTCCGAGCTTGGACTGCAGAGGAGAATAGGCATGGGGACATATTGAACAGATATCTATATTTAACTGGGCGTGTTGACATGAAACAAATTGAGAAGACTATCCAATATCTGATTTCATCTGGGATGGTATGTGAATGAAAGTTCTATAATTGCTAGATTGCAACCAAGCTTGTATACCAAGAAATTTCTGCTTGGTTCGTTTCTATTTTAGATGAATTATGTAGAAGCCACAATTAACCAGAGTAGGTGCTACACTTGAATGTGTTTATGGTACTGGACAATAAAAACTGGCATTTCTTTCTTTGGCATGATCCTCAAACAGAGAACAATCCTTTTTTGGGATTCACAAATACCTATCAGAGAGAGCTACTGCAATATCCCATGGTAATACTGCCCGCCATGCTAAGGAGCTTGGTGATGTTAAGCTAGCCACCACTGTGGTCTTGTTGCAGCTGATGAAAAGTGACATGAAAATGCATATAGTAAATAGTAGAGAAGCTTTCTGAGGTTAATCCCAATGGTGCCATGTTTGCATTGGAGAACCTGATGAAGAAAAAGATTTTCATGCCTGCATATTTGATTTTGATGGGCAGAATAAGAACCTTTCCACAAATTTCTGCTTAGTTGCCCAAAGGCTTGGCGCGACTCTTAATTTTTCTTGTTAATTTTCAGAAAGGCATATTGGCATCGGAGCACTTGCACAAATCCCCCAGATCTCTAATGCACCCTTCGAGAAAAACTAGTGGTAAAAATGGCCTTCTATTTTGAAACTTTGAAATCGCTCATGTACTATTAAGATATTTTGACCTGCAGTCTTGGACAAAGTGAAAGCTCTTCTTCCCGTTTTAAGTTATGCCAAGCAGAAGTTGCATACAGATATTAAGGCAAACTGCTTCTATTCTTTTTTTTATCTAGCCAAGTTAGCTGTCCACTTTGGGTGCGTGAGACAGAGGAGTGAGCCTAATGAATTTGACATGGAGAGAATAACTGGTGATGAGGATGCTCCACACATTAAGATGCTGTGTATCATGCATCTGATGGCTATAAAGTGTTTAAGTTTACTGTTTGCACTATGGTTCTTGATTCTTTATTGTTATGTGAGTTTCTTCTGGATAGTCTTTACCGAGTGTAACTTTTGTATATCGTACTTCTGTTGTCTCAGGATTTAGCTTTGGGAGGGGGAAAAAAATGTAACAAGAGATGTAGTAAAATCGAATTATTATCAAGTTTAAGCTGATAATTTGGTAAGCAGGATTAGGGTTTCTTGCATCATTCTTAAATTTTTGTGATGTGTGCTTTTATATCCGGCCATACTGCTTGAGCTTAAAATAAAATATTCTAGATTCATTCTGTTAATGCTCAATGGTGATACTCAGGTTCAAATCTTGAGGAGCAGTTTATTTGTAGGTAAATTAAATGTTGTCAAGCACATTTTACGTTTTATTGCTCCCATAGTGATGGTTCAGGTTTAGTGTCATTTGGTATATTCTAGGTTGGTCCTAGTTCGGGCTATTTAGTGATAATGATGGATTTTGCTGATAATATATACATGCCAAAATAAACAATCCAAAGTAGATAAGTTAAGTAACTAATAGGTGAGTAAACAAAGAAGTAAATGTAAAATCGTGAGGTGGGTGAATAAACAAAGAAGTAAATGTTATACCAAAGTTGGTCCCATAGATATAGTTGGAACATCAAACATCATTTGGTAGCTCGTATAGCCATCTATGAAATGAGTAGGTTTGATTGTAATAGCTCATGGTTTTAACATGGAATGCGACCATATTGAAATCCAAAGGAAATAGATTGGAATTGGCACTTGGGTCTGTAAATTTATGTGCTTGGAAATTGCAAGATGGAAAAAAATTAATGGCTAAATTTAACTACATGGCTAAATTTTGACCAATTTTCAAAAATATCCAGCTAAACTATGGCCTTTTTTGGGCTAAAAAAGGAACAATATTTGCAAGTCTTTTTCACACCCAATCTCCATTTCGTCCAATTTCAACTTATCGTACTTTTTTGGGCTAAAAAATGAACAATATTTGCCAAGTCTTTTTCACACCCAATCTCCATTTCGTCCAATTTCAACTTATCGTATGAAAGTATATGTGGCAAAAATAAAAAAAAAATTAGCCAAAATTTAGAAGCTTTCAGTTAACTTTTGGCATATTTTAGCCAAGTCATTCTAGAACCTTTATATCTATTATGGTTGGCTAATTTTTAGGTCTTGAATTTTCTGCAAAATAGCCGAGCAATTAAATCAAAGTTTAGCCAAAGGTAAAAAAGTGTAGGGATTTAAGATCTACCTTATCGTAAAAACACCTACACTTTAGGCAACAACCAGTATACCAGCCCCAGTGTACATGGAAGCCAATTTGCACTGGTTTACTCACACAATTATTGTGGAGCCAATTTGCACTGGTTTACTCACACAATTATTGTGGAGCCAATTTGCACTGGTTTACTCACACAATTATTGTGGAGCTTATCCTACCCCATTATGAGGACAAAATGGAGGACACGCATAGGCACAAGTTCTACCACGTCGGGGATCATCATCGTATAACCCCAGTAACCAACACCCAAAGCTAAACATACACTGGCCAGGGTTTGAACCCCTGATCAAGTGCACATTTATTTTGGCATTACTAGGCCTATACCAACTCACCACACATCCGTTGGGCAAAACTTTAGCCATACATGCACACTTTGTAGGCAGGATAGAATCCCGCCTCAGGAAGTCGGGGAAATTTTAGGCAACAACCAGTATACCAGCCCCAGTGTACATGGAAGCCAATTTGCACTGGTTTACTCACACAATTATTGTGGAGCTTATCCTGCCCCATTATGAGGACAAAGTGGAGGACACGGCATAGGCACAAGTTCTACCACGTCCTATTGTAAAAAAGTGCATGATTTAAGATCTGCCAGACAAACAACAAAACCCCTACTTTCCTCTTGATCTTTGTTAATGGCTTTATTTTCCTCTATCTGTAGAATCCTATTGTGCTTCTACAAAGCTCTAAGCTGCTTGCTCATTATGGATACATGAACAACAACCTCAACAGTAGCCATGTCCCTAAGAAGACCAAAAAAAGAAAACCTCCCTTCTTGAAAGAATCAATAGCCGCTGAAGCCACTTATCTTCTGCAAGCAACATTCTTAAAGGCAAGCAGGAAGGAAACTTGCACTATGGAAGTGGCGCAACAAACTGCTTGAACTGGTCTGCAACACAATGACAGCCCCCAGAAGTGGTCTGTAAGAAATATGCAAAAAAGGGGAAAGCCGGAATCATAGTTGCCATAGCATTCTTGTTATTCTGTCCGAAAAAATGGTATAACTATGACTATGTAACCAAGAATGTCGCAAAAAACACACCTGGTTCCTGCAACAACCCGCTACTAGTGTCAGATCAAAGGTTTGAAGAGGAAAAATGGCCATATCAAAACCCCTTCATAGTTTAAGAAACACCTTCGTGAGGAACCAGATGCCTGAAGAGCTTGAAGATGGCGAAGGTAAACCAAGCTACATAAACTTATAATGCACGAGTGGCAGCCGGACTTCAAAGAACGCCATAGCCAAAAAGAAAACACGAGGCGAAAAACGCAGAAGCAGAGCATGAAAGAACCTAAGCAGCCGCCTCCATCGCCAAAAAAAAACATAGAGCAAAAAATGCAGCAGAAACAGAAAAAGCACCAGCTGAAAGAACCTAAACGGCCGCTTCCATCGCCGGAGCAAAAAATGCTCCCCAATTTCTATATTGTAGAGGAAAGGACAAGGGTCTCGCTTTCCGGTGCAGCCGGTCCGGTCGCGGGACCCCACCGGCTGCACCGGAAAGCGATCCCCTTGTTCCTTTCCTCTATACAAAGAAGTAAATATAAAATCGTGAGGTGGGTGAATAAACAAAGAAGTAAATGTTATACCAAAGTTGGTCCCATAGATATAGTTGGAACATCAAACATCATTTGGTAGCTCGTATAACCATCTATGAAATGAGTGGGTTTGATTGTAATAGCTCATGGCTTAACATGGAATGCGACCATATTAAAATCCAAACAAAATAGATTGGAATTGGCACTTGGGTCTGTAAATTTATGTGCTTGGAAATTGCAAGATGGAAAAAAATTAATGGCTAAATTTAACTACATGGATAAATTTTGACAACTATGGCCTTTTTTGGGCTAAAAAAAGGAACAATATTTGCCAAGTCTTTTTCACACCCAATCTCCATTTTGTCCAATTTCAACTTATCGTACGAAAGTATATGTGGCAAAAATAAAAAAATTTAGTCAAAATTTAGAAGCTTTCAGTTAACCTTTGGCATATTTTAGCCAAGTCATTCTAGAACCTTTATATATATTATGGTTGGCTAATTTTTAGGTCTTGAATTTTCTGCAAAATAGCCGAGCAATTAAATCAAAGTTTAGCCAAAGGTAAAAAAGTGTAGGAGGAAAAAATTAGAAAGTTTAGCCAAACTTTAGAAGCTTTCATCTCAACTTTTAGAATACTTTAGCCAAGTCTTTTTCACCACTTTGGATATAAAGGTTTCTTATTTATTTCACTGAATTGCAATACGTGTATTTTAGCCATTGACAAGCATTCTCCGTTTTATACATGTATTTTGAATGATATGAATCGAACAAGACCCGCAGTCTGGATTTTGCTTTGGAATTGAACAAAGGATATGGGATACCTAATCACAGTTCAATCATCTTGATTGGATATGTGCCATATTGAGGGGGAAATTCACTCGCCATGGAGCTTTTTTGCTTCCTAGATATGGTTTAAGCTATGAATGCCATAATAAGAAGAATGAGCCAATCGAGCTATCGTGGAGCTCAAATTGTGCACATGGGCATGCCAAATCAAGTAGCAAATGGGAATGAAAGAGAATTTGCTAAAAGTAAGACTACAGATTTGTGACTGTCAAATACTTACAGATGCAGGATCTGAGTTTTATTCTAAGAATCTGAATTGGTTTTTTCATTAGAGATGGGATATGACTTGCAAATGGGGAGTTGTTCTTTTTGTGTTATCATTAACCTTTGTAGTCTGTGATTCCAACGACCATCTCTCAAAAAGGTCTTGCCCAAATTGGCTTTCTTTACATTAGATAATGCATCCCTAGCTTTATCTACAAATGATACAAGGGGCAAAACACAACCATAGCTATTTGATTTGTGCTGCATTGAGATGCTTAAACTGAACGGCTTGTTTTCGACACTTCACCCAAATTCATAGTCTCAAACGCTTTATTCATGGGCTTGTACTGTGAAGGATTTAGTTGTTTCTGGAGGTTACTATGGATGTGTATATGGATGTGTATTGTTGGCATATCTGACAAACATAGTAATTATATCGGTCCCTAGTGGTTATACTTGGGGCATGGGTAACCCCAAAATGTATTCTATTGGAGTGAATTGTACCCATATAAGTAGAAAGGCCAGTGGATGTTATTATGTTCACAGTATCCAGTTGGCTCATGTATCAAGCTAACTTAGGCTTAAATGATCCACCTTTAGCTCAAATTGGTGCCATATCGTATACAAGGGTGAGACTTGTTAATACCAATGTTTTTCTTAGAACTCTCATTTTATGGAGTTGCAGGGTTACAAAAGAGTATAACCCTTTCAAATATAGGTTGCTAATTTTGTAGCATCTTGATGTTTATAATAGGTGGCTGCTTAATATCCGGTGGGTGACAGTAGCATGAATTTGCTGGGCTCTGCCCAAGAAGACTTTTTGCAGACCATATCTAGGTAAGATATTACCTCCCCCCCTTAGAATGTCCCGAACTATATGATGGTTGGGCGCCTTGAATATCCGGCCTGTTTTGATGGGCTCCGCCCTATGATTTTCTGCCGACCTTCTTCTCTCAGAAATGGTGTCTTGACTACTATTTCGCATATGAAGTAATATATGCTCATACACTTGAGCATTTGGATACTAAGGAGGAGCTGGCAGATTCGTTTGCCTACTTTAGAGGGATATTTCCATCTGGTACAATTTAGATTATCCTGTGCCCTTTGTTTACAAGTCCAGGAATTATGGCTTATGATAACTTTCTCATAATCACTCATGAATTACAGACATGATGGTTACCTAGCAAATATCTGTTTAAACTGATTTTCCCCAGCAGTTTCCTTCATAGGCCTCCTTGTATCCTATTACAATAAGTTCTGAGCGGTTTGCCAACTTATTTCTAACAGATGCGATGCTGCAAGGTTGTAAGCTAGACATGACATAATTATTTGCATGTAGCATTCTTCTGCTTGTAACAACCTCTTGGACAATATATATGAAGATTATTACTGATATATGGGCCCGTTAGCTATAACAGGCACTTAATCTTACGGTTTTATTAGACCTATATTCAAGACTTAATTCTGAATTGTGAGTTTATTTGCATTATGTTCATGGATCATTGATGCAAACATGAGAGGTTAATTCTTTCCTTCTCTCTTATGTTTTAACTAAGTTTATTTCTCGCAATGCTCGTTTGATCTTTTGGGCAAAAGGTCTACATTAGGTGATCGGTTGACAACCGAGAAGCCTAAGGTACCTTTTGGCCCTTGCATCCCTTATCAGGCTAATGATGTATTGATTGGCTGCAGGTACGGGCTTCTCTTCTTAATGTATTCCTTTTGTCCAATAGATCTTAGGTGAGCTGCGGATTTGGCATCAGATGATGACTATTTCACAGAGGATTGAAGATTTTAAACTGTCTACAAATACATGAATTTGATCACCCATTTTGGAAATTGTAACTTTAGGTTAGCACTTTTAAAACGCTGCTAAGGTACTCTATCACGTTTTCTGGTTCTTCAAAGTATTACAAGTTCATCTTGGCTGTTACTTTCTAGTCTGTAGGTAATGGGTTCTCACATAAACCATTACCATTTTGAATGCCTATTAGGCTGTGTACTTAGGGCCTTTATCTAGCTGGCTGTATGCTCTAAATCGGCCCCTCTAGTTTAAATGAAAAACACTTCTCATTAGAACATTTGACAGGTCATACTTTGGCAGGGCTGACCATATGCTGGATGATTGTATTTCCTACATGATTATATTAAAACACGAAAGCTGGTTTCCTGAACTAGTGCTCTTATTGTTGTATATGCAATATTCTGACATTAATATACTGCTATAAAGTTTTTGAAAAAGTCACATATTGCTTGTCCCTCTTGTCTCGTATTTGCTAAATGCTTTCTGAATAGGATGCAATCTCCTAATGTAATTTGTTAGAACAGGGACATTGACTAGCTTGCCCTAGTTCTTTGATGTATATCCAATTGAAAAATGATGAGAAATGATGTTTGAAGCATTCTTGTTGCACCAGTAACATTTTGGCTGTCACTTTTTGGCCTTGTGCATCTTAAAATCTGCCATGAAATGCAGTTTTGTTATGATTTAAGCCTTGAATCTAAGGGTTACATCACAGATAATATTTTAGGCTCTTTGTGACGCTCCCTGAACATATACGACACTCGGACGTATACATACGGGGACTTTCCCCTCCCATGGCAACCAACTCACCATGAGCAGGGCCCTCCGTCTAACTCGGGCCATCTATAAGAAGATGCTCAAGTGAAGGACACAGAGGGGTCATTCGGCCCATGCCTTCAATGGGGCTCCTACGTCGCGGAAGCGTGAATACAAGGTTAGCACACAGCATAATCATATCATAATTTACCACCACGAGGGGTGGCACATCCATCCAAGTGACAACAACAAAGAATATGCATTTAATACTAAGGGAAACACCCAAACCCATGGTTCTACCCCGGCTCAGACTCCAGTGAGGATCGACTGACGGCTAGGTCTCAAGAGATCAGCAGACCGAATCTTGACATGGCGTTGGCTGGCATAGAACATCGGCTAGGGTTGTCCACTCCATCCGCCCCTCCTGTGCACACTTTACAGGTGAGTCCAATCATGCTATGGCGTCAATATAGCCTTCCGGACACGCAGACTCAAGGTATCACCCTTCGATCCTACTCCAGGGTTCATGAAGCCCCGTCCGATGAGGCAGGTCGGGGAAGTGTCCCCTCCCAGGATCACAGTGGTTCCATGGGTGAGCTAGAGAATACGTGTCGCATCAGCGACCCCCGCATCCGTACCCGACTTACTCACCCTAAATCTACTCAAAGCACAGGATGCCCCATACGGGTCACACCTCTGCACCCAGGGAGTGTCAGACCCATACCCGGCCCTCTACGTGACCGGCTATCAGGCCTAGCCCAATGTAGGAGTCTCAGGAGCCTTTTATGTTCGTGCAAGACCCCACCCCACAGGCCGCATCTAATGGGAAATACAGGGATCAACCTAGGAGCATACTACTAAACATGGCCCAGAGGTCTCTACCCTCCCTTAATTCCCCCATTTCCAGAGTAATACTATACAAAGGACTATCAATCCATCCTTTAAGAGCAAGACCAGAATCAGAGATAAAGAGAACTCACCTTTGCAATCAAGGGTTAGTTCCTACAAGTAAAGCACAGAGAGAACGGAAGAAATGAACACAACAAGTGCCCAACAGGGGCGCTACTCTAGAACATGAAGCTATACTAACCACCCACCTGAGTTCCTGCTGGATCCATTGTCATTTGGTACTTCCATCTTCCCTGGACTTGGCGCTCAACACTGGACACACAGGTAAGTTAGGCGCTTAGCAAGGGTAGGCGCCACCGCCGCCTTCCTCCCGGGTCGATTTTTCAAGGGTGCCTGGCAGCTGCTCCTCCTCCTCCCTCTCCAATTGCTCCTAATTCGAATTGGGGCAAATGGGGGTGCAAGACCCCAATTTGGATCCCAAGTTAGTAACTCTCCCTTGCCCAATCGATTTGGGCCAGGTGGCAGCTCCGGGTTGGCTAATATTAGCTAATTTGGTATTTTAGGCCCTTTTAATATTAGATTAAGCCCTAAATTCGAATTAGGGTTTAAGGTTAGGTTTCCACCTTTATAATTTAATTATTAACATAGCTAACCTTAGCTTATGAATAATTAATGTTCCATTAATTATTCATAGTGACGTGTCACGTATTTATACTTAATATGTGGAACGTCACACTCTTAAGCATGATGCTTATTAGATGCATTGTTCTGTCATTGTACGGTCAGTGTTGGATCTGTCTATGATCAGTGTTGGATCTGTCTATGATCTGTTTACCAAGGAAAGGTATGTTATATGATAACATAGATGTTGTATACCAGGAAAGGATGGTACCATCTAGGACTTTACGGTTCTTGTATGGCCAGATAAGACATCGGCTGGATTGACCAATGCTGATGTTTGTGCTAGTCTAGACTAGTTCAAGCCGGTTTTTTTTTAGGGAATGATTTTTATATTTTATATATAATAGATAAAAACTACAATGTCTTGCTACTTGTAAAGAATTACTACAAGAGTAATCTCAACATCTTCATCCACTACATGCAGAAAACTTATTAAATCAATCCGCATAGTATCGAAATTATACAAGATAATCCAAATTATCCATAAGGCACTAGAAATGATAAATCTTATTCTGTAGAACGTGCAAGTGACCTGAACCACTGAAGTAGGAAGAAGATATAACCCCGCCCATGCAAGGCCCGTGTATGAAAGGCACAAATAGAATGAAATTCGTGCATATCAAGACCGATTTAGCACTCCTATTGATTTAGTACCGATTTCTTTGGACTTGTAACGTCTTTGAGCATGTAATCTTTAAGAACAAGGGGATCTCAAAAGAGGGCTTTGAAATAGGTCTTAAAAATGATTCTGTGATGCTGCAATTGGGAATTGCATGCTACAACAATTTCTTTTGCCTTTTTCCTTTGATTAAGCTATAGTACCATGTGATTAGCTTGTTCATTTGCTAGAGCCTAAATATGGTGGAGGAATGTCTTATACCAAGTAAATGGGACCATGTGATCATTGTCAATTTGTTAGAAAAGTTGGTATCAACTGCCTCTTGGGATCACCTCGGTAGAATGTATGGTGTCTACTATGAAGAGGAATTTGCTTCTTCTTTCTGACCTTTTGCTTGGCTTATTTTGTGATGTTCTAGTATAATATACACTCAGAACGTATACTATATCGCTACGTCACAATACATATCACCAAGATGACACGTACAAGAGATGGACACAACCATATTGTAGGTATGACCATGTGTGGCGACAATGAGGAGAATTGGTATATTATACTAATGGCATAGTATCAAGACGCAGAGCAGCAAAGGATGTTTGGAGTCTAAACGTGCAATATTTCTTCCTAAGCCTCCTGTTTTGTTGCCTAGGATTTACAGGCGTTCAAATTCCTCTTCTGAGTATTGAGAAAATTACTCTAATTATCATCCTTCAGCAGAACAGTGTGGCTGTTTTGGGATTCAGCCAATGTGATGAAGCCCTTCTAGATCTTGTCAAAGTAATTGAAAGGGGATGATCCTACCTATTGTTGTGCTGATTTTAGGTGATGAAAAGACATTAAGTATGTATATTTGGTTGAAATGACTTGTGAAATAACGTCGTCATGTTCAAAGTGATTAAGTTTGAAATGACTTGTAATGTGCAATTTATAACTCTGGAAGATAGATAGATAGATAGATAGATAGATAGATAGATAGATAGATAGATAGATAGATAGATAGATAGATAGATAGATAGATAGATAGATAGATAGATAGATAGATAGATAGATAGATAGATAGATAGATAGATAGATAGATAGATAGATAGATAGATACATTATTGTCCCTTGTACCCTGAGGCTTGTGGACTTATGTAGCATGGGCGAGCTCCCTTACGGGTGCTACTAGCATATAAGAGGTAGAGGTATAGATCAGACATGATCATCGCTTAGGACTGTCAAAGGTGAACAGTCAAGGTTTGTGGAAGTCTCACTGTTTCATTCGTGGTGACGAGTTCACAGTCTATCTATTTTAGAAATCATTCTTTCTACACATATAGGTAACCGATTATATATTAAAGACAAGTATAGATATAAAGAAGTTCTATTTGTTGTTATATTATAATACAGAGTTATTAACCTCGCACTGTTTAGATAATTACCTTTTAAGATATACTTACCTTTTAAGATAATTATATATTGTACTGTATCGGACAGTTTTACCTATATACTTTAATATTAAGTACAGACAGACGTTCTTCATGATTTATTATTCATAACGCTGTTATAACGTAATCTAAGTCTCATTATTCCCTCAGAAGTTTGTGTAAGACATACATACTTATCCCCTTCTATTATATTTGATTATGTGTTTAAATAACTTGCTCCTTTCGATTATCCTTAATGTTTCCACACTCACACTCTCTATCTTTAGCATAGATTACAGTCACATGAGGACACATATATAAACATTTACCAGACGTCCCGATATTCTTATATTTGAATTACTTATTTATTTTATTGTTATTTTCGTAATTTTATCACATACAGACACGGTTATATTTAGAGGGCACAGATACAGCTGACATATACATTCGACGTAATTGGTACCACCCCGGTCGCTATCCGGTAGTGGTATGGCTATGCAATCGTCCTGTATCACAGAAGGCCAGTTGTGACTATGGTGTCCACGGCGGAAGCATCGAAACCATGCCTGGTGTGTCCTGAGCCTGTTATATGGCGATGATTGAGCAGGTCCTGGGCACTTACTTGAAGCAGAAGTGCTAAACGTTGGGCATAGTGAGTGTTAAGGTATCCCTATATTGGATGGATACTCGAGAAAATTTGTATGACGATGTTTGGTATCTGATTGAAACACTGGACCTAATAATTACGTTTGGCATACACCATATATCCGAGGAAGAAAGCATGATGGTGCAGGCATAGAATGTTGAGCCAACATTTTATAGCTATTGCCACTTGAATGGAGGTATGACTCGCGGAAAGGTAGAGAATAATGTTGTATGAGGATGCGGATCCATAAACTACGGATTATAAAATTACGCATACGTTGCGTTTCGTAAGAAGATTGGTGTTCGTGAGGTGTGCAATAACAATGCAAGCGGGTGCATGAATAAGATGACGACATAGTCACTTGGATACGCTCAATGACGTTGGTCAAATGCATGACCGTTAAGGCATGGTATAAATTAAGGAAATGGACACATAGTGTGGAACGTAGTTGCACACAAGGTGAAGAGAAGACGACAATTGGTAGGAACAGGTGCAACCATCGAAAAGCTGGAAGGTATGTTGGATCTTTGGTGAAGCCAGACTCTGAAGGAATGATACATTAGGAAGGCAAGTAATGTATGCACACAACAAGTGGGAGACAAGAGGTGCTTGAAAGTTGTTGTAAACAACGTTTCAAATAGAGAGAGTTTGGAATGACACGTTGAATGTACTAAAGTCTGGAGTATGAACAAGGTAGGCGCCCAATGAAGGAGGATGTGTTCTGGACTTGGTATCGTGTGTGTATCTTAAGAAGTAGCTCCGCGTAAGAGGATCATTTAATAATAAAACATAAGTAGAAGAAGATAGGATATATACTAGAACTTTTAGTTCACATTCCATATGAATACGGAAGTAATGAAGATAAGAGTTCTTATACTAGAGATCAACATGTCCACAAGGAACTTAGGTTGGCATTTGCCCCTGTGGAAGTTATGACTAAAGCTTGAGGACGAAGGCAACTAAGGCTAGTGGTATTGAAACCACAACATGTGTATGGTACTAGATAACCAAGTTGAGGAAAAAGATTGGTGGCAAGTATGAACATAGCTAGGTGGCTATGTCAAATAATCACTATGAATCTAGACTTAGAGTTGGCTCAGACGTGTACCCAGTCCAAGCCTGAATTATAACATATTGATAGCTCAAAGTAGGGCTGATGATGAACAGTTAAAAAGGTCTCGAAGTGCATAAAATATCTGCGAGAGGTGATTGTTCGCATCAGCAAGGGCTTCCTGCTTAGTACAGTCCCAATAATTCCAAGTGCAACGGAGCGTATGCTAGAAATGTTCGGAAGCGTGATCGCGAAGGATGCTAACGATCTCGAAACCCTTGATGGGGTCGTACGGCTATCGAAGATGTCGATTGTGATATTTAGATGTATATCATATTGGAGATAGCAGAATATTCGTATAAGGCGAGTGAAATATTACTTAGGTATGTTTAAAGAATAAGCATAATGATAGGCATATAATCAGAAATGTTGGATTAAGTATGATCCACGAGAAATAAGCAGTCAAGTTACCCCAATGCTGGAGTTGCCTATCTTAAGTTCGTCGTACTAAGGAAGATGAGAAGAGTTTAAATCAGTGAAAATAACTAGAGTAAGTCTAGCATATACGGTGATGTTAGATTCAAAAACATCCCGAGGATGGTTGGAACGGTGTTGGAATAACCGATATTGAGAGCTTAGCTACTCAAAGGTTCTAGATACCAATGAATTACTTCATTGTTATAAGCTGAGAGCAGTTATTTGGTTTTGGGAATAAAGAGATGTATGAATTATCGCGTCCCCCTGATGGAAACAAAGAAGGAGTACGATGACTTCGGCGATTTTACCTTTAGGGGTCACCGAGAAGAGGCAATACATAGGAATTCTAAGTCCCGATAAAGAAATTCAAGACGAAGTGTAAAGATCAGAAGGGGCAAGATTTATAGACCAATAGTCCATATATCCTAACAGTTACCCTACTTGCGGGGAACAATTCTAAATGCTGAAGTAGAAGTTGGAGGATCCGTTGCCTTGAGGCATAGACCCGTTAGAGATTATGAGTTTGAAACGCTTAAGAGTGTAAGGGGTTGGATAACCATATGGTGGTTACTAACGAAGATTGAAGCATTGGGTTTTCCTATTAGAAGACCAGGAGGTTTTAGTGCCTCGACTTCATTATGAGGGAGCCAAAGACGACAGCATTTGAAGCTGATTAAAAGCTGAAGTCCACATGATAACTTAAGAAAAGTAGGTTAATTGTAGCTAAGCATGGGTAATATGGAGGACACAAAGGATCCTTAGTGAAAGAAGCCTTTAGAAAAGCTCTGCATGTGAGGTAATAGCCTTCGAAATTATGGCATAATCCTGTGGGGGAATCATAGTTTACGTATGGGGTTAAAGTACCATAAGGCACTAAGGAATGGTTGAAATAGGTAGAGACCCTGTCAAAATATAGGCAACATATACAAGTCCAACATAAAGTTGGCCCCTGTCCATTTGGGAAGCAGGTGGCGCAGCCACATCATAAAGTCACATAGGCAATGGGTTTTGTTTGAAAGAACTACCAAGGTTACACTTTAGCTAAGTTAGAGCAGAGCTCTAGCAGATCTTAGAGGTAATCTAAGTGGCGATACAAGGGAAGAAAGATGACTCCAAAGTTACTAATGAAGGGTCTGGAGATATATTCGAAATGTGCAAAGGACCGCCAATCCGTTGCATGCTAGGGTAGTTGGCACTTGAAATAAATGTCAAGGGCCCACAGAATAAAGGTCAAGATGATAGAGTTGAATAGTACAATAGTACAATTCCAGGATGAGTAGAAAATAGCAGTTACTTGCTAGAAGTTGAGATGTGTCTTGCGTAGACACTTGGTGAACAGCATGGGTTACATCGAGGTGTATGTTAGGATATATACAGGACTCGAACAGGGATACAAGTCCGGGTTATGTCAAACATAGGTAATTGTAGAAAGGCTCACAAAATACCAGGCAGGCACCTTGATGACTCCAGGTAATTGACGATTTATACGAAGGCTCACCCGCTCCTAGGGCATGACTATGGCTTAAATGAGGACGCAAAGTCATTTGTAATGCCACAATAGTGTCATAACATCATGACAGAGAAATATAATGACTAACATTGCTAGGATGTAGGACAACGTTGGATCATAACCCCCAATGATAGGTGGGTTAACAATATAGGGAACATATCATAGCGGCTTAGAAGCCCCAAGACGGTTAACGGATACGTAGAGGAGTAATTGGATTGGTGACTACTGAATAAAGGTCGCAGCCAAAGGCTGAATTGTGTACGCTATGCCAGGCGTAAGGGCCGGGATATTAAAATCGGCCATCGTCGTAGAATAGATATTGAAGAAGAGAAGGAACGAAGGACCCTTAATAATGATATTTAGCAATGTGGATCGGAAGGTCATTACCTAGCATGAAGGGTAGTCTTTGCTAACATGCAAAGATATACGTGCGGCTTGAAAGGCAGCAAGAGCTGAAAAACTCTTTAAAGATTTGGTGTAAGGGTTAAGGAAGAAGACTTCCATGTCCTAGGACAAGATGGTGAATTGAATTCACCAAGGACATTTGTAATAAATAAATAGGTAGATAACACTTATACGTGATGCCAGATTGGCAGCATCCATGCGGGCATATGACGGATCCCCATTTTACTTTTTTTTTTTTTTTTTTAGGGCGGCGGGCAGCATTAGAGGAAATTTGAGATCTCATTTCATCCCCATAAGAATCCTCCAATGGAATGGCTACCCTCTATTAACTGCAATTAATGCAGCACCAACAACTTCATTGTTGTTGTTTTTCCCCCATAACTTTTGATCCACTTGTCAAAATGTTGCGGCGTTTGTTGCATTAGATGCGGAATGAAAAGATCTTTCCAATGATATATGGTTATGATGTATTTCAATATGGTCATATGCGTTAACCTTAAAAAAATATGATTTTTTGCTTATTTCTTATATATTTGTATCGTAAAAGATATATGAATGGGTTATCACTAGATAGATCTTGTGAAGGCGAACCCATTGCTACAAAAAGTTTTTGAATCGGAGTTCTGGATCAAAAGTTATAATGAAAAAATGATACTACAGAAGTTAGTTGCAGCTGCATTAATTACAGGCTGCCACATAATACTGGAATGAGATATACTGGAGCTCTTCTCTTATTGGACAGTTTAAAAAGCTGACATGGCATTTTAAGCATCCCTTAATGGGACAAAATGTGATCTCATTTTTCCTCTAATGCCCTTACCCTGACTCCCCCACCGACGCCAGAAACGCCCGGGTACCCCCTGCTCGCCACTTAGGGTTTCGCGCCTGCATTGTTTCCATTTTGGGTCGGCCAAAGGGTGTTCTAAACTAATTAGATTGTTCCGGATGCAATGGAATAAAAATCGCCGCAATCCGAGTTTTCTAGAGAAAGCTATGGCCTCCGAAAGAAAGGGACTGCATTCTGCCGAAAACGCAATATAATTTCACCTTAAAATTTTGAATTTTTCTATTTACCTAGCTCAATCCTCCCATACTTAGGCCAAAACTCATCCTACTTATGGATTTGGTGTACTTTTCCTACATTGGAGGTCTCCTACTATCTAAACGGTCTAACGAGTTTGACATGGCCAGTGCTATGATCTGGTCCACCAAAATCATGGCTCTGATACCACTGTGACGCTCCCTGAACATATACGACACTCGGACGTATACATACGGGGACTTTCCCCTCCCATGGCAACCAACTCACCATGAGCAGGGCCCTCCGTCTAACTCGGGCCATCTTAAGAAGATGCTCAAGTGAAGGACACAGAGGGGTCATTCGGCCCACGCCTTCAATGGGGCTCCTACGTCGCGGAAGCGTGAATACAAGGTTAGCACACAGCATAATCATATCATAATTTACCACCACGAGGGGTGGCACATCCATCCAAGTGACAACAACAAAGAATATGCATTTAATACTAAGGGAAACACCCAAACCCATGGTTCTACCCCGGCTCAGACTCCAGTGAGGATCGACTGACGGCTAGATCTCAAGAGATCAGCAGACCGAATCTTGACATGGCGTTGGCTGGCATAGAACATCGGCTAGGGTTGTCCACTCCATCCGCCCCTCCTGTGCACACTTTGCAGGTGAGTTCAATCATGCTATGGCGTCACTATAGCCTTCCGGACACGCAGACTCAAGGTATCACCCTTCGAGCCTACTCCAGGGTTCATGGACGGGGCAAGCCCCGTCCGATGAGGCAGGTCGGGGAAGTGTCCCCTCCCAGGATCACAGTGGTTCCATGGGTGAGCTAGAGAATACGTGCCGCATCAGCGACCCCCGCATCCGTACCCGACTTACTCACCCTAAATCTACTCAAAGCACAGGATGCCCCATACGGGTCACACCTCTGCACCCAGGGAGTGTCAGGCCCATACCCGGCCCTCTACGTGACCGGCTATCAGGCCTAGCCCACTGTAGGAGTCTCATGAGCCTTTTATGTTTGTGCAAGACCCCACCCCCACTTCACCACTGCGTCTTTTATCTGGTGCTAAGCAATTCCATAGCATCCACGACGGGTCCACGACTCGGTGGTCTCTTGTGCACAGGCCGCATCTAATGGGAAATACAGGGATCAACCTAGGAGCATACTACTAAACATGGCTCAGAGGTCTCTACCCTCCCTTAATTCCCCCATTTCCAGAGTAATACTATACAAAGGACTATCAATCCATCCTTTAAGAGCAAGACCAGAATCAGAGATAAAGAGAACTCACCTTTGCAATCAAGGGTTAGTTCCTACAAGTAAAGCACAGAGAGAACGGAAGAAATGAACACAACAAGTGCCCAACAGGGGCGCTACTCTAGAACATGAAGCTATACTAACCACCCACCTGAGTTCCTGCTGGATCCGTTGTCATTTGGTACTTCCATCTTCCCTGGACTTGGCGCTCAACACTGGACACACAGGTAAGTTAGGCGCTTAGCAAGGGTAGGCGCTCAGCTGCTGCTCCTCCTGGTCGATTTGCTGAAGGGTGCCTGGCTGCTGCAGCTCCTCCTCCCTCTCCAATTGCTCCTAATTCGAATTGGGGCAAATGGGGGTGCAAGACCCCAATTTGGGTCCCAAGTTAGTAACTCTCCCTTGCCCAATCGATTTGGGCCAGGTGGCAGCTCCGGGTTGGCTAATCTATTGTTTAAATTTGGTTTTTCCGATCTAGAGAAAAACTTTTTGGATTTTTTTTTAAGTTGGTTTCCCTAGGTTTTAAAGGGTTTTAGCTATCGGAAAATATTCCCGATATTAGAAAAATTGGATGTTTTTTTAGCACGATTTTGGGTCAGGGGTTTTCGGATATGGAGGCCGAATTAGGGATGACGAGAGTTTAAGCGGCATGACAGACGTGTGGAGCACATGAAATAGCAATTTCTCTGCAATTCTATTTCAAGCTTATGCAGTATTTCTTGCAGATTATTCGTCAGCCCGCTGGAGCTTTGGGTTTGCCAGATGCATGTGCGAAACATCTGTTGAAGCAGAGAAGATGGTGTATTATTGTGGTAAATCCATCTACTTGAGCCCTGCTTTAGAGGTTCTAAGCTTCTTATTCGCAGTACCTGCTATGACGTATTTTCTTTCTGATCTTTGGTTCTTAATTTATTCTCTTGCAATCAATTAGAATAGCCAGTTGGATGACCTCAAAATTTTTATCGTAACTCTTGCTAGAACCTTCGTTATAGGGCCATCGTCCATGCCCAGATCGTTGGAGTGTTTTGAAGCTCATACGTAGATTTATCTGATCATTTTTATCGCCAGTAGAATATTAAAGAACCCAGGCCTCTATGAATGTATGACTATCTACCTTGCGAGTTTAGCCTTCCTCAGACTTGGCAGAATTTGGGCGATCCTAACAGCATAGATACAAGGTGGCAGGTAAAGAAAATCATCCTTTTTTTCCTTCTGATTCTGACGAAAATTTGTACAGGAAATATTTTAGATTTTCCATTTCCTAGCTGTGGCAACGTTATTTTGCTTCTGATTGCAGTCCTTGCAGACAAGAAGTTTACAATAATATATTTTCTTCTCTTGCAATGGGTTACTTCATGGTATATTTGTTACTGATTAACATGTTTGCCGCTATTGCAGAGCCTTCTCCTTTTATTTTTTCTTATAGTAGAACTTCTTTCTTTTCTCCAAATGCCAAAATCAAATACTTATTGTTGTTGTGGATTATATGTTCTGCAGATATTATGATTTCGAAATTCAACTATTATAGGGTTTGCATTGCAGATTATCCGTCCCCAATTTTTGGCAGCATCAAAGCCACGCTTTATCCCGCAAGCCTGCTGCTGATGCCAATCCAGTGTGTACAAGCTGCATAATCTAGAGGCTTCTTGGTTGCATCCAAAGCCCAGGTCTTTCTAACATGGTTGGGTTGTATGCTCTCCAATTCGTTTTTACATTTTATGGGTTGGTTATATGATTCCAAAACTGCAGATTTTGAGCGAGCGTGCATGTTGGCAAAGGAGTTATGCAGGAATGCTTTTTTCAAGCTTGGCATGGGCTCTTGCTTCTATCAACACATGGAGCAGGAAGGTAATGACCAAACATAATTACTTTTATCAGCATGGTAGATACCATTACATCTTCTGACATACCAGGGGAATAAACTCGAACTATTGCTCAAGTTCTCATAATCTAAATGGTTTGAATATGATGTTTTAAGATACGCACCATCTCTGTAGATAAAGGCCCCATGGCATTCCAGTTCAAAGCAAAACCAAAGTTAAATAGATGAAGTTCCTATCATCCTGTCTTATCCTCACAGGAGCAACTCCTTTATCATGTGGTAGTGGTTCAGGCTGCTCCTCCTGCTCCTTTGGGAGCAAAAAACCATGTGTACACTACAAGCATCTATGTTAGTTGGGCTTTTTGAGATACACAGTTAATGATTGCATAAACATTAACGCTCAAGGCAAATAGATTTGTAGTTCTTCTAATGTGGCGAGTCCATTGTGTTTATGCATTTCGGTTTTCTTTTTGTTCACAGCTATAAACGTGTATCCATAAGCACATATGTCCAGCTTTCATTTTAGACAAAGCATGATTTGTGGATGTCACTATGGAAAGCGAAAACATGATTTTAAGCTTTCAGATGATTATAAAGGAGATGCATTATCTTTCTGTTAAGTTTCTTGAACCCCATCATTTATATTCTCCATTGGCAAGGTGCAATAGAATTTTAAGAAACAGATATCCCGAGTTTTGGACATGCTTTGTTTGGAACCAGGTATGACTTCCACATTTGTTTTTCCATCGCTTACTTTCATGCTTTGTTTGGAACCAGGTATGACTTCCACATTTGTTTTTCCATCGCCTACTTTTTTGTAGGTATTCTTACTAGGTAGTTGTGCTTCAAGGGTCCCAATAGCATAGAGCTTTTATGTTGCAGGTTCCAGTTCATCCTCTACATTTTTTATACAGACACAAATCCATTATCATACACAATGCGTTATTGAACATTGAACATTAATAGTGGAACCAAAGAAAAAATCAAGGGGGGTTGCAACGATAAACTTCTTGCTTCAACTCATTTGCTTATATTTGTGAGAGTTTGTTACGTCTATAATGAGCTTTGAGCAGCTGAAGATCGTCACTCAAGCATCCATCATTGTAAAATATATTCTGTGTGTTTGTAAAGGCTACCTATTTCACATTAGAAATCATGAGACAGTTTATGAGAATGAAAAAAGATAAATGGTTTGAGCTTAATGTTACAATGTTAAGTCAAGCTGTAGTCCTAGCAGATGAATTGTATTATTATAATTGAACATCTATTAGGTCTATTAACATGTTAAAGGTTGAACACAATTGCAAATACTTTCAGCTCAACGATGATTAAATCCTTTGGAGTTTCCATGCCATTACACACTACATTGAAACTCTAATAGGTCATTTATAAATCCTGCTTGCCAGTTTGAATACTTGATCCGGTGTCTTCTTCAGGGAAGGTACATAGTGTATAGTTTAGCACTACCAAGGGCCAAAATCGCAGCATCACCCTCATGTCCTCATTGTTCTGCATCACCACTATATTATATATGACAATAGAATGTAAACAGTAATTGGAAAATTGAGCTTTCATAAACACACGGTGAAAGTCAGAAATTGCCACACTGGCAAGAATTGCCATACAATTTTCTTTCTGTGGATTCACTTAGAGTTCATGTCCTACACATAGTACAACTAAGGAAATCCTATTGCACATGATTGTTTCCATCATCTGACATCTATCATCTGACATCTGAAGCCTACGTATTAACTATAATAGCAACACAAGTATTTTATGTGGAAAATAGACAAATATCAGGCAACTTATCCAATAGTCTCTCTGTTGTTTAAAAGAAACAAAGTTGTATGCGTCGAATCTCTCAGTACTTTTCCAAAGATGAGAAGTTCAAATACTGTCACGTTATATATGCAATAGTCTCTTTATTTCAGGCTTAAAACAAACAGAGTCGGATGCAAGTCGCAACATCAAGCAGTTAACATCGATAAATTGGTCGCAAGGTCTTATTTTTTGTCCATATAATCACATTTCATAATCCCATGCTTTTACGAAGTGAGAAGTTCATGTAGTTGTATATGCAATAGGCTCATTGTTGTACTAGGTCACAACGTCCCTTTTTGTCCATATAATGCATAGTAACCACATAGGATAGTAAGATGAACCATAATAGGGCCTCAAATCTCCTTTTCTACTACATTGGGTTTCTTTTTCTACATCATCAAACTTTGCGATGTTATAATTAAATATGCAATGAGTATTTAGTATCTTAGTCTTACTACTCAAAGACATGTTTTATCTATGGAACTACCAAACGCTTTGTGAGGAATGTGGATGCTTCATTTATTTCGTTGAACTTGCAAGTGCTCCTTACAAAAAAAATTGATCCATTTATGACGTATACCCTTCACATAGGCACATGTATGCAAGAACTCTCCATGGACCATTTCTCTTCAATGGCCTATTGTATCCACCAACTCCCATATTCCATTCTCTATTTAACAATCACATTATAAACAACTGCAACGTGACACACATCCATGGTCCACTACCTCAAATCCAATAGAAGAGAAGAGACTTGATCATAATAGACATATTGCCCAGTGGGTTTACCAACTTAATCTACATATGTTTTTCTATAATAAAACTACATTTAGGCCTACTTCAGTTCTCCCATTTTTCGCTTGCCCTTCAATTTAGCAAGGCGATCTACATATACAACTTCATGCTTGTCTACAATAGCACTCAATCCTAACAACGAGTCCCTTTCGATAAGCTCATTTTATTTTGTTATTACAAAGGGGTCTTTAGGTCTTACACAACCTATTTACATCAATATGGGCGCCTCCAAGCCTTTCGTATGCCGCCCAAGAAAAAAGCTATGGAGTATGAGGGAGACATGGATCATCTTCTATCTGTGATACTGGAATTGAAGAACGAGGTATTAACGCTGAGATCAGAAGTTAAGGGCATCAAAGAAACGCTCAATCTAATGGCCCAAAATTCCGAGAACCAGATATCGGAATCCTCTGATAAACAGACCTACGATTTCAGAGCGCAGATCACAGCTTTAGAAATCAAGCTTGCTTCCCTAGTAGCGGAGTCCACTAAGGAACAGATGAAAATCCATCATGCTGAGGTCAAAGAACAGATGAAAATTCATCACGCAGAGATCTCTTCGGAGCAACTAGACCAAGAAGCACGGGCAAGAAACTTGAAAATCTCTGGCCTCCATGAGATTGATGGAGAAGACATCAATGACACAGTCAGAAATTTCTTCGCTACCACGATGAGGTTACATGATCCTCTATACACAACAAAGACGCAGCTACGGAAACCGTGACCCATATACCCGACCAATTTTGGTCGATTTTGAGCAAAGGAAGCCGGAGATAGAGTCATGCATAGAGCTGCTCATGCATACAGAGCCGCCTCAAGGGCTTAAAAAGGTTTGGTTAGACATAGATCTTACCCCAGGACAACAGGAGATAAGGAAAGCGGAATGGGCAAAAGTGAAAACTGCAAGGGAAGAAGGATTAGTGGCGTATCTCGATAAGGGAGGCAAAGCCATAATCACAAGTAAGAAGCACAAATAGGAAATAGGGGCCTTGAGAGTCAGTTTGTGGAACACACATGGACTATCTCAGGCCAAGCTGAATGCTACTTTTGCTGTTTGGGAACATCAAGATCTAATATGTTTTACAGAAACCTGGCATCACAAAACACGCTCTCTTCCTGACATTCTGGGTTTTGAGCTGCTGGGACATGTTGAAAATGATAAGAAACCAGGCACAGGTCGTGGCCATGGAGGTATTGCTCTATACAAAAGATCTAACTCTACATTTGATATGGAGGTCTGGAAGAAGGATCCCAAGAAACAATACATATGGGTTAAACTCTGCGAGAATGGACAGCAAGCATTCTTTGCCATATGCTACTTTGCCCCTGAATCCTCCCAGATATACAAACAACCAGATCATGACAAGGAAACTCCGTTTGAGAGCCTATGCATGGATATCCTGGATTATTCATCTCAAGGTAAAATCTTTGTTATAGGAGACTTTAACGGTCGCACAAGCAACCAACAAGCAAATGTTTTTGAAAATCTCACAAATCTGCATTTGGATGAGCTCGAAGACCCATTGTACAACAGAATTTCAGCAGATCAAATTTCAAATGATAGGGGACAAAAACTCTTGGAGTTATGCATCACCTGCCAACTCAAAATACTAAATGGAGTTCAGCCCTTCAATCTATCGGGCAAATTCACCTACCAGAACCACGCAGGTGCAAGTACTATTGACTATCTGTTAGCCAGAAACAAAGACCAAATCAGGGATTTCTCTATAGGAGATCTTATGCCAGAATCTGACCATGCACCCTTGCACATGATATTCGAAGCACATGCTAAAACATTGAAACAGGCCCAGATATTTCGCCCTAGGATCAGGGTAGACTATGAGCATCATGTCAAGTACAGAGAGCATCTGGAGGGACTGCTTACAGATGCAATATGGTCAGGAGAAATAGAAAAAGATGCAAAGCTGCTCCAAGAACACATGTTAAATGCTGCAACTGGAACTTTTGGTCTCACGAAAAGACACAGGAGAGGCATTCCTTGCAACTCTTGGTGGGATGCTGAATGCCAAGATGCCCGAAGCAAACTGCATCATAACTGTGTGTACAAGCCCGCATGGTATAAACGCCTCATAAGGCACAAAAAGCGCACCTACTTGGGTAAGAGCATGTTAGGGCCTACATGTTTTGGAAACTACCTGGAAAATACTCTGGGTAGTCAAAGATGATGATATATTTGAGTTCTTAACATCTTCTTGACATCACAAAGTACCTTACAACATGTATGTACTACTACTCTTGAACATAACACAATTTCTTTTAGTCAATCTTGTAGTCTAGGTACTTTAAAATACAATTATGTACTTGCACAGAAGTACACAGAAAAGTACCTTTTTGGTAATTTTTTATGTAGGCCCTAACATGCTTTCACCCACTTTGCTGCAAGACAACAGACATTATCTGATCAGCTTCTAAAGAAACCTAAACGGTTCTGGAACATGCTTAAAGATAGCCATGCACATAATAGCCTTGATAATGATGCTCTGCTAAAATTAGTCAAGGATATTTATGAAAGGGAAGGCGCTACCAGCATGCCTATTATGGCTACATCTGAAACACTTTTTACTGTTGCAGAGGTAGAGCTATGCTTATCCAAGTTAGCAAATAATAAGGCCCCAGATGCTGACGGTTTATGCATGGAGCTCTTAAAGTGGGGTGGAGAGAAGACTCACGAAATCTTAACAGAATTGCTGAACTTATGCCTCACCCAGGGACTGCCTCACAGTTGGAAACTAAACCGAGTACACCCAATCCATAAAGGAGGAAATCACAAAGTGGCAGCAAATTATAGAACAATTCTTATTGGCAGCATTTTCTCAAAAATTCTGGGCAGTCTTCTTGAGAACAAGCTCAGCAGCTGGACAGAGCAAGCAGAGGCTCGCTCACAATACCAGGCAGGGTTCCGATGTGATCATAACACCCTTGATCATGTCCTCACACTCCGGGCTGTGATTGAGAAAGCTAAAACACCAAACTCTTCCCTGTACCTAGCATTCATTGACTTCTCTAAGGCGTTTGATACAGTTCCCCGTAAAGACCTTGGTGATAGATTGCTTCAACTCGGAGTCCCCAAAGAAATTAGAGAGGCGGTATCCCAACTATATGCTGAAGTGCTAATAACAATCTCCAGAGAGAGCAATTCAGTTCTGAAGAGCACGATAGGAGTAAGGCAGGGATGCCCTTTATCCCCCACTCTATTCGGCATTTATATTGATGAACTAGATGATTGGCTACGCCAAAGATCACTAGCAGGGACAAAATTGGGCAGCTACATCCTTCAGCTCCTCCTCTATGCCGACGATGTAGTTCTAATTGCCAGCAAGAAAAAGGTATTGCAAGAGCATCTCAATCACTTAGCAGACTTCTGTGCAGCAAAGAAGATGACCATTAATCTGTCAAAGTCTAAAATTATGGTCTTTGGCTCAAGAGAAAGGCAAGATTTCACCTACAGGGGAGAGCTACTGGAAATAGTTGAGTCATATAAATACTTGGGGATTGACATGGCAGCTAACTACAGTTGGAAAATCTGCATTAATAGAAGAGTTTCAGGCGGGAAAGCGGCACTATATAGCATGCTAGCTAAATGCAATAAGGCATCACTCACGGACTGGAATTTGAAGAAGCTTCTCTTCAAAACACTAGTACAGACGGTGGTGCTGTACGGTGCTCCAATCTGGGGTCCAGAGATCTCGGCCAAACTGTGGAAGCAGATTGAAGCGATTCAAAAATCCTTCATAAAGGAAGAACTCGGCATTAGATCTCAAATCCCTTATCCGATTATGCTTGCTGAAGTAGGCCTGCTACCACTGGAGTTAGAAGGTTTGTACCAGGCAATAAACTTCTTTAACAGGGTGAATGCTCAAGATACAACCAGATTATCTCACCATGCTTTGGAGAACTCAGAGTGGAAGAACAAGTTTTTAGCTTGGGCTGCTAGATGGGGGGTAACCGGCCACTTGAGAAAGATGAACCGAGCCATGCTAGAGAAGCAAGCAATGCAACACATGTGGGCAAACCCGTGAAAGAGAATGATGACAGCACTTAAAAATGTCAATCCCATGATAACAGGTGAAAGCCAACTCTATTTGATAGCGAATATACCTAAGTCTCGTGAGATGCCCTCACTGGCTAGGTACGAAAGTGGTCTCATAAGCCGGAAATTGAGACGGGAGATGGGCTAAGATACGTGTAGAAGAACGTTTATGTAAAATATGTGAGACGAGACAGATTGAAGGCTAAGACCATGTTTTCACATGCTTTGAATATCCCACATCGTAGATAGCTTTGGAATTCAAGCTACTGATTTTCTATCTTTGTTACAGATGCCACCAATGGCTTTAGGACCCTATATTAGAGCTGTTGATACTCACCGCTCTTTTTTGTTAAAGTTGTAAATAGCTTGTTCATGTGCTCCATGGTCTTTCGAGGCCCAAGAGAGCATCAGACAAAATAATAATAATAATAATAATATAGTACACCTACCATTAAGATTTTAGCTCCATGTATTTAAATTTCTCTACAACTTCATCATTGCCTACAACAGGCCCGTAACTATGCCCGGCAACGCCGGGCACCCGTTACTAGTATTAGCTAATTTGGTATTTTAGGCCCTTTTTATATTAGATTAAGCCCTAAATTCGAATTAGGGTTTAAGGCTAGGTTTCCACCTTTATAATTTAATTATTAACGTAGCTAACCTTAGCTTATGAATAATTAATGTGCCATTAATTATTCATAGTGACGTGTCACGTATTTATACTTAAAAAGGCGTATAAATATGCGGAACGTCACACTCTTAAGCATGATGCTTATTAGATGCATTGTTCTGTCATTGTACGGTCACTGTTGGATCTGTCTATGATCAGTGTTGGATCTGTCTATGATCTGTTTACCAAGGAAAGGTATGTTATATGATAACATAGATGTTGTATACCAGGAAAGGATGGTACCATCTAGGACTTTACGGTTCTTGTATGGCCAGATAAGACAACGGCGGGATTGACCAATGCTGATGTTTGTGCTAGTCTAGACTAGTTCAAGCCGGTTTTTTTTTTAGGGAATGATTTTTATATTTTATATATAATAGATAAAAACTACAATGTCTTGCTACTTGTAAAGAATTACTACAAGAGTAATCTCAACATCTTCATCCACTACATGCAGAAAACTTATTAAATCAATCCGCATAGTATCGAAATTATACAAGATAATCCAAAGTATCCATAAGGCACTAGAAATGATAAATCTTATTCTGTAGAACGTGCAAGTGACCTGAACCACTGAAGTAGGAAGAAGATATAACCTGCTCCATGCAAGGCCCAGGTATGAAAGCAGACAAATAGAATGAAATTCAGGCATATCAGTACCTGATTTAGCACTCGGCTGATTTAGTACCTGATTTCTTTGGACTTGTAACGTCTTTGAGCATGTAATCTTTAAGAACAAGGGGATCTCAAAAGAGGGCTTTGAAATAGGTCTTAAAAATGATTCTGTGATGCTGCAATTGGGAATTGCATGCTACAACAAATTTTTTTGCCTTTTTCCTTTGATTAAGCTTTAGTACCATGTGATTAGCTTGTTCATTTGCTAGAGCCTAAATATGGTGGAGGAATGTCTTATACCAAGTAAATGGGACCATGTGATCATTGTCAATTTGTTAGAAAAGTTGGTATCAACTGCCTCTTGGGATCACCTCGGTAGAATGTATGGTGTCTACTATGAAGAGGAATTTGTTTCTTCTTTCTGACCTTTTGCTTGGCTTATTTTGTGATGTTCTAGTATAATATACACTCGGAACGTATACTATATCGCTACGTCACAATACATATCACCAAGATGACACGTACAAGAGATGGACACAACCATATTGTAGGTATGACCATGTGTGGCGACAATGAGGAGAATTGGTATATTATACTAATGGCATGGTATCAAGACGCAGAGCAGCAAAGGATGTTTGGAGTTTAAACGTGCAATATTTCTTCCTAAGCCTCCTGTTTTGTTGCCTAGGATTTACAGGCGTTCAAATTCCTCTTCTGAGTATTGAGAAAATTACTCTAATTATCATCCTTCAGCAGAACAGTGTGGCTATTTTGGGATTCAGCCAATGTGATGAAGCCCTTCTAGATCTTGTCAAAGTAATTGAAAGGGGATGATCCTACCTATTGTTGTGCTGCTTTTAGGTGATGAAAAGACATTAAGTATGTATATTTGGAGTTCATTATCCAATGTATATGAAGTTTGCTTCCCAGCATTCATAGGAAGGAACTCTTTACTTACATGTACATTTCATCAAAATAAAAGACTGGATTGGCGCGTTTGGGTAAGTCTTGATGAACAAAGGAGTTTCAAAAACCTTTGGGCTATATAGACTGAATTTGGCTATGGAGGACATCATCGTTTCATCTATAGGATGATGAACAACATGCATTCTTACTTTGAGGGCTCCACAGAAATCCCATCATTTGCAGGTAAAACCTCTTAGTCTGACTTCTTTATACATTGACACAATTTAGCTGCTTTTGTGCTCACTTTTTGGTAGGTATGCTATCCTACTTTCCTAGCTTTTGTTTTTTCTTCTTTCATGTTTGTCAATCTGGCTATACTACCTGTTTAGAACCATGAGTACGATATCAAATTGATTTACAATTGCTATGTTATATTGAACTCTTGACATTCTTATTTTCAGATACTAATTCTCTACGGGCTTCTGGCAGAGACTAATGTGGCCGCTTCAAGCCGAGATTATGGAGGTGCATTTTAAGTCCTTAACTTTGCATAAATTTCTGTATGAAACATAGTTGCATGTACAAACTGAGGCCCAGTGAAAGCAGAGATTTAACTTCTTTGAAGGCCAACACGGTCTTTTTTTAAAGACAACATAATCTTGATGCCAGTAATACCATTTGGAAGATATGTCTATTATGTAAGGAGGGCAACTGCAAGAGGCATTGAGTGTATTGGGGGTGGTAGATAGGAATTCAAAACTTGAATACCATATTGCCTGTGTCTAATTCTTGCAGTGCTATGTAAAAGTCAGAGCCATTAACCTGCTCAAGTGGGCTCATGCTATAATCAATACTGCATTCACCCCAGATCTCTTTCGAGGAAATGTTCTCCTGAATATGTATGTGAAGTGTGACAGCATTGAAGATGTCTAACATGTATTTGTTAATGCATAGGCGCAATTCTGTGTCATGGATGACAAACGTAGCTGGATTTGTTCAGGAACATGATGCAGAGATGGCTCTTCCTCTATTTCATTACATGCAGAAGCTTTCTGGCACAATTTTCTTTCGGAAGCATTATATCATCTACCTAGAGGTAATTTGCCAAAGCCTTACCTTCTTCCTTGTTTTTATGGAGCGGTCTGCAAATTGTCTCTGGATATGCCCAAATTGGACAAGGCACGATGGTTGTTTCTCTTTTTCGTCAAAGAGGAAGAGTTTTAGCCAAACAAGATCACTTTCATCACCACATTTAAATGTGATTGTATATCGTGAGGTATTAGCTGATGGCAACTTGTTGGTCATATATGGTTCTCCCTGAGTTCAGAACGACTTTTTGCTATATGCCACTCAAATTTATTTAGGTTTTCATGTGTGTGAGGGGAAATGTAAAATTGTTCCTGCTGTTTGCAGAGATCTAGCACATGCCTTAAAGACCTTCAACCTTCTAAGGATGGAGGGAATTACAAATATTTGACAAAAATATCAATGAAAAATGATCAAGAATGATATGCTGCATGAGATTCACTAGCTTGCATGGAAACCTCATCCCTTATTTGCAGTTTATTTCTATCAGCAACTATTTTATTGCCTAACAAAGACAAACTCTCTAAAGCTCATTATAAGCTTTGCCTTGACGGACTCTGTTTTTTTGCTGCTATGAGATTGATCTGTTTAGGATAACTGTGCTAGAGGACATGCATTGCAATGATGACGAGTAGATCTATAATTGGCAGAAGTTCACACATAAATTGATGTTTGGCTATAACATGTAGGAAGATGTTGGATGCTATGTCTCTAGTTCTGTAACAAGGCAATATTGATGTAATACTCATGCTAATTGTTTGTGCAGACCCAAGTGGAGCTCGCTAAGTTGAAGCAGAGCAAGCATGAAAGCACAGGTGAGGTTCTAATGCCAATATTGTTGTTGTAGTAGATTGCTGTTTAGGCAGGCTTTCAGCCATGCAAAGATTGATGCTGGATTTTTTACTTTTGTCGAGCAGAGCACTATATTTGAAGAGACTCTTATAAAAATTGTGGTGAAGGATCAGACAAGAAAGCATGAGTTTTCTATAGTATGCCTTCCTTTAAGCAATAGTTTCTGTATTGAAGGATGTGGCATGAACCATGCTGCCTGGTTGCAGCACGAGTGCATGGCTTTCAACTGATGCAATTTTCCTTGCAAGGGTATGCTTGTAAAATATCTGTATTTTATGGTTGACATTCTATTTTCTCTTTTCAAAATGAGTTGCCTTTGCTTGGACCATTGTGTTTAGGACAACCATCTTAATATTTTCTCATTTTTTGAGACCCTGTTGTATGCTATGTTCAGGAGCTTGTATGGTATGTTAAGGAGCTTCAATAGTTTCTTTCTTTATATACAGGTGCATCGATTCTACAGTGGCATTGTACCTTAGTTGGTTCTATATTCCTGGCCGTGGTCCCATTAGTTCTGTTCATTGCATCATATTGTAGTGAATGTAGACTTTTTCTTAACGCCAATGATAACACACGGTTTGGTTTGGATACGGAGTGTCTAAATGATGGAAACAACAATTGTTTCCCAAACTTATACATAGACACTTAAAGCATAGAAGCTGGGCTTCTAGAGAATTATCACTGATAGAGGCTGGCAGTGTGTTGCAAAAATATGGAGCAGAATTTCCATTGCAAAGGGGAAACAGTGTAATGGCTATGGGGAGTCAGTGTACATCAAGTTCTTTGATTGATTTATTTGCTTTTCTTAACGTTTCCACAGAGGAATTATGATACTAGAAACAGGGTTTATGAGATGACTCTTTCCATGTAGAAGTATTTTGTCAACAAACAAGTCACTGCTGCTCTTGACATTGAACATCATGGATGGTCAATAAATCTGGCCATCCATCCAAGACCTCCTGCAGTCACTTCTTCCTTTAACAAAATATTGGAGAAACTTAAACTGTATTACGTTCGGCTACATAAATTATTGTTGTGACTTCTTCTCTAAATTACTGTTATTGTCTCGAAGAATCTCGAAGACTTGCAACTGCTTGCCCCTTAGGCCCTTCTCTGCACAATATAGGGAACATGTTCTAGATGTCTTGAAGGCAATTGCTTCGATTCATGAAGGTAACTGCTTAGATTCATGAGCTTGCTAGAATACTGAAGGACCGTTGCTTTTTTCTATTTATAGAACTTATGGATGGCTGGGCATTCTTCTATGATTGGGTTGCATTCGGGATCCTAGAATGGACATGGGTTTGCCCATTCTAGATCTACCTATCTACAACCTTTAAAGCCTGTAAAACCAGCCTGAACGATTTTATGATGCGTAAGCCAATCGAGCAAGGCCACCTGACAAAGTATCTTTCTCTCCCTAAAACTCGGCGCAAAGCTTCGGCGCTGCAAGCATTCCAGTGGATTCTCATTTATTTTCATTTCGAATGACTTATTAGGCATTTCCATTTTGCTGATTTTTCTTTGTATTTTGGCAATTTACCTTCAATTTTGACAATTTTAACCTCTAGAGAATGTTGTTTAACCTGCCCCCACCTAATGGGAATGCAGCTTTACCTTGCATATTGATGACATGGTTTTCCCTACTAGATGCAAGTAGAGCTGCATTCCCTCATGAAAACTTGAAATATATTAGAGCACAAAAATTGTAGCACAAAATACCAATGCACTTGCAGTTATATATGATACATTATAATGGCACTGAGTGTTTCATAGCTTGAATATTATAAATACGTGGAAAAAAAAGGAATAACCTTCCATGATTTTTCACACAAGATGGTGCAATGACGAGTCGCCCTTGGAGTGTATGTTATAGTGTAACAATGAGTTGCCCTTGGATTACGTTATAACATAGATGGTAGGTTTGAATGCTTTCCAACTTTAAAATGCAAGAATGCAATCCTATAAGGCCACATATATTGATGTGCCTTTCTTTACCATTTGATGACGGTTGCTATTCTAAGGATGTTTGCAATTCTTCCAAGCTCCCTTGCAATGATCTGCAACTCCTATGTTATATCTATCTTCCCTTTATCTGAAACTTAGGATGGCATCAAATTCAATGCTTTATGTGAAACAACAATAATAGAATAGAATAGAATAGAATAGAAAATAGTATGTTATATAGTACAAAACATCTTCAAGAATGAGAGAGAATCAATAAATTATAAGAGTATATATGTAAATATTTTCAAATAATGCACGAAATAATGGAATTCAGATCTACATATATGTAAGAAACTTTATGCAACAACAGGAATACTGAACATGCAACAAGTTGGATTGTGATTATTTACAGGGTATCTTTTACCTTCATCAAGAGCAACATATTTGAACATGCATAAGTAAAGCGTGTGAAAAGATAAGAGCTTCCTTTAAGTACCTTACATTCTGCACATGACAAATTATAGCCTAATTCACATGGAATTGTTTAGAAGCCTCCTCCCAAGGCTTGGTCCAAGTGTTCCTGCGTAATACAAATAGAGAACATGAGTGTGAAAGATATTGTATCCTTCCATCGTCTGCCACAAATCAAACATTCTAAGACACAACTTCATTGCTTGAAAAATATCCATTGCTTGGCTATCTGCCCATCTTCTGCATATGGTCTGGCCATGATACTCCAAGAGTTAAATTAGGGTGATCAATTTCTCAAACATTCGAGCTTCTTGAAATGCTCCAAATTTTCCATAGAAATATACAAGAAGATTATTCAAGTGTATGTCTCCTCCTAATCGACTTTCAAGGATATGTTAATAAATGCATGCTTTTACCACTTGAGACATCCTTTCCATTGACAAGGCTGAAGAATTATTGCAATTAGAGGTGCCTTTCCATTTGAAACCTTTCCTTTCAATAGAGGTGCCTTTCCATTAGAAACCTTGGCTATGCATGTGGAACCCTATTGGAATAGGGTTTGGAGCATTTTCTATCCATCTTTCGTTTTGATGTTGTGGTTTGCCAAATGAAATAAAATTCTAGAAAACATGTTGTAACCTAAGGAACCAAAGGTCTGTATTCAATAGGCAGTTGGAGTTGTTTATATTTGGACCTTTGTCCCTGATATTCTTAGAGGAATGTGATGGATGCAACATTTCATTCTGAACACATCACCACCAAAAACAAAAATGCATCACTAGGAAGTAAACAATAAGACATGCATAGCGTTTTCAACCCAAATAAGTAAAAATGTCATTCAAAGATACTCTAAAGTTTTCTTTCCCTTCTCGCAAAGCTTTTGAAAATGTGGCTCTTAATCTATAAATTTATAACTTAAATGAAAAATATAGAAATAACCATGTTATAAAATAATGGAAATGACAACGTATATGAATTTGCACCCCTTGAATTTATAAATCGTTTTCTTATTAACTTTTGAATTCAATCTCAGGAAAAAGCCCAACAACGCTGGGCACTTTTTTTAGTAAGATATATAAATCAACAATTCTATTAAAATATTAGACACAATTGAAGGATGCTTTACTGTAAATTTAAGAAAAGGTTGTCATGATGTAGTTGCAAAATTTTTAAAACGAAATTTCAACCATAGTTTTAAAATGCATTATAAACTTGCCACACAATTAACACAACTTCGTTAAAGAGCTTGACACGATGCCTTTACTTAATTTTTGACACAAAAGAAACACTTCGTGTCAAGGAGGTAGCGTTCATCACCAAGTTGACACTACTTTTATAGCTTGACACAAGCGTTACACTATAATCACATCCTCTTGTAGTGCTACAGACATTATTTTTATATCTTGACACAATCTTTACACTATAATCACATCCTCTTGTAGTGCTACGAACATAAATTAACAAGCAGAGAATATCAAATTCACTACCAATTTAAAAATCCACATAAGCATTGTAGGTCTCAACCACTTTCCTGTAGATTGGGTCGCACAAGATATTGGTAGTTCAGTGCACTCATATATCTGGCTTTGCACAGTTTTTTGGGTGCTTCTTTTCTTAATCTTTCTTTTCTTTTGTTTCTGCCTCTCTTGAGCCAGATTTTTCGGTTGCAACACTATTGCTTTCTTTGAGTTTGATGTAGATTTGCATCCAGAATTGGAGATGCTTGAAAGACAATGCGGTGGCACGGGGCAAGCATGCCTAATAGTGGATTCAGAAGATAAATCAGAACCATTATCTTTTCCAGGCTTGCTTTTCTTGTCATTAGCCTTAGAATGGCTCGCCTTAGGTGATGCACTTGGTTCTTTTTTATCATTAATCTTCATATTAGAAGAGGTAGCTAAGATCGGTATTTTCTTATATTTGCGAATCTCAGAAGAAGAATGGTTTAACTCTAACATTGTATTTGTTGGTCTTGTATCATCAACCTTGGAGGTGCATAAGCGATCACCATGTTCTAACTTGAAGCATAATGAGCTACTTGACTTAGCAGTTTTAGTATTGAGAGAAAAATGGATACATGAATTACTTGAACGTCAGAATTAACATTCAAATACTTTATAAGGATTTTATATAGGTCTATTTGTCTTTGAGCTAACGATTTGAAGGTTCAAGCTCTAACAATGCACGTTTTTTGATATTTTAATAATTGATACACTTTAGGCTACTTCTCCATCTTTTGGTTCAGTTTCAAGACACTCTTAGCCGCTTACATGTTCTTCAGCATGGAAACCATCTCAGAGGGACTAGTTTCTCAGTACAGGAGGACCTCTCCCCTCTTCAATTGTGCAACCTTAAGGAGGAGCTCTACCAGGTGAGGGCAGCCCGCCTGCAAAAGAAATGGGCAGTGTACAGGGGAGGTGCAGCAATTATTCTAGATCAATGGCCTTCCAATCCTTGGACTGGCTATGTCTAGATAATTTTAGAAGCATAAGCTTACCACTAGCATTAGCATTATCTTATCTTATTCTTGGTAGTCTTTTACTATTTGGTTATTGTGATTGGTGATGGGGCCTAGTCCCCAGGTTTTAGATGGGCTGTTGCCCTTGCATGTGCCGTCCCATAACCCGTTGGGTTCCCGTGGACGTAAAAATTTCTTATCTTATCTTATCTTATCTTAAAACAATTCTATTCTATTCTATTCTTTATTCAATTTATTACAAAATCAAATGGAGTTGGACAAAAAAAAAGAAAGAGTTACTCCGGTAGATTTACTTTAGTTGCATTGAAATGCATATTATAAGTCATCATACTACACCATGAAGGGTGTGGTGATCCTATGACTAACATTTTAAACTATAGAGATCATCTTTCCCACATGACTGCATCTTTGAAAGCAAGCATCCATAGTGTGCATCTCAATATAAAGCCAGACATGTTAAGAATACGATGACAAATCTGGGCCCAACACTGGCACCCTTCCTTTTCGACATAGTAGCAGAGGGTCTTTCTTAAATATTTCTTTCGACAATTGAAGATTATTTCTTTCTTAATTATTTCCTTGTGGCTGCATTTGCCAACCACAATTTATTCTAGCATTTTCTCGATAAGGACATAATGGAAGCTAGTACCCACACTTTTTAGGTCTCATCCGAAAAAATTTATTAGACAGGCCACCGGATGATGGAACATGATATACTCTACAAGCAAAAACTTATGCTGGTCTTATAAATGCTTTGAATCAACATGGCAAAGGCTCATTGCTATTATGTGTGACCGGCTCAATAAACTTTTTCCCACCTAATCATTGTTTGTTCCATGCATATTTCTATACATAATCATCACCGATACAGATGTGACACATATGCAAAATGGTCGTGAAATGGCACATTAAGTGGCACTTGTGCATTATGACAATTTGGCATTTTCGTACTCTCATACTTGGATGAGGATGAGATACGTGATATCCAGCATCATGAGAAAACGAATGAAGTTCACAAGTGATTAAGTTTGCCCAATTTGCTTCGTATTCTGGAAGGGTTTTCTCGCAGTGGTTAGGAAAGTGATTCCCATATTGTATGCAACACCGTACATTTCGTACATTTTGCAAGGTTTGAGGTGCTTGTTGCAAATTTCCTATTTGAGGCTTGGGTGGATTGGTATTTTTGCAATGGTTCCAAGAGGGAAAGAAATCTTGTAAAATTGGGAAAGATTTGGACCAGGGGCACGATGGTCCCTGGTGAATGGCATGCCGACTATGATAGCAAGGGGCTTTACATTTTCTCGGGATCACTGGCTGCAGCATGGAGCAATGCAGCATGGAGCACCTAGGTGTCTTTCTTGTTAGAATCAGAGCTTGGGATTCGAACCCAAGTATGCCAAGACTCTGTCTCCTTCAAACCCCTCCCGCACCTATATTTGCATACACGCACCTGTATCTGCACTCAGCCGCATATTTTCTATGACAATCAGTCATATATATATTTTCTCATCAACCTGGATATATCCACTTGTCAAATCGTGCATGCCCTTCATATAGAAAGTTTTTCAACTTGCCTAAATAATAGGATGCCCTGCTGTCCTTATCTTCCAGCTGTCGTTGACTTTGACCCGTTGACCAGTCAACCCAAAACCCTAAGTGGCGGGCAGGGGGTGTCTGTGTGTTTCTAGCGAGCCCAGCAACACCCGGGTAGGGTGTGTGCCCGCCACCTTTGACTTTGACTTTGACTTTGACTTTGACTCTGGTCTACTGCCACTGCTTCTCATAGGTCTCCCCTATTCAACTGCTTAACTTTGAATAACATGACACCATTTAACAACTCTAATCTACTGCCACTGCTTCTCATAGATTAGAATATCACATGACACATAATTTTGTCATTTCCAACATTTCTCTCTTGCTTTTCAGTAGGTTGGGCACAGAAGAGCTGTTCGGTAGGTAGGTCAGGGCTTTGGTCTAGGAATTTAAATTTTCAGCAGAATGTTATGAGAAAGGATGCAAGACTAAAGGTAAAGGCGTACAGGATGCCTTTACCCTGCCTCAAGCGTGAAAGTTTTGTCCGTGGAGTTTGCATGGATAGAGAAGGGAAATGATGCATCCATAGCTTGGATGTTCAGGGATTGAAGCATGTGTCTAGCAGGGCAGGAGAAAGTAGGAAGAAGAGCTCTGGAGATGGAGCGAGATCTGAGACATGGGCGGATGCTGCTAGCTTTGAGGTTGGCATGGTTTTATTTTTCCTACTGGCCTCTGGTGAGGCCGGTTTGGCCTGGAGGTTCGAATCCTCCAAGCCATTCCTGGCTCCCATAAAATCTGCACAGCGCCAATTTTGTTGCAGGTGTTCAGCCGCCCTCTTGAAGCTGAATTATGTGTTGCGTGCCTGCAACAGGAAATGAGGGTTCTGGCTTGGCGCAAATTGCACTGGTTGCTGTTGAGTGAGGGCATTGCGATCTGAATGCTCCCTCTCCCTATCTCTGTTTCTATTTTTTTTTTATTTTTTATTTTTTATTTTTTTGCTTAGATAAATGGTTGAGATCGCTGTTTTGCACCATTGCAAGTTTTGGTGTGATGAAGGCAAAAAAAAATCAAGGCCCTGGATCTGGCATAATGAGGAGAATATTCTGCCCATCAATGGCCTAGAATGAAAGATGAAAACGTCCCATAATAATACATATATCTAGCATCGACTTATTTCGTATTTGATAAGGCTACGGCGTAGATCATTTAATGTATAGTACTAAAAGTGGAACAATATCCGAATAGACATGAAAACCAGTGCAATGTTTTTTTTTTTGAAGAATATAAGAATATATTAAACCATTAGAATGCGATCAAGTACAATGATAAGTGTGGTGCTAAGAAATGAAGCGCCCATCATGATCCACAATCTGTAGGAATGTTGACCAAATTTCTCGCTTAGTTGTGCCAGACAAGCTTGAGACTTGGTAAGCCTGCCACAACTTATGCCTCAAGATCGGAACCAACCGAAAAGGGCTAAGCAATTTGATTACGAAAGACCTTCGCTCTCCGCCTTTTCCAAATCAGCCACAAAAGCCAAGCTCTGCATAAATGAAACGCACGTTACACGCCGCCCACTGCTAGGAAGGACTCCCAAGAGAATCTTCGACCGCATAGTGAAGTCCCAAAGAGGGCTCTCACCCGGGACCAAGCTGCCCCTACCTCGCATTGCATAGGACAAAGCGGTGCTCAATGATCTCACGCCGCCTCCCACATAAAGGGCATGTTTACGCTAATGGAGGCTTGAAAGCGTGGACTCGGACATTCACCCCGAGGCTACGATTTGCAAGATCTCGCCACAAAAGGGTGCGAATTTTAGGAGGAGGCAATGTATTCTACGCCCACTTCCACATGGCGGCCACTTACTCCCCGGAAGCTTAAGCGACCACTTATCCCGGCGGCAACGCGTGTCCGGCGCTAGGAGCCCATAAGCCGATGCTACAAATGAGATGCATCAAGTCCACTATGCGACTTCCAAACGCGATTGACTTGAGAAGACAAGCGCAATGGAATAGCATTGGCAATTTGGCCCAAGTCCGTATGTCCCGTAGAAGGCCAAATCTCCCTAAAAACTCCCCACGGCTAGATGACCCTCCCAATACCGATCCACGGATGAATGTTACCCCCGGCAATCCAGTTGTCGGTCCGAAAGTACACGGGTGTAGGGAAGAGGCCAAGGGAGATGCAGAGTCCAAGGGTACCCAGAGAAAGGGCGATGAGGCTACCATACACCTGCTAGGGTCCAATGAAAAGAGAACCTTGACCACCTTCCGGCCTTGAGTGAGACCCTTAAGAAAAGGCGAAGCATGAGGGAATGGCCGCGAAATCCTCAAACAGAGCCCACGGCAACCGAGCTGGAATAGCCTGGCTTCCTAAACACAATAGAGTGACGGTTGATCGTGCCAACAAAGCCAAACACGGGATTGTTGCTCCCGCAAGGGTTTGCCGGATGAATTTCGACACTAGAACCCTTCGTGGTGCAACGACACATCAAGCATACCCAAGCCCCCTGCCTGTCTGGGACGCACACACTTCCACCATGCGACCTTCACTGTAGCCCCCTCCTCATTCCCTCCCCAAACAAAATTGCGAATGGTGTCATCCAACTCTTTAACCACACTTTCTGGTGCAAGTATGCAGGAGGCTGCGTAAACATGAGTGCTATAGAGCACTGACTTGGCTATCAGAATCCTACCAGCATGATGAGTTTACTTCCCCTCCACCAATTCAAATCTTTGCTTTAATTACGTCAGAATGTCTCCGCCCAAATTGCCCTAGCATTAATGTCCAAGCCAAATGGTATGCCTAACAGTTTGGCAATTTGTGTGTGGCGGTGTTAGAGCCTGTGGAAACCGACTCAACCGCGGGGAGGAGGTTCCTCCAGTACCCACATGGCCGAGCACTTCGACCAGTTAAGCAAGCATCCCGAAGCTAAAGAAAAGGCATCCAAAATATTCTTGGCTGCCTGGAGATTGGACTCATCTGCATGAAGAAAGAGGAATGTATCATCCGCAAATTGATTGCAAACCTGTTGCGACCCATCATCCATGGGGAGACCTTGCACCACATTCAAAGAATTGCCACCAGAAAAAGCTGCGAGAGAGCTTACGCCACTATAGTGAGCAGGAAGGGGCCAACGGACATCCCCGCCTAATGCCTCGCCCTGAGAAGATTGAAGAGGTCTCACCCCGACACCACTGCGCCGCCCTAGCGGCATACGCGCAGCGACTTCATAACCGTTCCCAAACTAGGCCCGCACCCAAAGGCTCGCATCATATCGCCAAGAACGCCCGGTGACATTGTTGTCATAAGCCTTGACAAAATCCAGGTTTTAAGAAAAACAAGGGGCGCCTCATCCTACGAGCCCAATGCACTCCCTCAAAAGCGCAGACCACATTATGAAGAATATTCCGCGAGGTATAAAACCGATCGCTTTCGCACTAATAGCGTGAACTAGTCGCGGCTTAAGCCTCTCAACCAAAGCCTTAGCAATGATTTTATACACTACGCATAACGAGTAATAGGCCTCCAGTCATTGATGGTTTTAGGATGCTTACACTTGGGTATAAGTGAAATACAACTGTGTATTCGCCAGAGGATGCATCGAAGTTATTCCCAAAAGATCCACATACACACCGCACCACCGAAGTCCCCACCCATTCCCAAAGATCTTGAAAAAACTCCACTGGTATTCCATCCAACCCAGGACACTTATTCCGAGCCAACAGGCGGCATGCGTCCCCCAACTCCTGCCCTGTCAACGGCTCCTCTAAGCTCTGTCTTTGAAGGGCTGAGATTCTTGGTGATACCAGTGCAATGTTGTTGCAAGTTTTTTATAATGAATTGAAATGAAATGAACTGCTTTCATAAGATGTATAAATCAACAATTCTATTAAAATATTAGACACAAAATTGAAGGATGCTTTACTGTATATTTAAGAAAAGATTGTCATGATGTACTTCCAACTTTTCTTAAACGATATTTCAACCATAGCTTAAACTTGCCAAACAATTAACATAACTTTGTTGAAGAGCTTGACACGATGTCCTTACTTAATTTTTGACACAAAAGAGACACTTTTTATCAAGGAGGTAGCGTTCACCACGAAGTTGACACTACTTTTATAGCTTGACACAAGCATTACACTATAATCACATCCTCTTGTAGTGCTACAAACATTACTTTTATATCTTGACACAATCTTTACACTATAATCACATCCTCTTGTAGTGCTACGAACATAAATTAACAAGAAGAGAATATCAAATTCACTATCAATTTAAAAATCCACATAAGCATTGTAGGTCTCAACCATTTTCCTGTAGATTGGGTCGCACAAGCTATTGGTAGTTCAGTGCACTCATATATCTGGCTTTGGACAGTTTTTTGGGTGCTGCTTTTCTTAATCTTTCTTTTCCTTTGTTTCTGCCTCTCTTGAGCCGGATTTTTCGGTTGCAGCACCATTGCTTTCTTTGAGTTTGATGTAGATTTGCATCCAGAATTGGAGGTGCTTGAAGGATAATGCGGTGGCACGGGGCAAGCATGCCTAATAGTTGGTTCTTTTTTATCATTAGCCTTAATATTAGAAGAGGTAGCTGAAGCAGTCGGTATTTTCTTATTGCGAACCTCAGAAGAAGAATGGTTTAACTCCAACATTGTAGTTGTTGGTCTCGTATCATCAACCTTGGAGGTGCATAAGCGATCACCATGTTCTAACTTGAAGCATAATGAGCTACTTGACTTAGCAGTTTTAGTATGGAGAGAGAAATGAACACATGAATTACTTGAACTGGCAGTTTCTTGGGAGTAATCAAGATTGGAACTGGAGGCACCATCCTCTTGGGAGTAATCAAGATTGGAACTGGAGGCACCATCCTCTGAGGTCTTCAAGCTTAAGTGGCAAGAAGTTGTGATATCATGGTTACAAAGGGAAGAAGGTTTGGACTGACTTGCTAGGGTTTCTCCCTGAAGCATATGACTAGAACCTGAACGTACCACATCAGAATATCTCCTAGGCGCCACAGTTGGCTTGATAGTTTGTGCGCTTGGAGCTGGCATTTCAAACTCAAAAGCAGGCCTTTGCATTTCCTTCAGAACACTTTCGAAAGCAGAAACAGACTCTGGAGGTATGACAAACCGATTCCAATCATTTCTGCGCCTTACTTTTGCACTGTCAATCCTTTTGGCACCATCAATCTCCAGCATGCTAGAACTAATTAGGGCATTTAGCACCACATTCCCATCGGTAGTGAGAGCCTTTATCCGGTTAAAGCTTGCAATTAGAGACAATGGCACATATCCCTCATCATCCATTTTGAGCCTTAGGAACATATCCTTGAACAGATTATCTGTGCTAAAATAATATTCAACCTGTGCAACGATCTGGATAGCAATTGATTCATGTTGATGCTCAAAATAGGGCAAAGCTGGGTAAGAATAACACCTAGCGTGATCCATCGCAAAAAAACAGTCTTCGAGGACTCTAGCACAAGGATTCTTGAGGGGCCTTGGATGTTTTAGCTCCACATTTCCTTTGGCGTCACCTTTCGACCTTTTTGCACTTTGCACTGCATGTTTCAAGCCTTTAGCGCTTTGCTATTTTTGGATGACGCGTTAAATGGGTTGATAAAATCTTATGCAATGGGCTTCTTAATGGGTTGATAAAATGGGCTTCTGATTCTTATCCCTTCTATTGTTACTCAGGAAAACAGGTCTTTCTGGAGGTATGAAGCGACTTCTTTAGTGCTTGAGCGCATTTCAGGGAGCTCCTCGCAACAATCCAAGGTCGCATTTGATTTGAATTGCTAGGTTTTGACTTTTCCGCTGCCGTTCTTTCTTTCTTCTGGGTTATTCCCTCCAGTTTGCTGCCAGTTCTATTTTCTAGTTTGAGAATCGGAAATAGGAAGAGCATCTTTGTCGCATGAGAAAAACAGCGGAAGAACACCTCTTCCTGCTTCACTTAATCCTCTGGGTCTCTTTAGTCTTCTTTTTTGATGAAGCAACTATTCACTTTTACATAATTTACAGATCCTTCAAAGCTGCTGTCTCTAGTTAGAATTTGGGCAGTCCATTTCTTGAAGGTTTTATCCTTAACACAGTCGATGCAAGTCCTTCCTTCTTGGGCACGCTAAGTTCCGAGCTTGGACTGCAGAGGAGAATAGGCATGGGGACATATTGAACAGATATCTATATTTAACTATGGCACTGGACAATAAAAACTGGCATTTCTTTCTTTGGCATGATCCTCAAACAGAGAACAATCCTTTTTTGGGATTCACAAATACCTATCAGAGAGAGCTACTGCAATATTCCATGGTAATACTGCCCGCCATGCTAAGGAGCTTGGTGATGTTAAGCTAGCCACCACTGTGGTCTTGTTGCAGCTGATGAAAAGTGACATGAAAATGCATATAGTAAATAGTAGAGAAGCTTTCTGAGGTTAATCCCAATGGTGCCATGTTTGCATTGGAGAACCTGATGAAGAAAAAGATTTTCATGCCTGCATATTTGATTTTGATGGGCAGAATAAGAACCTTTCCACAAATTTCTGCTTAGTTGCCCAAAGGCTTGGCGCGACTCTTAATTTTTCTTGTTAATTTTCAGAAAGGCATATTGGCATCGGAGCACTTGCACAAATCCCCCAGATCTCTAATGCACCCTTCGAGAAAAACTAGTGGTAAAAATGGCCTTCTATTTTGAAACTTTGAAATCGCTCATGTACTATTAAGATATTTTGACTGGCAGTCTTGGACAAAGTGAAAGCTCTTCTTCCCGTTTTAAGTTATGCCAAGCAGAAGTTGCATTCAGATATTAAGGCAAAGTGCTTCTATCCTTTTTTTTTTATCTAGCCAAGTTAGCTGTCCACTTTGGGTGCGTGAGACAGAGGAGTGAGCCTAATGAATTTGACATGGAGAGAATAACTGGTGATGAGGATGCTCCACACATTAAGTGGGAGGGGAAAAAAATGTAACAAGAGATGTAGTAAAATCGAATTATTATCAAGTTTAAGCTGATAATTTGGCAAGCAGGATTTCTAAAGCAGGGTTTCTTGCATCATTCTTATTTATATCCGGCCATGACTGCTTGAGCTTAAAATAAAATATTCTAGATTCATTCTGTTAATGCTCAATGGTGATACTCAGGTTCAAATCTTGAGGAGCAGTTTATTTGTAGGTAAATTAAATGTTGTCAAGCACATTTTACACGTTTGGTGTTCCAGTTTTATTGCTCCCATAGTGATGGTTCAGGTTGTGTCATTTGGTATATTCTAGGTTGGTCCTAGTTCGGGCTAGGATTTAGTGATAATGATGGATTTTGCTGATAATATATACATGCCAAAATAAACAATCCAAAGTAGATAAGTTAAGTAACTAATAGGTGAGGTGAGATGAGTAAACAAAGAAGTAAATGTAAAATCGTGAGGTGGGTGAATAAACAAAGAAGTAAATGTTATACCAAAGTTGGTCCCATAGATATAGTTGGAACATCAAACATCATTTGGTAGCTCGTATAGCCATCTATGATATATAGTATGCTATTTTCGTTTTGGGGTTGGGGAGGGTTTTCAGGCAGTGGTTTGGCCTATGATTTCCGTATAGTATTGTATTGAAAAGGGTATAATTTGCCATGTGAGAGGAGCTTCACTGTTTCATGCTATTTTGGGTGGTCTGGAGGTCGCTTTTTGCATGGGCCGTTGTTGCAAGGGTTGAATTGCAGGGAGCCGAATTTGGAAGGCACGAGCCATTTGAATCGCTGCCCTGTGGTGTGTGTACAGAGGGAGGCCTGTGGGAGAGGTAGGCGTGCGCTTCGGCAGATATGGCAAGATTCAAAGGCATTTTGCAGCAGGTCGGATTGGCCTGGGAAGTGGCCAAAAGGGATTCAATAAGGCCGATTTGAGGACAGGAGGCCAACAAGAACCAGAAAAGGCAGCCATATCTGCCATAGTCAGAGCTTGAGGGCGGCACTACCACAGCAAATCCTGCATCAAATCGGCCCGAAATTGGCATCAGGGGATCGGAATCCAGGCCCAAAGGCCGATTTGCTGGTTTGAGGGCCTATCCAGGCCTGATTCAGGGGAATCGAGGGCCTGGACCCCTCTATCCGGGCTGCTGGCCGTGACCCTAAAAAGGGTCGATCCGCTAAACTGTTTGAATAGGTTAATATCATATATGAATTGTAGAATTGTTAGGTTAAGTAGTTAATAAAGTCTCTATTATGGTATCCGTTTTCTTCAAGTATTATTTGCCTTGCCCTTTTTCCCCGCCGGCCGTAAAGGGAAATGATTGGGTCTTCGGTAAGGAGGAAAGGGCGGATCTTACGAGAAAAAAAGCCATTGAGCCCTCAAGAATGCCATGAAGTCCCGAACTTCGTTTTTGTGAGTCCGATTTGCCCTGAGGAATGTCGTGGTAGAGGGATTCAAGGCCAGCCGGATCTGTTCGACTTCAGAGGGTTTTGAGGCGATGCCAGCCAGAATTTTCTTTTGTTTCTTTTTTCTCTTACTGTCTGTAGGAGCCCCTGTCATTTTGCACAGATGAGAGGACGTAGGCAAATCCGGCATGCTGCAAAGCTTTGGATCGCTGGTTCTTGATAATTTGAGGTGGACCATTGTTTTGCCTACCAAGGCTTATGTAAATTCTCTCCTTTAATGATAATGTGGTTTTAGACCATTGAGGTCAAGGTGCACCATTGAAAAAGTTTGTCTCGTTTTTGTTGTAAATGATGTGGGCCGTCGATCTGGCACAATGCCAGGAATATTCCCCACATCGATGGCTTGCAATGAAAGATGAACCAAACGCTATAATACATGGAAAAAACGATAAATAACCTTAGCGATATTTCTCGAAAGGCATGAACTGAGTAGGTTTGATTGTAATAGCTCATGGTTTAACATGGAATGCGACCATATTGAAATCCAAAGGAAATAGATTGGAATTGGCACTTGGGTCTGTAAATTTATGTGCTTGGAAATTGCAAGATGGAAAAAAATTAATGGCTAAATTTAACTACATGGCTAAATTTTGACCAATTTTCGAAAATATCCAGCTAAACTATGGCCTTTTTTGGGCTAAAAAAGGAACAATATTTGCCAAGTCTTTTTCACACCCAATCTCCATTTCGTCCAATTTCAACTTATCGTACGAAAGTATATGTGGCAAAAATAAAAAAGAATTAGCCAAAATTTAGAAGCTTTCAGTTAACTTTTGGCATATTTTAGCCAAGTCATTCTATCTATCTATCTATCTATCTATCTATCTATCTATCTATCTATCTATCTATCTATCTATCTATCTATCTATCTATCTATCTATCTATCTATCTATCTATCTATATCTATTATGGTTGGCTAATTTTTAGGTCTTGAATTTTCTGCAAAATAGCCGAGCAATTAAATCAAAGTTTAGCCAAAGGTAAAAAAGTGTAGGAGGAAAAAATTAGAAAGTTTACCCAAACTTTAGAAGCTTTCATCTCAACTTTTAGAATACTTTAGCCAAGTCTTTTTCAGCACTTTGGATATAAAGGTTTCTTAATTATTTCCCTGAATTGCAATACGTATATTTTAGCCATTGACAAGCATTCTCCGTTTTATGCATGTATCTTGAATGGTATGAATCGAACAAGACCCGTAGTTTGGATTTTGCTTTGGAATTGAACAAAGGATATGGGATATCTAACCACAGTTCAATCATCTTGATTGGCTATGTGCCATATTGAGGGAGAAATTCACTCGCCATGGAGCTTTTTTGCTTCCTAGATATGGTTTAAGCTATGAATGCCATAATAAGAAGAATGAGCTAATCGAGCTATCATGGAGCTCAAATTGTGCACATGGGCATGCCAAATCAAGTAGCAAATGGGCATGAAAGAGAATTTGCTAAAAGTAAGACTATAGATTTGTTACTGCCAAATACTTACAGATGCAGGATCTGAGTTTTATTCTAAGAATCTGAATTGGTTTTTTCATTATGAAAGGAATTTGAGATGGGATATGACTTGCAAATGGGGAGTTGTTCTTTTTGTGTTATCATTAACCTTTGTAGCCTGTGGTTCCAACGACCATCTCTCAAAAAGGTCTTGCCCAAATTGGCTTTCTTTACTTTAGATAATGCATCCCTAGCTTTATCTACAAATGACACAAGAGGCAAAACACAACCATAGCTATTTGATTTGTGCTGCATTGAGATGATTAAACTGAACGGTTTGTTTTCAACACTTCACCCAAATTCATAATCTCAAACGCTTTATTCATGGGCTTGTACTGTGAAAGATTTAGTTGTTTATGGAGGTTACTATTTGGGCATTGTTTGGTAACAGCAGAATGGCAGATTTGGCTGAGAAAATGATGAAGCCTATAACTTTTTTAAAATACCAAACTCCCAAAACTCTTCCTGTTTTTGCTGAGAAATCCTTCTCTAGCAGCAGCAACTTTAACAGTCCTGCTAGTTCTATAAGGATGCCTCCTAGAATCACCAAGGATCCCAAATTGCCAAATGGGTCTGTTGGGCATCAGGGCAGTCCTACCTACAATAGTAATATGGAGAATTCTGGATACAAGATTGATGATGAATATTCTATCACTAAAGGGGCTAACAAGACTGTTAATATGGAACAGGTTATTCCTATTAAACTTGACATGGAAGCTGATTCCTGAATTTCTCCACTTAAGATGCATCATGTCTTTATTGCATTAGCACAGACATATATACTCTTGCCAAGGAAATTTTGTTTTATGATTTCTGGTCAAGAAGGATAATTACTGTTCTGAATGAACTACATGTTCACTCATATGCCATTTGGCTTTTACTGAAAATAAATAAATATATATGCTTTTTTGTATATATGAAATGACTATAGTAAATACTAATTTTTGTTAATACTTATAGGTGGACAAAGACTGCACCTGCACCAGGACAATTGTTAAAGATATCAATAACTATAAACACCTGGCCAGCAAAGGTGGTGACAAATAGCTACGTATTGTTCATTTGACCATTTTCTCTAAAATACTAGAGAAATTTAGTATTGAAAAAGTATTTCATACTGTGTTGTATGAAATGTTACATGATAGCGAAACAGAGCTAGTGGATAATACCACCTTTGCATGGAGTTATCCTGAGCAGATTAAAGATAAGGTTTATAAGCCTTTCAAAGTATTTGCAGACTGCTCAAGCAACAAATGCCCATGCGCTAATCCTAATCTAGCCAGGTTTATTGACCATGGTATTGGGCACATCAGGACCACTAGTCTAGACACCATACACAATGGAAAACTTAGAAAAGCTTTCACTTGTGGACTTAATCACCTCCCAGATAGTGGGATGATTTTTCCAAAGCAAGCACACAATTCTTCCAGGTACACAAATATGACATTCTGGATCAACTCAGATACTGAAAACATACATAATATTCTGATTGAATATGCGCACAGTGAAATTGTTGCATTCAAAGCAAATCTGGCTCCCAAAAGATTTATTTGGAATGACCCCTTAGTAATAAAAAACATTGAGTGGCTCAACGATAAACTTTACATTTCTGGTTTGGATAAAGCTTCCAATAATGCTATTTTTATTTGTCAAAAACATATTTCTAATATGGCAAAAAGCAGATTTGACAGCCATTATTAAAAGCAGGTCATTGTTGGAGATTGACGAATTTCTTGATGGTAAGTCAAATAGTGATGGCAAATTGCCCTACTTGATGGCTACTTTCAAAGTCCATAAAGGAGAGTAGAGATGGTTAACTAATGCGCACAATACTATCTTCTCCAAATTGGCTAGTTTCATTACTGCTGTGCTCAGTAACTTTGTTGAAATATGGCCGAACGTTTGCTTCAGAAAAACTGCAATGATCAGATTATGGAGTAAAAGAAAAGTTAATGCATCTTGGATCGTAAATTCAGTCTTTGATGTGATTTTAAACCTGCCTTACAAAATACATGAGGTTTTTTCAGCTGATATCACTAGGTGCTATGAATATCACTAGGTGCTAGGGGAATGAAGGCATTATTGAAGTAATGTGTGACATTGCAGACATGGTATGGGTTTTCATGATGGAGGATCAACATCTATTTGACCTTCTTATCAAAAGCAAGAATGGTGAATATATTGTCAAATGGGTTAGGAACCATAAGGATAATAAAGAACATGCTAGCTGGGATTTTGTTTAAAGGGAACAGTTCAAAAGTATGAATAAATGGCTCTTGAGCAACTGCTTTTTGCAAATGGGAAAGGATGTGTGGAGACAACAAAAAGGAATTCCTATGGGGTTTGCTTGTAGTCCATCTTGGTGCAACTTATATTTAGCGTGGTTTGAACTTAGGTTCATTCTTAACCTTGGCAAACGTGGTAGATTGGCTGATATTTATATGTTTCAAAATACCTCCAGATACATTAATAAGTTGAACATTATTAATGGTGGTAATTTGCAAGAGTTCTTTTCCTGTAAATCTAATCTTACAATATACAACATGGAGCTCTTGGGGATTAACGATGACACTTGCTACAGAAACATTGCTGGGTCTTCATATCCTATAGGGGTAAAGGCTAATTTCCTGAATGTCTCCTTTGAAATACTGGATCATGAAAGGGGCCTATTAAAATTCTCAGATATGACAAGAGAACGAAGCTCCCATTTAAGGTAAACAAGTTCATCATGGCGGCGAGCTGTAGGCCTTATGGACAAGCATCCAAGGTAATTATTTCTCAAATTCTTCCATATGTTTATGCACATTCGGATGCTAATAAAGCCGCTATGGATATTGCTGCACTAATTCTGGCCTTTTGTTGCAATGGTTTTGCAAAAAATGACATCGTTAAGAATGTCTTATCAATGCTGCAAACTGAAGCTTTTCCTAGAGTACTTTACAATATCAATGACATGATCAAAGGTCTGAAGGCAGTATTATAATATGAAATGAATGGGAATTTTGGCAGCATAGGTTGGGTAGGGCTTTGGCAACAAGGTCTTGCTCACCTTGTTGCTTTTAATTAAAAGATAAGTCTTTTAAATATGACCCTCCCTAACCTACGGTAGGAGGTAGGTTTTTTTATTATATGTAATATGGTTATAGATTTTGTATTAATGATTGCTTAAAGCAATAAGTGGCCATTATTTCATATAATATTGCTACTTATGGATATTGGGACTTTAGTCCAAGGTCTTATTGCTCACAAATTCTTATTAAGGCTATGCGGGCACACATATTTTTTATTTTTGACCTAAAAATTAATGTATACCAGTTGTTCTAAGGAAATTGCTTGAACGACCGATCTGGAGCATTGCATGGATTAATCTGCAAAGATCGACGAAGGGCTGCACATCGCTTTATGTACACCATTCGACCTAGCATTGGTACTACTACCCGAGGTAACATGCTCTGCTGGCTTGGTACTGTCGGTAGAACCTAATTTCGCCTACATATATTATTGCATTCTTTAGAGCAGTAAGGTTGCCCGGATTTGCTCATAGTGGGTAACCCATCTCTGCTAGGATGACCAAAAAGAAAGGGGATTTAAATTTTGTTATCAGGAAGAGGATTGCTGAGGAGAAACAGAAATCTGCCAGCAATAAAAAGATCTTTCAATTCCATAAGTCTACCAGTATTGCACCCTTGAAGATAGATGCAGATGCAAATGGAGTAAGGATATCTGATAGTATTGCTAATGGCAGTACACCTTCTATTGTTGCTGCCACTTCCAGTTTGGCTGAACCTAGTATTGGGCATGAAAAGCATGTGGAAATGGAAAGCAACAATCTAAAGAATAGGCTACTCAAGACTGACATGAAGATTGTTGGATGCAACACCAGAATTGAGGCCAGTAGGATTGAAAGTAATCTGCGACAACATCTACAGGTTTGATGCTTGTTCAGTATTTAATGGTCTTGATCTAAGTGATTCCATCAAAATTCAGTAATGCAGGAACTTTCTCTAAGTAGATTTAAGGATATTTATTAGAGCATGAACTTGCCACAGATCTTGGCATATCGGCAGGAGGTTCTTGTATTGATATGATTCATTATAGGGTACCTAGTAGATCTGACTTAAGTAATGCATCTTTCTATTGATTTAAGCTTCCCTGATTACTTAACTGTTTAGTATTAATGAACCTGGATCTAATGCATTTATTAAGTATAGCATGAATTCCAGTTATTAATCTATTGTTATAGACAGTTGCTTGATGGCATGCAACTCTTAACAAGTGCATGCATATGTCTATGCTGATATTTATGTGATTAGCATAGGAATTTCTACAAACCGATTATGATATAATCCTAGATCTGGTATCTTAATCTGCATTTAAAATACATCCATTATGTTGTATATAATGATAAGGTAAAGGAGGGGTTTCCTATGCTTAAAGCCACTCTTAATTATCTGATTATTACAGAGCAGTATGACCGTGCCTTGTATATTAGTTGGCAATCCTTGGGCATTTATGTAGACTAACCTAATGCATAAGAGTAAAGCACAGGGTTCAAATACATGGTTATGACAGAAACCATGCTACGACGTGTGGTTTTGCACCTGTGAGATCTTAGGCTTTGTGTAAAGTATTTCAGTAATGACAAGTGTCGGGCGAAGGACCGTCACAATCTTAGCTGCTAATGATATCAATTTTCTCAATCAAGACAAGCGAGATCTTTCGATGGCCTTCGAGATGGTTGATCTTGGGGCGATCCATTCATGCTTGAGAATTGAAGTGACTAGAGATAGAAGCAAATGATAGTTACACCTTTGCCTATAAGCTCTCAGAAGTGTTCTTTGTCTACTTCAGATTCTCCTCTTTCAGATACCGAGAGACTTCAGATGAAATCAGTTCCATATGCTAGTCTTGTTAGAGCCTTAACGTATTTGGCTCATGCTACTCGTCCTGACATAAGCTTTGCAGCTAACACATTGGGTCAATTCATGCAGGATCCAGGCATCAAAATTGGCAAGCTGCAAAGCAAGTTCTTCGTTATTTAAAAGGCACTAATAATTATGGATTTCTCTACAGAACGCAAGACCATCATACTTCTCTTACTCTTTATGGTTATACTGATGCTAATTCGGCTGGAGATAATTACACTTTGAGATCTACTAGCGAGGCTTGTTTTTTCTTTGATAAGTCTCTTGTTTCCTGGTTTAATAAGAGGCAACATTGTGTTGCTGTGTCTTCAACAGAAGCTGAGTATGTTGCTGCTTCTTTAACGGGTCGAGAACTTGTTTGGTTGCAAAGAATATTGGAATGTTTTCAACAAGTGCAATTGCAGTCGACACGGCTATTATGTGATAACCAGGGTACTATCAATGTGTCTCAAGATGAAGTCTTACACTCTAAATCTAAGCACATTGAAGTCCATTATCATTATGTGAAGCTGGAGGTAAAGAAAAGGACGATTGCCTTGGAGTATTGCCTGACTGACTCTATGGTTGCGGATATCTTTACGAAATCATTAGGGTTGAAGAAACATCTTCAATTTTCTACTTCTCTTGGAATTGTTGGAGAGTGAGCTAGTCGATTTATTACTGCTAAGGTTTTCCCTCGAAAACATGAAAGGGCGGGGTTTTTCTTCCTGATAATAATACCTCTACTAGACCAAGGTCGCAGGGGGTAGGTGTGTTGGAGTTTTTGCACCCTTGGTCTATTTTGTTTTAGATGTGAGACCAAGATTGCAGGGGGGTGTTCGAGGCATTCTAGGCCTCACAATTATAATTATCTAGATATACTTTATTATTAGCATCTCTATCTTCTTATTATTAGATGCTTATATATATTACATAAAAAGCATTAATGGAATCATCTTGTGTATGTAACTCCTCTTGTTATTTACTTGTTATTCACTTCTTTAATAAAATCAGGATACGAATTGGAGTTGGTGTTGATGATCTTTTGTTTGAAGTCATCGACAAGTTTGGATGGAACATGCACGTCTTGTTTTCCTTGGGTATAACATCGACACCTTGATCCATTCTTAAATCGAGGTAATTGATGGAGAGAATGTCTAATACTAGTTTGGCTAAGCTCAGTCTAACCTTTTCTAATGACATGGACTGCAAGTCTCCAGATGGTATGGCTATCCATCCCATAATTCCCCTCTGATTCACATAGTGCGGCAAATCCTTTTTGAAACAATGGCAAGCACGAACTGTATCTGAAAGAGCTGAAAGCAAGTTTCTTGAAAGTCACTGACAAAATACAACAGTTGCTATTGGAATTGAGTTTGTAGCACAAAAAAATTAGAATGAAATAGGTCATCTTGAAACAATGGCAAGCATGAACTGTATCTGAAAGAGCTGAAAGCAAGTTTCTTGAAAGTCACTGACAAAATACAACAGTTGCTATTAGAATTGAGTTTGTAGCACCAAAAAATTAGAATGAAATAGGTCACCTTGATTCTGTGGATACAAAGATGGTGGCTGCAGGAGGATATGCTTCAAGGAAGGTATCAAGAGTGACCAAAACATCATGCAAGTAATCCACAACCTGGAAAACAAAGATACGATTTGAAAACGTCTTCAAGCTGTGTAAGCCAATGTCAAAATCCAATACCTCGAGCAGTTTATCCCTCAGTTCATCAGAGGCTGTTTGAATCAATTATAGGCAATAATGAGAGACAAGCATTTAGTTGACGTAAGGCATTGCTAACCTGTTGTAACAGCTGCTATATCAGAAACTATGCATATCAAATAATCCACGAAATTAATGTTGTTGGAGTGTTACATCCAAGCAACTCATGATCATTGTCATAACTTTGAATAACCAACTCATGATCATTGTCATAAACCTCCAAGCAAGACGATATAAATCCATCACCATAATCCGCAAAAGTATCCTTCACTTTATTTATTCTTGACTGGCATAGTACAGTATTTTCTGTGATATCCGTGATCCACAATCAACAGGCTGGAAATCTGCGGAAGACTAGGTTTGCTATAGCCTTGCTCATATTGGTCGTTCCCACTTAACAGAGAATGCAACTGGGCATACTCCATGTCATCCAACGAAATCTGTCCTGCAGATTGTTATCTACCATTCGTTGGGCCAAAGCAAATTTGAATCAATCAATACTTAAATTCAGATATATGAGTGAATATCTGGAAAAACTTGGATCTAGCTTATGAAATTCACCAAACGTTTTCTCTTGCATGGTAGCCCCATACGGAATCATTGAGAAAATGCACACTTTGTTTGGCTATGCAAATTCAGAAAAATAAACTGAACAAAAGCATGGCTAGATATATGTTAGAAAAATAGAGAAGCAAAAAAATGAAAGAGACCCAAAAAAACTAATTTGTGGCATCTACAGCTCAACTAATATGCTACAAAATTCAAATCCGTGAAGTTCAGATGGTAGCAGTAGTTAAAATAGAGGTTATTTAAAGAATATATTTTTTCCTATTTCGTGATAAGGACTTTGGTATGGTTCAGATGGTAGCAGTAGTTAAAATAGAGGTTATTTAAAGAATATATTTTTTCCTATTTCGTGATAAGAACTTTGATATGGTTAAGAACGATGCATTAGGCCAAATGAAGCCAAATGATTTGGTAAAGTGTGAACAAGCTAACTGCTTACCATTTTCTACTCTGCAAGAACATAGGAAGTGCAAGGGACATCATTGTCATAAATGTTTCTTCTTGAACATCTATGTTCATATAAAACATAGGGCCGTACTTTCTTTTCACCTGATTTACACAACGGAACCACTAATCGTTACCAAATCATTCCCTTATGTTCGGTCAGCAAGCAAGATCTCAATTCAATGCCATGAATTTCTAAAAACTTTCCTACATAAAGACATGAAATTCAAGGACTGATCCTGCAGCTCCACCTTGCCCATCCATTTGGATGAATGCTGATGTCACTCTGTGTTTAATTTGCGTATTACCTGGACCATTGACCATGCAACAACAATAAGATAGCTAGAATGTAAGCATGTGGTGGAGGCATTGTTGAGCGAAAAGCAGCATAAAAAAAAAGAGTAATTCTACTGCAATTTTTTTTTCTGATATTCCTTTAAGGAGAAGTAATGCAGAAGTAATGCAAAACTAGTCTTTACCTAAATGGTCCGTTATTACTGAAGCTTATGCTCAATCTGGCCAGAGATGTGCAGCTTCTCCCCTTTCACCACTAATGCTGGCAAATGGCATGGAATGGATCAAGTTCATTGCTTCCAAAATACTGAATGTGTGCCATAGCTGGACAACAAGAGGTCAGACTTGCATCTTTTCAGTCGTCTTAACATAGACACATTTGTGGTGATTTCTTTTCTTCGTGTATACCAAATATGCAGAACTTTGAAAGACATAGAAGTGACATTTAAGAAAATGCGCTTGGAACGAAGTAATTACAGCTCATGCCCAAGAAGGGACATTAATGAGTGCATGTAAAGTATTTACAGCTATGTCTCAACCAGACTATGTATCTGGAATGTGGTTTATTGCAGCACATATTCGACACGGCCATTGGGATCTAAAACTAAGACGACATTTTGGTATGCTACATGAGAACTCAAATCATTAAAAGCCAAGAACCGAGCTTATAAAAAGAATGGAGAGCTGCATTACTCATTTCACAGAATGGATTAGGGTACAGGACACGATAAAGCGAGGAAAAAACACCTGTAAATCTTCATCCTTCAGCAAAATTTTATACTGGATTAAGCTCGTAAATGGGGGGCTCTCCTCCTTTGCCGGATTTGGAACCCATATTCTTGTGCATGTGGGCATGTCCATGCTTTTTGAAAGATCGTATAATCTTTGCCATTTAAGGGATGCAGATCTAGCCACGTTGCACTGCCAGGGGGGCAAAAACCTAGTGGAGCAAAAAAACGACGTCTTATCCTAGAAGTGGAAAGAGAGATGAACGCTCTGTTCCGGTCCTCTGCTCCATTACCATACTCTATTCCGTTGCAGGGGCGACCAATCTGTTCTAAATCTGCTCTAAATCTAGCTCCTTTGCCCCCTCGCTTTGGAAATAAGCTACGGCTATGGAATCCAAACACCCGGCCTTCCGCCATCCCTAAAGATGCATTTTGGATTACGGCCGCCCAGGCTGTCGCCTTGCCTTTCGTTATCTTTCTGGCTGCCATCATCGGCGGCCTCCTTCTTCGGAAAAACTTGGAGTTTGAGGCTATGCAAGATGTAAGTTTCTCTAGTTTTTTTTTTCTTTTGCTATCTCAGAGCTTCCATAACATTTAATCCATGGCATTAATTAGGTAGAACGATTACGAGCTCAGGGATTGCTTAAGAACGATTCCCTTGTAAACGGTAGTCTTCAAAACGCTGCTGCAAAAATTACCTTGGCTGAGAAATCGCGGAACAGACCTATTCGTGAAGAATAAATGATCAAGCTTTTGGAGAACTTAAGACAAACAAGCTTTCTGTGTATAGGATATAATTGGTCTCAGGTATGTCGAGGGCTTCTTGAGAAGCTTTCTTAAATTATAGCCTTTCTTATTCTCATTTGTATGAACACAACTGCCCATACTTTTCTTTATAAGGTCATTCCAAAAAATAGACTTTTCTTTTCTTAGGGTGCTTTCCCATGGGCAGAAAACCTCCAGGTTTCATGAAGGTCTGGTCTGCTATTCGGATGTTCCCATGAGATAAAGAACCTGAGTGGGAGAGGTTAAGAACCTCATTTGGAGAGTAATCCCGACGATTACTACTGAACCTGGGTCTGACCTCATCCAGGTCCGTCCGTCCATGGGAAATCACCCTTAGTGCATGGCATTTTTTGAAGCTGGACTGTAATTTACATTCTTAGTCTAGAATCAACAATGTGCAATCTTCTCTCCCTCTTAAGAATACATTGTTAAGGATTTTAAAACATGAAGAGCACGGCAACTTAAACTTCTGTCGAATGACTTTGTCTCTCTATATCAAAAATACGTCTATGATCTTTTGACATAGCATGCTCATCCAATGCTTGCAATTGAATGTTAATGCTTCCTTGTTTAGAAGAGACATTTCAAGGTGCTATAGTCTTCAATATCCACCTTGTGTGAATCCATTTTCTAAGGAGGAGGAGGGGCATTTTAGTATCATTTGGTTTATGAAGCTCTATGGGTTCTGGTCCCTTTCAAAATACCTTGCATGTTCTCATGAAGAAGGAAGTTATAAGTGAAACCAGCCCTAATCAAATCCCATGACAAATCATATATAGTTTGGATACATGCTTGTAAATAATAATGGTTGTGTAGGCCAGCATGCACGCACGAAGGCATGTTCATGAAATATATGTCATACATTGGCCTTGAAGATAAACCATGGAAATATACACTCATACAACACAAGTCTTATAAAATATCTGGATATTCTACATTTTCTTGCATGCTTCACATGAGATATCTATTGCTATTGGATAAAGATTTTGAGGGTTTTGGATCGTTGCTAGGGACTTTAAATTGAACTATTTGCATGTCACGTGAATTCTATGTATAGAGGTCCATCTCTTAATATATATGCAATACTCATCTTCAAACATGAAAAACCATCAAAATAGTCCTAAATGAACAAGGTGTTGCGCACGAGGGGTTGCTCTCCGGTGGCCCGAGAGTATGTTTTCATATTTTTTGTTTGTTCGATCATAACAAACATATCTAATTCCATTTTTTTATTGCAGCCGGGTAAGCAGATGCCCAGGAACTTACACAGCTCATAACACAAAGTATCTAAGTGTTGCTCAACAGATAAGGCCTCTAATTTTTCTTGTTGGAACCTTGCTTTAACAATTAAGTCTTTTGTAGCCGGCATAGCTCATAGAGCCTGTGAGCTCCATACGACTTTGAACTAAGCTAGATAGGCTTCTATTTCTAAGCCAACTAGCTAAGAGGCGAATTTTTCCTAAGAGCCAGAGTACTGAAACAATGGAAGTTACGTACTCAAAGCAAGAAGAGCCGGAGTAGAAATTTGAGAAGCAAGAGATTCGGCTTGCATTAAACCTAGAAGCTTGATCCTTGCACAATATCAAAGTTCATGCCAGTTAGGCAGTTTGAACAACAGCGAGGGGCAACAAGGCTGACTGGCAAATTACTGGCAACAGCCAGTTTGGAGCGATTTTTGAGGAGTGAAATATATTTTAAATGAGTATTTGTCATTAAAAATTTATGTCAACTAGCAAGCTTGGAAACAGACCTGATTTACAACATGATCTGTGACTCCCATATTATCATGAGCATGTTTCGATGCAAGAGCATCAAATTCATCAAAAAATAAGATACATGTTACAGCTGCTCTCGCTTTGAAAAAGATGTCACGAACTTGCACAATATTGGTATTTCAAGTATTGAGTTAACAACACATAATTGTTGTAGATTGTGACAATAATGGTATTTCAAGTATTGAGTTAACAATACAACGTGAAGTACTGACAGCTTGTTCTGAGGCTCCAATATACTTTTTTAGAAGTTCAGGTCCTTTCACAAATATGAAATGGAGCGAAGCTGCTGCTGTAACAGCACCAACTATATGTGTTTTCCCACATCCACGAGGGCCATAAAGTAGAACTTCTGTACACACCTCAATGACTTTGAAAAGAGATTTCCATATTTGACAGGAAGCTCTAGCATCTGGAATCAGAAACCTGGCTTAGAACTTATGCAAGAAATGCATGTAAGTTTTAGAACATTCAATAGTTTTTTATAGTGTCAAGAGTGGCTCCTTTGAAATAAATGGTGCATGAGCTGTAACACATTCACCAACATATTATTAACGTGAAAAAAAAGCCTACCTTTTCCTACTTGTAGATTAGAACTATTGGGTGACTGGTAGATGAGAAGACACTATCATGGTTAAGTAACAGGATGGCTTCATGCAGATTAAAAGAGATGTTGAAAAGAGGACTACCTCCAGCAAAGCTTGTTGCACGTCAAACAAACCACCAACATCTTTCCAGCCTCTCCTTGTTTCTTCTGTCTTGTTTTTACTTAAGGCTAGAAAGGCCAAGTACATTGCAGCCCATCAACAGGAAATGTTCTTCCTCCTGGAACGTCATCCAGGACCTTCTGGCGGAGAGTGCTCAGGAGGCCAGTGCTGCCCATAGGAAACATCACTCCAGACCAGTGGGGGCAATACCTACAGCAGCTTCACAACCCTGAGGGTGCACGGGCGGCATTACCTCCCCTCCCCTTCCCCGGCCAAAGGGGCCCATCTTTGGAAATCACACAAAGGGAGGTAGTGTAGAGGCTACAACGTCTAGCCAATGGAAAAGCACCAGAACTTGATGGCATGCAGGCAGAGTCACTCAAGTGGGCAGGACCATCCATGGCACCGGTACTGACCGACATGTTCAACAAGGCATTGCGGGAAGGTTTTCCCCTGCAATGGACCACTAGCAGGGTTGTCCCAATCTACAAGGCAGGAGGATGGGTCCTCAACGCCTAAAAACCTGCTGACGGGAAAAGAGAGCTCAGTGGCTGGCCAGATGGAATGTGCAGGAGCACAGGTGCATCCAAGTGCAAACGGAGGCAGATCGCCGCAATCTCAGATAGTACCTTGGCGCATGCTTCCTCAGTAAGCTATGGGATGGCAGCACCCTTGAACAGGTCAAGACGGCACATTATCAATGCCATATAAATCCCATGTTGGAGCGGGGACCGCAATGCCACCTGCGCACTCATCTACCCATGAAAAAGCGCAGATCCATTGCCTCTATCCGCACATGTGCACATCATCTCCGGATTGAGACAGGGAGATGGGTTGGGGAGCTGTGTCAGGAGAGGCTTTGTCAACGCAGCCAGGTTGGAGCTGTGGAAGACGAATGCCACACCCTTCAGAGTTGTCCTGCATATGATGACATTCGGATACGCTATGCTGAGCTGGTCCGTCCTGGCCAGCCATTGCATGAGATGTTGAGCACGAGCTCGGTACAGAGGTTGGGCTCATACATTCAAGAGATCATGGATCGCCGAGATCAGCTCGTTTCTCGAGCGCTTACCTGATACATGTACATATTTCAGTCTGTATTTGTATTTGTATTTGTATTTATATAGTTTGACAGCAAACCTATTCCTGTCACGGTTTTTTTCCTTAACAACCCTTTAGGGCGGGGAGGGGGTTTTTTTAACCCCGACAGTAATACGCTTGCTGCGCCTCCTGTTTGGGTCCCATAAGGCCAATTGGTCTCTGTAGACAATAAAAACTCTATTCTATTCTTATAGCCGCTGGGGAAAATTGACAAAAGCAGCATTAAAATCTTCATCCACCAGTTCAAATGATGCCTTCTACATCAAGGGAAGTATGCGCTTAATGTCCTGGTCCATGATGAGATTGGTGGAACATCTGTTATAATGTGCAAGTTTTGATAGTGATGCTGATGACGATATCAGTGATGTAACATTCAGAACACTGAGTCGCTTATTGGACTTTGATGTCCCAACATAAATACTTAAGAATATACCAATTTTATAAGTGCTTGTCGGCTTCTTAAAAGGGACTTGAGTGTTGAGGGCACATTGATAAAACCTCTATGTTTAAAGTTAAGGCCATGCCAGAAATTGAGCACTTGGGTATAGATTCTTGCCTTTTTTGTGGGGATTAAAACTTCAGTGGTGATCTATAATAATGGTTATCATTTCTACATTAGTTAAGACATAGAAGATTGTAATGAGCCTTTTATCATCAAGTGGAAGTAAATTGCGACACGCTCAGTAATTAACGGTCATTATCTTAAGAAATTGTGTCAGAAGATAATAAGAATTGGAAACTTCTCCACCTAGTAAAATGGTCACAAAGATAAGTGCAGCTGCTAGTATTTGAATTTGACAGGTCATTGATGTATCAAGACGACTTGCAACACCTTCATATGAACTAGGAGAGGTATTATTTCAATGTTTTGTTGTGGAGGATTCAGATGAGTGTGCTTATGAAATAGTATATGCATATGCTTGAGGTGCATTTGCATTTTCTGGAGCAGTTGTAGGGGATTCTGCATTTTTTGATGTGCTAATAATATACATCTTACATGCATGGCCGTCTACCTTTGCTTCTAATGAGCTTGTATGCACTCCTTGCACATATTGGCCCTCCAATTGCAATAAACACCGTCATTGTAAAAAGAAATTGCTTTTGCAACGTGATATAGAGTTCATATTTCTAAGAAATACCTTCCAGAGATCGCGCACTATAACAGATGTTCCAATCTCAAGACCAATAACTTCCCATATAGCTTTAATATTTCCTATTTCAGTACCTCGGTTCAATAATATGATGGCTGTCCTGTTACCAGACAAGGTTCCTGCCCAAACCTGGCAATGGTTGCAAAAGTTAGTTCTAGTAAGTATTTAACACTGTAGTGACGAGAATTAAGTTGTACATCTCCGTCTGACCTTCTTGATTGACCTTTTTCCCTTGGAGCCCAAAAGCATCTGCAAATATAACATCAATGCTATGCATACCTTGATTTATTGCAATAACTTCCTTATTACTAAGGATGTCAAGGTAGGTTTTATTTACACTTCTGACATCACATCCAACTAGTAGTAGTGCCTTCAGGACAATGCAAGGAATCAAGAAAAGAAATGCTATTCATCAAACCCTTTTAATTAAGATTACCTTCATCAGAGACCATAGGCTAAAGTGTGATCGATATTCTTCAATAGACATATTACCATTTTCAACCTCCAACATATCAGGATCTGCAATGCATAGTAAGATGAGATGCTCATATCAATAACAAATTGCAAGAATCTCGTTTCGATTTCAATTTATCCTATATTTAATACTGCATATCTATGATTTATCTTCTGTTTCAGACTGCATAGTATTCAGTGGTCTTCAAATCCCTGGTTGGGGTACTCTTAGTTGCCTACCCACATCTTGGTTTTCTTGTATTTGGTTTTGATTCAGTTGCTATGTTCTGTAAGGGGCTTAGTCCCCGTGTCTTCTTCTGTCCGGGCTTATGCCCTTTGTTTGCTCTTGGGTTGGGGTTTGAGTTCTAGTTTGGGCTTATGCCCTTTGTACTGTTCTGTCCCATAAGCTCGGAGAGCTTCTAGTGGACATTAAATTTTTTATCTTATCTTCATATAATTGATAATATTATACATTGAAAAACTCTTGAAACATATGAGATAGATAAGATAATGTACATGTTAATCTCTTTCTAGCGACATAGGATGATATGAAATGAAGACCTTGAGAAAGTAAAAAATCTAGAGGAACAAGAATCTAGAGGCAAATGGTTTTTACATAGATTGCAAGTGAGTTCTTTTTTTGGTATCTTTGCATATAAGAGCACTCAAAAAGTTTTAAAATCTTTAGTAAAGCGCCTAACTAGTCATAGTGTATACTAATATGGGTCAATGATATAGAACTGAACATAGAAACAATGATAGCATCAAAAGTAGAGATAGCATACAGACAAGAGTGACATTACATGTTAGCACGAATAGTAGATTTTATAATATTATTATATGAGTCCACGTAGCGTCAGACATAGGGTTAGATATAGAGTCAATAGTAGCATCAAGCGTGGAGTCGGGAGTAGAGTTAGAATTACAACCAAATATGGTGTCAGACATAGGGTTAGATATAGAGTCAATAGTAGCATCAAACATAGAGTCATTAGTATAGTCAAAATTAGAACCAAAGTAGTGTCAGACATAGTCACTATAGAGACAAAATAGAGGTCAACATTAAAGTCAGACATAGAGTCAAGCCCAACCCATATTAGAGTCATACATAGTGTCAATATTAAGATCAGAATTAGAGTCAGGTGGCATTTATGCTTGAACCTGATGCTAATACATTTGATCTGTAGTGCATCAGCTCTTGTGTCAGCTATAACATCAATTATAGCATTATTTTGGTTAAAATGATATAGCGTCATCCATAGAGTCAGACATAGCATCAGAATTAGCACAAAAGAATTATTTGACAATAACTGTTGCTATTCACTACAGAGCACTATTTTCACCTTAAAAAACATTAAGAAAATCCATCTGACACTATGGCCGAAGCTAATGGCTGAAGCTAATAACCCTTTTCTCTTGTAGTGCCATCACATATAAAGTAGCTAATCACTTTAAAGAAACCAGCATATACTACTTCTCATTCCGTGCTTTGCCTCTAGAAACTCAAGAACACACTGAGGTAGTCCCAAAAAATAAGTGCCCCTCAATGCAAGACAAAGAAAAAAATCAAGACCTAATGATTATTCTAAATACAACACAATATCTTTGATATGCGTAACATACCCGTCACCTTCAAGCGCATTGGTACAATATGGAATTCATATTTCACACTTGAATTGACACATTACTACATGCAGTGCAAGGGCAACCCCCAGTGCATTCACCCTCAAGGTCTTATGAAGATTCCCCTTAGGCTCTTAGAGATTCCCTATGATTCCATAAGGTATCATAGATTTACTAAAAGTTTGGAAAGTTTTTTCCAGATGCATCAAGGTTACCACGATATTCTATAAGGATTCCCAAGATTCTCTAAGACCGTGAAGATTCTCCTCATTTCTTTAAGTATCATGTAGATTCCATGCAATTCTCACATATTCTCAAGGTTTTTGAAATTCTTTCAAGGTTCTGAAGATCATTGAACTCAATGACATGGTGTCCATTATGATGAAACAATGGGCGAGCACGGATCTCACTACGACCAACGCCCCTAGCATGAGAATTTAATGCATTGCCATCTTATCAAGTGTCATTATCTGCATTCCACTCTGTGGTAAGACTCTAAACTGCCATGCCCAAGGTTAGGGGTTCGACATCTCATTGTGAAAGTGGCTATGATCCTTGTAAAGTTTAGTGGGGGGCGGACCCAATTCAACCATGTACAATAGTGGGGGCAAGTCCCATTTGGGTGTATGGCTCTGGATTTGCGTGGACATATCTGCCCATCTGTGTGTGTGTCCCATAAGCTCGTGGACATGAAAATGTATGTATCTATCTATCTATCTATTTGTTAAAATTGGCTGGAAACAAGAGTAAAATATATATTGCCCTTCGGGGCATGGTCTAAAGGCGGGACCTTAAACTGTCACATCTGAGGTCACGGGTTCAAATATGACCAACATTGGTCTAGTAATAGGGACGTTAAAATCCATTGCCCCGAGGTAATGGGTTCAGGTATGACCACCAGTCCTGTGATATAGACTTTAGATCTGCCATATGCAATATGTACTAGATAATCACATGCAAGCAGCTCTAAGCATTACAAGGTATTGCAATTAGGTAGTGGATTGGCGATAGACTTTAGATCTGATATGTACTAGATAATTACATGCAAGCAGGTCCAAGTATCATAAGGTATTGCAATTAGATAGTGGATTGGCTTCCATTGATAATCACATGCAAGCAGGTCCAAGCATCATAAGGTATTGCAATTAGATAGTGGATTGGCTTCCATTGATATGTAGAGTGCGATGTGTCAACTGTACTCTTGACGTGATGGTGATAAAAAAAATCGTCTTGGGATTAGCTTGAGCAGAGTTGTTGGTGACGTTTTTGGGCATGTGGCAGCATTGTTTTGATGTGGATCGAGTGTAACTTGGATGGAGTGTAATTTTTGCATGTTGGTCCTCTTCCATCCTAGCTGGAAAGAGATGTGGATTTGAGTAAATTTTGTCATGAAGCAGTCTGCCTCAAAGTATGTAATTCTATGAGACATTGGAGGAGAGGACCACATGCTCTTATGGGTGCTTGCTGGTTGAATTGTGAATTATGAGCTCAGCCCGGGGTGGGTAGCTTCTAACTTTTCCTTTTCTTCTAGTTGGTAGAGCGTAGCGAAGAGGAAACCCATTGCAAGCGTTCATGGGCAGTTGAAGTGGGAGTGGGCTGCCCCATTGGGGAGAGGCCTTTGTATCTATATCCTAAGGAAGACGGTGAGAATCTATACTATTAAGTACGAGAAATTGGAAAAGGGTATTCATTGTTCTAATAATACTGTGGCATAGAGAGAGTATGGGCTAAGTTTACGCAAGGGATGAGGCGCCCACTTCTTTTTTTTTGGGTCCATTGCATTTTCGGAGGAGGGTCTTAAAAGGGTATCATCTTCAAGTATATCAGGATCAATCTTAGAGATGGATTGTGTGATGGTATTGTTTTTCCTCTTACTCCACAATTGGGTAGACTGTGCTGAAATGTTTAGGCCATCTAGCTACTATGGAGCCACAAATAAATGTATTTACATACTAGTAGTAAAATATAAAAATCTTCCCTTAAAATTTAAAAAAAAAAAAAAAAAACTTTTAAAATCTGTCATATGTATTAGATAATCACAAGTAACTCCTAGCATAAGGTATCACGGTTAAGTAGTGGATTGGCTTCTATGTGATACGTAGAATGTAGAATGTGATGTATTTATTGTACTCTTGATGTGATGGTAAAGAGATTGACGTCTTTCAATAATAATAATAATAAAAGTAAAATAAATTGAATGAGATGCGAAATTGAGAAGCAAATTTGGAACAAATTGCCATTAGAAAATGGGCAAAAATATATTAAACTAATAAGCTTGTTACATAATAATGGTGGCGACAACTCTCTGTATAGGATACAACTACATTTTCCATTTCCCCTTATCTTTGATCTTCTCTCTTTTTAGGCTTATCTAACATATAAGGCTCATCCTTTTTGCAATCTGGGATATCCAAGTATACTTTCACCTTTGCCAAATTTTAATAGTCTTGCCAAACTCTAGGGTCAGTGTCCGTTAAATACTACAAGGAATTTTATGCAAAAGTTTCTCTTTACTAAATAATGTGTTCAATCAACTGTGCATTAAGTCAGCAGGATATAAGTTCTGAGACCATAATTATGTCACATTAAACAACAACATTCAGTTCTTTAAAAGCAAACGCAAAAGCAATTTATTGATTTCAAACAAAGGCTAGGAAAATGAATAATGTTGATTGTTAAGTAGTGGAACAACAACAATTGAGATCTTAAAGTATTTGTTGATAGGATTGTTATTAGTAGTTTTACTCTAGATAGATGGAAACCAAAATTAATGATGATTTTTTAGAAGTTCTACAACACAAAACAAGGTGCTGCGCACGGAGGGTTGCCCTCCAGTGGCTCGATAGTTGAATCTTCTTTGTTTAATGTCGAGCCTTGTTAATGGCATAAACGCACGGATTCATTTTCTTTGCCCAAAAGTTGTTTGGTTTATTTCATAAATTGTGGAGGTTAATTCATACAACTGGAGAGGAAGGGGAAAGTACTGATAACTTCACTCAGAACTGGACCTTCACCAATAGGTTCTTGCCTTAAAACTGACTATATGAACATAAGGGCACATAAAGATATATGTCATTACTTATGAACTTAAAGGCACATAAACATAAATGTTATTAATCTTCGAGATGGATTCTAGCTCATGCTCAAAAAATGCAACAATGGTTATAAGTTTCTTCTCACTTGTTTAGTTGTAAATAATTCCTAGTTAGAATTTAATCAAGTAGGTTTTATTGCTTGTACTTGGTTGGTTTCATAAATTTAGGCACACAATGGTTTCATATCTACTTACTTAAAACTAGTAACGGTGCCCAGCGTTGCTGGGCAAAAGTTGGAAGCATGTAAATGTTTTGGCCGCAATGGGAAAAGCGTGTAGTAATAACAATGCCTAGCGTTGTTAGGCAATTGTTCATTTTTTTCGTAGATCTGGCTTCTTTGCTTTTGATTACGTGCATTCATCATTCTAAAATTGTTGGGATGGTAGAAGAGGTAGGCATCATAAGTTTCTTGTAAGCCCTTATGCAAAGCATTGTGATATTGTGTGTTAAGATACATAGCTAAGCATTCGTAGAAACTTTGGATGGATCAGACGCGGCTAGCATTTGAAGCCTTAAGCATTTTCTTTTAGAGAGGTACAATTCTTCAATGTCTACAATATGAAAGCTATTTTAGTACATGAATGTGGTCCATATAGAACATGCAAAGCTAGAATTGTGTACAACACTATAGATGAAACAAAGATGTAGCCACTTGATTCTCATATGAGTTGTACAATCAATTGTAACAAAGCTTCACATCATAGATTGTATAGTTAGATGCCCAATCAATTGTAACAAAGCTTCACATGATAGATTGTATAGTTAGGTGCCCAACGTTGCTAGGATCATGTGGAGTACCTGTAAGTGTTGGGACCATGTAAATGTTGATGGGCTTTCCATTTTATACTATTTGTTTTGGGGTGGGAGGGGGCATCGTTGTGGGTCTTAGTTGTCCTACGCTTTCTCTATGTATTTTTACTATGTTAGATCTACCTTTAATCATATATTTTGTTCCTCCATCTTAGTTGCCCTGTATTTTCATTATGTTAAATCTATTCTTATTTCTGAAGGGTATGTAAAAAATTTCAAATGGTTATCATTATGTTAGATCTATTCTTATTTCTGAAGGGTATGTAAAAAATTTGAAATGGTTATCGCGGTGACTTCAAGGAGGCAATGTCAAGGTAAGAAGCGAACATTTCTCTTTGTCATTAAGTTTTTTTGTAATTAATTGTTACATGAATGGTTGAGGGAAGGCCCAAGAGTAAACATGGTTGAGGCAATTCCAAGAGTAAACATTGTTTCACTTAGCACCAAAATTTGAACATGAAATTAAGGATTTTCTAAAATGTGAGTCAATAAAAGAAGGCACAAATTATATGGTATGGACATACGTTTGCAGCAAGGATGGTTTCAAATGGTTATGGCAGTGACTTCAAGGAGGCAATGTCAAGGTAAGAAGCAAACATTTCTTTGTGTCATTAAGTTTTTTTGGTAATTTGATTGTTACAGGAATGGTTGAGGGAAGACCCAAGAGTAAACATGGTTGAGGGAGTTCCAAGAGTAAACATTGTTTCACTTAGCACCAAGATTTGAACATGATATTAAGTATTTTCTAAAATGTGAGTCAATAAAAGAAGGCACAGATTATATGGTTATGGACATACGTTTGCAGTGAAACCAACTCCTATCTCTCCTTTGAATGCCGTAACATGAAACATCGTTACTTATGCACCCAACTAAATTGAGAAATTACCATTTAAAATCATGAGCCTCCATTTCATGGCTAACATATTCAATTTTAAAAGGTGGGCTCTATTGAAAGTAGTTAATGCTCAACTGGGATATCAAGACATTGAAGAATCCTATTGAATGTTAAGCAGGATAGATAATGCCGGTCTCCACCATTAGACATGCAAACCTACTGTTTCTTGCCACTGTCTCTTATTCCTGTCCACAAAAGATATGTTAACAAATTATTAAAAAAATTGCAGAACATATGCTCTTCAAAATAAACCATTGGAGCATGACTACGGATCATCTGCAAATTTAATACATATGGAGATAACAATCAGAGCGTAAATGACATCGATCTCAGCTATGTCTATGCTATGTCGCAGGAATGGTGATTTCGGCATGTCACCTACACATGTTCAGCTAGGTTACTTCTTTTCTATAGAACCAAGCTCCCAGCTATCCTTTGAATGCCATAACTTCAAATATGGCCTCCATCTTGTGGCTATATATTATACTTAAATAATGGGCTCTCTTGAAAGTAACTGATGATTTGAACAATGGATAATGCTAGGCCTAGGCAGCTTCTCTATATTTCTTAGAATATACATACCTGCATCTATTGTAATAGAGCTACGCTTCTCCATAATACCAGCCAATAACTGAAAGCAGAATCCCGCGCCTTAGCATAGTTTGATAACTTGAAGTAAATACTGGAGTGAATCGAAGAACTGTGAATGTAATGTTGAGGTACTCTTTGTAGCAGACATCATCTCTCTCTTTAGGCATTCAAAAAGATTGAAGTGAAATCTGCTTCATAATATATGTTCATGCATACATTTACCTCTTGTCAAAGCTATCTGGCTAGCACATGCATCAAGGACTCCAATAACTGTAAACTTATTTGGAAGGATATACTCGTCCTGTATTTCTCTAAAGAGTTGGAAGACCTTGTCTTCATGTCCATGCTGCATATATGCTGAAATTATTGTGTTCCATGTGACAGTATCATGCTATGGCATTTCCACAAACACTTTGCATGCATATCCAAACTTAAACCAATAGGCTGAAATCATGGCGTTCCATATAACTACATTCCAGTTATGCATTTTTTTTAATAAGCTCCCTACAATTTCTAATCTCCTGCATTTCCCATAGATGCTGATAAGGGCGGGACTCATAGAGGTACTTTTTGCAAGAGGCATCGTCTCTCTCTGTTTGGCATTCAGAAAAGACCTCAATAGGTGCATTCCTCTCTGCCCATAGAATAAAAAATATATACAAAGCAATATGTAAAACAACCACATATCGTCTTATTATTCAAAAAAGTATTTGCTGCAACTGCAAATTTATGAGCAGTGACTCTGCATATACGACAAATTATATGGAAGAATTGAGCAATGTGTAAATGTGGGAACTTAGCATACCTTAAAGATAAGCTTTTGAAAGAATAAGGCCATAATAAAATGGACTGCAATGGCTTCATAACCCAGTCCTTGTTTTGCACATGCAGCAATCATACAGCAATCATACTGCTCCCATGCAAACACACAATTTCGACAATGTAGCAGCATCATCCGGGCTCCTGTACTTGACAAATAATGAATATCTGTGACATGCAAGCAGTTCCACAATATTATCTACTGCACACTTAATTCAAAAGCACCACTAACCTGAGAATGATTTAGATTCTTGCTGTGGAAGTTCAAGGAGTTTCAGACTTTGTATAAGCAGGACCTTTCCAAATAATATAGATGCAAGCTCGGCTCCTGGGTTGCCTTACCATCCCTAAGCTCTATTATAATTTCCTTCAGCCTCTGATATGAAACTTTTAAACTATGCGCACTTTGATTCACCCAATTGTGGTTTTTACAATAATAAAGACCCCTAAAACCTTCATGCAATAAATTCAAAATATCTATGGCTCTGGAGATAACCTAATGTTATAGATTCACTGATCTCCATCATAACCTTTTCACGGCAGAGTATTTGTTGAGAGATTCATAGCTGTCCCAAGATGCTGGAATCGAAAGGCAAGATTATGCAGCATCTATTCTGCAAAATGGATATTCAGCTTGCACTACCTAAATACCGGTGTCAAACTCAACAATGAAAATCTTTACCTGGAGAAAGCTTGCCTTTCCGGAGGGAAAAGGCATCAGGAGCTTATTCGGGCTTCCAGCGACAGGAAGTGCGATGGAACCTCAACAACAAAGAGTGCTTGTTGCTTTTGCATAAGACTGCAGGCTTTCTCAAATGATACCACATAAAGAAAGATGGAATCTGACGTATATGTCAAGACCATTTACTTAGGTAAATGCTATTCAAAATCCGGTGAGGAACCTCTGCTTTGATAATAAGCTCTACAATAGCCCTTGATCCACAAAGCTCTATTTCCTTACTCTTTTTACAGCAGGGGAATGTAAAAATCTTTCCATTTCTAGTATGACTACTCATATCATCTATAAGTCAGGAAGAAGACAGAATAAAGGTTTGCATGCAGCAATATATGTGCATGACTCTTTTCTGCAAACTGCAGCAAATAATTCTGTAAACAGAACACAAAGCCAAAGCACCAAAAGCATAAAATCTCCCGGGATTGGAACGAATTTACAATAAAATGCTCAGTGCACTTGGTTTTAAACTATTTTAACACGTGGCTTGCAAAATTCAATAAAAAAGCAGAAGTTAGAGCTGGTCCACTAACAACCAAAGGCCAGGTGAAGTCGTCAACCCGACTATCTAATGAATTCATGGCTCCATCAAGTAAAATCGTCCATAGCTTCATCAAGTTGACCATAAAAACAGCTGAGGGGCCAAACCCATCGAATTTATTGCCGGATTGGAAGGTCTCTGCATATCAAGAAAGATCAACAATCGGTCAGATCACTGCGGACCTGTATGGAAACATTTGCTTGTTACCGCTTACTTGTTGAAATGGTTGTTTAGTAAATAGGGCATGGATTCGAAATAATGCCAAAAGGGCTTATCTGATAGTGCCAGCCAGTCCGCTTGCAGGAAGTCCAGTTGCCTTGCTGGATAGCTTGTAACAGAATACCGAATGCTAGCTTACCAGATTCCCATTCCGGATGCCATAGCCAGGCCTCTCTGCTCAAATCCTGAATCTGCTCAAATCCTGAATTCCGCGCACTGTCACGCGGCTCGGCATTGATAACAAAAAAAAAACCCAGATTGGATGCTTATTCATCAGATTGGAGGTGCCAGTTACCCGGTCCAGAACATCCTTGATCCACAACGCAACTGACCGTGCATTTACAGGGAACGAAGGGTTTTTAGCAGTCATCAACATATACTGAGTATATTCCAGCATATACTCAGTATATTCCACAAACCCACATAATAAACGAGGGTTTGCCCCCCTCCCCAAAAAAAACACACAAAGCAAACAATCAAAGCTCTTATTATTTCCAAAGTCTAGTAACGTCAATTCTATTGATTGTTATTGTAGTGAAATTCAACTGTTGCACTTGCAATTAGTGTTGGGCAAACCGAGGTAAAGAAGGTTTCTCCGGCTGGAAACTGAAAGTTCCAGGTTGAGTTAAGTGGGAAAATTTCTGGTAGATTTCCATGTATATTTCTATAAGGGCAGAAACTTAGAGAATCCAAAGGAACATTAGGAGATTTCTTAATAGGACTAAAAAGTTTTCTTAACTCTAGGATATTGGAGATATGCTTAGCAGTTATATTTGTTTACAAATCATCTATCATTATTACTTCTATAATCATTGCCTAAAACTATGTTCAAACCTTTAGTTTCAAACCTCTGGAGTAGTACCAAAGCACTTCTTCAGATCCAATGCATTAAACATGCAATATCACTTACTATGTTTCATATCCTCAGTATGGCTTCCTCCAGATCCCCACTATGATCAGATAACACTCCCTTCACATGCTTCCAACATGACAAAATGTGATCCCGTGCTGCTTTCTATCACACATAGGCCTTACCAAGTTTTTTAAAAGCATCTAGAACCAACTACATTGATTTGAAATTAGAACCTTGGCAAAAGCGCAAAAGCTTGGTGGGCTTTAGATAAACTAAGCTGTGTTGGTCTATCTTTAGAACCTTCAAAAGCTTTTTGCAGGTCTTTGACTACAGTAGCATGCATTAGGCACGTCCCACAATAAGATCCAACCATAAGAGAATGCAAGTGTATGCAATGAAATCTCATCATGCTAATGCCTTGTGCAGCTGGATACACAAAATACAACGACTGTACTTGGAAACAGAAATTTTGTATTGATTCATGGTTTCTCACAAGTGGTTCTCAGAAGCTCATAGATTGATGAATTGACAAATTCTGCTTCTCCATCTGGTATTGAAGAGCTTGCTTCTCAGTTTTCAAGTACTCACCTGGAACATAATATTTAAACGTACATTTAAAAACATATCACAGGTAGAAACAACACATTCCCAAAAGTTTGACCCTCGCATGTATAACCCTTTGTTCCTTACCCTTAGCGATAGATAAATGTGAAGGCAGTCTGTATCTGTACCAAAATTCTAATATAAGTATATCCTTTATAATGCTTTCTAAGCAAATGTGCAATACCCACTTACCTTACCTGTCAGTCAGCAATCTTGAAATAAATGTGATGTTGAGACAGAAAAACAATTTCGCGCTTTCATTTTTCACGCCATTTCAATCTAATTGCTGCCTGCTTAATTATTCAAACCAGGAGCAAAAAGAGCATCCTAATTCCAGAAGATTGGGATTTGGTCCGCAACAAACTATGCCAACCATGCGCAAACTAAGCTCTAACCACCAATATGAACCATTGGACGATTTGGTGTCTTCGCTAACTCGGACATACCAGCATGAGCAGCTTTCTTCCGTTTCACCTGCATAATTCAAAGCTCCAGAGTTTATGTGACATATCCCAACTAAGCAAATATAATAGCAAACTAGAAGACGGTTGGCAGAATAAAACAATATCCCTAAAACAGTCAGCATATAAGAGCCTGCATGGGTGCAATCCTCGACTCAAACTGAACCTTCTGATAGGGGAAGATTTTTGAGTATTAATGTCAGTCCTGTCTTCCAATTACTAAAATGGTCAAAGTATTCACTCTACATAGGGACCAGTTCAATGTATCAGGTGAAGTAAAGGACAGAACTAGTAACTAAGAAACGCGTTTCTTAAAAAACTCTCTTTTTAGTGTTTCTTCCATCCCTGACGTATTGTATAGAGTTAACGCCCTGTCACATATAATATTCTCTTCCCCACCACAAAAATTTCACTGAACTTCGGAGACTATATCATTCATTTCAATAACACCTTGACGTTTAACTCCTTTGTCTGTCTACTCTCTGCTTCAAAGAGTGATCAGAGCTCCTTCTTGGAGGCATGGCACTGATATATAAACGTTTGACAAATCCCAGACATGAGAAGAAGGCAATGGTGAGCATCTTACTGCAGAACCAATGATCTCTTGAAGTGTGCTATCATCAACTCCTGCACGAATGGCATCCCTTAAGCTTACCTATGAAAACAATTTTGCAACTAATGAGCATGGACATGTCCAGAAGTATTTTTATAAGAATCCAATTAAATACATGTGAAGTGTTCACAAAGATGTATAGGTCATGTGCACGTTTTATGAAAACAAACAAAAACATTCTCACCTCAGATGGACCAAAAAGACACACTTTCAAATTTCCATCAGCCATTAGCCGTAGGCGGTTGCACCCAGCACAAAAATTTTGTGTCATTGATGTTATGAATGACACTGTGCCTTCAAATCCTTCCACAGCATAATCCTTTGCAGTATCTGATGGGGAATTGTGCAGGCGTTTTAATGCTGGAAATTTCTTCAACTGCAAAATTGATGGCTTAATTTATAAAGATGATGAAGCACACATCAGAAATGCAGAAATTCAGAAAAATCAAGTAGTTACCACGGCTGATAATATTTCTGCATAAGAAACCATTTTCTTTGAGTTCCACACATTTCCATCAAAAGGCATAAACTCAATGAAGCGAACATTTATAGGCTTTGACTTCGTCAGTTCCACAAAGTCTTCAATTTCATCATCATTGCAGCCACGCATCACGACACAATTAATCTGCTAGTAAGGCCATAGTAAATATAGACGTCACACCATTACCAGAGAACCGAAGGAATTTAAATAAATACCTTCACAGGGTTAAAACCAAGGCTTATAGCAGTATCTATAGATTGCATAACTTTTTCATGACCTTTTCGCCTTGTTAGAAATTCAAACTTCGCTGGAACAAGGGTATCCAGACTTATATTCAGCTGATTAAGACCATAAGCAACTAGCTGCGGCAACTTCCGTGCTAAAATCAGCCCATTGGTGGTCATTGCCAAGTCCCGGACACCGTGCAGGCTTTTCAGATGCAAACAAATATCCTCAATGTCACGTCTTAGTGTAGGTTCGCCACCTGTAAGCCTTATTTTATTGACCCCTCCAGCCACAAATATTCTTGCAATTCTCAAAATCTCATCTTGTGTTAATAGATGGGACTTTGGTGACAGTTCCACCCCCTCTTCAGGCATGCAATATTGGCACCGAAGATTGCAACGTTCTGTCAGTGAAATTCTTAAGTATGTGTGACGTCTTCCAAATTTATCAATAAGCATGTCATGGATAGTGCCATCCTCGGGAATACCATCTAAGCCAACATCATTCTCTGACAATGCAGGCAGAGAACACATAGAAGCTGAAGAATGATGGAATGAACTTTGACACTCTACCCTCCAATCCCTTATACACTGCAAACGATTTCTGGGCATGCATTGGATATTCTGGAAGGATGTATGATATGAACGCTCTTTCTTACTAAGATGATGCTGATTCTGACATAATGAAAGACCTTTATTAGCTCATAAGGATGCAATGGAACAAGAAAAAGATTCACACTGAACATGCCACATTATTCTTCTTATTCAATGTGCAGACACTTCATACTTCTTTCTCCAGTGCTTGGGCTTTATAATAATAAAGTTATTTTTTCACCATCAACATAATCAATCTCCCCTCCCCCAGTAAAACCACAGTCCCCAAATCTGGGGCTCCTTGACCTTCCAAATCTGTTCCTATGATACATTTTTCGGGTTTTGAAAGTGGAACTGCTAGATATTTGATACATTTTTCGGTGAAAGTGGAACTGCTAGATATATATTGATAAAAAATTCTGCTTATCTCAAATCAAGGATCACATATAAGCAAAAGGTTAGAGATCTCTTCTTCAACTAAAAGGCTAATTTTCTGCAAAATTGGCAATATAAATCATATAGAGCTGTGATGAGATCCCAATAAATAGCCACTAGTTAATTTTCGATAGAATTAGACATATCTACGGCTTGCAGCAGAGTTAGGCACTGACGGCCAGCCTATATGATCTGGTAGATTTCAAAAGTATAGCTACATGGCTACTGTTGTATTGGAGTTCCTAATAAAAGAATTGGCATTGCTGAAGCACTGCAGAGATGGGCTATGGCAATACCCAAATTGGTTTAACTCCAAGCTGCTTTGTTGGTTTAACTCTCCAAGACAAACAACCATATTAACCACCTAAAATTGAAGAGAATATGCATAAATAAAAGACTTACATGAAAAAGAGGGCCGCCCACTGGAGAATTCCACTTCAACCACCTAGGGATCAGCTGAAAGGCGGATCGTTGGGCACGCTTCATGAGGGGCAATTAGTAATGGATCTTCAGCTGGAAATGGGCACAAGGCAGATGTTATGGGCTTGGATTGAGTAGCTGAGCTGAAATGAAATGGAAATTGTGCAGAGCGTCAAATTTGGAGAGAAAGGAAGAAGCTGGCTCATGGACAACTGCCGGGGTGGCTAATGGACAAGTCGCAGGGCCAAGAGAGCTTTGTAGCCATGGCGTGTAACTATGGGAATGCTTTTTCCATTTTCCTGTCATGGTTAAGACTTGACCTTCCAACACAATTTCCTGTATTGCCGCCATGTGGCCGCCGATAGCTTATGAATAAAGGCATAGTTGTCAAGCAGTCGTCTCCAGTAATTTAATCACCCCTTTTTTTGTCACCACCTATTTTGAAAGAAATCCCCACATATAAATGTTTGATTGAGTTGTTATGTCGGATATCTATCTATTGTTTAAATTTGGTTTTTCCGACATGCCGAAAACTTTTTGAATTTTGTTTTCAGGTTAGTTTTCTAAGGTCTAGAAGCTTTTAGCTGCCGGAAAAATTTCCAGGTATTTTTCAAAAATTGGGTTATTCAAAAATTCTAGAATGGGGCTCGCATGAAACCAACAAATCGCCCGACTAGACTAGGCTTCTCATTCATCTCAGCAGATTTTCTACAATGGTGGATAGTGGGTAGCCGCACACATGCGAACTACCCATGAAAAATAAAGGGAATATCCAATTATATAATTTGGACCCCATAAAATACAATGCTAATAGATGTTTGGCTGGTGTACCTGCCGAAAGCTTATCACCGGGATTAAAAAACCCCGCCCTTTCGGGTTTTCGAGGAAAAACCCTAGTGATAAGCCTTCGGCAAGGGGCTTGGACAAATGTAAGGCAGAGAAATCGCTCCCAAAACCCACGAATGGAGAAGTCGAAACAGATGCCGCTCGCCAACCCTTTGTACACGCACATCACCAACACACAAAAACGTGGGAAAAAAGAAACCTCCCAGAGTGGAGGGGCTGATCACGCGTGCCACACGACAATAAAACAAAAACCTCTTCAAATAGAGGGGCTGGTCACGTGCGCCAGGCGACAAATACAATAAACAAAGAAGGGGGGGAGGGTAGGTTCAAAGAAAAGAGAATAAGGTACTGCTAAGAGAGAAGAGGAAGCGCCGATGAGACGTTGATGCAGAACCGCAGCGAACTCCCAACCAAAAAGGGCATGCGCCGCATGCATGCATGCAAGACATGCATGCTCGCCCCATTCTAGAATGGCGATCCGATGTCTCGGATCGATGGGATTCTAGAATGGGGCTCGCATGAAACCAACAAATCGCCCGAATACCAAAGGACTTCCTTAACAAAACTGGGATCGAGGACGAAGATCACAGGATGAAGGCTAAAGAAGAGCCAAGGCCGAGAAAGGACATGCCACAGCATGAAAGAAACGCCAAATTGGCCAAACCAAGCAGGGAGAAGCCCCTCCCCTGCCTGGATTCAAAGAAAAGAGAATAAGGTACTGCTGAGAGAGAAGAGGAAGCGCCGATGAGACGTTGATGCAGAACCGCCCCTGAAATAGCGAACTCCCAACCAAAAAGGGCATGCGCCGCATGCATGCATGCAAGACATGCATGCTCGCCCCATTCTAGAATGGCGATCCGATGTCTCGGATCGATGGGATTAAATTGGCTTTTAGATTGATTCGTCTTTTGGCTTGGCTCGAGGTTATCTGCAGAAAGGGAGGTGATTCAGTTCTGCATGGCAGGTAGGCCACCTCATCGACCACTCCAAGAAGGCTAGATTTACCAGCGGTCTGTGTCTTCCAGTGTCGGATTTGAAGCGCCAGATAAAATGTTTTGGGTTGGTCTCTTTCAAGTGCCGAATTTGAAGTGCAAGATAAAATGTTTTGGATGAGATCCCAAATATTGTACGTTAGCTAAGCTGTGTTTTGGATTATTTTTTATTTTCGTCCTTATCTAATTCTTTCGGACTGTAGGTCTCAACATCTGTGGCAGAGACAATAGTGGTTTTGCTACAGGAGGTGCAGAGATATGCAACTTCTCACCATTTCTTAAGGTATTATCCATTGCGGATTTGTTTGCCTATTCCCAAATCTTCGATTCTATAAGCAGGTTTCCGGATTGGTTCATGTCCTTGATTTGTATGAATAGCACAACGGGGAAGAAATATGGAAGGGAGTTCCATTTTTGTTTGTGTGGACATTTTTTTAATTCCCCAGCAGGTATTTTTTCTCTTGCTTTATGCATGATGGTTTCAAATGGGACAACGATGTTGCATGTAATGGTATGTCATGGATTTATTTTCCTTCATTTCTGCTTGCTGTTTGGGCAGTCTTGCCACTTTGTATCATATCTTCAATCAATATGAGCTTCTTTGCTTTTGCATGCAAAGGATATTCATAGTAATATTCGACACTATGATAAACGAACTTGCATGTAATGGTATGTCATGGATTTACTTTCCTTCATTTTTGCTTGTTGTTTGGGCAGTCTTGCCACTTTGTATCATATCTTCAATCAATGTGAGCTTCTTTGCTTTTGCATGCAAAGGATATTCATAGTAGTGACACCATATTCGACACTATGATAGGCAGGATTTCCAATCCCTAAATTCTAATAAAGGATTAATCAGTATATAGATAGGCATCTTGACAGTATGGAGATATGCATTCTCATGCTTTCTATCTTTCCTTCTTACTGCCAACAGAGTTCTCCATTTTCGGCAGGAGATGTCTTCATTTTCGCTGCAAATAGAAGAAGCCTTGCAAGCAAACTTTTTGAGACGAGGGTTTCTCCATTTTCGGCAACATAGATCTTCATTTTCGCTACAAACAGAAGGATCCTTCCAAGTAGATAAGGTTTCGGCAAGCTCCTAGATTAGCTCTGCTTCCAATGGATTATGTTTGCAGGTTAATTTAGATACGGTAGAAACATCTGACACTGCATCCGATAAATACCTTTATATTCTTTATCTGTAATATTGATATTTGATATTGTTTGGCAAGCCTGCAGAAGTTTGGATCTCCGTCGTGTTTCACGCTTTGTGTGCAGTCAGGAATTTTAAAATGATAAATATTATCCCAAGATCTACTCTTCATTATCAATTCCGTTATGCACAGGAGCAGCATGCATATAACATTTATGGTTTTCTGCAGTGGAGCTTCGTGATCCATTTTCTGATGTTTTCTCCTCTAGCTTTTATATTCCATGCCTCTTGCTTCGAACGGATTTAAATGGCTTGGGATTCTATTGCGTAGCTATAGACAGATTTTGCTTCCTTAAGTTCGCAAATAAAACAAAGGTACGGTAACAAATAATAGATTTGCTTTTGTCCTTCCTGTTTATGGTGCAAATTAGCAACACTGTTTTAATGCATGTCTTGATATGCAGTTAATAAACCAGTTCTGGGACACTACAACATTCAAGTCATGTCTGTCTATCACAGAGGTTTGCACACAGTGGATTCATTGTTAATACATATTGGGTTCATTGTTAATGTTTTCCCGTTTACCTACCTATCTACTATGAAGGCAAAGGAAGTAGTCACTGCTTTCTTTGATGTATATGCTCTTTTATTTGACATTGTAAGCCGTATTGATTCATTTGAATGCAGGTAATCGAACATCAATTCACTTGCCTTTTCCAACTCAACAGACAATTTCTTCGATTTCAAAAGACTCTTTCAAGCAAGAACTTGCTCATGCACACAACGTGCATTGCAGGAACGAGTTGAATATTTGTTGCAACTACACATTTTGGAGATTATGAATACCTTGGTATGGAAATCTGTATTCCTTCAGTTGGCTTGGCTCAAGACAAAAATGGGCAGATGAAGCAGCGTGCAGCATTTGCAATAGCTCAGTTAAGTTTCTAACCATTATTCCAAGTTGTTGTATATTTACCGTGGTCATTTAATTAAGCATTTTTGTTTTGAACTGAACTTGGTAACAAGGATGGATGCTCTAGATTTTCAAGGTCAAAGAAGAAGAGAAAGAACAAAATTTGAAGTACTTGAAAGCTCTAAGGTTATTTGGAGATTGTAAAAAGAAGATAGATGATGCATGATGATCTGCTTATGAGGTTCAACATCTTATAAGAAGATTTTATGACTTATAGAGTTAGAAATGTTGTAGATTGATTTACTGTATTCACCTGCTCTACTTTAACACTATAGATACCTGCCGAACTTAGCTCCTTTGCAAATTTCGAAGGTAGGGTTGATTCCCTCTTCCATTTTGTAAGATGTGTATGCACAGGAGTGTCATAACAAGCAGAGTTCTATGCACAAGATGAGCGTATACTTTCCAAGCTACTGAAGACTTTCTTATTCTGTTAAATGAACCATCATTTCTTAGCATGACCAACATATTAAATTTCAGCAATGTTATAGCTCTAGATCTTTATTAAGTCATTTTGTGGGGATCAATGAAGAAGACAAATATTTGGGACTATCAAGGCAAGAGAGCAGTGCAAACATGTATAAGCAGCACATCAGATGCAACAATTCCAGAGGATAGCCAGGTGGATATGTCTGCTTTTATGTTCTTTATGACAGATTTGCATTTGAAATAAGAGGACTTAATTTTGGCACTTAAGAATAAATCAGAAGCATAAAACTAACTGTTATCATATCAGTTTTAGTTGGAATTACTGATTCTTTTTTAATAATGCAGCTTTAAGTTGTGTGCAAGTGGTCTATGAGAAGGACAATTGTGCGTAACATGATACTTTGTTGTTTTTAGTAGAGTGTTAGTAAATTGTTATCTGTCCAATTTTTATACGTGAAGTTCAATCTATACTTCTTTCAATGTTGCCATTGTTTATTGTTTCTAGCAATATAATCCCCAAGTTTTAGATGGGCTGTTGCCCTTGCATGTGTCGTCCCATAACCCGTTAGATTCCCGTGGACGTAAAAATTCATCTTATCTTATCTTATCTTATTTAAGATTCTGCTTTGGTTTAACAAGGACAACTTTTCATTTAAGATTCTGCTTTGGTGCAACAAGTATTCTGCATTGAAGTGCCATACATATGTTGGTGCCATTTTGGTACATTCGTTAAGTATATTATAGTGCTTCTTTGGGAGGCAGAAACAATTTTCTAGAAAATAATAATGATGCTAATGGTAAAGCCGTGCCAAAAAATCTACTTGCTCACAATCCAACGTGAATAAACTCTATAAGGCCCAGGCCCATGGCAAAATATTGTTCGGCACAAATACATACCCATTCAATGTGAATAAACTCTATAAGGCCCAGACCGATGGCAAAATATTGTTCGACACAAATACATACCCATTCGTATATCAAATGCACATATAGCCATACACCCCTATGTATGCTTGGCATGGCTACTTAGGTTCTTTAATAACAAAAGCTTTCAAGTGCAAGGAATGCTGTAAACAATGAGGCATAGTCATTGACTCAATTTTCCACTATTCCATATACTTCTATGTCTGCCACTCATTGCATATAATGCTCGAGATTGTCAAGCACCCATTTACCATCTACAGAACTAGCAAACACATCTATTGAAAGATTTACACTCCAAGTGTTGCCAAGTATACAATATGTAGTTTAGACATTTCTTAACACCTTAGATTTACATACATTTCATTAGTTCCAAAACGAATAAAATATTAGGTAAAAAATATACGCAAAGAACAAAATTGGCAAAAGTGGAAAACGCCCAAGTGCCCCATAAACATACAATCCAAACTTGGCAAATGCCCAAGTGCACACATAAATATACAACCCAAACTATCTGAACAGATTATCAATCTCCTTTATGACCCTCGCACATCTAGCTAGACAACACTCGACCAACGCCCGTCAACGCATATGGATCAGAGGACCATTCCGTGGCAATGCCGGGAATATATAAGGCATAGGGTTTCTTTTAGGGCGGTTTCCCATTTTTAAGGGTAGGCTTACAATAAAGGGATTTCTGACACAAAACTGATGATCTTAGTGAGAATTTTGGGTTGATTTGTTTGTACCTGGTGGATAAATAAAACATGTTCTCCTCTTGCATGCAGCATCAGATGTCTAGCCAGTTTGGAACAAAAATTCCAAATGAACAATTTCTATTGGCAGATAGCTATAGCCATAACATCCTGATATATTGTATATCATATTAAAGGTAATGAACAATTTGTTTGACCCATCTTTTCTAATTACAGATTCCTTGATGGAGGAATGGTTGCATGTTCTTACCTGCAAGGCTTTGAGCATTAGGCTCTACCATGGCAATTCTGTTTATTGTGCTTACTAATCAACGTTCTTCTTTGTTGTAGGTATTAGGCATGTATGTCATCTTCATTACAATCCTATAGGTTCCAATCTAGGAATATCTCTTTTTCCATATGGAGAAGGGTTGGAATTTGCCAGCCCAATGTGGATCATCTTTGTGGATTGCTCCTTCCATTCCTCTCACATATATCTCGGCATTGTACATATGGCTACATAGAATTGTATTTATGCCCGGCAACGCCGGGCACCCATTGCTAGTCTTGTTTAATCTTATTTTATCTTATTGGGTTTTTCATGGAGGTTCACTACAGGCCATTGATGGACAACATATTCCCCACATTGTTCCATTTGGATGGACATTAATTTTTTGCCAAACAAATTGCATGACAAATCCTAATGTCTACATTGGACATATGGTAGAAAAAACACATTGTCATAAATATGCACATACAATTTTAATGTCCCTGCCAAAGGTCTGAAACAGTACCATTTATACACAATGTACATCCATACAATCACACTGCAAACAACAGACAAAGACCCTTCATACAGACTACTCTCCCATCTTCCTCGCTACACCCCCCACCTAGATAATACCGTTTGTCTCACTGCTTCAACCTCGCGAAGCTCTTTCAGCAACAGAGCCCTGCAAAGGTTGAGGTGAGATCGAAGAGCATCCCTTTTTAGGATGGCAGAGTTAACTCCTTGGCTCTCCAACAGCTCCATGGATGCTTGGATACGATCTAATGTCTTCGTTAGCACTATGCGAAGCTCTTGAACAGCCACACATACATCTCTCGCAGAATCGTCTGCATCTGTTAAACTTGTCAACAAGTCTGATGTGTTCTCCCTCACCTGAGACTCTACAACTGAGCGTGCTTTTGATTCTGATTCTTCAGTACTGTCACTAAGCTCTCGTTCTCCATCTTGGAAGACTCTTCTATTATCTCCATCTGCAAAAACAAAGACACTCTTTCAAACACAATCGTAACAAACTTCAATGTACAGGAGAAACCTACCCCATCAAACAACATCAAATTCATGGTCATGCATGTCAAGGAAAATATATAAAGTGTCTGAATCCGGAATCTCTGGCGGGGAGGAGCGCACTCCACTATCTGCGTGCACAAATTCATCAATGCTGCTGCCACGTTCTATACTCTCCTCTCTATCCTCAAACATGGCACCGCTGTCCCAAAAACATTTCCTTCTCTTCCCTATCCACTCTATAGGCACGATCCCAGGCTGGCTACCAAACAACGCCATCCGCACATCCTTGTAAGTACACCGTTCACGTGCCAGCATTGGGGAATTTGTCAAGAGCATTTGGGGTAACGAAGCGCAAAAGGATTAACATTTTTTTTGCAATCTCTAGTTTTTATCGTGCCAAAATATCTGTGCATTTTATTCGAGACTTGGATGAATGCAAAAAGTACCTTTAGTGTCTTTCACAAGGGATTTGATAAATCTGGAAGTCCTTATTCTTCTGCAAGTTGAGACAACAAAAAATGATTAGTTCCCATCACCTGCAAATGTGGCATTTTTGCAGAGTAAGGTTGCAAGAACTGTTGCAGAAATAGTGGCTCCTCCAGTGGCTCCTCTTATGGTTCCTTGAAACAATCCCTTTCCTTGCCACCTCTTATGGTTCCCTGAAACAATCCCTTTCCTTGCCAATATTTGTCAATATTATGATGATGTTTGAGTTTTGCAAATTTCCAAGTAATATATTTAATCTAGGCTATGTTCAAGGGAAAAATAAACTGAATTGCTTGTTAAACCCCAAGAACTTGCCAACTTAAATTTTGTGGTTTGCAACATAGATTTCCCGTATGGGAAAAAGAAGCAGTTTGAACCTCCCAGCATGATATAGAAAGAAATAGAAAGTTCTCGCCATATGTGGTTGTCGAGCATAATAACATGTTTGATATCGTCGACGCCATATAGCACATACAATTCTTTCCCAATTGTGACCTGCCCGTTGACACATTGTGCAAGTGCACTTTAAAATGTAATTTGCCCATGTCTTTCAGGCAGTAATTAACAATCCCTTCAAAGCAGTGCAACCTGCTCCCCCTCAGTGCTTTGCAAAGAATGATTGCTCTTGCTGGTCTGCTGTAGTTCCAGCCTAGAAAGTTTTTGATCTTCACATTAACACTAGTTGGCATCTTTGCATTCAATCTCATCATTGATTGCACATGTAAGTGATCCAAAGAGGATCGTCACTCCAATGCCACCTCCAAATACTATCGTCACTGACACATCTAGTACCCTGGGGACATCAACAACCTCTTCACCAGGACCACTGGCAATATCTTCACTCTCATGTTCCTCCAACACGCTACAAGTTTTTCGGGGTCTCCCTCGCCCACGCTTACCTTCTCTACTCTTATTTACATGTGTATTCCCATGTCCCTCATTCTCTTGCAAACAATCATGCCATGAAGGCTCATCAATCAAATCGTTGAATGTGACCTGCTTGCTCCACCCTCTCTTCCCACTGCGTCCCCTTCCTCTCTTGCTCACCTAACCTCTAGTGGCTACGTCTGGATACAAGGATTCAAACACATGAGCAACTTTTCTGGCATTCTATGCATTTACACTTGCATCTGTGCATCCTTTCTCTGATTGTGGGGTCCAGTGTGCCTATTTATCCCCTTTAAACCTGCAACCGATCAAAGCTTGGAGACGCTTCCCTTCTATCCTCATACCATGCACACAAAACACCAAAAAAGGACATGCCCAGAGCCTATTTTGGAATGCCTACATGTACCAGGCCAACAAGCAGCTCAAATTAGTGAAACAATACGCCTTCGATATGGTTTGCCATACAATACACAGACCAAATCTTGGCCCAACCATGCCAGAAATACCTCCCCCAAATACCAAATGCAAATATTGTAGGTTTATATGGAACGGGAAAGGGGAAGGCATTCTTGCCAGCCCTCCACCCTCTAAAATCTAAGAGGGCGTTCTTGCTAACCCCTAGACCTGTAAAGCGCCAACCAGATTCTGCAGGTCGGGGGCTGGCAAGAATGCCTTCCCCCTTTCTGTTATACTACGTCAATGTAAGATGGTAAAATTCTATCGGTTTCATGGAAGTGGCTTTTCATTCGTGATAAGAATGGTTGAAGGATCTGCAAGAAGGCTGATCCACTTACCTTGACGTCTTGTATTGAGATCCCATCTTTTCTTAAGAGAAAATTTTCAAGAGAAAGTTTAGCAAGATAACATTCTAATTGATGGCTCCAAGTCTTAGTCGTTCAAAGTGGCATAGCTCTTAGAGGGTGATCTAGAAAAAGTAAATGAAAAATGCAAAACAACCCTGGTCATAAAGAGTATAACCACATTAAATATTTTCTCATGAAGGCATCAAACTAATTAGAATATGATTTGTGTCCATCTTTGCACATTTGAAGAAACCATCTAAAATTGGAACAAATTTAGTCTGAAAAGAAGTTAGCATTAATCGTAAAGCATTAGAACGCCAAACAATAGACGTAATTAACATTATAAGCATTCTATCAGAAGGAAAACTATATCTAAACCCAGAGGATTCACCTATTTGTATTTTGGATATGGCATTTGCATCTCTAGGCAAAGGCCCCTTATCATAGCATAAAAATGCCTTGCTATACTCTTATACTCCTCAAACTACAAGTTGACAAGCAAGATGAATGGTATATACCCTTTATTATAAGTATAAAATAGTCAATAAAAAACCCCTTGGTATCCACTCAGATGGTTTATATGCATAACATAAGTGCGCCCCCTTTGTATCCAAATGTGTTAGAAAAAAGCTTTAATAACGGTTAGTGCAAGTCGCACTTATAGACACTTGACAAAAAACTTCCAACAAGATTGCAGATTAAAAGGAAACAAATGTTAAATGGGACCAAAGAGAATATTCTTTAAAGATTCTCTATTTTTTGCATAAAAGGTGATAAAATGATGTAGAATTTAGAAAAAAAAATTAGCAACAATGCATTTTGACCTCTAAAAGTATTTAATTAACGTGCACAAGTGTTGCCACTGCCATATTGGCGTTGCAAGTTGTGGTAGTGGAAATACAGATCTTCAAGCCTTTTAATGCTATTTAATCTAGAAAAAACATTGTGCACGATTGACAACTCGGAATATAAACAACTTGTGAAATGTATGCCTAGATTTCTTTAACAAAATAAAAGCCATTACGAATCTGCTTGTTAAATACTCCCTGAGCATACAAAACCCTCTTGATTTCAAAACCTAATTATCTACAAATGTATGGAGAGTTATGAACTTAGGGTCAGTACATCATCATAGATACTTTGCCATTGTAATCACCTGCACTTGTTTCAAAGTCTTGTAAAAGTGCTTGAATGATTTTTTTCTTCGTTGTCGATGGAAGAATAGAATAGAATAGAATAAAATAGATTTTTTAATGTCCACGGAGACCAATAGGCCATGGGACCCATACAATGGGCTAGAACAATCCAAAACATCACCAAATATAATGGAAATATTACAAAGCTTGGGCAAAACCCAATGAAACTATGACTTGGCCCTTAGGCCAGACAATTAAATCAGGCTTTACATACCATCACAAAATACAAGAAAAAATAGAAATAATAACATAAAGAAGAACATGGCTACACAAAAACTATTAATGGATCAGAAGGCCATTGATCCCTAATGAAAGCCTGACCTCCTCTATATACTACCCACTTCTGTTGCAGGCGAGCTTCTCATACCCGACATAATTCCTCTTTTCGTCTGCAGAGCTATGCTGGAGTTAGATCCTCGTGGACGGAAAATATGGTCCCTTTTAGATGATTGCCCTACCTTAGTATATGCAGCCTGGAAGTAGCATCTCTAAAATGGACTAAGAGGTGACAAGGATGGCCATCTGCTTGTATATGCATCATCTCGATAAAAAAATGCTCAATTTCATCTGTAGCAAGATAACCACTCGTCTCCTCAATACTGACAATATGCAGGCTCAGGATTGCCACTACAGTTCTGCACCCGTGCCCAAAGATAGCGGTTGTGCCTATCTGTCTTGTACATGGAAATTGACTGCACCAAGGCTAACAGTCCCCCCCCTCCCCCCCGGTCCATGCTTTCCTATGCAGCTATTGAAGAATGAGTAATGTTGGTAGCCTGGCAACTCAGATAACCTGTGCCTTGCATGCTCCCATGTCTCCATGAGCAACAGAGTTGAGACTATCTCCCTTCTGCCATGGAAAACCCCAACAATTCTAGGAGATCCAGCGGAGGCATATAGCATAATATATAATACTAGAAATGTGTGCCCGGCGATGCCGGGCATTAATCGTGGACCTATGGAATGGGGAGGCATAATGGGGTTTCTATGTGGATAAAGTTGTAAATGTGATCGTGTCCACAGTATGAAGGTTCTAGAGAGGTCGAACATTAGCCCCAACATGTGGCATGAATAGGAATATGAATGTGTAGGGTGGAATAGAATGGGTAGATGATATATGGGTGCATAGTGTTGAGGGAATTAGTTTGTGCAATGATTTAGGGTTGGAAGATCGCAGATCCAATGCATAGTCAAACAATGGTGTTTCAAGAAAAAATACATTTTAGCAGACACATGTTATAGTGGGTGTGTGTGAAGTGAAAGATGGACGTGGGTTGATGGTTCCTTGCAGAAGTTAAAGGCCAAATCTTGTACACCCTACTTATCTCATTGCAAAAATATTAAGTAATAAATGGCATCATAATAATGAAAGTTCTTAGTGGCCAATATAAAATTGGTAGTACTTCAAAAACATCGTATAGAAATTTATTTCCATGACTGCATAAACTTCTTTGTTGACAATTAGAAAAATATAGTAACACTTAAGTGAAACTACTTAACATTTGTATTGTATAATTTCTTCATTTCAACTAAGTGAAAGCCATGGCCATCATATATTCAAGCTGTGCAAAAATTTCTTCATTTCAACTAAGTGAAAGCCATGGCCATCATATATTCAAGATGTACAAAGATAGAAAGGATTGCAAACTGCTGGTATGAGTCTACACTACAGTCGCCTCATCCTTCAAATTGGAGACTTCCCTGGTTCAAATCCGAACAGAAATAAGTGCTTCATCTGCCAAATTAAATACTACTTGGCATGGTTTGTCAATTTGATTGAACTCTTGGTAATGGAGAACATGGGCATAACATTAGCAAACTTATAAATTATCTTTTGTTTTCTTTTCTCAGAATCCATTCAAGCTATATTTAACGAATTCCATCCTTCATGGATTCCTTTCTGAAACTCTTGTTGGATACATTCTGAAACTCTTGCTCAATGCACTTGTTGTCTTTAAACATATTAACATTTCTCCCACAAAATAGAGATGTGTGACCGAATGTTGTATATGTTATATTCAGAAAACTAAGTCATATTCAGATATCCATTATCCAAGGATTTGAACCTTGCAAATCCAACTATTTGGCATGCAAAATTTTAGAATCTTTTGGAGCAGAAAGAAGAATGAGCAGATTTTGTAGTTTGTTAGCACATCAAGGTTGAAGATATTCAACTCAATGGTTATAAATGCAGGAGTTAACCTGCAAGCACTGCTATGCAGAATGCAAAATGCAAGAACTATCAAACAGGCAACAATTTGTCTTGGGGCCTTAAAGATAGATAGATAGCAAAGCCACTATGTAAGAATAATAGAGCCACAATAAAGCATGACTTACCTTCCTGTTTGTAAATAGTCCCAGCTTTCCCTTAACCTTTTGTTACCATTCACCACATTAGTTACATAGAGGCATTTGGCAAATAAGCTGCAAAAGAGCTGGAGTTACCACATGCAGTTAAAGCAGGAAAAACGAATTTATGCATACATCCGCTATAAGTTCGCATCCCCTTCGCTCTAAGTTATGTACAAACACTCATTATTTCATCAAATAAGATACATACAGGTAAGTAAATAACCATGACGAATCTAAATACCATCCAGACATAAAATCTGATGTCGTTCAACACATAACCAAGTCCTGTCCTACATAACATGGCATCCATTAGCAATGCAGAACTCCAAATCATGACTCTGAAGACATAGAGTAATAACATAAAAGCATTACATTCAAGCAGATGCTTACACTCATTTATTTCTCTTACCAAAATTTCCTTCCTGCCCTCAAGAAAGTCGTGATTCAAAAGATTCAAGTGAGTAAGCAAATTTGAAAAGACAAACCAAGCTACTTGAAATAGTGAAGTATAGGCATCCGGCGAGCTAGGATTGCACATTCCTGCATTTAGTTCATCATATACTATGTGTTCTGTAAGATTTTGGCTTAATAGTTAAGCGATGCAAACAATCTAAGCTTAAAGCCGAACACGAAAAGTGCCCACACAAAACAGAGATGGAACTTTGTTAGAAAAATGGATAACTTAAAAGCAAAAATGGAGAGGTAGAGATTTACCGCAGAGATGAAACAACACTCAGGCCTCATGCAGGGCAAGATTATAATGTGAAATGATCCAAAGCAAGACGAAATCTCAAGACCAAATCTAGAATGCGCAATATTCGTTACGCATGTCCCTTGCTCCAAATCTGCAATAGATAAGAAAAGAAATTAGATCTCAACTTGTTTCCTTTGAACACGGTTTCCCTTGAGAGAGAAGATCCCTCAGAGCGCCCGAGGTTAAACCGAGCAAACAAACTTCTAAATGAGAGGACCAAAAGATTACAAAAACTCTAAAATGCAGGAAGAAACATAAGAATGGAGCTTTAGCGGCAGACAAATCTTGCTAGAATAACTTACGTACACAGAAATGGATAGATGAAACAAAAAGGTAAGAGGAAATTGGACTAAAAAACGAAAGGGGAAAGAAGATAATGCAAGGAGGATCCGATTGATGCGGATCTGGCGCCATGGAAAAGATTGTGAAAAAAAGGACACGAAAGATGCAAGTCTAAGAAGCAACCCATTCGAAAGGCATTGGCCCGCAAGACACTGTTTGCTACCTAAATACGAAAGAACGACATATTACCTCGGTTTCACCGGTGTTTTCACCGGTGCAAGTAGGTGTACTGACTCAACTATGAAACGCTTAATGCAATCTTCAGAGCGGAACATAAAACACGGGCTAAATGGGTTGCTACATAGGTTTTGTCAATGTGATTGACCTAACTCCTTTTAATGACATCATATAATGGTAAGTAGAAAGGCCTATGTACATGACTTGCATGCGGAGATGATGTTCAAACACGGAATATATTTTGCGGACCCTTGTCCCTCCATGTGCTACTTATTTGTTGTGCCATGTCTTTTTGTTATTGTGCCCACTTAGCCGCAATAGAGACAACTCTGCTAATGAAATGAAGATAAACAAATTTTGCTAATAAAACTTGCGAGAATAGATGAAACTTGCGCAGAATAGAATAAAACTTGCTAATAGATAAAGCATTACACGGTGATATTATTTTTAATTTGAGTTGTTAGGGTGCGAATGGTGCCTTTCGACTTTTATTAATGTCCGTTTGGAGCGGACATGCATCAAAGCTCTGATAAGATTAAAAAAAAAAGATCCATCTTAGATTGATTCACGGTGAATAATCACCTCGAGACCGCTTTCGAAACCTCGGTTTGGATCATTAGGAACAAAATGGTCTGTAGCATGCGATGCATCATTGAACCCGACTTGATTGTCTAATATAGAAAAATATGGCCGAGCATGTTTGATCCAAATCATTTTTGCCAAATTTTGGATCTTTGTCGCATAACCTATTAGTCAAAAAAGGTTAAAGAGGAAATGCAAGCATCGACTATGTTCTTCGTGGTGCATGTACGTATACACGAGATAATTTGCAAAAATTTAGCTCAGATTCAACCATGTGAAACGATCAACGATCCAGACCCATTCTCATCCTCCTTTCCCGTGATCCTCGTTCATCCTCGCTGCTCCTTGTTGGTAGACGATTCAAATATTAGAGGTCCTTCCTAAAAATTAACTTCTGAGAACAATTGGCTATGGCCGATTTGAAAAGATATGTCCCACTTCACTTCTTCCCGCTCGCATTCAATAGCAGAGGTAGGAGAGGAAGAGCATAGACGCAATAGTGCCGCACGGGGAGAGGGAACGCCGCATGCGGCGTTACATGCGGCGTTCCGGGTGCAAACTTCAAAGCCATCCCAAAATAAAAAAGAAGATATTACTTATATATATTTTACAAGATGGCATGTAGAATAACATTGCATTTGCAAATGTAGGTTATCTTGACAAATAACATTCAGTAACATTCACAATGTTCACAATGTTTCTTAAATAATCTCTCGCATAAATACGCAAATGTTACAATGTTTCTTAAATAATCTTCTATCTAACTAATATGCAAAAAAAGTAGGTACTTACTCATAAATGGGCAACAATTTCCTAGATGTTGCTTGCACACTATTTGTACGGGAAAGGAAATTGCATGCAACTGCTTAATCTTTCCTATCGGGGATCAAGAATCAAATAAAATTTGAAGCAGTGATTGACTTCCCTATATACGAGGTGGCAAAAAAGAGAAATGTTGGCCGCCACAATAAATATCTTGTAAAATCACATTTGGAAGGAAACACAAACAAATATATTGAATGAATAACGTCATATTGGTACATTTTGATGCAATTTGAGAACAACATAGCAATCTCTAATGCTCTTGATGATTTGTTCCCTCTTCTATTGGATCATTGAAACAACACTTCATCTATAGAAAACGTGATGCGAGACTCTAGATAAAATAATTAAGATAAGTTTAAAGAAAGAAAGAAAGAAAGAAAGAAAGAAAGATTTTTATCATCCACTAAGAACAATCGGCTATGGGACCCAGAAGGAGCACAGCAAACTTATTATTGTCCAGGTTAAAAAACCCACCCGCCCCGAAGGGTTTTCGAGGGAAAGACCGTGGCAGTAATAAGAATGCCGTCAAACTATACAAGTATACATCATCATGAAATAAATGTATATATACATGTCAAGTGTGTGCATGAGGACATAGCTGATCTCGCATGTCCATAACCTCCTGAAGGTATGATCCCAACACCCGTACGGAAGCCGTGCTCAATGTCACATGTAGCAGCTGGCTAGGCCTGACCAACTCAACATAGCGCGTCTGAATTTGATCATATGCTGGGCAACTTTGAAGGGTATGAGATTCATCTTCAATGACTCCCATTTGGCAGCATTGACAGAGCTTGTCCTGGCGTGGCTCACCAACCCATCTGCCCGTCTCAATTCGAAGATGGTGTGCTCCTGTGCGAATGGAGGCAATGAGTCTGCGCCTTTTCATGGGCAAGTGGATACGCAGGTAGCATTGCGGGCCTCGTTCCATTGTGGGATTTATGTGGCGCTAGTAGTGTGCTGTCTTGACCTGTTCAAGGGCACTGGCATCCCAAAGCTTGCTGAGGAAGCAAACGTCAAGATATTGCCTCAAGCTATGGCAATCTGCCTCTGTTTGCGCATGTATGCACCTGTGCTCCTGCACATTCCATCTAGCCAACCATTGAGCTCTCTTTCCCTCCAGCAGGCCTGAGGTGCTGCGGCCCCATTGCCATGATATAAGCTAGGTTAGGGAGACGAGCATCGTCTATATTGACCACCTTCTGAAAATAGACAATGTGGCGATCAAGGGATGCCCTCTGAAGAGGCAAGAATCCCGTCTCCTGCAGTAGAATTTGATATGGGACTGTGGACTTCACCCCTAGTGCTCGTACCAAGAAGGCTTTCTGCACCTGCTCCAAGTCATTCCAAGTAGCGAGGGATACTACTAGGCCCCATACTTCAACCCTGTATAAAAGGACAGGCACCACTAAGACCTTGAACAGGTGTGACTGATGGGCCCAATCATACAACTCCGCCCTATGACTATTGTTTTGCATTGCATATAGTGCCTTCCAGCCCGTCGTCACTCCTAGCCGTATGGATGTGTCCCAGTGCATAGTAGAAGGAAACTCCACTCCCAAATATCTGTATGTGGATGCCACTTCCACATTCTGCCCTCGGTAACTGAAGGAGGGGATCCTCAGCTGACGTGAGGATGATATGAGAACCACCTTAGTCTTGGTCAGGTTGACGCGCATATCAGTCGCTTGGCAGAAAGACACATATAAACAGAGTTTCTATAGTTCTAGAGATTATCCTAATTTCCAAAATCCTAATTTATTTTCTTGTTGTGGATGATTACAACATATTCCCAAGTTAAGAAGGTGGCCTCTTGCTACCTACGCCAATGTTAAATAGGTTGACAAATGGCAAATATATAGTGTGAACAACTATAGTGTCATTTACAAGTGTGAAAATTTGTGACAATGCATTAGTTTGTGCTTGAGGACTGCCTATTTGATTTTTAAGACGTTTTTTTCCTAAACATATTGTAGCGAACTAACACAATCGTCGTGCTTTAGAACAATACACAATAAAAAAATATCCCATAGCGCAGGTTTTAGATTCATGAGCAGGTTTATGGTAATGAACATTTAACATTTTTCTCTGTTCTTTTGACGTTGTTAACATTCTTTTCATGTGCTGCTCTCTACTGAGACAACCTTCAGTCTAGTCTAGGTTAATAAAGAGATATGTACAGAAAGAAGGTGTTTATATCCATGAGATTCACAAAATTATATTTCTAAATTGTGAAGCTAGTGGTGTTCTTCAAGTTGGTACCTTTAAAGTATTAGAAAAAAGGGTGTCAGGGATAACACCCTGGAACTAGGGTATTATGCCCTGTTATAACACCCTCGTTCATAATCCTTGACCTCATTACTTCCATTTCATGCACATATGCTTCTCACATGAACACTGTGCAATTCTAGATAATATACCAAGCCCCTAAATAATGCTTGAAAATATCACAAATGTTAAAGGCAATAATCAATAGACTCCAACCTCCACCTTAACCCAACTACGTAATCAATCATTCCCTAATCCTACCAACCCCTTGGTAGCTGAAGTTCGTAAATTTTTATGTTGAAATTTACATTAACCTTTAGGGTTAAAAATTTCAGTTAAAAGCTCTACCACATATTACCAAAATCTCAACCCCTCGGTAGCTTAGGCCAACTAGCCGACTGGGTCTCTTGTTTCCTATGAGTCATATTTTAATTTTGGAACTTAAATTTTCAGGAGTCATATATTTTAAGTTTGGAACTCAATTTTCAGAACTGGGTTTCAAGTTCGGAGCTGGAAGTGGAAGTTTCAACCAGCTAGATCACCCTTGCCAGACTAAACTACTAAAAACATGGCATATGCTGATAGATTCGTATACATAGAAACATGATATATACATAACAGATTCGCATACATGGTTTCTTTTAACATTAAACAGCCTGATATCAGAGAATAAGAGAAGAAAAAACATTACAATTTACTTCATGTTTCATCAAATTCCATATTGAATATGCAAAAACATACTTGGATTTCATCTCATAGGCATGAGAAAGCAGATCAAAACATTATATCCATTGGGACAAACTAGAAAATGGAGGAATGAACTCCTTTATTAACTTCCAGCAAAAAGGGGCATGGTCTCTTATTGCCCAGTAACTGTAATAACTTTGGGCTTTTGAGGTTCAGGGGGTGGGATTTTTGGCACTGTCACAGTCAATACTCCTTCCACACAGCTAGCTCCCACCTTCTCAAGATCTGCATCCCCAGGCAAGGTAAATTTTCTCATGAATTTGCCCACTCTTCGCTCCATCCTCAAAAACTTCCCCTCGTCCTCTTCGCGCTTTCTTTCAGCAGTAATTGTTAGAACATTCTCGTTCTCAATTTGCACCTGCATTGCATCATAATCAGGTTATTTCTCAACCTTAAAATCCTGAAAGAAACAACACTTCAGACAAAACCCCTAAAACCATGCTAAGCAAAATAACTACACTTCAAACAAAACCAGTAAAATCAGAGCACAACATACAGAAGAATTTCAGACTAATTTCTGGAACCCTAACCTAAAACTTCTCTGAACTTTTTTTCCACTTTGCACATGCCATATCCTAACGTCTTCCTAATTCTTTCTGATTAGTTTGGACATGCTTACCTTGATGTCACTGGATTTTAAACCAGGCATATCAGCAATAAATAGATACTTGTTTGGGAACTCTTTCACATCAACAGGGGTCCCTGCCATGGCCTTGGTATCCGTTACATATGTCCTGGCAGGAACATTCAGAGACCTTTCCATCTCATCCGGGACGTTAAGAAGTACGTTCAAAAAATCCATTCCTTATGCTTCAAACTCAGGGATATGCTTCAAATTCAGGGATAATTTGTGAACTCTCTTGCGTTTCCTACAATAAAAAAAAAATGCAAGATCAATTCCGAATCAGATCATCCTAAAAATACACGAAAGGTTCGAAATCAGTGCGCAATATAATCGCAAATTGTTCTTAAACGAATACAAAACCCAATTCTGTAAAACAGATATAGAACCCAAATCCTAAGAAGATAATTGCTAGCATCCGATTCTGAAACCTTGATGCGCGATAGCTAGAATGCAAGCAGTCAATACCTCAGAACTAGAAGTTTTTCGCCAAAAGACAATCTGCAGCTTACGAGCAAGAAGAAGGGGTTCTGTTTTTATGCAGAGAAAATGGGGAGTACTAGAAAATGGAAGAACGGCCTGGAAGACTCTGGAAATTTTTTCTAGTTTCACGCCTTTATTTTTCGCCATATAAGACGACCACGTGTCCAGGCGCACGAACACGCTGGCATTGGGGGGGGGTACATAATGAATATTTGAACCTACAAGAAATTTATGCACGCGCAAACATTATTCTTTCCCGACTCCCCCTGCATTTGGGAAGCGAGTTTGTATAGATGCGAGGTTGACTCACTTACAGATTGGATTTATGCCTAGTAGTAAAGAATGCATGTCGAAGAAGACGCAAGATTTGAACATGCTGCCTATTGCCTTGTATTCTGTTTTTTTGTTTATAAATTCCATGGTATTTTCACTATTGAATATCACGAAAAATGGTTCATCATGGAAAATGTATAAATATACGACCATTTTGATATGGTTTGCATATGATTGTGTTGTTGTATTTGTGTGAGGGTATGTCATTAGTATTTCTAGAGCGTGCGATATCTTTCTAGTTAATTTGCATTCCCAACCTATGCTTTTAGCATGCACATGTGTATGTATTACATGCACACAATGCATGCATATAGTGCATGCATACCATGCATCCATGCAATGCATGCATGTTGAGCCCCTCTTTTAGTTAACACCCTAGACACCCCAGTTGTTTTTGTTGGTATTCGTACAGGGCGTCCAACGGTCGGAGTGGAGCCCCAAAGACATATGCCCGTACATGTGTACCATATATGTGTACAATGCGTTTCACAACATTTGGTGTAATTTTGTATTTGAAACTGAGAGTTAACTAAAACTTGCTAAAAAATGAGTCGCACTTAATAATGGCCAATATCGCTCGAAATCGGCATTCAACAGTTCGAGCCTACTTGGACGTCCTGCATAAATATCAACAAAAATAACTGGGGGGTTTAATTCAATAGTTCAATTTCTTGATATGTGGGATGTGATATATTCAATGGTGTAATTAGATATATTTATATCTACAACGAGAAACATAATACCTAAGGTCTTACCTAAACGTTTATAATTATTATTATAGGTTTTGCACAATTTAATTCAATTCGGTGGAAACAAAACTAGTATGCCCAATGTTTAAAACTAGTAATGTTTAAAAGAAGCCATGGGAATGGCTTCAATGTGTTTGTTAATGTAATGTGCCAATGTTGCCAAATGGTTGTTTTCATAATGAAATTGGACCAATTTGGAATAAGTTTCGAGACGTATGTGTTATATTTGTTGGGTGGGGAATGTACTCGCAAGCCCAAGAGATATCCATATGGTAGAGTGACCCACGGGACTAATGAGACTGGTCAGAAATGACTCCAATAACAAGTAGTGCAAAAGTTTTTTAATGACTAATCTTTCATATGTTGTTAACTAAGTAGCATTTTAAGTAAATCAATAAAAAATAAATAAATAAAGCATGAGACCATTGAACCCGTGGATTAACTTGGATGGATCTGATTGGGTGGGCCAAAACTAAAATCTCTCTGTGCATCGCGGCACAATAATGGGAGCCTGATCTGGAAATCTTTACGGTGCAGTTCTAGCAACAACATACATGGCCAATCCAGCTTGTATCGGGCCGATTTGGCTTGGATGTCCCTATATAAGAGATTTAGGTGCTCTAAGTGTCAACATATTCAATCTTTGATACATTCCTGCTGACCAAGTTCAGGTCTGACATAGCAAACCATTCTGCCAAATTCCTTCCAGAAGAATATGCATTGTACTTGTTGTTGCTTTCCTAGATTAGTTTCATGAATCGTGGATTTGATTGTATTTATGTGTTTCTCAAGAAAAAATCAATATACCAGTTGTTCCATATAATCTTCGTTCTTTGTTTTCCTTGTCATACTGAAGTTCAAAAAGATCACTGGTGTGCCAAGCACAATTCTCTTTTGGTGAATTTGCGTCCTCAAACGTTTGATGGAAAAGGTTTTTAAACAGAAATGAATAAGGATTAATCTCCCTGAACAAACACAAATCAGTTTGTGTTTGTACACATCATCGATCCATGCCAAATGTGGAATGTGTCTATTCATGAAGAGATGCAACTCACACCTCTTCACACACTATGTAAAGCCACAATCCAGGCTATTTGGATTATCTCTGATCAATACAATTCTATTTCATAATATGGTATCAGAGTCTCGTTAAAGGCTAAAGAAATCGAGGGCTGCCTTGTAGAGCGGCCCAAGCAAGCTACCCAAGCAATCCAGGAAATGGAAGCAAATGATCCTAGACACAAGAATGCGGAAGAAATTAAGGTTTACTCAAATCTTAAATTTTTTTCTCTAAATCTATCTTAAGCAAGCACATAAAGAGCAGCGCAATCATGCTGCCATCATATTGGTCATTGAAGCAAACACTCAAGGCTTCTATATAAGATTTCTGAATTGGCATCCCCCCTGCCAAATTCATCACAAGGTCCCAGCAAAGACAGCTAGTAGACCGAAAGTTATGCTGAAGCCATCACATGATGCTCAGCCCATAGTCCAGTGAACAAGACACTGAAGATCATGCATAAAATTGCATGAAAATCTCCAAGAGAGATGCCTCTACGACGGAAATTGAAGAGATCCATCAAGTAATCAGTCAAGTAATCAGATCCAAATTACAGACCAAGTCGCAGAGAAACAACACCTTAGCCAAATTTCATGATTAATCAAGCCCCATACTAACACATATCCGAAATTTTGGACTAATCAGGTGTAGTACAGCGATTCAATCTGTCTTATGCACAAGAAATTCAAAAAAGGTGCAAGTTTGGATCTACTTATATCTGGAGGGCAATAAGCATTGCTACTCCCCTTGAACAAAGGCAGCCGAAGGAAGCAAAAGACCCTTGTCTTATTTGCATCAATCCGACCAGCAACAGGGGGGTCGCGGCAACTAGAGGGACGCCGCAATATAAATTTTTTTGTGGCAAAAAGTGCCACGTGGCCTACAGCCAACAAATACGCCCTAACAGATGCACCGTTCCGGCCACAATACCGGTCCAAACACGATTTCATCGTCTCTGTTCCTTCTTTTGACAAGTTTCTTTTGACGAGCCTGATCACCTCTTCAAAGATTCAAATTTTATAGCAGAAAATCATTCTGGTTTGGAGCATCCCAACAAGGAAGATAATTATTCAAAAGTTTTCTTTGGTGCTGATCATAATGGATAAAGGCAAAAGACCTGCTGAAGAAGTTGATTCCAACAAATGTTCGAACTCTCAAGGATGTTCAAAGCAGTCACCTACTCCAAAACGAAAGGTGAAGTATTCACAAATTTATTTACCTTAATGCCAGAACTCTTTAGTAAAAGAGTTAAAATCATAGATTGTGAATGACATTCACATAATCCAAATCTGGACTTAAACTCATACTGTTGCTCTAAGCATCAACAAGAGCTTTAGCAACCAGTGTACATCTTACACCATCCAGGGGGAGAGACCAAGGAACCCTGTTCCTTGAATGGTCACCGGATTAATGGGAGTCCCATAGAGATCATTTCAGATGAGGACACTCCAATTCCTAATTTCCAGTGCTGCATCTCCAATTTCTATTATAGAAATTTCAAGTGATTCATGTATTCTGGCAGACGAGTCTTATGACAGTGATATTTCTGATCTTGAAAGATCTCCATATCATTATGAGCAGCTTACAAGTTACTCAAGCATAAGTACTCCCAATTCTGATGAAGGTTTGGCAACTGATGACGAATACCGCCAACTCTTAGATGCAGCCACATTAGGCGCTCAGGAGTCCGGAGTCATCAAACTCCAGCTAAGTTGTTCAATTCTACAAAAGTAATAAAAGCCATCCATAATAATCTGAATGCATAAACCCATGCATTAGCGGTCATCTATAAGATGTTAAAGCCACATTTGTGCGGTACTCCATAGGGAAATAACTCTTCTAGACCCTTGAAGATGAAGACGTTCACTCAAGGCCGAGTAATCTCAACCTCGATCTTGTTGAAAGTTTCCAAGATCAAAAGGGGGAGAAGTTGGGAAAGCCATAAGCACCTCGCATCTATGTTTATAAGAGAAGAGTAGTTGGAGTTATTCTAGAAGGTTGATCTTGTAAACTTCCAAAGACTTGGATAAGTTGCAGCTTACAAAGTTAAGGGTAAGTCCACAACCCTAGTGGCATCTAACTTGTATTTTTGGAATAAGCCCACACTTGGTGGCACCCATATTGGTGAAGACCACGTTATGGTGGTAATATTTATATTGATGAAGCTGCAAGTTTAGAAAGGAGCAATGAAGACTCCAAGATATGAAGCCGCTACAAAGTCTCAAGAAGAAGACTATTTGAAGGTTTGTTCATGAAGATTAAGGGGGAGTATTAACAGAAATGAATAAGGATTAATCTCCCTGAACAAACACAAATCAGTTTGTGCTTGTACACATCATCGATCCATGCCAAAGGACATGATAATATGGAATGTGTCTATTCATGAAGAGATGCAACTCACACCTCTTCACACACTATGTAAAGCCACAATCCAGGCTATTTGGATTATCGCTGATCAATACAATTCTATTTTATAACAGTTTTGAGGGTTGAAAATGCATGATGACCTTGTATCTCAAAGCTGAGCTCCTTTGGGAAGTTGTTGATGACATTGAATTGTCACCTAATATCATTGAGAAGGCTGATGCCTCTCAACAGAAGGATCTTTTGCTATGGAAGCAAAAATATAGCAAGGCCATAGCTTGCATAGTTATGTGTCTCTCAAAGAATGTCATGCAAATGGTTCATGAAGAGCTGGATGCAGGCAGTAAACATCTGTAGGATGTCTTGATCAACAGATGTGGTAAAGTCTGATACATAGATTCTTCAGCTACACACTGAGCTTGAAAATATGAAGTTCCAAGATGGGTAGAATTTGAGGATGCACATTCTCAAAATACAAGACAAATTTGATCTTCTTGCTGATGCAGGAGAAGAGCATGCATTATCTGGAGCTCAAAAGAAGTTGGGGCTCTACAAATCACTTCCCAAATGCTGGACCCATATAATTGAGGTCATGATTACTAGCAAGAAAGGGATTACATAGGAGGAAGTTATGGATGATTTGATTGAGGTTTCTTTGATGCATAAAGAAAGGAGAGACACAACTCATCCAAAGCAAGCTTGCTATACCCAAACCAAAGAGTGTCCAGGAATTGAGTCCAAACCTCAATATGCCAAAGATGGCACCCGCCTCCAGCACAACCAATGCCGAAACTGCGAAGGCTTTAGTCATCATGCAAATCGTTGTCCCAACAAACCTCCGTCTTTTTTCACGCCAACCTCTACTTATTCTTTCAGATCCATTGATCTTTCTAAGCCTAAAGATGATGAATCTGCCTTGAGGAAAAAAGCTGCATTATTGAAGAAGCTTGTATTTCAGAAGAAGTTGAATGTTTTCACGTTCTTGTTGAAGAAGTATTCCATGTCCATGAAGAAGAAAACTTGCCTCACGATTCATCTCCTCCAGTCCTAACCATTGATTCTGCATGTACCTCCATCATGGTCAAGAATCCAAGTTTCTTGTTTCCTTTTCTAGTTCCGATGATGTTCAAATGGAATCCAAAGTTGAAGCTCATATCATAGCCCGTGGAACTTTAATTTTTCCCTGCTCGAAGGTTCCTTTTGCCCCATTCCTGATGCCTTGGTAGTCCCTGCCTTACGAAAAAATCTTCTTTCTATTGCTCATATTGCTTACTCTGGTATGGTTGTTATTTTTGGCAAAGATTCTGTTTTATTCTATGGTGATGATGCAACAATCCATGGTGAACCTTTTGCCCATGGTTTTCGAGCTAGAAATCTGTATGAGATGCCTTTGCCTCATCCACATCAAGCTCTTCTCACCACAGACCTAAATAATTCCCTTTTGCTATGGCATCAACCTCTAGCCTATGTGAATTCTGGGACCCTCCATCGTATGTACCATCACAAACTGGTTACCAGCCTTGATCCTCTTCCAAACGTTGATCTTGGCACTTGCCATGCCTGCATGCTTGGAACGCACCCTGTAGATCCTTTATTACAGTTGGCATCTGAGTTCCAGCAATCCTTGACCTTGTCCATTCTGATCTTTGTGGCCCCATGGGAATTCAAAGCCGGAAGGGGATTGCTTACTACATTTCTTTCACTGATGATCATGGCAAGCGTGTTGCAGCCTATTTTCTCAAACATAGAAACCAAGCTTTTGAGGCTTTTCAGTTATTCAAGGCCTCTATGGAAACTCAAACATGTCGAAAAATCAAATGCCTCTGGACTTATGTGGGAGGGGAGTATTTGAGCAATCTTTTCTAAAACTATTGTGCAGATGCTGGGATCCATCGGCAACTCACCACTCATGATATTCCACAAAAAAACGACATTGCCGAACGAAAGAATCGCACCATATGTGAAGCTGCCAAGAACTTGTTGGTGCAAGCCCAATTGAGTAAGTCTTTCAGGAAGAAGCAGTTGTAGCTGCCATTCATATTCAAAACCTTCTTCCTACAGTTGTTGTGCCTGGTTCTACTCTATATGAAGTTTGGTTTGACACTGAGCCCGATTTGTCACATCTCAGGATTTTTGGCAATACCATTTATGTTCAGATTCCCAAGGATTTTAGAACCAAATTCGATGACAAGAGTATCAAGTGCAGATTACTTGGGTATTCTTCCAATCATAAAGCTTACTGATGTTGGCATCCTCCTGCTAACAAAGTTTATGTCAGTAGAGATGTCTACTTTGATTAATCACAGCCATATGATGAAGTAGATCATGATCTTGATGTTGATTTCATTGCCTCTGATCAACTTGTTTCAGATTCTCTCACTGATATGAAAGCTACAAGACTTGCCCGCCATCATCAAATCAGGGATCCCCAGCCTCCCCAAGCATCAGACCCTCATGATCCTTTGCCTTATGCTGAATCATTGCCTTCTATTGAGCCCTTGCTTCCTCAAATCCATCAAGCAGAGCCTCCACTCATTGCTGATCCTTCTGTTCTTCGCCAATCTCAGAGATCCAGAACTTTCAACTCCAAAGTCCTGACCAATGTTAAATGTAGCCTTGCAAAATAGGTCTGCCTCCATTCATGAAGCATTTCATGGCTGTGAAGCCTCTCAATGGCACCAAGCTGCTAAATCTGAGATCTCTTTCATGCACCAGAACAATGTCTGGACTCTTGTCCCTTTATCTACATGTCACAATTTGGTTATTGCAAATGGGTATTTTCCAAAAAGCTCCAGGCAGATGACTCTCTTGAGTGCCATAAGGCACGACTTATTGCTCGAGGATTTATTCAAGTTCATGGGATAGATTTTAATCAGACATATTCTCCTGTTGTTCATATGAACAGTTTGAGAACAATTCTTGTTGTTGCTATTCGAAATGACTTGGATATTTTACAGCTTAATGTTCAAACTACTTTTCTCCATGGGGATCTTCAAGAGGCCATTTTTATGCACCAACACCTGAATTTGGGAATTCCAGTTTTCCTCATCATGTCTGCTGATTAAACAAAGCCATCTATGGTCTTAAGCAAGCATCCATGTCCTGGTTTCAAAAGTTTGATTATGCTCTTCATACTTCACAATTTCAGGCTTCTCCTGTTGATCCTACATCGTACATCTGCCAACACAATTGTAACAGACCTGGGCACTTGATGGGCCAATATACATACTTATGTATGTATATACATATGCATAACATGTATGCAGCATGAGTTCAGGGTTTTGTCTCTTTGGAGAAAGGATTATTGCAGAGCATGAAGGCAGGGAGCAATTCTGGGCAGTTTTGGAGCCCGAAATTTGAAGCATCATATCTTGGCGACCCGAGATTCTTTTCAAGTGATTTTTCTTTTGTTGGAAGGTCTTTAAGAAAGCTTTCCGGAATGGGTCTGATCAGGCCGAAAGTCATCCGTATGAGAAAGTTATGACAGAAATTGTGATGCTGAGTCAGAATTGACTGCACTATGTATGTTCTTCTGCAGTTTGATTTTTGGAGTTAGAAGACGATCTTTGGAGGCGCAATCAATTGCAAGGGGTCCAGAGGTCTATCCGTGAAGAAATTCTCAGGTGGGGTTTTGCTGAGTTAATTTGAGATTTGATATGGGCTGCCATGGTTAGATTTATGACGATTTGTTAAGAGGGTTATGGCTATGTATTACCAAGGAACTATGGCGTGTAAAAACTCCAGAGGTAAGAAATCATAGTTGCTTCTATGCTTAAATTTGTTCATGCTTTTGATAAGAGAATTGGGTGCTTATGTGTTGATGTGAACATAGAAATTCAGAAACAGATTGTTTAGGCTTTGCTTAAGCAGATGGCATGGGATCTAATTGAGAAAAGCTGAATTGATGCATGTGGATTCTTTTTAAGCATTTGGGCATAGCTAGGAATGGTCGATTTGCATTGGACTTCTTCAAAAGATAGAGATTGATGCTGTCTTAGAGGTGTATAGAGGCCTTTTGCCGAGATTTGCAAAGCCTAAGCTAGTTTAGTTGAAGAGAAGCCGAGAGGGATATGATGTATTTGTATATAAAAGGATCGGATTCAATGGTAAAGGGGCATTTTGGGCTGAATCAAGCATATCATGGAACGATTTTTGGAGCTATCTGGATGGGTTCGGAAAAACAGCTTGGGAAGTGTGGATTTGGGCATGGAAAGTCCCGATTCAAGATGCGCAACTCTGAAATAGTAAGATCGGGCTGGAATACAGAGGTGTTGTGGCTATTCTGGTCTTCTAACTTGTTGTTTTTTCTTCCTTGTCTCATTTGTGATATATGCATGTTTGATAATTGGTAATGATATAATAATAGGTAAAGATAGAAGCCAAAGGGGAACAATGGAAGTGTAAGGGCTATGGTATGAATATAGATTAGCCAGTAGAGCAGTTGCAGGAGATCTAGGAGATCTGGGTGGTAACGTAAACTTCAATAATTCTAAGAACATGAGACATGGATATTTTGGCTCGCAGAGGTGGAGCCATAGTTCGGAATCATTTGACAGTTGATATAAGCAGTTGTGGTCATGAGACGATGTGGATTTGTAATCCAGAATGAGTTTCCACATTAGATGCACTAATAATCCTTAGCTATAGAAAGAGGGTTTTTAATTGGAATATTAAAAACCTTAGCTAACAATTGTTAGAGATTAATAAATGGTGGAACCTTAGAGATCAAGTGAAGTTGGGCCGAGAGAGCAATATGAGGCATATATGGGTGTCTAGATGAGGCTATGGCATGGAGCATTGTTATTCTAAGTGTACACTGTAAGTTTCTAAGTTGTTGCACTATAATTTGTCAAAGGCATCATAGCTAATAGATTATCCTCATGGGAGAATGGTTTTGAGGTAAGGTTTGCATTGTGTGGATTGTTAGTATCTTTCCTTGTTGTAGCTACATCAAGGATAGTTAGGCTTATGGCTTCCTCGACGTGTTGGATTGCGATCATTATCTTCAGTAACCTAGCTACTTCAACTTGGGCAGACTGTATGGGCAACATCAGCAGCAGTTTAATCTAGGCACACGTGTAGTAAACATTCTAATGAACACCACATGTCATCGTCTTTGTATTATTCCACTGTTGTCTTGGTATTTGATTATGTCTATTGGAACATCCGGGGTCGGACTTCTAGGTTCGGTAGCCTAGGTTGCTCCGGCATGCTCATGTTCATCTGTGATTCTCTGTGGTATTCTTGTGCTCTGTGACACCAGGCGTAGTTTCCTTGATCAGGATGCTATGTCACCTCTGTGACTCCATGGTAAGAGGTCCTCCAGCGCCAGACGTGGGCTGGGAAGGGTATGCGCATACGAGGTTCACCCCACCAACTCTGCCAACGGGGCTCGGAAAGTGAGCTGGCCGGGCATTTCTCTGCTAATAGGGCCTGCTTGTAGGCTGGCTGAGCGGCTTCCCATGGTCCCGGAGCTTTGTTATGCTGTTTTGGTACTCTGACTTTGTGTTTTTTCTCCTGATGCTTATGATGTTTCTTTCGTTGTCATTGTCTAGCACTGCACCATAGAATCTTGTGTTTTGAATTGTCTATGTTCTTGTTATCCAAGATGCCAGGGTGTTTCCATGTATGCAGCAGTAGCCAGGGATCCCCACTTAGTCACGAGGACTAACCCCAGTGAGTGTATGTGCAGTGAAGTGGCAAGCATAGACATGGAGCTTGGGAGCATGGTTGGGCTAGAAGGTTCTGAGTGGAATTGCTGCATTTTATTATATTGTGTAGTGAATTCATATTGTACTTGATGGATATTGAGTTTATAGAATTTGTCCATTGAATTTGAAGAATGAGTTCAATTGTCAAGGAAGATTCAATTCTTCACCATACTCAATTGTTTGTCACACCAACCTAGTAAAAGTTTTAGCAAGTTTTGACAAGATCCCGAGTCGCCAGGAGGGTCAACTCGGCAGGCTCGTCACAACAATGACATTATTGTTCTGATTCTTTTATATGTGGATACCTCCTTTTGATTGGGAACAGTCGTTTACATGTTGATCAGATCCTTTGCCACCTTTATGAGCATTTTTCCATGATGTTTATGGGAGATGCAGCATTCTTTCTTGGCATACACATTCACCGTGACTGCCATCAATAAATTCTTCATCTTGATCAACGCTAATATATTCAAGAAATTCTGGCACGTTTCGGGATGGCCTCATCAAATCCCACTTCTATTCCCATGGAGCCTAATCTTCATTTGTTTGATGACACCTCCTCCGCTAGCTCTTCCAGATGTTCCACACAGATCTCTGATAGAAAGTCTCATGTATCTGATAATTTCTACCAGATTTGACCTCTGTTATGTAGTGATTATTTTAAGTCTGTTCAATGACAAGTTTACCTTGACTCATTGGGGCTTCTTGCCAAAAGAATCATTCATTATCTGAAGCACACACCATATCATGGCATCACATATTCCAGCAGCAACTTCTTAGATCTCACTTTGATGATAGATGCTAGTTGGGGTACAAACAACAAAGGCCGTTCTACCACAGGCTGTTGTTTTCTATACTATAGCAGTCTTCTAGGATGGATCTCAAAGAAGCAGACAACAATGGCCAGATCAACAATGGCCAGATCATCAGCCAAAGCTGAATATCTCTCACTTTCACATGGAGCACGCGATCTTATATCCTATCATCGTCGCTTACAATTCGTTTACAATCCATCCCTTGCCACTACAAGTTTGGATTGATAACTAAAGTGTCCAGAATATGGCTCAATGCCTTGCTCACAGGGCCAGGACAAATCACATCCATGTCCACTATCACTATGTGTAGCAGCAGATTGAACAAGGTTTCATTCACTTGGATTATCTTCCGACCTTCTGCATGCTAGCAAATGCTTTTACTAAAGCCTTGCCGAGGGATCGCTTTGAGCAGTATAAGTAACAGCAAACTGTTCTGCCATATTCCTTCGAGAAGAATTTGCATTGTACTTTGTTGTTGCTTTCCTAGATTAGTTCCACAAATCGTGGACTTCATTGTATTTATGTGTTTCTCAAGAACAAATCGATATATCAATTGTTCCATATTCCTTCCTTCTTTGTTTTCCTTGTCACCAAGAACGAGCAAGAGAATCTGAGCATTTCGAGCACAGAAATTAGCATAGATTACTGGGACTTCTAGAGATTATTATCTACGAGTCGGCCGCCCTAGCAAATGCTTGAGACTGAGCTGCCCACTAAATCCCCTGCACAATCATACCCTATGATATGAGCCTCTGGACAAGGCCTTGATTCTTATGCTAGTTCTTTTCGCAAGTTGCAATTAGCAGTTTTCAAATGCAGAGGAATATGACAATATGCCAACAGAATTCTTGATCTAAGAGAAAAACACATTTTAATTCACTGTCTCAAGCATTTTCCTTGCTTGTGTGCTTATGCAAAAAGAAATCATGTATGAAGCCATCACAATGCCTTGCACAAGTATGGCACTGAGATACATATTTGACAGTTACCGCATCTGAGATATTCCAATGCTATTATCAAAGTCTACATTAGTGGTTCCACTAAAAAAAAACTCTAGAAAATTCTTATAGAACCTAACAGCTATTTCCATGATGTATTGCCCGCAAAAGGCTGATGTTCGATAAGGGATGAGATTAACATTGTATGGCTTTTTGCCACTGGCATAGAGCCTGGGTATATACGCTGGTATAATAAACTCCAATCTACAAGCATCGGAAGTCAACACACACACGTTCCCAGCAGAAGCATCTCAACAACAAGTCTTGTAACAGAGTATTTGTTTGTAGTAAACTATACTTCGCATTTCAGAAAAATAGCCTCTGTAGAAATAAACATGCAATCAAAGCCAGGAATTATGACTATACTGCACTCTCATTATTTGTTCCCTTTTAGAATATATAGTTGAAAGAACGAATTCCAAATACATTATCAAACACATCCACCACAATCTACGTATGTCATAAAGATACATCACAAAGCTAGTGCAACTTAAGTTTGCACAAACTAAAAGGAAAATGGTTGACACATTACCATGCTTTTGTATTAGCAATTCGAGCTTCCGCTGTTGTGGTAGTTGCCCTAAGTATTGCCGGCCTCAAGGATTATCAGGACTTGCTGTTTGGAATCGACAGGCAACACTATGATGGCAACCAAATCAAAGGCTAAGAAAATAAAAACAGCCTCCAAACTTCCACATTATGATCCATAATTGCAATGTAAACCCAATAGAAAGAAAACAAGAGCAACTTCCAGCCCTCCACATTCTGATTGCACTCCAAACCAAAATAACACTATCAATTGGCTAATGTGTATCCTGGCCAGAATTTCAAAAAAATCTGATATCTCTTAACGAGACGTGATATGTATCAACCGTGTGTATTATATCTAGGCCCAATGTATCTTAGAAGTTTAGTTGGCCAGAGCATGACTCATTTGGAGAGCTTCTTAGGCACACATAAAAGATAAGATTATCACGATAGCATTGCCATCAATCTTTTGTTTTGCCACCATTGTAAATTTTGTTTAATATCCCATTCACAAATTTCAGAACTGTCAGTTTCTGCACATCAATGTCACCTTGACTGGTGCTCGATTTGGCTGTCTTTTCCACTATTCTTCCATGTCACTTGCAGTTCTGCATTTCTGTTTCAGTAGTTCTGTTAAGCTTTCCATCATAGCTGGTCTGTAATGTGCCATAGCAGGTGAGTGTTTCAGTAGGTCTAAAGCCAGATTCATCCACTGTTCTGCTTCTGCTACATGTGACAGTTTATGTTGAAGAGCAGCTCTATTCCATGCAGTTGATACCAGCCACTGTGCTTCCTCACTGGGATAATCCCCATCATTTAAGCCAACAATGATGCGATATGCTTCTTTATAAAGTTTCAAGACTTCAGGGCCATCTTTATTCTGCATATCAGCAAGTGCGATTAACCTTCTCATCGCAATTGCGGCCCTTCTATAATCAGGTGGAGTGGAGCCTAGAAGTCGATCTAAACAAGCATGAAATGCAGCAGATGTGACCTCAGGTTTGTATCCCGCAGTATAGGAATCCATTGCCATTTTGAAAAAGAGATCGGCTGTGCACTGCGGCATGCTGTTGCAATGATACAATATCTCAAGCTGTTCCTTGTGTTCCTTAGTTCTGCCCTTTAGGTGAAAGGCCAGAATACTTAAGTACACATTGAAGTTCTCATTCAGACTTGTACACTTTGGTTGGGACAAAATCAACAAGTGAATCTGTTGAAACAAGGATCAAAGAAAACAATTAATTTAAAGCATCTACTTGCATCACTAGAATAATAATGTCTACTTAAAAGTAGGCAGATAAACATAGTACCTTTCGGCATCTCTCCAAGTAGATTGAAGCCAATTTTAACTGCCCGGGATCATCCTGCTCTTCTTGAGCAAGGATTGCAGCTATGGTTAGAAGAAGGGATGTTTCCAGAAACTGCCTGTTGTCCATGAAATCCTCAAATGCAGAATAGAACTCAGATGCGCATGCAAAAAACTCCGCACATAGCTTCCAATTCTGAGATTTTGCTGCAGCCAAACCCTGGTTCCATGAGCACCCTGCAAACCAGGTGGCTTCCTTTTGTCCTATATCTCCAGAACCAAATAACCTCTCTACTCCAAGTTCTGCCATGCGTGCAAGAGCTTTCTTCAAATACTTCAAACAGTCAGTTTGACATTTTAAATCTTCCAATGCCAGAGATAACAAATTCCTATAGATGCTAATTTCTCTCATTCCAGGGGGCCTCAAATTCAGCAAGCTAGAGAGTGCAGAAACAGCAACTTTTGTGCTTTTGCAGGCCATAGCTTCATGAGATGCAAGAGTCAAATAATCCGGCTCAAAATCTACACATTTTATCATTTTTTCAACCTGCTTTGAAGCTCCAACCTCATCATCTAGTTGCAGGCATATCTTGAACTGGAAAATAAAAGATGATAATGAAGTGGCCATTGTAACAAAGCAGAAAAATTTAAGGTGCATTCACCTTCAAGAAAATGCAGGCCATGTTTGGTTCCAGCTGCCAACATACATCTTATTAGACGATTATTCAACTTCGAATTCTAATCGGCCTACTTACCTTCTCAGCTCCATCGACATATTCATTAGCACGATCATATTGCAAAAGTCCAATGTGGCAGAGACACAGAACACGAAGGGCCTTTGCACGCATGGGATTGCCTTCTATACCGGCAGCAAGGTAAAGCATAGAAGCTTCAAAAAATTTGATGCTGAAGTGATAATCTTTAGCCTGAAAGTAATCAGAACCACTGCCAAACATGCATTTCGTGAGAAAAATTATGATGGGGGGAAGCCCTGCCAGTAATAAAATGACGAAATGAAATCAAGTTATGAATTTTTCACCTATTCCATAGCATAGCATGCATGCTTTCCCGCTCTTTATCATTCTTGCTTTGAAACATGGCAACAATGTTCTCATTAGTTGCAATTTCCAGGGCAACCTGTATCCTGTTTTTGCATTTATTGTCCAGAACAGTTGCCTTTTTAAGAAACTTCTCCAAAATACGAACTGGAAGCTCATTACTTGACGGAAAACGGGACTGCAACATGAAGAAGGCTTTTTTTGCAGCATCCAGCCGATCAGAAGCCTGAATCAAGGATTCTATTGCTGAAATGCATGCACCAATAGCTGACTTATGATGACTTACAAGAGTAAAAAGCTCCTTTTCTGCCTCATCGAACCTATTCAAACCTGCTAAAGCTTTGAAAGCCAGGAAAGGAGTGCTAGCATGATCGGGTGCTTCTTTCAACTTAACTACACATTTTAGAACACTCTCGAAATTTCCACTCTCCAAATATCCAGCAGTAATGTATCTGAGAATGGTGAATTTAAGCTGCTCCAGTTTCTGCTTGAGCACTTCTTCACGGCATAAGCTGAGACTTTCGCAGCATACTTCGAAAGCCTGCTCCATATATTTGATTGAATCTGACCTCGACTCCGCGTCTTCTTTGGACATCAAAGCTCTGCCATAAAAGAAATAAAGCTCTGCAAGTTCTTGATGCTTCTGCGTGTCATTGCACAACAAACCTCTAGCTCTGCCAAGAAGACTTGAAGCAAGGGCCTTATGGCTTAGCTCCCACGCGCTTCTGGATCTTGCTAAACATAAATCAAACATCAATTTATGCTCTTCTTCAGCCTCAACACACCACACACCATTTTTTCCCTTTCTCTTGGACAATATTTCTGTGGCCTTTTCAAAACCGATGCTAGCCATGTTATGATCCGGTATTTTCTGCCATATAATGCCTGATTTGAAAAAAAGTGTTGCCATTTTTAAGAGAGCTGATTGAATTGCGCCAACTGTTCCTACAGTGAAAAGCAAATCACATGCAACCTGCCGAAGTTTGGCGTGGTGCAGAGTGATCTTTTCGTGATTATTCCCCATTCCAACACATGCATTCCAAATCTTGTAGCTAATTTTCCAAGCCTGCATTTTCTGATTGTCCGAGAACTCACCTCGCAAGTTAGAGAGGCATTCTTGAAGCTGGGTAAGCAGATCTACGGGAGCTGATTCCGAATCCATTTGCAAAGCCAAGTGATCCATTCTGCTTAGAACTGCATCATTCTTTTGTAAAGATTGGGCACCTCGTAATTCCGGTGGAGGTGCAGGTGCAGAGGCAGGCGATTCGGCACTTAATACTTCGGAGATGAGCATGGTTTACGAGCGGGAAAATGAAAAAGAGATTGTTCCATTATAGGCTCTTGATTGAATCTACGGGTGACAAATGTATTCGTATGCCTATACACTACACTACTAAAGAGCTCCTTATAGCTTTCACCTTTTTCCATGTGTGGACCTTTACGGTGCCTATATATTGTAACATATATTATACAATAAACGTGTCTTCTTTTGTGGTGCATTCCTCTCTCACTTGTGTTTTCTTAGTAAACTAGCAAATTCAACATGGTATCAGAGCTTGCATCACAGTTGCGGGGGCGGTTGTGAATTACCGAGGGGCTTACTAGGGCCAGCGTTGTATGTTTTTACGGGCTGGATATCCGGCTGGAAGATCAAGATGGGAATTCGTCTTGCAAAGCGAAAAACTTTTGGAATTGTGATAGGAAATAATCTTCCTCCGGGTGACCCGGTTGATGCAATTACCGGTAATCTTATTTGAAGCGGTCTTTGCATACGATGCTTGGATTAAGGATATAGATGGCCAGGAATGAAAAAGATCAAGCGCATTTCGAGCATTGATTCTCTATGCACTCAAAGAATCTATTTTAATGGATGCTAAGGATTTTGTTACTTCTAGTGAAGTATGGAAGTATTTGGAAAAAACTTATATGAAGAAGACTATGCATGAAGTGCTTAGTCTCCGGAGGATCTTACATCATTGCAGTATCGTTTGAATGATTCGTTTGACGAACATGTAGATAAATTTAAAGCGCTTCTAGAAGCACTGTCCGCAGCTGGTGCTAGTATTCCGCATGATCAACATGTTGTCTATTTTCTGGAACAACTACCGTCACTTATTGTATCAAAATCTAAAAAACTTTAGATTCTTCCGGCATGGATTCCAGAAAATAGACAACATGTTGGTCATGCGGAATACTAGCACCAACTGCGGACAGTGCTTCGAGAAGCGCTTTAAATTTATCCACATGTTCGTCAAACGAATCATTCAAACGATACTGCAATGATGTAAGATCCTCGCGGAGACTAAGCACTTCATGCATAGTCTTCTTCATATAAGTTTTTTCCAAATACTTCCATACTTCACTAGAAGTAACAAAATCCTTAGCATCCATTAAAATAGATTCTTTGAGTGCATAGAGAATCAATGCTCGAGCTGTTTGATCTTTTTCATTCCAGTCATCTATATCCTTAACCCAAGCATCATATGCAGCACCGTTCTGAACAAGATTACCGGTAATTGCATCAACTGGCTGCACCGGAGGAAGATTATTTCCGGTCACAATTCCAAAAAGTTTTTCGCTTTGCAAGACGAGCTCCATCTTGATCTTCCAGGCTGGATATCCAGCTCCAGAAAAAACATACAATGTTTTCATCCCAGTGAGCCCTCGAAAATTCACAACCGCACCAGAACTAGATGCAAGCTCTGATACCATGTTGAATTTGCTAGTTTACTAAGAAAACACAAGTGAGAGAGGAATGCATCACAAAAGAAGACACGTTTATTGTATAATATATGTTATAATATATAGGCACCATAAAGGTCCACACATGGAAAAAGGTGAAAGCTATAAGGAGCTCTCGTTGCCTTTTTATAAAGGCACGCTGCCTTAATATAGGCAGTTTCGCTAACACCCCACCTGCGACTTTAGTCTTTCACCAAAAAGATATAGAAAATATCGTGTCCAAGAATGAAGACCAAATATTGAGTGCGGATTGGTTGGACTTCAATGGAAACCTCCCCACTTTCAGTGGAAACCTCCCCAACTTTCCCTGCAAACCTCCCTAATCTTTCCGAAAACCTCCCCACCTTTCCCTGGAAACTGCCCAACTTTCCAGGTATGGTTTCCATGAAAACCTCCCCACCTTTCTCTGGAAACCTCCCCAACTTTGTTGGCAGACTTGGGGAGGTTTCCATATAAGAAAACAGGGGAGGTTTCCCATAAAAATTAGAAAAAAAAATCCTCCACGATCCGCCTCGATCCACATGCTTTTTTAAGGGCTCAAATTTGATGGCTTTCACGCCTGTTTTTGGCATTTTTGCCTGTCACAAAACAAGCAAAACTAAAATTTGTATTGCAAATTAAAGGTAGCCAATGACCAAATGCCTGTCATACAGAAGGGCCATCAATATACATATTTGTCATTCGAAAGGCTAGAAATTTAAATTGTCCTGTCATTTTTTTTTATTTTTTTATCTTTTTGTAAAATAAATGATATAATGTATAGGCCCATATACGAAAATATATGATCCATCTATTAAACAACCTTTAAGGTAATAAATTTGAAAACACTTCATGGGCATAGCAAATTAGATACCATCCGACCATTGAAAAAAGGGAACACTAGCTTGCATCGGACAGGGAGTTGCCAAGGAATCGTCCATGAATCGCCAGAGAATCGATAGGGAATTGGCCATGAAATCGGCCAGGGAACCCTAACTTGCATCGATTTAGATTCAAGAGCCCTCTTGAGCTTACTCCTCGATAAACAGCTACAGGGTTCTTGGGCCCATACTACAATCTATACTTGGGCGCTCTGGTATGCTCCCATGCACCGAGATTTTTGAAGCCACAAATTCAGACCCACAGAATATTTATGGACAAACAACATATTTCTAAAACCTCTCCTTCAACAAACCCATATAATACTTAGATTCGAGGCTTTCTTGGGCTCATACTTGGGCTTATGCTTGGCAAACAAACCGCCATTCTTGGTCTTACACTTGGGCTCTCTGATTGTTCTGCATCAAGACTTTTGAAACCACCACTTCTACAAACTCCTCTCATCTATTCATTCATGGAGCAAGATAAAGACAACATAAGTAAGTTCAGATTTAGATCATTTGCTCTATATTATTGTGATTTCTTGCTTTTTCTTGCTCCTTGCATTTCTGTAGTTTTCAAAATTTTATTATAGTGGTGGCTTCTTTAAGCTAAAAAAAGAGAAGGAAGGCCAATCAATGTAGATCTATGCATTCTTTCTACAAATTCTCTAATAGCATAGTTGCAAGCTCAGGCTCTCAAACGCAGCAGCAGCCCGACATAGTTCTTGAGGAGATCATAGAAATTATAGAAGGTTCTTGTAATGTACAGAAGAACATATCTATTGTTGATGTACATTTAAAACTTGGTTATATTATTACGAGTTTTTAATAAACTTTATAACCTGTTCTTCTCTTTTTTACATAAAAAATAGTTTCTGTCATCTGGAATTTTTGTCTTGCATTTGAAAGGTTAAAATTGAAAGACTTCCTGTCATGCGAAAGGCGTAAATTTTTTTTTGCCTGTCACAAGAAAATTAGGGGTAGCCTTCAAATTTGAGCACTGGTTGTGTAACATGCCTTTATTAATTACAGCTTTTTTTTTTAAATATTTTAACGGAAACCTCCCCAATTTTCCAAGGAAACTAGGGGAGGTTTCCATAGAATGTTTATAGTCCATCTTGATTTTCCTATGGTTGAATGAAGCCCCATGGGTTCAACAAGGTCCCTCTCATTTTCTTATGGTCGAAACCCCAGTAGGTTCAACAAGGACGCTTCGTGACAGGGTGGGTCGTGCGTGTGTCCAATTTCCAAACTAGAAAAAATCGTTGAAAACCCTTCACGTTAGAAAAATCAGAAACCCTTCACAGAATCATATGACTGGCGTATATTCTGACGTATATTCTCTAACGAGAAATCGTCTGATTTTGCGTCAGAATTTTCGTCAGATTGTCTGACGCAAAATCTTTAGAATTTCCGTCAGACTTATCGTCATATTTTTCGTTAGACGTAACGCCAGAATTTTCGTCACATTTTTCGTCAGAAATATTCGTCTAGTACGCTTCAGAATTACGTCAGGTTTTTCATCAAAGTTTACGTCAAGTTTTTCGTCAGGTTTGTTTAGCACATTTTCATCGGCATTGTCATCATTTCGTCATTATAAAAGGATATTTGGATTTTGTCTAGACTATAATGATGCTTGAATTTAACAAGATACAAATTTATAAAGAGATAAAGAGTGTATGTAGAAGAAAAAATTTTGTATTTATATAAATTTAATCATAGTTACATGTCATGTCACGAATTGACAATCTTTACAATGACGATAAAGGTCATGAGACAATGGGCTCCAGCAAATTACATCAACATCAAAAAGAAGTCTTTAAAGAACATTTCAACTGCAGTCTTCAAATAACAGCTTTTTTCAATCCCTCCTTTGGTGTCCTAAACAGCCAAGCAATCATCTCGCCATTAGAATAAAAACTAGACAAGAATAAAAACTTGTGACATAGAAAATGGTGAGTTACCTTCTCATTTTGAGTATATTATGTGCAGCTCCTTAGAAATAACTCAGTTTAATTACCTTAGACAATGTTTTGAAAAGAAGAAAACCCATTCTTTTCCATGGTGAAACAAGCATCAAATGCATGAAAGCAAAGTTTCTAGATGCACTTTTGCTATGGAAGCATAGGCATATATCTCAAAAACAATAGGACACAAGTTATGTTTGTGCATCACTTATTTGTAGTAAGTACCAATCAATGTAAAACATGCAAACGAGAAATCAAACCAAATGGTCTTTGTTAACCTGCTCAAGCTCCGACCTGGTCTTAGAACATATTTATTATCAAATGGTCTTTGCTAACCTTCTCAAGCTCCATGCTTCAAGGCAACTCAAGCTCTAAGCTTCATGGCAACTGCTCACTGCATTTGCAAATGCCATTTAAGACAAAACTCTGTTTCAGTTATGCCAGTCATTTAAAAGGGCCAGAGGGCCATTAGAAATCCGTAGCCTCTTGTATATTTTTCTAGAAAAAATTCCATGCAAACAAAAGCTAACCTGTGCACATGTTTTACTGTATCTTTTCTGAATCACAGTCATTTGCCATCAGATATCTTGGCTCTTGAAAATCCGAATAACAAATAAAAACATTGTGACATGAATAGATGCATCGTTCAAGTACATCCAAGCATGCAAAAATGAAATTATCAGACAGCAAACCTTTGTTTATATTCAAATGAGCTGGATTTCTGCTTTGCCAAGGAAGTTTGAATCATATCTTCCACAATATTTCAGTGAGATCACCTGCATTTGTATCATATGTCTCCAACCCAAGCAATAGGTTATAGCATATCCGAAAAACATGAAGCAGGCCCATTCTCGGCCTGCATCTAGTCGAGGGAAGAATCATTTGTTCCAGTTTCATAGAGATGCTCTAAGAGGCAGCATCGGCTGTTAATATCATAGCATAAATCATTCCAGGTTGCCACATGGCTCTGCCGCCGATGCCACAGGCAACGCCCAGTACTTCCATTAGATAGCCCTAAAATGATTTTGAGTAATCTCTGTGTATTTGCCATTGAATCAGTGCTGGCTACAGTCTGGTGGAAAGCCTAACATGCTTGGAGCAAACCCTCTGGTAGATCGAAGCATTTGTATGCGACCACAGTGGCGACTTGGCTCTAAGCCATCTCATGCCCTAAATCGATTTTCAAGAAGCCCTAAATCGATTTCCAGAGATATTCCAATGTTTTACCATAATCTAACGATGCTGCATAGCCGACTCCTGCGTTGCATGATCAAACAAAAGTGGGCATTGAAGAAGAATAGAGCAAGTGATAAGGACATTCATATACCTTGAATGCCGAAAATAAGGTCCAAAGACGGACGGAACAACTGGATTCTGAGACAGAGATTTTGGAGTAAGCTGCATCCCAGCTTGAAGATCCAACAGCTTCTGGCAATGACAAAGGCCATGATGGCCGCCCCACCGACTGCCATATCCATGAGCAAAAATGAGCGCCAAAGATATTCTAAGCGATGGCCATAGACATTAAATTTGGGTTATTATGAATAGCTGCTGTCGTAAAAGAAAAATTAATATATTTTTGGGATTTTATGGAAACCTCCCCAGGTTAGCAAGATTGGAAACCTCCCCAGGCTATGGCTGAAAGCTGGGGAGGTTTCCATAAGAGAAAATTTGGGAGGTTTCCATTCTTGGGACCTTAACCCAATTCGGGCGTATATAATTTGAGCGGTGTTAATGGGTCAAGTGTGATATTGGATCACAGAATAAGGGTCAGAATATGCCAAATCGAGGTTCGAGGATTTTACATCTCACACCCCATATAGCATAATGCTCCCCATATTGCAAGAATACGTGTGCGAGCACCAAATAAATAAGAATGAATACCAAACAAGTTTCCCGCATTAAGTGATGTTATCTCCCTATTAAACACTTAGAGAAAGCAAGACGCCCCAATACCAATATGGGAGCGATGCTCTCTATATTACAATGTATAAATGACAACTGGAATAGAAGTGGAAGGCTGCATGGGTGCTACTTCTATAATAAACAGCCTGTTGCAACATCACATTAACTAATTTCAAAAGTTTTGGCATGACATGAAGAAGCAAGCATTTTTCCATTACATAAGGAAACAGCGGCACACTTTCTTCCTTGGCTAATACCAACTCCCATTGGCGCTAATAACCATCTTTCTTGGCTATTACCAATTCCCATTGGCGCCAATAACCGAGAGTAGCAGTTCAGCCCACATGACATCTGCATGGAGGCATGACCGGATTTGCAAGATCGACACATTGACATAACGGAATAGTGCTTATAATAGAGCAGTGCTACACCTACACCGCATCATAACTTGTTCCTGCAATTCCAAGAACTCCACAACACATGTGATCCACAGAAAAGAATGCACAGAAGAATAGAATGCGAATGACCAGGATTGCGTATTAACGCCATTTGTATATTACAAAGCATACACAACAAAAGGATGCTCTCATGATTCCTGCCCCTCCACAAATAGGAAACAGGCCTCCTACAACAGACTCCATCAAAGCAGAGGGCAATTGTACACCTCGAGTTAGGGACTCAACATATTTCTCAAGCAAGCTCATAGACTCCACGAAAGGTTGCTCTGTCTATACCGTCTCTAGCACAGAAAAAAGGTACTCTGGAAAGAAAGCATGCCACCACCAAGGAAGAGGAATCTTCCAACAATCCACATGTTGTCACATAAACTAGAATCAAATATATAATACTTCTTGAATATGCACACGAATCTTCTTACCTTCGAAGCAGACATAATGCAGAACATTGGCAATCCCATCTCAGTGTTCTTGCTAGCAAGCACTCGACAATCCCTTCCACAGATGCAGCTAGCTCCGACAGCAAAAGCACAGCAGCAGGGCCAACTTCGACCTAAAACCCCAAGAGCACAGCAGCATGGCCGACTCCGACTTAAAACCCCAGAGCCTATACCTGCAATTCCGCTGCCTGAGGAGATCACTGCCTCTAGCAACATGCATCGCCACATCTTGCCTCCCACATTCATCAACATGGTCGGGCTACTTTTAGCAGCCCCGTGAAGTTCAATCCTGCCTTTTGCTCACCCAAATCATTGACAATAGAGCAATCCAAAAAATAGAATAGAATAGAATAGATTTTTTTTAGCGTCCACGGAGACCGATTGGCCTATGGGACCCAAACAAAAAAGAGAGCAGCAAGCGTATTACTGACAGGATTAAAAAACCCCCACCCCGAAGGGTTTTCGAGGAAAAAACCTTCGCAATAATAAGTATGTTGGCACGCTGTACAATTGTATAAGACAGTTCAATACCGTCCCGGAGGACACAACTGAGTCCGTGCATCTATAACCTCCTGAAGATATGACCCCAACAAACCCACTGACGTCGTAGTCAATAACTGATGCAATGGCTGGCCAGGCACTAGTAATCGAACATATCACTCTCGGATATGGGCAAATGCTGGGCAGATCTGGAGGGCATGACATTCATCCTCAATGGCGCCCTGGTGGCAACACTGGCAAAGCCTTTGCTCTCGTGCTTCCCGAGCCCAACGCCCTGTTTCAATGCGGAGGCGATATGCACCCGTGCGAATGGAAGCTATAAGTTTGCGCTTCTTCATGGGCAGCTGGGTGTACAAGTACTGGTGTGGCCCTCTCGTGAGCCTAGGATTGACTTGCTGCTGATAGTGTGCCAGTTTAACGTGAGTCAGAGCATCTGCATCCCAGAGCTTGCGAAGGAAAGTAGCATCTAGGTACAGCTTAAGTGCCTTGTGATCTTTCTTTGTCCTTACATGTATGCATATGTTTGCCTGTACACCCCAGCGTGTCCTTCCAGCAGGATTTCAGGCGTTGGGGACCCATCGCCATGGCCAAAGTAAGGTTGGGCAAATGTGTCTCAGCCATAGCGACTACCTTCCAGAAGTAAATGATATAACGTTCCAATGCAGCCCGTTGAAGGGGTAGAAAGCCTGTCTCCTGGAGTAGGATCTGGTATAGAACTGTGGACTTCACCCCAAGGGCTCGTGCCAAGAAGGCCTTCTGCGCCTGCTCGAGGTCATTCCAGGTGTTGAGGTATATCACGGGAACCCATACTTCTGCCCCATACAAAAAGACCGGCTCGACCGAGGCCCGAAACAAGTGTGACTGGTGGCCCCAGGCATGCAACTCTGCCTTGTGGCTGTTGTTTTGCATGGCATATAGTGCTTTCCAACCTGCCGTGACCCGCAACCTGATGGCAACATCCTATTGGGTGGTAGTTGAGAACTTGATTCCCAAGTACTTGTAGGTCGGAGCCACCTCTACATCTTGTTTTTCGTAAGAGAATGAGGGAAGCCTTGGCTGACGGGATGATGAAACTAGCAGCACCCTAGTTTTGGCCAAGTTAACTCGCATGCTGGTGAATCGGCAAAAAGTGTCAAGAGCATCCAGGTGACGTTGCATGTCCTCTGGAGTATAGGCCAGGAGGTTGACATCGTCAGTATATATGAGTTGCCGGATTGTGTGATGCATGAGATGGGCTTTTGCACCTCCATGCTCGGGAGAGCCAATCTTCCGGTGGTCAATGTATAGGCCAAAGAGTGTGGGGAGAGGGGCAACCCCGGCGCACTCCAATACTACCGATTACCGGCTGTCCGGCGATGTGATACGGCCTAAGCATGCCTCATTATAGCCTATATGCTGCATTACGCAAGTCAAGGGGGTCCCCTACCGCTGCAGATCGTCCCATAGCTTTGTCGCGGGGGCGATTTGTGTCAAAAGCTTTTGTGAAATCCACGAAAGAACAGTACAGGTTTTGCCGGCGATTCCTACTATCCTCAATCAATGTGCACAGAGTGAAGATATGATCAATGGTGGAATGCACGGGCAGAAACCTGCCACGTGTAAGAGCTTCGCACATCTGCCTCCTCGCCCATATTATCGGCATTTGCTCAAGGATGCCGATAGCGGTTTTGCAAAGAGGGAGCTGACCATAATAGTACGGTAGTTGGCCAGGCATTGAGGGTCCCCTGCCTTGTATATGGGCACAACTGCGGAGGGAAGCCTTCTTGCAATGCTTTATTGAACAATGCCGTGAGGACAGGCACCGGTGGAGGCCGGCCCATTTGAAGTTCCTTTGCATGCCATCTAAATCTGCTACCTTCCCATTAGCTAGATGTTGTAGGCCCATGATAACATCCCCCTCTGTGATGACCAGAGCCATGCCTTTCTGTGGAGGAACTGGTGTCCGGCCCCCGAGCGGGTCGTAAAGCTGTTGCAAGTACTGTACCCATTGCTCCGAGGTGATGTTCCCTTTGGGTTGTGCAGTCTTGCTCAAGACCCTTCTCCAGAATGTCTTGGGGTGCCGATTCAGGAGACCAAACATCTGTTGCTGATGCTCTGCGAGGTATCTGGCTTTCTTGTTCTTGAGAAAGGAGCGGTATTGACTGATGGCCTGTGGGTGGGAGGTGGGATGAGTGACTTGCCAGAGTGTGCGTTCGAGCTCCCGACACTCATCATCGAACCATCTGTTGCGGGGGAAGGTGGTAGCGCCCGAGGTTCGCCGTGAGCGGCCTCTCCCAAAGCATCTCTCAGTAGCCGTCAGAAGCAGGTGAGTCAGCTGAGCAGATTTCTCTTGAAGTGTGGGGAGTTGCAGCAGTCCTGCCAAGTCATGCTCAAGCAGCTGGACATAGTCCCTACACGGTCGTAGTCCAGGCGCAGCTGGGGCACCTGGTGTGTTGAGGCAGTAGATGCACGGGGAGCCTGCCAATGGAGATGCACGAACAGGGGCTGATGGTCCGAGTCCACTTCCTCGTCCCGAGTGTCTGTTCCAATGGAAAAATGGGTAACCAGGTGCAGATCTCAACCAGCAGATAATCCACCACACTGGAGCTGCCCCCTTGGTTCTCCTGTCTACAAGTGCAGCAGCTGGAAGATGGCCATTGTGCCAACCCATTACAAATAACCAGGTCAAAGATACTACCCAGCAACAACAACTGCCTGCTATAGCGTGAAATATGGCTGTCGTCTGATATCCTTGACCAAGCCACCTCTGTGGGGTTCAACTGCAAGACGTCCTCTGTCATGGGCTCAAATTTTGAAACCTGCTCGGCTCCTGTGCGTGCATTAAAGTCGCCAAGCAACATAACCTTGCTCAACTGTTTGTGCTGCTGTATGTCATCATATAGATCGACATAGGGCTCCAATCTATCCACATCCGAGTGAGTGTTATAAAAGTTGCTCTCGGCATGTGGGAAGTAGCATGCTGCTATGAAGAAAATGTTGCCACTGTCATGCTGCACGCGCACCCACAAGTAGTGATTGTACCTGTCTGTTTTGTGCAACGAGACTGAGTGCCTCAAGGTTTCACGATAGTAGCAGGCAACCCCGCCATGCCCTCGCTTGCCTGTGCACTCATTGAACATCGAGAAATGTAGATAGCCTGGGAGGTTCGGCAATCTGTGCCCTGCATGTTCCCATGTTTCCATGAGGAAAATGAGATCCATATCTGGTGCAATAGAGTGAGACTCTCCCCTTTCTGCCAATGGAAGTCCCGACAGTTCCAAGATACCATCCGGAGGCACGGTTCCTATTTGTTGGCATTTGATGTGGACGCTCGATGATGTGCTCCGGTTGCAGGGGGAGCAGTGTGGAGCCGCAGTTGCAGGAGCAGTTGGAGCAGCAGGAGCAGGAGGTGCAGTAGGTGTACTGGTGGCAGTAGCAGGAGTGGCAGCAGCTTGATGCATTGCATCGATGACCTCAGCAGGCGCCGGCCTAAAAATGCGAAGCTTGCCTCGGACCAGGTCTGCTGCACCCCCTCGACGACGGACGTCCTTGACTTGAGCCAGCTGCTGCCGACGGGACTCCTGTTGCATCGGAATGAGATCCTGGTCGACATACAAAGTAGTCCCCTTCAATTGCCTACTCTGATGCAGAATGGCCTCACGCACTCGCATGTCTGCCACCGTGAGGTTGACAACGCGCGGGCGATCTGTGCGTTGAGCCCCAAGGCGGCTTGCTCGAGCAATGTGCACTGTAGTCTGAAATGCCATTCGAGATAGGATCTCATCCTGGATGCGCTTGGTGAGATCTTCTCCTGCCTCCTCCGAGAGTCCATGCACCACCACATTATGACGTCGGCAGCTCTTCTCTTGCTGCTCACTGAGTCGCAGGGCAACATTAGTTGTCCCAGCAGGTGATGCCTGTTGGCTGGAGTGTGTGGGCTGCTCACAGCGAGGGCGGTGTGGTGTGCGAGATGGAGCAGGTGGTGTCTGTCTGCCTGTTTGGCGACTTGTGGGTTGTGGGGCATGCGTGCTTGTCTGGCCCCGTGTTGGAGCCTCTGCTGCCTGGAGTCGGGAGCCTAGCTCCTGTTGAAATCTCTGCTGCTTGGCCAACTCATTCGTGCAGTGCCATAATTGTTCATGGACCTTGGCATGGAGGCCTCTGCCTTGCTGGGTAATGGTTGCTCGAAGCTCCTGTATCTCTTGATCTTGTGTCTCAGCCCTACTCTGCAGGGTTCTTAGCTCTGCCTGGCTGGCTTCGAAGGCGGCTCGGACGTTTCGTATTATGGTGGCATACCCCTCAGCTTCTGACTTGAGGCGGGATATAGTTGCCACTGTATCCTGCTCAACACCCTGCTTGTCGCATGCCATAGTCTCTATGGTGGTGAGGAAGGAATCCACGCGAGCTCGCAAGTCAGTAAGGCCCTGTTTATCCTGTTGCCTCTCAAAGTGTGCCAAGCGAAGCCCGTCTTCTAACTGTTGCATGCAGGTCCCCATCTCTGCAATCCGTTGCCTTTCCGCTGCCAACTGTCTTTTGAGCACGTGGGATGCTGAAGATTGTATCTCTGCTGCCAATCCTGCAATCCAGGTTCTGTTACTCTCAATCGGTTCCTCCATCTATTTCATGGCCCTCGTCTGCGCCTGTGTCGGGCTTGAGTAGCCTTCATCCATCTCCCGGGTCAATCTCATAGATTGGGCCTTCGTCCGGGCCTCCCTCCTCATGGAAGAGGTTGTCCCCTTGTCCTTGTTATCTGACCGGGGCCGTTTTTGCGCGGCCCCTCCCCCTGGTTCTCCCAGGTGGGCTGGGGCTGGGGCTGGGGAATGTCTCCCTCCAAATGGGGGTCTGGGCAAGGGGCTACAGAAGCAGCCATGAGGTTGTATGGTATGGAAGAGGATTAAAGAGTTAAAGGGCTATTAAGAATTGAAAGATGTTTAGAAGCATAAACGATGTCCGCTCTCAGTGGTTGGTAGGGGGGAGGGGGGGGGGGTGTTTTGGGGGTTCAACCCTATGGGTGGAAGGTTCGATTCTGGCTATTGTCGGAATACTTTTGGGATGGGCTTGGTTCGAATAAGCTTTTTGGAATAGGTTGGAATGGGATTGGTTACAAGAACACAAGGCGACTCACTCAGCGAAATTTGAGTAACCTGGAACACACTATTGGCGCGACTCATTGGGCACAAGAACACAAGGCGACTCAACCAGCGAAATGGGCACAAGAGCACAAGAGCACAAGGCGACTCACCGTGTTCTAGAACCTGGAACACTCTATTGGCGCCAAGAGCACAAGGCGACTCACCGTGTTCCGCGTTCTAGAACCTGGAACACTCTATTGGCGCGACTCATTGGGCCCAAGAACACAAGGTGACTCACCTAGCGAAATTTGAGTGTTCTAGAACCTGGAACACTCTATTGGTGCGCCACGAGTCGTCTTGGTGAGATGGATAGGGAAAGTGGAAAAGCAAGGCTAGAGAGACAGAGCAGAAAGAGAAAGAGGGCTAGAGAGACAGAGCAGAAAGAGAAAGAGGGCTAGAGCGAGAGTGTAGAGAGAGAAGGCTAGAGAGAGAGTGTAGTGAGCAAGGCGCTAGAGGGGTAAAAGCATGTTAGGGTGTACCACTTTTGGAACCTGCAAAAGTACATACACTAGGTACTTCAGAACTGGGTACTTTCTCATTTTTCTTTTCATTAAAACTAATACAAAAATCCAAAATAAAAGTCAAGGACATGGTAATATTCAAAGTTAAGATAAAGATAATGCTATCGGAGACCAATATATATATAAAAAGTTCTAAAACATACCTTATATTGAAATATTATACAGGTACCCAGTACCCAGTCCTGGCTACCTTTTTAGGTACCTTTTTAGTCACTAAATAATACTTTTTAAGGGACACCCTAACATTGGAAAGCAGTTATCTTGGAAACCAGTCAATTTCGGCACCTAATAAAAGCAGTGGCCACTTGGGGGTTTGCACCATTACGTTCGCAAATGATTTCACAAAAGTTTGGTTGAAGGAAAAAAAATGAATCAAAGAAGGAGTTTTTATTTGTCCATAAAGGACCTTTGTCTATAAATAAGGGGGCATCTTATTATTCTAAATAGGGACTGTAAAATGGCATCGAATATAAAAGGTGAACCGCAAGTTACATAAGGGAGCGACGTGTTATAGGGCAACACAGGCAACAGAAGGAGGAGACTGAACACAAATTAAAAGCAGTGATTCCCAAATGAAGGCAACAGAGCAGCCATTGTTTTGAAGCAGCAAATTCCAATCTGGAAAGATGGCCCAACAATCTATGTGGGGATTAAGCAATTCCTGGCAGAAGAAACAATTTTCATTCCGACATAGATTTGCCTTATTCTTTTGCTAAAAAATTAATGGACGATAGAAATGTGGGAGTGAAAAAGCTTCAAGGGGTGAGTTTTTTTGCGGTGAAGGAGATGAGCGCACCCTTCTCGCGCCTAGGGACTCGTGCATCACCCAGCCCTGATGGATGAGGCTTTGCTCGAAGCTGTTCTCCAAGGACTGGGTTTTGTCATCCCTCCCCAAGGCCATGAGGACACCCTTCAAGCTATCGAGGATCTGATTGAACAAGCTAGCAATAATCAGTCTAGAATTGGACTTTGTAGAGTAGATTTTGAATTCCTTAACAAGTTTTTTCTCTGTATTTTGTGCTTTGATAGAATCGGTTCCCTTAGAGTTTCTGCCCACAACTCCCAGCCATATCTCGCTTTGGGCAACAGATTTGAGCGGAACCTCTTTCTTCTAGAGGTTCCCACAGAATTTGGAACAGAACCTCTTTACCACTGGGCTAATTTCTTCGATCTTCAGCCAGCAGAAGTCTTTGAAGATCTAGGAGTTGTGGTTTGGAGGTTCGGGATGGCTAACTGACTGTTCTGTGATCTTGGTTCCTCTTCTGTTTTCTCTTTTTTCATTTTCCCTTCCCTCCGTTATTTTTTTCTTGCTAGTTTTTCTTTTTTAATTTTGGCTGTCCCTCTAACGGTTGATGGGACCCTTCCCCCCTGCTAGATCCTTGCAGATGGTTCAAGGTACGAGGCGTCCTTCTTGATTGTTTGAGCAGCTTTCCTCTTTTTTGTCAATCATTCCCTTCTCCTGTCTTCTTTCCTCCTCTCTTTTATTCCGCCCCCTTCTGCTTTTTCTTTCTCCCTTCCTTTCTCATCCATTTTCGTTCGCTCTTTTCTATCCTTTCTTTGTCGCCCGTCCCCCTTTTCCTGTTGCATTATGAGGACCAAAGGATCGACCAGCAAACCGGCAGTTGGGGGGGCCTCTTCTTCCTCAGCAAGAGTGCCCTATGAATATAAGGACACTGATCCAATTTTGCTCATTCAAAGTTGGGATCAGATTTTCGTTCTGGATGACAAAAAAGATCAGACTTGGATCAAACTGAAGGAACTTAAAGCTGCTTTCGACATTATAAGAGAACAACAAGAAGCAGCAGCAGAGTGCATGCAGAAAGAAGGACAGATTCTGGTGTGCAAACTCGAAATGCAGAGGCTTGAGAACCAATACAAAGAAGGCAAAGCAAATGATCGTGATCTCGCCTGGCAGATGCTTCAAAAAATCCAAGAAATGGACATACTCTTATATCAACTTATCAGAGTCAAAACGGGGCATTCGAAAGAAGACTGCTGCAACCTCAAGAACCAAATTTTCAGGAAATCTATGACAGAAATGCTGCAAGCAGCAAAGGGTTTAGTCGAAGAACTCGAGGATCTTGGGTGGAAATCCAAAGCCTCCTTTCGTCTGGTGAAGATCTGGGAGGAAGCCGATGACCATGTTATAGAAAATTTTCGGAAAGGCTTCAAAAATAGGCTTCCCCCCTTTGCTGCTGATACCCTGAAAGAAGTGGTGATGGATTATAAAACCTACCAACTCCCGCTTGAAACTGCTTCCAAATGTAAAATTGCTGACAGTAATGGCTATTTTCATCCAACTGACTGTGCCAACTGTGATTACCAAAACTGCAACCGCATCAAGGAGCAGAACATGGACAAGAACAGAACAAAGGTCTCCAAGCAAATTCTGAAGTCTTCCGTCCCCATCATGGAAAAATATGACAAGATCAATGGTAACTCCTACAAAAGTGTTTTACTCAATTCTTTCAATTCTGTTGATGTTGCCTTTGACCATGTTATTAAGGAAAATGATACTAACGAGGTGCAGAGTTTCCTTGATCTCAGTGAAATTATTGACAATTCGACTAATAGCAGATATATTAATCACGGGATTCTTGTCCATTTTCCTCAAAATTGCCCCTCCATTAGCACTGTCAAGTACTGGATAACCAAATCCCTCTTGATTCCTATCCTCTCCATTCTTAAAATGGACAGTAAGACTTTTCAGATCATTTGCAAAGAGGAAAGGAATGTCTCCTTGATTCTTACCAGGAAGATATCCCTCATATCAGGATATCCTGTATATATCATGAAATGGGATCCCTATTATATTCCAGGGGACTTCTCCACAATTGCTACAACCACTTGGATCTCCTGTTCGAATCTTCCCACGGGTTGCTGGACTGTTTCCCATCTCAAAACCATTGCTAGCAGCTTAGGGAAATTATTCAGGTTGCCATTCCTCAAACAAATTTCCCCTCTGTTTGCATTCAGAAGAAAATCTATTCAAACTGGGAGGATTGTATCCCTTGTAAAATCCCTCACAGAGGTATGTTCATTCTTAACATTTCTTATTCTAAAATGCCTCTGGCCAAGAGCCCTCAAGCTCCTCCCAAAGAGCAATATAAAGATACTAAGGCTCAGAAAGATGTGGAAACTCAGCAAATTAAGCAGGTCTGGAGACCTAAGGCTAAGATTATGGAAGACAATTACATTGTCAAGACTGACTGCAGCACTATTCATAAAGAAAATCACAATACCAGGGTTGAATTAAATGCTAATGTCAAGAACCCCCATGGTATGTATTTTCAAGATAGAGGTATTATTTTCCAATTTCCCTCCAAAGTTATGATTACAGTTGATCCTGTTAATATGAGCATCTCTACTATTGACCTTGGTATGTTAAATGACAACTTTGGCATTCATGAGGATACCGGGAAGGACGACTCGGAGGATGATTTGGAATTTCATATCAGCAGTAAGTCCTTCACTTTGGAAGAGGAGGCCTGGTCTACAGTCAACAATAGAAGGAAAAGGGGAAAGAAACTCTCCAAAGATTACTCTCTGGGACCTCCAAGAAGATCCCCAAGAAAGATCCTCCCCCCCTCCAATGGATATAAGTCTTAAAGGTATCACTTGGAATATCCAAGGCATCAATTCGAATCTCAAAAGAGGTAGATTGAAGGTTTGCCTCAATTCTATGAATTTGGACTTTATTTTCTTGCAAGAGCATAAGATTCATGATGATAATATTAATTATATCATTAGGGATGTTCTTCCTGCTAATTTCCAGCATTGGTCCCTCAAAGCTAATAATACTTCTGCTGACATCACTATAGCTTGGAGTAATAGGCTTAACTTTATAGACATCCAGATGGTTAATGATAATAGCAGGAGATGGCAGTTAATTCATGGGAAAATTGGTGACAAAAAGATTGTTTTTATTAATGTGTATGCTTATCATCAGCCCCCTGATAGAGTCAACTTGTGGGAGACCATTAACAGAAGTCTAGATAGAATTTCCTATGATGAGTGCATCCTAGCTGGTGATTTTAATATGGTCACTAATAGTTATATGAGAAGTACTAACTTCAGGCCCCTAACTGACAATGAATTCACCAGCTGGAACTCTCTCCTTTCTTCTCACCACCTCTCTTTGGCCAGGGTTGTTCCCAACTCTTATAGTTGGAATAATCACAGAGATCAGCCAGTTTGTTGTCTCCATGACAGATTCTACCTCAGTGAAACCTTATGGAGCAACAGTTCTAGAATTACTAACCTCACCAATTATACTCTCTCTGATCATTTTCCTCAGCTCATTAACATAAGTGGCAGCAGTGGCCAGAGGAAAAGAAATTCTTACTTCAAGTTAAATACCAATCTTCTTGAGCGGGGATTTGTTTTACGCCTAATCTTATTGAGATCATTTCTCAGGAGGAGAAGCCCTCTGGTAACCGAGGTTGGATGGATTGGTGGGTCAAGGTTTCCAAGAGAATCAAGAATTGGCTCAAAGTATGGGGTAAAGATGTCCATAGAAGTAACACTGCCCATCTTCAAGACTTAAGATCCCAGCTTGACTTAGCTCAAGGTCAGCAAAAAGATGATATCAAACTCCAGATAGAAAGAGAAGAAATTAAAATAGCCAGAGGCTGGAAGATCAAGGCAAAAGTTAAGGAGCTCAAGGAGGATGAAAGGAGCAACTCAAAATATTTCTTCATCAAAGCCAAAGGCAGAGTAAAGAAAAATCACATTTACAACATTCTTTGGGAAGGTAACAATATTGAGGATGACACTCAGCTTAAGTGTGCTGCTAAAGATCACTTCTCCAGGATCATGGGTACTGAGGAGAATATCAGAGAGGGAGATATAGAGAATTTTGTGCATATTCAGCAGAAAGTGACTGTGCAGATGAATGATAGTTTATCCAGGCCTTTCACCTATGATGAAATGCTGAAAGTTCTCCAAGAGATGGAGAATGGTAAGACTCCAGGTCCTGATGGTCTTCCAGCCGAGTTCTTCAAGAAATCTTGGGGAATTCTTGGCAGAGATATTGTCTCTCTGGCTAATGAGTTTTTAATTACCAAATATCTTGATTGCAGAATCAATACAAGTTTAATTGCCCTCATCCCGAAGATCGAGCTTCCTATTACTTTCTCTGATTACAGACCTATCTCTCTGACCAATGTGGTTTATAAGTTAATTACATGTACCATTGCTGCCAGACTCAAACCTATTCTGGAAAATGTAATCAGCAATACTCAAAGTGCCTATCTCAGGGGAAGGTTTATCCTTGATAATGTAGCTGCGGCTTCTCTTGGTATCTCCTGGGCCAAAGATTCTAATCAGTCAATTGGCCTCCTTAAATTAGACATCACAAAGGCCTTTGACACGGTAAGTTGGGCTTTTCTCTGTTGGTGCTGTAAAAAACTTGGTTTCTCTGATAATGTGATCTCTGTCTTCCAAGCTATTCTTAAGAACTCTAGATCTGCAGTTCTTATAAATGGTGAGTGCAATCCTTTCTTTGATATTAAAAGGGGGGTCAAGCAAGGTTGCCCTCTTGCACCTTTTCTTTTTTTTATTGTGATGGAAGGCTTAAACAGCAACTTCAAGAGGGCAAAAGACCTCCAGCTAATTAAAGGTCTCAGTCTTCCCTCCCAGGAGACAAATGAGATTCTCAATATCCATTTTGCAGATGATACCTTCTTATTCCTTAAGTTGGAGGATCAATCCATTCAAAATACTCATGCTATCTTGGAGGACTTTGGCAAATGCTCGGGGTGCAGAATTAATCCCAACAAGACTAAGCTGATTTCAAGGCATCAAGAGGAGGGTGAGACTGCAGCAGCAAGTTTGGGTTGTATGTATCTCTCCCCTAACACCAAAACGAAAATTCTAGGTATTCCTTATGCTATCAGAATTAATGCTTCAGATCTTTGGGAAGACCTGCTTGACAAATTTTACAGAAAGGTTTGACTCTCTTAACTCAAAGTTCCTATCTAAAAATGGGAGAGCCATTCTAGCAAATTCTGTCATCTCCTCCTCTCAGGTTTACCAGTCCTCCATTATAATGGCCCCTAAGAAGGTCCTTGCTAAAATGCAAAGTATTATTGGAAGGTTTATTGCAGGTGGTTCAAGTAGGAGATGCTGGATTCCTGTCTCTATGGATGAATGTTGTAAGCAGAAAAAGAAGGGGGGTCTAGGAGTTATTAACATAGAGAAGCAGGCTACTGCTTTGGCAGCTAAGTATTTTTTCAGGGCTTGCAATAACCAGATTAATCACCCTGTGAGTGTTCTCATTTCCCATTACATTAGAAAATGTCATCCCTTTGGCTGGAGAAACCTCAAAATGCAGCTGAACCATCATTCAATTAAATTGGGATTATGTCTTAATTTTGGGATAAATTTTATATTGCACTTTTTTAGTAACTTTGTTAAATTCACTTTTTAGTATCTTTGTTGCCCTTAGACTAGAATAGACGTTAACATATAATCACACACGGGCATAACACCTTAACTTCAAATTACAAAATCATATATCATGAAACTCAAGTAGTACACAACTTTTATTAAAAGTGATTGATACATAGTAACTGTTTATCATTTTTCCACCAACATCCCCAAGGATATGAGAACCTTATTCCTTACATCCTGAGGTATTGTAACTCTCGCTGTTTTACTAGGAATAGTTTTTGGAGTCCACGAGTACAATACAGTTTCAATGTCTAGCCAAAGATCAGGATCACTAGGGTTTCTCCTCCACCTCTTTGTCCAACAATCTGAATATCTTTCTTTATCGGTGACATTACTCAACTGATGTACTGGACAAAACCATTCCACGCGCACCTTATTGAAGTTGACATCACCTTCTTCTTTGCAAATATCCGAGATAGTCCATCCCAACCACCTTTGGATAGGTCTCTAGATCTATTTGGTTTTACTACTACAAATTGGTGGCACTCCACGTCATTAGAATGTTCATAACAATCCATGCCTAGATATTTTGGCCTATCCTTCTTAGGACCAACATAGTGTTTATCAGTTGAGGAGGAGCATATGCCTTCACAATGCTACTAATGGTACCATCATCTTCGTCGGACACCGACTAATGTTTTCCACTTACTTTTAGGGAACCACCCTTCTTTCAGCTCTTAGAGGATGTGTCTACCTCATCCAACAAGTTGATCACCTTCTTCCAATAATCTATCAATGCACGATTAGTGTCATGCGAATTAGTTTGCCAATGCTTGATGTAGTCATTGATGCCATCCTTAGTCAATCCCAATTGCTTGACTTCTTGGTTGGTTTTAGAGCTTTTGGTTGACCGGGGAGGTATCATAGGCTTGCCATTTGCATCCACGCACCAAATTTCTGCCCCACCTCTCCACTTCTCCTCTGAAGGTCTCATTTTCCATTGCATGATTGGAATCCCTTCTCTCACCCAAAAAGTGAATTGAAGAGGTCTAGAATGACCTTCCATGTCGAGAGCATAACCATCCACAAAACTCTTCCAATCAGGCACTTCTTCTATGATAGATCCTATAGGAGATGGATTTGTACATCCATGAAATATTTCCAATAGCACAGGAAAGTTGGTAGCTGTCTGCTTTGTCTCAATACATGACTATATTTTCCAAACAATGCATCCACATCCTCATGAGTATAATAGGGCATTAGGAACCCCAAATTGACTCTTTCAAAAACCCACCCAATTTGTTAAGTAGGATAGGAAAGAAAACATCCACCTGTTCTTATTTTGACCAGCACAATTATCTAGTTGCAAGAGGAGCTTTCTGGGCAGATCTCGAGGTTTAGCACGAGATGTTGAAGCTCCAACATGTTCATTAGGTCCATTCCTCCTAAATCTTGCCTTGCTAAGCGTTTCAATACTATTAGGGGTTCCATCCAACAATGCACTATGTAGTGCACGGCTAGTTTGTAGGATCTGTAGGTGACCATTGTAACCCTTCTCATAGTTTCTTAAACACCTCATGATACTCCCAATGTGAAAATCGGACCATCACTCCACAACTCTAAACTGAAATGGCCATAATAGGTGCTGGGAGGCTGCCCATGCAATATTGCCCCGATCATTGAAATGCGCAAAGGGTATGATCTTCCACATGACTTAGGAATGTACTTGAATTGTGGAAGACAAGTCTTCTGTTGGTCCATTTTATCATGTATAATACATAGATAGTTATTAGGTTCCATTGCAGATAAGGTCCTCCACATCCAATAAGTTGATCTACATGATAGTTGATCTGTCATATGGTCCTTCATATGTTCCCTTATCTTTGCCCTTAGACTTGGTTGCACAGTCTTATCTAGTGTCTCCTTCAGCTTAGCACATAAATTGCACTTGGCAAAATTGTTTGAAGTTGCTATGGTCACATGCTTGAAATGCTTATTCCATAGCCTACTAAAACTGGGCTGGGATATAGAGGCCACTCCAAGTTCCCGAAGCAATGCATTTATTTCCTCTAATATGCTCTTCTGGGTACAATGGGATGGCAATCTCTTTTCAACAATAACTCTACCCTGTTCATCCTTCTTACTCTTATGTGGCATGTTTTCTGCATTGAAATCCACATATCTTTCAAATATTTCCTTTGCAGCTATAGTTCTTGAGGTGGGCCTTACCAGGCCAGTGTTCCCATGCAATGCAATTTTACTACCATTTTCATGTCTCTTTTGCCAGTTGTGCCAAGAAGAGGTTGGAATTCTATGTATAGCCATCCATGCTTTTGAACATATCCACTTTTCTTTCAATGGGAATCTTTTCTTCTTTAATCTTTCATCCTGAATTGCATAGCCAAATATGGTGTACATGAAATTCCTCCTGCTATCACACTTATGTTCCTGATATGTAGCTCTTGCTCCCACCAACTCCTCTATTGTGAACATTCTAACACAAGAAGCCCAACAACATTCACTTCCTCTAACCTTCATCAAGGGTTCAGGAGAACAATCATAATCTGACTTGCATCTTTTGGTGGGATAATGTTTGAAAGTTGGAAGTGGCCTCTTGCTACACTGTGTGAACATTATTGACAATGGTTCTACATCTATAGGAAGCGTGTAGTTCCCTCCGGTTGAATCTTGTCCCTAGGCCATGCAACAATAGTTGGAACCTCTAGTTGCTTCACACAAGCAAGGCATTCTTGTTTGCCTGAACCCTTTTCCTTCCAATTGTCATATAATTTTGAGATTGCCACACCTAACTTTTGTCCTCCCTAATCTTTCATCATTCTTTGCATTGATAGGATCTGCTAGAACAATAATCCCTTCTCCCTCTCGCCTCTCATTTGCATGCATGCGGGATCTTGACCTTTTGTTTTTCCAATCAACCCGAGTATAAAGTACAATTTCCTTTCCTTTGGCATCATCCTTTTCATTTTCGATCTTTTCCTTTCCTTTGCCATCATCTTTGTCATCTTCATTAGTTGGGGATTTTTCCTTGCCTTGATCGGCATCATTGGGGGCCTTGGGGATTTAGCATTTTGCATGCCATTGACCTAAAATGCATAAAACATATAGTAAGTTAGCATATCAAATAACATCTCCCTAGCATGAGTTAACCTATAATATATTAACCTATAATAACCTTAAATGTGTGTCACCTTAGAAAAAACTTTTTTTGAGGGTATTATAGGTTAGCAATTTTTAGGTTAGAAGTTAATTATAGGTTATTATAGGTTAGAAGTTTTAAGGTAGGTTATTATAGGTTAAAAGTTAAGGTTAGAAGAAGTAAGTTTACAACTTTTAAGGTTAGAAGTTCCAAGGTTAAAACTTCTAACCTTAAATAAATATAACCTTTAAACTTCTAAAACTTAAAGCTTATAACCTTTAAACTTAAAAATTTCCTATAACTTATAACCTTAGCCCCTTGCAATAAATTTTCGCGGCAGTTATAATGGCGTGGTACAAATTTTTTAAAGTAGTTATTACTTTCAGTTTACACTCCCTTTCCAATTTCTGTCTCTCTTTTCGAACTGCTGGTGCGATTTCATAGTGCATTTCGATTTCATAGTGCGATTTCATAGTGCTTTTCTGGTGTGCGCTTCTCGGCGCTTCTCGGCTTGCATGCTTCTGTTAAACCATCTGTTAATTTTTAACAATCTCGGCTTCTCGGCGCTTTTCGGCTTTTCTGGCTTTTCGGTAAGTAATTTTTTCGAGCTTTCTGGCTTTCGAGTTTTCTGTCTATGTGGTTTCTACAATCTTCTGCTTTTTCTCAGTGGCTTTTCGGCTTCTACAACCTTCTGTTTTTTCTCTGTGGCTTTTCGGCTTCTACAATCTTCTGTGTTTGGTTTTTCTGCTCAAAAGTTTCTACAAAGCTTTCGGCTGAAAGTTTTCTCGGCTTCTTCTCGGCTTCTATATTAAAGTCTGTATTCAGAGGTTAGTATTTCATGTTCTTTACTTAAAGTCTGTTATCTTATTCTTGTTTTTATTCTAGTATTTGAAAGTTCTGTTCTATCAGCTTTATCTGTTCTTTATCTGTTATATGAGCTTCAAGGTTAATCAAGGGGAGTGCTTTCTGTCTTAGACTTTTACATGCATCAGTCCTAAACTGCCCTAGCACCTTCATATACAGATCTATTGCTTATAAACATGTTCTATTGTTTATATGATCTTGCTCTATGATCTTCCTATATGATCTTGCTCTATGATCTTGCTCTATGATCTTGCCTATATGGTCTTGCTCTATGATCTATCTGCAATATGATCTTGCTTATATGATTTTGCTGTATCTGCTCTTATTCTATTTCACTAGCTCTTCCTCTATCTGCTCTAAATAATGAACTAAACAAGAAGTATTATTATTATATATCTGCTCTATCTGCCTTCATTCTATTCTATTCTACTCTACTGCCTTTATACTCACTGGCTTCATATTTTGAATTCTGCATTATGCATTCTGCATTATGCATTCTGTTAGAATAATATGTTAGAATGGCGATTTTGGGTTCCGATTTTCCACTAGGTTAATAAAAGCGCGCCAGGCGTGTTTTTAGTTGGCTTTTCTATTTCATACGGCTCTATACAAATCGCGCCAGGCGCGTGTGAAATAGATCTGTGAAAAAAAAACAAAGCAAACGCGTCTGGCGCGTTTTGAATTATGTATGTTCAGAATCGTTTTATGGGGAGACTAATATATTACTTGCTAATTACTTAATTTATCTCGTTCTAGTGCCATGGATTTTCCTTATGCATGGACACTGGCTGCTCCTAGTTCAAATACACTGGCTGGTTCTAGATCAAATACACTTCCCCTGGACGACCGTCAACTCTGGACCCTGTACAAGGTATTACTTGATTGTGCCGTTCAAAACGTTCAAAGAGAGTTGGAGAATCCATTAGACAGTCTGTATCAGGGGCCATGGGAACACTTCCATCGCATCTATGGACATATCCGACTCCATTGTAAGGCTCATGCCAACAAATAAGTACGAGGATTTGATTTATAGTATCAAGGATCGATACAACACTCTGGTTTGGAGACTCGACATCCGTAGGGAAGATGAGGATCCTGTCATATCAGGGTGGTTCAGGTGGGACTTTTTGCGGGATTGGGCCGATGAAGTGGGCTTGTGTGACATATTGTAGAGATAGAAAGAATTGGCGCTGGCGCATTTTTTGCGAGAAGAAGAAATGTACATATACTTTTTGGAATATGAATACAAACTTCGGCGCTGGCGCATTTTGCACTATACTTTTACGTCATTAGTTTATTATGTTTTTTATATGCAATGTCGAAAACATTGAATCCTTTGATGCCCTCCAGCCAGTATGACCAACCCCAAGAAACTACATATTTTCATTAATGTGTAGTTTCATGGGGTTGATATGACTGGCTAAAGAACATCAAAGAATCCAAAATTCACAACATCACGCGAGATGTTATGATATATTCATTTTTTTTTTGAATATCCAAATATACATACCTTTTTGGGGCGTTCTTTTGGCCATGCTACAAATGTGCCCATGCTTTCCCAAGCTGTATCGGTAGGGATGTCTTCTTGGAAGAGCCTCATCTTCATAATTGCGGTTTATAATGGAAATCTTCTGGCTGTTTCCAAGAGGAACACCATGACACATAGAACTTGGATTCGGATCTTGATTTTACACAATCCTACTCGGCTTCAAGTTTCTTTGTTAAAATATAGCATTCTTCTCGGAATAAGCGATAAAGAACCGAATGCATTGGAAAAAATAGAGGGCGAAAAATAGAGAACAAGAGAATGCATTAGGAATGGAAATCACACTCACCATAGTTCGAATTGAGACATCGAATGGGATTGAAGGCGGCTCGATCGAATGGGATTGAAGGCGTTTGTAGATGGATCTTGGCGCTCGATAGTCGATTGTTCTTGGCTCGATAGTAGGAATGATCTTGGGCGCTCTCGATAGTAGGTGGCGATTAGGTGGTAATAGATTGCCACATATCGTTTCTTGAAATTAATAATTAATTGTTATCTTGAAATTGCACTAAAAAGAAAAACACAATTTAAATTTGTAAATGGCGGGGCCGGGCGGTTAATTAAAGCGGTATAAATTTAAAATAGGCCGCCAATTTGAATTCTGATTTGTAAATCGGCGGCCTAGATTATGAACGCATATATATAAGTTTAAACCTCATATTATCCGCACTTGCAGTTCTATGGCGTCTAGAGGGATGCGGCCGAGGTAGAAAATTTGGTAGAGGTGGGCTGACGACCCAAAGCACAAATCCCAAGCACGGAGGCTGCTTGAACAAGCGAAAGCACAAATCCAACAAAGCGCCTCGGGGTAATTGATACGTTCTTGTTACGTAATTGATTTCTATGTCCCTTTTTTTGTTAGGTTTTAGGATGTTTTTACGTAATAATAGAGTAATTCTCAGATAAGTAGCATGTGTCCTCTAATATTTGAGTTCATAGGTCCCAAAAATGTATGCTTAATGTGTGGCTAAACAAGTATTAAGTAGGTAGTTGTGTTTTTATAGTTTGTTGTGTCCTCGATGAAGATTCAAGTACGTAAGTTGTGGTGTTTATAGTTATTTGTGTCAAAGCCTTGAGTTGAATAAAGGCATTACATTAGTTTCTATATCTTGAGATGTAGATTCGACAATTTAAGTTTTATTTTTTATAGTTAGTTATGTCACGAACATTTTTAGTAAATGAACCTTGCTCGTATTCTTTTCAAATCGCGCCAAAGCTGGCGTTTTATTAGCTCAATTAAGTAAATGAACTTGCTCTTTATTCTTTTCAAAGTCGCGCCAAAACGCTTTTTTTGTTGCATATGTTTTCGACTTAGCATATATTTTAGCATGAAAAAAAATTAACCCATGTCTTTGTAATTTCACGGGATCACAAAAGCCAATCAAAAGGAGAAACAAGCAAAAGGCGAGACCTCTGACCCGAGAAAAAGCAAAGGACGGATGAAGATGTCATCCTTTATTCTGAGACTGCGGCATGTATTGGCGTTAGAAGATACATCACGGAATAATAAAGGCTCAGTGGAACCTCCATGTCCGAAAGAAGATCTTATAGAGGGGGGAGAATGGTATGTGGAGATATTCAAAGCGGTGGGAAGAGCGGACCTCATCTTCATGTCAAGGGCAAGCAAGAGGCCGATCAAATGAAGAAGCGGGGAATTCTTATTACATGCGAAGTCTGGGGCGATTCTTTACGTTTTGTGCTAGTTGAAGTGGGCCAAAAACATAAGAAGAGCCTAAAGAAGATCAATCGATGCGATTGCTAGCTCTTTTAAAGAGGCGCATTAAGATCGGGCGACATGGCCGATAACCTCTTCAAATTTGGATGGGCGGTTGGCGAGCCATTGACTCCTACAAGAATATGCGAGGGCTTACAATTTGTTCGACGAGCCATTAGCCACGAGGCCCTGGCGGCGTGTCTACCTGAGGCGGTGAAGGATAAGGAAGAAGCTAGTTCTAAAGGCGGGGAAACCACGTTTGGCGGCAATGAGACCTTACAAGTGGCGATGACAAGGCGAGGCGGTTAGAGGCGATGAGCAAGCTCAAAAATATCGCGACAAGTATCCCCTTTGGGCACGAGCTTCACCCATCCAGTCCGTGGATAGGCTTTTCAGTCCACTAAAGCCATTTACATCAGCGGAAGGTATGACAAAAGCGGCACTCTTTGGAGATAGTGAACGGCATGATCGAAAATCGGGGCAAGTGCCAATGCCTGCAGATGTAGTGCCGTACGATACCAGAACGAGGAAGGTAATCATGTGGAGCAAGCTGGAGGACTTCATCGAGAATCCTGACATACATTTCATGATAATAGATGGCCAGCATTCAATAGAGGCCCAGAAGGTTCTGATCAAGAAGGCCGCGACATCTTGGGCATCGGTTGTTCTATAAGGCGTATTCTATCGGAAGCTTGCCGGTTCTGGCGGCTCAACCACACCTGCCGAGCTAGCCGAAATAAGCGCACTCCTGAATGACATGGGAAAAACATTCTTATACAAAAAGTAATTTTCCTCCTTTAGGTTTCGTTTTCGTATTTGCAAATCGGCGCTGGTAGCGATTTCATATCAGATTACCAAATCGCGCCCGGTAGCGATTTGCCCCTCTTGTAAAGCGCTTCTGGATTGATAGTCGTTTCTCGTCAAACAAGTAAATCGCGCCTCGCGCGATTTCATATTAGAATGTTACACGCCCCACGCGGAATTTGCCTACCCTCAGGAGAAAAGGCTATCCGTCTAATAGCCAAGCCGCCTCAGGCTAGGCAATTTTTCGTGTGTGCGATTTAAATTCTAATATGAAATCGCGCCCGGCGATTTACTTGTTTGACGATAAGCGGCTACCGATCAAATGGCGTTTTCTCTTTCGATCAAACAAATCGGCGCTGGCGATTGATACTACGATATGAAATCGCGCCCGGGCGATTTTTAAACTAGAAGGATTTATTTCATTCCGCGATTATGAAGCTAACAAGGTCACTACTTGCGGTCCCTATATAGAGCAACCCGGCATGCCGAACCGGTGGATTGAATATGGGAAGCCAATGCCAACGACCAGACGGCTTTAAAAGTCTAAAAGCGAATTCAAGTTGCTAGAGAGGACACTTAGTCAGGGAGCGATAATACAGGACAAAACCAAGAGCACGAGGTCAAAAGAAAAAAAAGGGGATGAAAAGGGTGATGCCGAGGAACCAAGCGTGCCCAAGGATGCACTGCAAGATAGTATTTGCTTCAGATCGGTATGGGAGAAATGGAATGAATTGCAGGATGCCTACGTCGAGAAGAAGTTGCCAGATTCACAAGGAAGATTTCCTCCTGTTGACACATCAATTTTTGATATACATATAACAGAGATGAGGAAGGCTCAGGGATTGGACGATCAAGAGCTACTCGGTTACGGACGGAGTTATCGAAAGGAAATTCTTTACAAGAAAACCTCGGCAGCAAAGGCTCTGGAATCATTTGAAGATGCCTACGACGAGCTGAAGAATATTAGAGTGCTCAAGAAGGCAGTTGGTGAGGAATTACAAAGGCTTACATCAGAGTGGTCGTTGTCGGAGTTAGGACTCATGCAAAAGTATAACGTCTCTAACGACGACCTTAAGAAGTATGTATTTTGGTCCAAGGACTTTGTCAAGCAGCAGAAGTTGAAGAACGTTGCAAAGATCAGTGGGCTTCACACTAAAGTTGCATCCGACTTGAAACGAAAAGTCGCGATGGTGAAGCAGACTCCGGAGATGGAGTCCACTTTCTTTTATCAAGTGTCAACTGGTTTCAAGTGTGCCTTGCCAGAAGTGGGTGCTGGTCCCCATGATATCACACTATTCGTCCTTGATAGCCGAGGCACCAGATGGTCGCTTGATGACTATAATACGTTCTTCAACATATGCAATGGTTTCACCACGGAGATGAACTACACAATTGTCACTATATGTCCCTCTGACATGTCCTATGCATATGCTCTAACTGCTGCAAATGACTTAGAATGCGTGAAAGTCATACGACAGGCGATCCTTATAGATGAAAACAGGGACAGTGACTTCAGCACAGAAAGTAAAATTTTTCATGTGCTTATAATTATAATAGCCATGATGGATGATAAGGAATATGAAAGGCTCAAGGGAAAACCAGATGGAGACAAACTAGTATGGCAGTGCTATCAGTTAGATGAACGCATAATACGAAACGTCTTCTATCTGGAGCAAGAAGACAAGGGGAAGGGTGTCAAGGTCGTGGAAGAGTTAGAGGAAGATGAGGAAGAAGAGGATGAAAACGAGGACGACCCAATTCTTGTGGGCCACATTAAGTATGAGCTCCTAACATCACATAAGGGTAAGCTAAACAAGAACGGGTTCTCTATGGACCTTTTCCAGCATCTCATTGAAGCATTTTGTCCGTTGGGAACAACTTGCTGGGAACTTCATGTTGGAGGTTACATCGGTAGAGAAGCTTTGAAGTTAGCAAGGAAATGTCAGAGCGTCGTCTCAGATGATCGAGCCAAAAATTTCTTGGACCTCTTCTTTGAGAAAGTACTAGAGGAAGCAACTAGGGGACCAATCGGCAGTGCAAAAAGCAAAGCTTCTACCTCTAAGGCCGAAATACCTGCAGATTTGCTTAAGGAACGGGAAGGATTGAGAAAGCTATTCGTTGGCCGCAACATCATGGATGAAACCGAAGATCAGCCAGATTACCAAATACCTATCGACATGCACAGCGGAACATCCTTGACCCTAAAAAATTTAGAACAGGTTGAAGATAAGCGGGATGATGATAATAACATTAATGAGGATGAAGCGGACTCAAATCTGAAAACACTAGCAGGGTTAAGCGTAAAGAGTAATGAACTATCAAGCATAGTTCCCAATTGTCTGAATCTCAACCGATGTGGTTGGTGCTTCTATCAGACCGGAGACAACTCAGAATAAGGATGCAACGGAAGAAGTCACAACGGGGAATGAAGAAGAAGAAAGGTATCGTAACAATATTCCTTTTTTTGATATCCATGCATTTTACAAACTGCAAGCATATAGAAATCGCGCCAGGCGCGATTTAGACTTTCCTAGAGATCATATTTTTTAAATTATGTTGACATGCATCATTCATGAAATCGCGCTTTGCGCGTTTTCGCTTACCATTTCTTTTGTCTCATACGTTATTGTTCTCCTTACAGAAATGATTTGGCTTCCCCAAAAGTACTGGTCTTTGATTTGAATGGTGTGCTATGTAGAACGTTACCTAAAGCAACGTTCGAAAAGTCATGGTATGCGCAACAACCATTTGAGACACGTACCAAATATGTTTACCCGCGCCCTTATCACGAAGGAGATGTTGGACCGGGCCTTGGTATGTTTCGTTGTGCAATTTGGTCATCTATGGAGCATAGAAATATACAGGATGTTTTGAAAGTAGTGCACGAGCTAAATAGAGATCAAGGCGTCCATCCGGGATCAAAGCAAATGTGCTTCATTCACAAACCCTAAAGAACCGAGCGGGTAAAAAGATATTTGTGAAATGCTTGCGCAACATGATGGATGCCCTAGGTGTTGAGGATAAGGAAGGCATGATCATTGTGGATGATGGCGCTTTAAAGTGTTGCTTCAATCATCCACGGGCATTGAATCCGCCGCCCTATCATCCTCAAGATTTTGACAAAGATGACTTCACCTTCGTTTTTGTTAGTGTCTTGCATGAAATAGCTTCAGGAAAAACGGTCGAAGAGATACAAACATTATACTCGCAACTTGATCGGACAGGGGAAATTGACAGGGACCTTGAGAAAATCGTTCTAGAAAGAGAATTTTTTTTATATATATGTATACAGGAAATACACTTTCCAAAAAGTTTTGAATATGAAATATACTTTACACGAAAGGTTTAGAATTTATATTGTGTTCTTATATCAGCATTATTGGTTCTGTGTACGTATTGTTTTTTTATATTATGTGTATGGTTTGGTATACTTGCAATAATTTGTATGTATATACCGTCAATATTGTATGTATATACCGTCAATAATTTAGGTGTGTATAAATAGGCATGCATGAAATTGGCAAACCATCGGCTTCGGTCTCCGCCTTCTGCTTGTTATTATGGCACATTTTATTACCTGCACGATGAACCATGCGGACCTCTGCAGGTGCCGCGAGCTAGAAATAGAACTTCAGGACTGGCTTGATGTCGTTGCTTTGAATCCCGTCCGCTTCTATCCTGATCCCTTTGATGTTGTAATCCATCTTATATGGAATCCAGAGCATGGTTTGTTCATGATCGACAGGATCTCAGGACCGCCTGCAGCGCCTGACGACGATGAATCGGATTAGTTTTTTAAGTTTATGTTCTATTATAATGCGTTATTTATGCCAAGCAAATCGCGCCACGCGCGATTTGAACCATGAAAAACTCTGTTTTGTAGCAACTTGCTTGCTGTTATTTATTCGTAAAGCATTACAATTTCAATGTTTAGATTTCGTTGTCGTCCGTGAATGTGCGAATTAATAAGTAATTTCTTATTTTTTCTATTGCCAACATTCTGTCATAATATGGGTCATTTACATCGAATATTTGAATGCCTTTGCATTTCAACATAAAATGCATCTTCCTAGCCCGAAAATGAACACAGTGCAAAAGTGTGGTTAATTCAATATAATGGTCAATAAAATGCTTATACGGCGCGATTTTGGAATAGACATAATCCCAATTTAATTGAATGATGGTTGCTGCCCCATAGCATCTATTTTGAGTTTACTATTCCTGCCACCATACCTCTGATAATCAAGAAATGGATTAGAGCTTGGCTTAAAGTCAAAGGTATGTACACATGGAAAGAAGGGCTTTCACAGGATCAGCCCATCTTCTGGAGCCCTTCCCTTATTTTGGATGACCCCAATACCTGTCTGGCCATGAATTTCCCTAAGTTAACCAAGTAATGGATGGACAGAGGTATTATCTACATTAGTGACATTATTGAAGATTTTGACTACCCGGAATCTACTCTGGCAGATCTTGGGGAGGACTCCAGTCAGCTCTTCACTAGTATTTCTCAGAGGCTGGATAGTGGTGTGTGGCATGGTACTGATATTCTTTGGCATATTAATGGTTTTTCTGGTTACAGAGTGAGCTTAGCCTACAGGTATTTGAACAGGCACCAAGAAATATCCATTCATAGGAAATGGGATATTGATCCTGACAGAGTCTACAGGAATTTGACCTTTATGTGGAAGAGTCCAATTCACCCTAAAATAAAGGCCTTCATGTGGCAACTCTGGCACAGAGCTCTTGCTACTAATAAAAAGAGATGGAGGCTCAACATGTCCAACTCTGACATATGTGTTAGATGTTTGCAGGGTCAGGAAGATGAAGAACACTTGTTTAAGAACTGCTTATGGGCAGAATGGATCCTAGAATTAGCAGAAATTGAGCTAAATATTCCAGGCTTATCCCAAATGCACGCTATTGAGCTCTTTTTCCCTAATAATCCAGTTGAATGGAGAAGGTACATTCTCCTATGGAGAATGTGGAAGGGAAGAAACACACTGATCTTCAAGGAGGAAATCATCTGGCCTAAGGCCATAATCAAACAAACCCAATATGACATAATTGGGTGTTGGAGGTTTATGGAAATCAGAATCTAAGCTGAATTGTATTTCTAATTTTGGTTCTCTTCTGCTTGCAGGTAACACCTTAATCATGTTCAAAAGGCTGAATTGGAAGAGGATGAATCTCCATGCAAATGCACTGTGGCTTGCTCAGTTTGGAGTTGAAGTTCCCAATGATCATGGGGAAGACTGTCACTGTAATTGCGCCTGCACATCCTACTTCGATGAAAAGAGATATATCTTGTGTACCGCCAAGGACAAAAAGGACAGATTCAATCCTGGAAAGGCTCATCTCTGCAAATGCCCCTATTGCCTATTCATTGTAGCCAATAAGGGGATGGGAAGAAAGGATCACTCTAAAAGGGAGCCTAAGAAGAGAAGGTTTTCGGAGGATGTCTGATCACCTCGTACTACCAACTACCATACTTTCTTGAACTGCCAAGACTTTTTAAGTTTTATTTTGTTTTTGGATAGTTCGATATTTTCAGGGTCTTTAACCTACCCTTTCCTAAAGGTTATCTCTAAAAATGCTATTATTAGCTATCCATGTATTTTTATTATACGGATTTAAATATACTTAGCCTTCAATTAAAAAAAAAAAAAAAAAAAAAAAGCTTCAAGGGGCAGACAAGGCAGGGAAGGAAGGAAATTTAAGCAGAAGTAACAACTCTGGCGAAGGCGCAGATGGGCTTCTAGTTTATGAATGAATGTCAGATGGGCTGCTGGATAAATCGCTATTGATTGATAAGCCAACTAAGATGTATGAGGGCATGGCCATTGGGACCCCATTCCGGTGTGGACCGGTGGGGCCCCGCGATCGGCGGAGCCGGGATCGGGTTACCGGCCACACCGGAATGGGGGACCAATGGTCATACCCCCACAACATGGAAATGGGGTGCAAATTTACCCCCCCCCCCAATCTTTTCCAGCGGAGGTTTGGCGATGGCAGTGGCCGACTACAGCGGTAGGCAGTCCATGGCGCTTGATGCGCTCTGTAGCCCTTGGAGCTCAGTGGCTATGGCACTCAATGATTTGGTATTTGCCTCAGATTGTTCAAGACCGGATGCGCCCTATTCTTCAGTTTTTTGTTGTTTCTATGGCGCTTGCCTTATTTTACAACCTTTCTTTGGTTTCTGCTTACAGGTATTTAGAGTTTGCATGGCAAATAGCGGTTTTTTTTCAAGGTAAGGATGCTTTGAGACCGATTTCTTCCAGGGTAGCAGTCAGAACCTTAGGATATGCTTTCTTAGCGGTGCCATATTTTCGCTCCATGATGCTTTTATAGAGCAAATCGGCCCTCTGGACCTGCTTTAGGCTGACCTTGGCAGCAAATCCAACAGGTATATGCTGTTTTAAGCCCATTTTAGGGCCATCACAGTGTCTGTTGCAGAGTTTTCATGATTTACCGCATTTTCCTAATGTTCTTCTACACTGATTAAGTGCATGCAGGTAGCGGTGCCATATTTTTGCTTCGTGATACTTTTATAGAGCAAATCAGCCCTTTGAGCCTAGTTTAGGCTGATCTTGGCAGCAAATACGGCAGCTATATGTTGTTTTAAGCCCCATTTGAGGGCCATCACAGTAACTGTTTCTCGTTTTTACGATTTACTGCATTTTCCTGGCGTCCTTCTACACTGATTTAGTTTTGCTACGATGCTTTCGGATTTGTGGGTTCCAATCCCATAGCTGAAAGGTTTATTGATTTTTAGTTGCTCTATTACTTGTTTGGACAACCGGGAGTAGCCTGTCAAATTTCATATGCATGGAATTTGCTTCCCTCTTTCCATTCCGGATTGTAGGGAGGTGACAGGTGTCAGCACAGGGTTCAAGATCACACGGAATTTGCGACCCCATTTCCATGTTGCTATCGGGGAGTAGTAGAATGGCCATAGCCATGGATATGATAGAACCAATCTATTTGGAAGCTCCCCTTTTTGCTTTTTGCTTTTTGCTTTATATCTCATTCATAAACTTGGTCAATGTTGTTAAATATGAGATGCACAAGACTTTTTTCACAAGACAAGATGATCCTTTATTCATATAAGATCCATATTTATACAATTGTATGAGCCATATTAGGAAATGCTATATTAAGCAAAGATTGAAAAGATAAAGGTACACGTCTTCTATATATATAAGACGAATCTGAACACATCTTCTATATAAGGAGAATCCTAACACCCTCCCTGCAACTTTAGTCTTTTCAACAAAAAATATTGTATCTCATAAGAATAACTGTATCTTAATTGAGAGAGACTAAATGATGCATCACCATGTCACCCTCCCTGCAGCATTAGTCTCGTGCTTGGATGAAAAAAAACCTTTTGTGGGTGAAAAAAACCCCAAGCACTTTAGTTTCAATGTGTAACATAGTAGTAATTGCAGTTCAAGGGTCTTCCAAACATCCATTCTCAAACTTGAGCCTCCATCCATCCATGATCATGTCCATCCATGAGTTTATGACAAAAATGACACCATAAAATATAGTGAGATGTAAGATTCAAATCTCCAATGAGATAGTTAACATATATCAAAAATATAATTCATCAAAGCAAAATCTCCAATTGCAAGAATCTATCATGTACACGTACAAGTATCATGTATAATTTGTATGGATATACGTATCATGCATAATCATGTATCTTGGACTTAAGAAGTAGGTGACTGTATAGATATTGCTTATGTGGAAAGCATAGACTACAAGATGTAGCAAGCCAAGGTTTCATGTTCACATAATACTTATGAGATACAAAGCGAGTGAATGTGATTGCAGAAGGAAATTTTGTATGACATCAAAAAATTTCGCTATAGATACGTATAGTCTATTAATAGCCTGTACAATGCTGACTTGGGCGTTTCATATTTACTTGTACATGTTCATAACTTAACAATTTCTAAATTAAAATATCAATTAACATTGATAACGACTTAAAATACAATCTTTTCAAAGAAAAAAGAGAAGATGCAATTAAAATATCAATTAACATTGACAACGACTTAATATACAATTTTTCCAAAGAAGTAGTGTACTTGCAAAGAAAACATCATCAAGGAGGTAAAAAAAAGACCATAAACTAGTTTTTCAAAAAGTTAGCCCATCTTAGCACTTATTTCAATAAAGTGGGAAATCTTCAAGGAATCTTCCTTTAGCTCCCAATTTAGATGATTTGCGCTCGTTTAACATGCAACTGTGTTAGTAGTATCTTTCATAAAGTTGGAGATTGTTATTGATGTGACACAACATAACTGATGTTGGCCAAGCTATGACAAATAAAAGTATACTAACATAGAATTGAATTGAATTGAATGACTTTTATCGTCCACGGAGGCCAATGGGGACCAATCGGCCTGTGGGACCCAATACAACGCAGCAGGCATATTGTTGCCCGGGTTAAAAAGCCCCCGCCCCAAAGGATTCGAGGGTTTGTAAATGTCAAGGAGATTAAGTACCACGTGAAGAAAATTTTGTACACGAAATTGTCACTATCTATCTCAAAAGACAAAGCTACAACTTTATTGATTATATTGATTAAATCTTTGATCCATTTTTTTACATGCAGTGTTCCAAGTTCTCAGCACAGCCACCACACATTGGACACAAGTCGCTGATCAACGAATTTATCCTGTGAACCCATGTGTTCACCCTCAAGGATCGGTGCACTATCTGCCACAACAACACCCAAGCCTTGGGGGGCAAAATTGGGTTCCACACCCATCTCCAAATTTTGCTCCAATCATCTTCCGGTACCTGTAGACCCCAGCCGTCCGAGGGGGGCAGCTCATCCTGAATTGCCAGAAGCTCATAACAGGACTTCATGAAGTTTGAGGGGCCAACCTTCGGATGACACCGCCACCCTCGACCCGCCACTTGAGGAAGGTTCAGCGGCAGAGCATTTGCCACTCGCGCCCAGATAGCACTATCTCGTTTTTGCAGTCAAAACCTGTGACGAAAAAGCTGCCAGGGCGCCAGCTGCCCGTCAAAAGACCAATCCTTTACTGTCAAGACCCCATGCTGTGTCCACCTGCGCTAAACCCGAGGATCAACAGATGATACCAACACCAAAGGTGATGGACCCGGGCCGAGAGGGATCCACCCTACAAGGATTCCTATATGACGTTGAAGAGGTATTGGTTTGATTCATGTGTTTGTGTTTTAAATCATGAGTCCAAGATCCAATAGGGCCATCCAATAGGTTATGTGTTTGATTATAATTCTTGCTTTTGTAAGTCATTTGATGTGCTTGTCATTAGGATTACAACTAGTAGATCAAAACTAACTTGCAATGCACAATACAGATATTGGTGTTCATATGGACCTGAAGACAAGACAACAAACACTCATGTGGTTGAGGATAGACCACGTCCACCGGGCACACGTAGGAAAAGGGTTGATAGGGGAGAGGGCATACGTAGGGGCTGCCAGTGCCATTTCACAATCAGGCAACTCGATTTCCTTCCAGAATTTTCACATATCACTTATTATGGGTTTGATCACAAGAATATCCAAGGTTTGCCCTGCCATGGTAGGTTTGTTGACCCATCCTCTGGAGTTAAGTTCAAGCTAGCACCCTGGATCTCACAAGAATTGAGGGAATGGGTAAGACAGAAGCTTGTCCAATGGCACACGCCACGTAGTGTCATGAACATGCATAAAGAGAGGTGGAGGTTGAGACTTGAAGTGAATGGACAGGAAAGCATGTGTAGGGATGATGTGTTGAAAATTCGGGACGTGTACAATATTGAAAAGGGAGTTGTTTGTAACACATGGAAGCTACATGAAGATCTTCCCACTAGCATTGACATGTGGGTTCAACAACATCAAGATTCTGTGTTCATGTATGAGCAAGGAGACTTGTTTCAATTAGGAGTTATGACTCAATCCAAAGGGAGTCCATGTTGAAATTTGGCAAGAACAGAGCCATTTGCATGGACTCTACTTTCAAAACAAACGACAAGAGGTGCGGTTCTTCCTCAACTTTTATTGTGTGTTGATTTGATTATTGTGTATGGTTTAATGCAGGTTCTATCTTTTCACACTTATCGCCTTTGATGAGTATTCCAATGGTTTACCATTGGCTTACGTTATTACCAATTCTCAAAAGAGTGGAGCTATAACAAAGTGGATGCAAGCACTAAAGGAGTCCTTATGCCAAGATGATCCTGATTGGCAACCTTCTTGCATCATTACAGATGATGCCCATGCTGAGATAAAGGCCGTGAAAAAAGTAACTTGTCAAACTCTAATCCTTGGAAGCAATAACTGTACTAACATTGTTTAATTTCATAGGTTTTTCCTGGTGTGCCCGTGCAAATTTGCATATGGCACGTGAGGAGGGCTTGGATCAAGTGGTTGTAGAAGAACATCAAGAACAAGGTCGCACGTAACGATCTGTTCAAGGAACTTGGTTACATTATGTACAGGACAGAAGGTCCTCTAGGGGACAATGTGTACGGTGAAGAGTATAGGGAGGCAGTAAGGAGGGAGGCAACTAGGAAATTGGAAGACTTATTGAGGAAGTATCCTCAATACCCCAAGTTGGCGGCTTACATGAGTAAGGAGTGGAATAAAAACATTTGCCAATGGGTATTGGCTACAAGGATGTACCCTCACTCCAACCAAGAGACTAATGCATAGAGGCATGGCATTGTGCTTTGAAAAGGCGCATGGGCATTTCAAAACGAGCACTTCGAGGACGGAGGATTGATTGGCTCCTCTACATTCTAACCAACAACGTGGAGACACACATGGCATACATCAGGTATAACTTCTAATCATCTTCTGTAGCCTATTTTGATTTTGCAAGAATATAATTCTCTTGTCATCTAGGTCCATGAAGGAAGCAGGGTTTGTGGTGAACACCTCCCAGGAAGAGATAGTATAGTGTGCCATATTGGGTGCAAGGAAGATTGCTGATGAACATGTCACATTCACTAACTTCGAAGAAGGTGAGGCAGAAGTGCAAAGTGAACGCACTCTAGGGCAAGGACCATACTTTGTGAATGGGGCACACAAGAACTGGGCATGCTGTGACTGTCCCTGGGGAGCCAAGGGCAACTTATGTAAGCACCAAGTTAAGGTCATGCAAATGTTGGGCAACTACAGGGATCAAGATCTTTTACAGGTGCTTGGATCCCAATATGGGACAATTAGTGGGGGCATGGACTACTTGAGGCCATGTGAGGATCATGGGGCCTTTCATGGGGAGGAAACCACATACGAAGATGTGGTTGAGATTGTAAGCTTGGACGAGTCTCCCTCTCAAAAGGAGACAAGGATTAACCTGGATAAGACAAGGAGATCTTTACAAGAAGTCATTGCTAGAGTGATGTCAAGGGCAGAAAAAGATCCAGGCATGCTAATTGCAACTGATTCACTCATGAGACAACTCGACACGCGGCTTGAAAGAATGGATGATGTTGGCCACACAAACTCTAACAGAACCATAACATGTATCCCCACTAATGCAGTGGAAGAGGAGTGTGGTAATAGTTTGGTAAGGCTGAAGCCTTTGATAGAAATTGGGAAGAGGACAAGGAAACCAAGAAGAGTTGGAAGCAAGTTGAGATGGAGGGCCTGTTGTGAGAATGGCATCGTGAGTTTGTTGTTGTTTAATGCTCATTGACACCTCATGAGCTTCATTGTCTTGTTAATTGTTCAGGTCAAGTTTAATGTCCTTCTTGTAAACATTAGGTATAAATAAATCAATATTTACCTATTTACTTATTACTTAACCTATTGATAAATATTGTCAATATTATCAATGTTTAATGTTAGGAGTTAAATGTTAGGATACGTTAGAACCTTGAGTTAAATGTTTAATGTTTAGGATAAAAAACTAATAAAAAAAAACGTACGGGGGATCCCCTCCTCCGGGATCCCGCGTCCGCCTGCCTGATGATCCCGTCCTCCGGAATCACACTCTAATCAAAACAAGATCCCCTCCTCCGGGATCCCGCGTCCGCCTGCCTGGTGATCCCGTCCTCCGGGATCACACACTAGTTAAAACGGGATCCCCTCCTCCGGGATCCCGCGTCCGCCTGCTTGGTGATTCCGTCCTCCGGGATCACAACATTAAATATGTTAATATATTATTTATCATAGGGGAAAACTACAAAATACCCATAACTTTTTGCAAAATTCACAGTATACCCCTAACTTTCTAAAAATTCACAAAATGCCCCTAAAAACCTATATGTTAGGGGCATTTCATGAATTTTCTAAAAGTTAGGGGTATGTTGTGAATTTTGCAAAAAGTTAGGGGTATATTGTAGTTTTTCCCTTATCATATCCCTTAACCATTGAAATATGTCTTGGAATAACCATTGAAATATGTCTCGGAATAGTGGAAACATTGAAGTATTACTTTTAATAAGCTTTGAAACATTGAACTTAATACAATGGCTTAAAACGGACATTCCAATTCGGAATCACTCTGAATATACCTCAAGCACTGTTGCCATGGCTTCTGCCCGGACGTCCTCCTCAGTTACATCTAGCACACCGCAGGGTAGTCTCCACATCATGTGATCGAAGATATCGCATAGGGTTGGATCAGACCCCTCTAGGACATCCCTGATCAGAACCTTCTTTCGCAGCCTCCGTGCAGCATACATTTCCTCGAAGCAGGCTTTTAGGTGTTGCCTTCCCAGACAATGTCCGTAGCTAGCAAATGCTTCAAAGCCTTGCCCTGGATAATACACCTCTTCAATTCCCAAAGCAATGCCCTATGGGTTGGCCTATCGGGATCATAGTTGAGAGGCCTAGGGGTCTCTCTGAATTCCCCATTCTCCACGGTCTCTGCATGAACCACGAGGGGATCATGAAAAGATTAATATGAAAGTAGAACATGAATATGAAGGAAGACAACAACATGCTTACTTCTGAATGTTTTGATGCTGTCAGGTTGGGCGAGCTCTAGGCCCACATCCTCCTGAATTTCATTCAAGTGGACGAGAATATCCTCAATACTGTGGGCATTGATGGCACTGCTCTCAACAAGCTGTTGTCGGGTCCTCACCATCTGTCACTTGGCTTGAACAGTAAGCAAATGAACTCGACTGCTATTGAACTCAACTGAAACCAACTAACTTTCCACCAAGAACAAGTAAGGCAAGGGTATATATAGACTCATGAATCAACCGTTGTACTATCCGAGCCATGATTTCAATTTCTAAGGGTAAGGTCGACCATAGGATAAAAGGTTTAGAGTTTAGACCATTGAGCCTTAGACCATAGGATAAAAAAGTAATAAAAATACGTGCGGGATCCCCTCCTCCGGGATCCCGCATCCGCCTGCTTGGTGATCCCGTCCTCCGGGATCACACACCAATTAAAACGGGATCCCCTCCTCCGGGATCCCGCGTCCGTCTGCTTGGTGATCCCCTCCTCCGGGATCACACATTAATTAAAACGGGATCCCCTCCTCCGGGATCCCGCGTCCGCCTGCTTGGTGATCCTGTCCTCCGGGATCACACACTAACGAAAACGGGATCCCCTCCTCCGGGATCCCCCGTCCGCCTGCCTGGTGATCCCGTCCTCTGGGATCACACACTAATTAAAACTGGATCCCGTCCTCCGGGATCCAAGGCCCGGCTAGCTTGATCCCGCCCCTCGGGATCACAAAGATGGAATATGTTAATATATTAGTTATGGCCCGACCATTGAAATTATGAATATATTATTTATCATAGAACTATTGAAATGTCTTGGAACAGTGGAAACATTAAACTTTGGTGTTGAAACTTTGGTGGAAGCTTTGAAACTAACTCAAAAGCCAAAAATACATTCAAGTGTTCCAGTGTTCACATTAAAGTCTTGAAGAAAATATTCACATTCAATTGTTCAAGAAAATATTCACATTCAGAGTTTTGAGATTATCACATTCACAAATTTTTAGATTTATATCAGAATGTCAAGGACCATGAACCAGCAAGCGGGTCTGGGGTCTACTATCACCCGTGTCACCCTGGGGTAAGTAAAAGGTGGACTTCCCTGCAGCCAAGCAATCGTGCAGTTTCTGGAGCATTATCTTGAAGCCTGACCTCATGCAATCTATGTCTTCTTTTTTGAACCAATCACGGTTAATCAGAACCTGCATTAAAACATGAATTTAGCCATGAACTAAAAATTTGCACACAAAAAAAAGAAACAACAAACATAAACTCAAAGACTCACATTATCCTCCTTGCCACTGATGTCTCTAACAAATTTCTTCACATAATTTATGACATACACACCACAGTCCGAATTATTGTGCTATTGGGGAGTTTCTAATGGAATGCAGGGTGCATTATGCAATGCACTTTCCTCATGCCTCCACCTGTTAAACACGTCTGAGGAATCTGCGAGTATGAAGAAGAAATTAGCTTAAATCATAATGCAAAAGATTAAATAATTCGAGATAGAGAGGAATACTTACAGTGTGACAAATTCTCGGGTAGATGCATGCAAGGGATCATATGAATCAAGGTGCAGAATGCAAGGGCAGGGCTTTCCAAGCCGAGCACACGCCAGGCCATCAGTCACTAAGATGAAAAGGCTCCAATGGCCACTAAGAAATAGCAAATTGAAAGGCAATTAAAATAGATTTAAAACATAAATAATCAAGTGATCAGAATTTACCCAGCATTGACAGGAATACCAAACGGGTTGTCAGGGATGATCTTGGCAAACTGCTCATAAGCCCCTGCCAACCCGGCCTTGCTTCCACTCAAGAACAGCCCGAATGCAGCAGGATGCAGGAAGACATGATGGCACCTTTTCTGGATAGGAATTGAGTGCAGAATTACCCTGTACAACCAATTGAGCAATTGAGTGCAATGAAAAACTGAAATTGAAGAAACTTTAGAACTTAAAAACTTACAGGAGATAAGAACCAATGCAATCCGAGTCCACATCGCTCTCCAGATCCCCGAGGCCAGAAGGGATTGTCTAAATTTAAGGGCTTCGGCTTCTTGGCTGACTTGCTGCCGACCTTGATGAAGGGGCTCTCAACCACCACAGGGAAATTTAATGTGAAGGGGCACTGCCATCGATCGGCATCAACACCTCTTTGGTAGTCCAAAACAGAATCTAGAAAATGTGGATCGACAGAGTACAGATGATACAGCATAATCTTGCTGGGCTTGGGAATATTTTCTTCAGCAGTTTCCAGCAGGATCCGGTTAGGGGCCATGAATTCAGTGGATTTAGGAGGAGGTTTTGGGGGTTTTGGGTCTGCACGATGCCTCCGCGAATTTTTTTGGGCCTGCCTTTGGCAACACAGGTTTAGGCAAAGGGGACGAATACTTACCTACTGCTGCAGCCACCTCCTCGCTCACATCATCAGCGTCCAATTGGCTTTGCTCCTGCTCTTTGGTTAGTGGAGGCCAAAGCTCATCATCAGAGATTAAATTTTTGGTGTTGTTCCGATCCGTGCCTTTATCTCCTCGACCGCAATTGTTGGCTTTCCAATTCACTTGCTTTCTTCCTCACGGACTGTAAATTAATGAAGGCTTCTCTTTGGCTCTTATCGAGAAGACCCATTTCAATTTGCTCATCGGCCACCACTCAAAGCATTTCTCCGGCCCTCTGCAATTTTGAATTCGGGGTTGTGGGCATATTTATAGTGCGGATCCATGCCCGACCACGTAAATCTTCATTATAACTCCTCTTCCGTGATTGGCATTCGTCTTGGCGGGCTCTGATTGGGCAAATGAATTCGATTTGGAATCCTCCCCTCGGCGCATCGGGAACCGAAACCTATCATACAAAGGCATGCACTTTCGAATCTCGCGGATTTTCGAGCTCAACCTTCTGGAGTAAGTTTTGGTGCAATCATCAATTAAGCACTTCCATCTCTTTGCCGGTGATCGTAAGCGTAATCGGGGGCCTCTTGGTTCTCGTGAATCATGTCGGGCTCGTTGTCTATGATCGACCCTTTCTTTGCCCTTCCTCATTCAAATCAGGCCGGTTGAGTGTCCACAGAAACTCGTTCTTTCACCTCCACCTCGGATTCTTCCCCACCGCCGATTTTTCCACGCCCTACATCCGATTTTTGTTGCCCACGGCGGCCGGGGACTCCACCTTCTAAGATCCGATTCCGCTTCGCGGCGCTAGAACTCCGAACTGGTGCGATATGAAGTATACCGAGTCAAGACAAACATTCTCGCCAAAACCGGTGTTGAGGCCGACTTCGTGGTTATGGACTCGTCCATCCGGCAAGCCACGTCAATGAAGATTTAGTAAAGAATAGTAGGAAATAGTAAAAACTTGATAAAAAGAGTGAAAGGGTTGATTTTACCTCCGTAACTTCTAATACAGGGAGGTAAACAAGTTCCTTGGCGCTAACGGTGCCGCCGCCCGACAAAAACACCGCGGAGAGGGAAGGGGAGCCCACCGCGAGAGTTCTGCGCCCGACTTGGACTCTTCGACATCGACGGGAGCTCTGCCGCCCTCCCAGTATCCCCAGCGCCACGTGGTGGGACGGCGACACGACGCATCATTAATGGCTGTCCGGAATTTAATTATAAAATTAAAGGTGCCGCCGCTTCGGGATCCCGGGAGGGGCGGTGATAAATCACGGATCTAAGCGGCCAACGGAAAACCAAATGGAGTGCATCTAACGGCGAGAATAACTCCCGCCTCATCGCCGGGCGATCTCCACCCTGCCCGCGGGATGATGATCCCTGAGGACGGATCCACTCACCGGACGGGTGATCCCGAGGGGGATCACCTACGCGATAGCGCCGGCCAGTGCTTACCCACGCCCAGAAACGTGATCCAAGTCACGGATCCACGCCACCCCGACGGGGATCCCGGAGGAGGGGATCACCACATCGGGCGGATATCGCCCGGGCCGCTATCGCCCAGGCGGGGGTGATCCCGAGGAGGGGATCCACGCCCGGGTCCCGGGATCCGGGAGGAGGGGATCCCTCGGCGATAGCGCCCACCATTATCACCTACCGGGTGATCCGTGAGGAGGGGATCCGCAACCGGGTGCCGGGATCCTGAGGAGGGGATCATTCGGCGGATAGCGCCCGCCCGTTATCGCCACGCTGGTGATCCCGGAGGGGGGATCCAAGGTCCGGGTGCCGGGATCCCGGAGGAGGGGATCACCGGGCGGATAGCGCCCGCATTGGCATGCAGCCGGCCGACCGTGGGGATCCCGGAGGAGGGGATCGCGTGGATGATCCCGGAGGCGGAGATCCCTGAGGCGCGGACGGCCGCGATTGCACGGGGGTTTGGACGGCGGGGATGGACCGGGCCGACGTGGCATGTGCCGTACCTCAGAACGGGGTCTCCCCAACGGACCCCGTCGAGAGCGACCCGGGATCCCGGAGGACGGTATATTTATCTCTGGGATCACCGAATCAAGGGTAAAAGTATCCTGAGCCATGTCTTTTAATGCAGTAACAATGTTCCTAAAAAATACCTCTAAGGTTGTGCAACTACAAATTACTACTTATTAATATATTATTTATGCTATAAAAGATACAAAATATAAAATTCTTAGGAAACCTCAAGTGGGATCATTGCAAACAGTGAAACTTAATCTGCAATCAATTAAATGCTCCAAAGCCTCTGCTTGTGCTATTTTAGAATAAACAACATGCTCCAAAAAGTTTCGCTTAATTGTTCCACAATAGCTTTAAAATTTAACTTTTCCTCTATTCTGGAATAGGTACAATACTAACAAGTTTCGCTTGTCCTATTCCAGACATGACAAACCTACTGTATAGATATTGCTTATGTGGAAGGCATAGATTACAAGATGTAGGAAGCCAAGGTTTCATGTTCACATAATACTTATGAGATACAAAGCGAGTGAATGTGATTGCAGAAGGAAATTTTGTATGACTTAAAAAAATTTCGCTATAGATACGAATAATCTGTTAATAGCCTATACAATGTCGACTTGGGCTTTTCATATTTACTTGTACATGTTCATAACTTAACAATTTCTAAATTAAAATATTAATTAACATTGACAACGACTTAAAATACAATCTTTCAAAAGAAAAAAGAGAAGATGCAATTTTTTTCCCACTACAAGAATGCTATTTTTAATGCAGTAACTGTAGTGTACTTGCAAAGAAAACATCATTAAGGAGCTGAAAAAAGACCATAAACTAATTTTTCAAAAAGTTAGCCCATCTTAGCACTTATTTCAATAAAATGGAAAATCTTCAAGGAATATTCCTTTAGCTCCTATTTAGATGCTTTGCTCTCGTTTAATATGCAATTGTAGTAGTAGTATCTTTCGTAAAGTTGGAGATTTTTATTGATGTGACAAAAATACAACATAACTGAATACCAATGTCCAGTAAACACTAGCCAATGGCCAATTACCAGTATAACAATTTCCAATGAGAGAATGCAAGAATCTCCAGTGAGACTATAAATAGTATACTAGCCAATTTCCAGTAAGTAATCTCCAATGAGATTTTCCAAAGTCAATACTCCAATGAGATTTTTTAAATTCAATACTCCAATGAGATTTTTCAAATAGAATCTCCAATGAGATTTTTCGAAGTCAATCTCCAATGAGATTGCAATTAGATACTGGCCAATTTCCAGTGAATCTCCAATGGGTCGAACCTTATTGGTTCTAAGCACAACCTGCTTGCATCACTGCAAAACAAAAAACATAAATTGCAAAAACTTTATAGGCATATGTTGCATGCCTACAAAGAAATATATACAACTGCTTAGAAAGAAATTGGCATACTGAATAAAGGAATTATTTCAACAGAAAAACAAAGCCCTCCTATTTTTAATACGTAATTGCAGGATAGTTGCAACATTTGCGTCTGCCAATCACACCTCGCCACGTGGCATTTGTTCTTTCCTGGAATATTTATGCAATAAAAGGACAGACGTTGCACCTATTGTTGGCAAAATACTTTAATGTAGTCCGAAGAGGCAAAATACAATGAATCGGAGCTAGAATGTTTCCCTTCGATTTGAAGAAGAACGAAGGAGAGTTCAAGAGCCACTTGCAAATAATTTGGCAATGTGGCTTTGAAGCGCCAAACTAAAAACCGCACTTGTTTATTGATCTCATGGCATAAAGCGATCCTAGCATTTTTTTTTATTTTATTTTTTTTAATAGATGTGTTCACATGCATAGAAGATATGCATAGGAAACATTGTAAAATATGTCCATTGATGAAGCCATTACCCTTGGAGCCATATTCTTGAAATAATTGACACAAAAATATGCCCATATTTTAGGAACACTACTGGACACTTATCAATGCTTGTTGACATTGTTATCAATCATGTGGCTCTGCTTGCTTCTGCAAGGAACTATGTCATGATTTTTGCATTGTCCATCCCTTTTGCATGGACTAGTGGATTCTGCTTCAGTTTTCTATTTTATACACAAATTATCAACATGCCATAGTTCATAAAATTACTTATTTCTAAGGTTGTCCTTACAGCACATAATGTAGTAATTGGCATCGGGAAATTGAATGGCTCTTCTTACAGGCCACAATTTCCTAAAAACGTGAAACTGCTAGATCTAACCAAGTAAGTGCCCATACCCAGGCTCATTATATCGAGAAATGGTCGCCCAATATTACCAATAATACAATCTTTGACAACATACATATATAAAAACACAAAAGAAATGGTTTTCAGAGCTGATGGGCTATAAATTTTCACTTTTAGTGAAAAGCTTCATTTATTAGTCGTACCCTCTGTAATCACAATACTGAGGGACAAAAGATATAATGATAATTACGGAGACAGAACTATTGTCTCTATAACACCCAGTTGTAGGGACGAATAAATATGAATATAATGAAGTCATGATTTTTCCACTGTTTTATTGTTGGCGTTATCCAGATAAACAGTTGCATGGCATTCAATGTACTCCCTGCTCTGCATTTCTGTCAATCTGTAAATTGGGGTTTGCACTGTAAGTCTAAAAGCATGCTACAATAAACCTTGCAATGGCATTTAACTGACCTGCTGATAGTCCGCTCCTTGGAAAAACCTAGCTCATTATCAACACAAATATCTGCATTGTCACTGCGACTTGCGCGAGCTGATGTTCGTTTAGGTGCCTCAGAAATAGTTACAATGCGGCGGAATAATTCGAAAGGATCAGCCTCTGCGGAGCATATAAACCTAGCACGGTGCTCATACATAACCTGAAATGATGATAAGAGTAAAATGGCCATGTAATAAAGTGTCTTATCCTTTTAAAGAAAGTCCACGTACATCTACTAGAGTTACAAATCGGTATGCTGCTGTTCGGTTATGAGAACCAAACACTGGAACCCCCTTAAGAAAAAGTGTATGATACTTGTCTACAAGGAATCAAGAAACATTAAATCCAGAAAAAAGGTTCTGTGACAAAAACTCTCAGATCATTGATAGAGCAGCACATACTGAAGAGTCCAAAGTAGTCCGCTGCTCCTAATGGCATTTCACACAGCTCATGGAATGGAAAGAAACAGCATCCAACAGCAGCTTCCGGCACCTGAATATAGCACTGTTAGCTTATATTTGCAACATGTACAGTAACGTAATTTAATCATAACCTGTAACTTTCGAACTACTTCCACAGTTTCTGGCTTGACTTGGTTCCCAGCAGTCAACAGATAAAAATTTTCTCTAAGCAGTTCTGCTGCCTCATCTCCGACAAACTAATATCCCTTTTGTGCCTAAAGGTAAGTGTTCAAAACAAAAGTATAAAACTTGTTGAATTTGCGAAAGCACAAATGAGGTAGCAAATTTAGCAAAGCTTACTGCAGTGAGCTTACGATAATCCGTTATGGAACCAATTTCGTGCACAATGCAGCTCCTCTTAATTAGAACCAACGTGTGTCAAATCAACATGCAAATAGCAAAAAATTAGAAAACAAGAAAACTACCATGCTACTTACTTTCAGCATATCAATAAAGGGTAGAAAGTGGTCTCTCTGCAACCCTCCTTCGTATAGTTGATCTGGAGCCCTGTTTGAAGTACATACTAAAACCTGCAGGGAAAACAATGATAAGCACTTGTAAGGATGCGCACATGGACTCAAACCAACCATGCAAAGCATAGACACCCACAATTCCTCGTTTCCATAAGTAGCCGAACAGCCGATTCAATATGAGAGCATCAGCAACATCAGTCACCTGATATTGTCGAAAATAATTAACAAACATTATACAGATATATATATTTGGACTCAAAGTCTCATGTAACATACCATGAATTCATCAAGACACAATATTGCTGCCACTTTTGAAAGCTCATCTGCAACAACAGCCAAAGGATCGGCCATCCCCTTATATCTCTGAGACAAAATGAATGCAATACAACATTGTATTAGCTTACATATACATAATTGATGTCACATTAGGCATTGGTTGCCATTATCTAAACCATGCATGACAGATCATAAACAGTTAACAAACAATGTGCAAAAGGACCTGATTTAAAACTTTAAAATGTCACTTATTTTGTCAAAATAACTTACTTGCAAACGACTGTGAACATTTAACATGAAATCGTGAAAATGCTTCCTTGTCTTAGACCAAGTATCCGGCCTGCAAGGTTCTGCAGATGATGTTAATCAGATCTGCAAATTATCGATGTTTTACTCCAACAGCCATAATTTTAATATTATTTTCTTCCAGTTTTGGGATTGGTGTCACAGTTTAACCCTAGACACAATGATCCAATTTCCCCAACATAACTTCATTATGCTTTATGACCACAAGATAAAAGCCCAAGACTAGAAAAATGACTTACAGTTCCTCATAGAACATGTCCATCAACATTGTCTTTCCTGTACCCACGCCACCATACAAATAAAGGCCTTTGATTGGTGGGGTTTGTGAATCTGACTGTCCTCTAGAGAAAATTTGTGACCATAGCCAACCTCCTGTCCTGAAACAAAAAACAATGATGACATTTTCACGCAATTGAAAGCCAAATTTCATTAAAGGGTAACTTGCTATGCAACCTTTCTTGAGAGCTTTCAAGAATAATCTCTGTATCTAATCTCCCATTACTGGCTACGGATTGGAGCTTGTCATGAAGAGATTGCAGAACCCTTAGTGCATCTTCCTAGGCAATGCCAAAACAGAAGAGAATAAGAAATCAGTTTTTCATCCAAAACCTTCAGTAGCAATTGAGAGCTAGTAATAATAGTACAATAACAGCATAACAGACGTTGATCATTTTACATTACAGCGAGAACTAATAACAATAGTTTAGTAACAGAGGTGATCATCCTGGGTAGATATTTACGAATCAGTTTTTTATGAAATTGAAACTTTCTACATCAGCACGCCCAAATAGTCGACAAAATGGCATCTTTAAGAGAAAATTAACATAGGTTTGGTTCCTGCTTCTAAGTTTTTTATCCAATGTCTGTGTTTAATTTATTTGCAAGCAATTGATTAAAATGATTACCTGATTCCTATCTCCTGGTAATAAATATCCCGAAGTTATTTTTCTCTCATACTCAACAAGTGGACCGGCTTGCTCCTCAGCATTTCCAGCGTCTGTCTCTGCCTCTGCATGTTCAGATGCAGATAGTTAATCTCCGATTAATACACCGCTAGAATATATATCATACCTCTACCTTCGCTCGCGGCAGACGTTGAGATCTGTAAACCTCTGATCTGAGCTGAAACATGCTGTGGGTCTCCAAAAGGCCTTATGTCTTCAGCATTATTCAGTACAAAGGAGCGTCTGGCTACATGTCTACTGCTGTGAAATAATATAGCATTCCCAATGGCAAAATACTTATCAGGCAATATATTTGTTGCCCCAGCGCCAAACCCTGTCTTTCTTCGTAATGTTCTCAACAAAATCCGTGATCCCTTAAGGGTCATTTACGAATAAATTTCTGGATTATCTACGAGACTTTGGAGGGTACGAGATCACTACAAGAAATATTGCAATGGAATGCAATGTGCAAATCAAAAAAGGGGGGGAATAAGAAAAGAGAATAAACACCAGAAATCAAGGTTCCGGAGTTGCCTCTAGATGCTGTTGAAGTGAATGTACCCGCCAATGCCCCGACGAAGAAGCTCTACTTCATCTAAATTCTGAAGCCTTTCGCCGGACCTTTATTTACCCTTTTCAATAAGTCCTTTTTTTTTTTTGGAAAATTCCTTTATTGCTTGCTGTTGACCAGGCCATGTTTTTCTGTAAAAATTGCCCCATCCATACCCATTAATGGATCTTGAATATTCCTCCTCGTTAGAACTATGGATATAACTTCTAAGATGCGCATTTATAGCCACAGGCTTAAAATAATTCAGCAGTTCGTGTAGGCAACACTTTTTCTTTTCCCCATGTCTTACACTTACTTCACGTCTTTTTCATGTGTGGCTCTATGTTTGGATCTTCTTGTCTAACTAAAGGATGTTTTTTTTTTTAATCTATAGTCACATAAGAGTTGGTTATAACATGCCAGTTTCTATGGCTTCATTGGCATAAGCAATTGTAAATTTACATCTAGCCACCTCACATCTGAATTGTAGGGGTTTTGCTTCTAAAGTCGAACATAAAAAATGCGTCTAAACGAAGGTTCCTCTCACAACAAGTCCTCTTGAGGGCATGCAATATAAAGTGAATGAGGGAACATAACCTTCCAGTTAACCCGAGATCCCATCTAACCTTGCATGAGTCAATGACAAATTGGTATGCATAAGTTGAATGATGCAATACTATTGAAAAAAATCTTGGTAAAGAATTGAAGCTTTGTCTTCAAATCAACAGCTAGCAATACATATATATTTGAAACATAAGGGTGAAATCACACCTTCGTCTAGCCAAGTTTTCAAAAAGGTAGGACTCATATGTAGTATGCCATTTCGCATGGCCAAACACAATTCTTATCACATCAGAACGCCCAAAACACAAAGTTTTCTGGGCGCGGATGAATTTCCTGGCTAGGGGATTCCCCCTGACCAAGATCATGGCCACCGCCAAGTCAGCGCTATTTTGCAAAAACAAATCGAATTAGGCAAGATTAGGGTTCTTATGCATGAGATTCAGGATTGATTGAAGCCATTTCTACGGTGAAGGAATCCGAAACAGCAAAAATTACATGTAACAAAACTTGAAGAACAAAAATCCGATCGGATTAGAGTTTCATGATTTTGAGTTCATTTTTGCTATTGTTAACGAAATTGGACTTCATTTACAACATGCTATAACCAATGGCATTACTAAGATTTGTGTAGCACAACCCATTCATCGTGATCCGCTTCAGACAATTGTTGTTCAGAGTGGGCCCATGTTCTTTCTTTTTAAGCCATGACTATTAAATGGTCTAGAGTTGGCGATCATGTTCTTTGAGGCCCCTCTCTTTTCTTAATATCATAAGTCTTACCAGTAGGTTCCTCAAGTGGCGTCTGCTGCAACTCCAGCTCCTAGCTTTGATCCTTCTTCAGTAGATGTCTCTCATCCCTTGTGACTTCCTCTACATCTGTTCTAGTTGTAGGCTCCACACCTCAGTTACTAGGTCAACAGAGGCAAAGGCTGGACGAGATTCAGAGATCGCAAGAGCAAGTTGAGGAGGCTTGTGGGCAGTACATGGATATTGATCGTCGTGGCGCCCACCCTCCACCCGAACATCCACATGCTCTTGTCAACCTCGAAAGTCAGCTAAAGGTTCTAATACCTCTGCATCTTAGCTCTCCTCAGCACTTGCTCTACATGATTATGTCCCTCCTGTTTGCATATGGTCGCTTTGCTCCGCTTCAGTGGGCTGATTTGGTCGAAGATAATATTGCCTTGCCGCAGGCCTATGATACAACTTCAAATTCTCCTGAGATTCTAGTGGTCGCCTCTGATTTGACTTCCTTACAAGTCCAATGCGGTTAGTCCCTTTCAGGAGTCATATCTCCTTTTACTTATCTAGTATGGAGTAAGAACATAGTGCCTCGGCTCGTGTTCTAGTGGCACTCTCTTGTGCTTACACAACTAGATGAGAAATATTCATTTTGTACTTATTCTTGTTGATTAATAAACTTTTTGTTCGTCCTTAAAAAAAAAACAAGGTGCTGCGCACAATGGGTTGCCCTCCAGCGGAGTGTGTTTTCTTGTTTCTCGTTTTGTGTGTCCGACCTTTTTTAGTCTGGGCGGTTGTGTTTGTTGGCAACATTCTTTGTCTTTACAGATTATATGAGGAGTGCAAATGTAATATCTTATAACACGAATATGGAAATTTAGACAGAATGTCAACAATCTAAGATTCTTCACAAAATCCCATTGAAAGGAAATGTTAGGTCCAAAACCTTTCACAATGTTTACACGTTATTTCAGAAAACCTTAATAAACTATCTACATGCCTCAAAATAGTTACATTCAAGTTCGCACAAGTCCAGTATTATCCCCATACTACAAAGACCATATACAGTCAATGAGGTTTGACTATGCATACCATTTTAGCGTACATGGAATTCAAATACATATAATGTGCTCAATCGTTCTGCCTTTTGAATTCGTAGAAGACCTTGAATTTCTACAATGAAGACAGCTACTAGACAACTGCAATCAATAATGGTCTTGTATCTGATGTGAACATCGTCATGATCAAAGTAACATATATCTCTAATGATATCAATTCTACAAATGTAATACTATGCTTGGGGCTTTTCCAACAAATACTATTATTTGCAATAGAGAAGGACTATTCTCAGCCTTGACATTTTAACATTGTCCCTAAATAACTCCATCAGTTATATACTGTTGTTCTCGATATTTTTACATCAAGAATAGAATAGAATATGTGAAAAAAGATCAAACATTAGACAGAAAATATTGTAGGAATTGGATGTAATACTCATTATATGTATACCTGTCATTTTTATCTGTCTGCACATTTAGGCGCTTCGCTACCTCCATACTCTTGGATACCCTTCCAAATATAGTATGTTTACCTGAAAAGAAAAAAAGATTCATTCCTTCAATGAGACTAATTTTTTACCTTAAAACGACAGTCCAGGTCCAAAGATGTATCATGCAACCATGGTGTTGGAGCAAGTGTAATACAAAATTGGCTGTCATTTGTATTATGGCCAGAATTAGCCACAAGAAACTTACAAGTGCGTAAAGTTTCAAAATGCTTTAAAGCCGCAAGGTTGGTGATCTAGTATTGTCTAAAAGTGCATCCTTATGAGATGAGGAGCAGTTAGATGGTTAAAGTTGCAAGATGTTGTAGAATGTAAGGCCTGTCAGATCTAGTATTGTATAAAAGTGCATCCTCATGTTATGGGAAGCAATCTCTAACTTTCTTCAATGTTGATTAACCAAAACTATAGAACCATCAATGCAAGTCCATTAATGATATTGAGAAATATGAACACAACTTGAATTTCCTACTCCAGCATTTATGAACTGCATATGTCTTCTATACTTCGTTAGAACATCCCTATATAAGGAAATGATTCATTTAACATAATTTGGGCATCTTGATACTGAAAAAGTTAAATATCAGGAGATACAATCGCCACATACATCTCCAATTTGGACATCATTGAAAATCCTTGCCTGGAGCAGACAAACTATAACCAACCATCGACATAGGATATATGCTGTGGGCTTTCGATGAAAGAATGAAATATCATCTCTAAGTACTTGGCCATTAGATTTCAAGCAATGAACATGAACCCCAAGGTTTACATTCAATTGTGTAGGTGAAGATAACCAACTTAGGTTTACAACTGCAAGTTGACTTCAATAAGCCCAAACCACACCTGTGTATATTAGAACAAAAGTAATACTATCAGCCTTCTAAGACCCTTCACTAGAGTGAAAATGGATGAGAACAACAAATGATGAAAACCTCACAAACAAATGAGATTATGGATGGTTATGCAAAAAAATATTTTGCTAGTTTTGCAATTTGTGAGGATTTAGATGACCAATAAATTAAAATAAGACAATATAAATCTAACACAATATAGCAGAAACATGTTAATAGCTTCTACATAACCATGTTAAAACTACTAATAACCATGTAGCTTACTTTTATTTGATGAAACTTATATTTGATGTCCAACAGCTTTTAACTCACAAACCATGCTACTTATCATGAAGCTCTTCCTCTAACGTGTGCAAATAACTTAGATTACTTGCTAAAGTTGGTCGTATAACTAAGATTGAAGTAAAACTTCCTAGGCAAATTGGGCTACAGGAGTTTTATAAAATGGGCAGAATATCGCCGTATAATAACTAGTGCGAGATTTAATGCATGTCAACATTATAGCACCCACCAGTTATCTCTTCCAGAAGCTAGCTTTCTTGGATTCTAAAGAACCGTGATTCTATGTGCACAGGATTCTCACAACTCGCCCTCAGCCACACCAGCATCAGAATATTACCTAGAAGCACAGGACGAGCAGTTGCCCCATCGAAGATCTTCGTTGCCGAATATTGTTGTTCGACAAAGCTATTCTGTACAAATATAAGCTTCCAGGGTTTAAGAAATGTGCACGCCAGTCAAGCAAAACTTCTGACAACATAAATGAGCACGCCAGTCCTCAAAATCCGAGAAGGTTTATCAATGCCAAAATCACAGCCATATGGAATCGTAACCACCTTAGAAGCTTTTGATGATGGCAATCCTGCTCGAAAACAACCATGGCAGCAAGCAGAGCAAGCATTTCCTTGCTTCAACGAACTTGGCCTTGTTGCACCTGCAAATGAAGAACTATTACTAGATGAGAAAATAAACTATAGACCAACGTGACATCGTTGCCTACCTGGGAAAAGTTGGAACAGAACTAGCAGAGGCCTAGCCAGCCTTTGGTTGTGGAGGTAATCGTCGGAGCAGTTGCTTTATCGCTGCCATGGCCAACCGACCCATAATCGTCGAAATGGAGCCATCATCCCATCGTTCACCTGCCACATGATTGCGGACTGGCCCCTCTACTCTTTCCTACATTGGAGTGCTCATGATTCATTTTTCTACGTTTGCTTGCGTACTCTCGGCATTTTTGTCTCAGTTCATTTTTCTTTGTCCTAGGCAACTCAGCATACTTCCTACGACGCTTTTCATTTAACTTATCTTTCTTCTCTCTCTCCTCAACACTCATTCCCTCTGTTTTCCGTCTGCCCATCACAACAAAAGCTCACCCTTTGATGTATCGTAGGGGAAGTAAAGCCCATCGCGGTAAATGTCGGACGCTGACATGTTATACCCAGCCTTAAATGGCAAAAAATCCGCTAAGTCCACAAAAACGCCGTGTAATTTTTTTTGGGCGTGGCTATAACATGTCAAACACACGGATATACCACGGATATGCCCGTGGGTATAACATGTCAGCGTCCGATATTTACTGCGCTCCAAAGGTTTATCCCGAAAAGATATTTATAGCCATAAGAGCAAATAAGCGAGGCAATGACCAATCACAACAACTATTAATCTAGTGAATAGTCTAGCTTTGCTAAATAAAGATCTAAATCCTTTTTCGGTAAAGTGGCATTCTACAAATTCTAGGACCATTAGACAGTCTAGAACTTATTTATGACCTCAAAATGATCAAAATTGCTCAAACTTTAAAAGTTTCAAAACTAGAGTTTGTTTATAAATAGAAGCATACCCCCATTAAAACCTCACGAATCTTGCTCTCAGCTCGATGATAATGCCTTTCTCCTAGATAGAAGTGCTCAAGAACATCCCTTTGTTATAGTCATCTAGACCCTCAGCATACCAACCCAAGCGGAAGTGTTGGCACATCACCTCCGCTCATGCCAAAGGCGTAAACCTTGACCTAATTCTGTTTTCTTTCCAATAAAGTTTGATTTAGCTGCCTCATTGACACTCCCTATTATCAGGATATCTACAAAGGAGCTAGAATCTAGAGCCGCCCAAGTCACTCCATGTGTAGAGTTTTGGAAACCCCCTTTCCCGCACCCAAATCAACCTTTGTTAGGATCTTAGAGTATGTCCCAAACATCATGAAGGCTTTGTAAAACAAAGCTCAGTTCATGCCAGACCACATGTCCTGGTGGCCATAGACTTGAAGGCTATATGTCTCTATTAACACTTCCCGAGCCATATCCCTTGCTTAGAGAGTCTAGAATGTTGTAGGTGAGCCTTTCAACCAGCCATTGACCCGAGCCCTTAAACTCTAGGATATACGAGCATTTGCTTTCAGAGGTTAGACTCACAGAAGAGCAAGATCTACTTACTTACCAGGAAAATCCTAAATAATCTCTACTGTCTAATTGTAATAAGTGTGACAAACCCTGCCAACAAATCCCAGACAATCCCAGCCATGTATTTAGAATATCATAAAATATTCTATAGAATATTACGTCCAAATTAAATCAAGGGGTTATAACCCCCTACAACAAAAGGGTTATAACCCCTCCAACAAAAACGTTGCCCGAAAGTTGCGTTTTTACAAAGTCAAGAATTATTTCTAAGTAACAGAAACCGGACGGGGGGTTTCGCGATGGAAACTTTCAGCGGCGCCGCCACGAAGCGGGAGCCGAGTGAAGTGCGGCGCCACTGAAGTTTTCGCCACTGAACTCCGGACACGTGGCGGTTCGCTTACGTAAACAACCGGGGAGGGCTTTTTTCCGAGGTGGCGCTGACGTGTCGCCGACGTGGATTTTTTTGCATGAATGGGCCCCTGTTTCTTTTGAGCTCAAGCTTTGGCGATGGCGTAACTCCGGCAGCTCGGAGTCATTTTTCGAGGCGTGCATTGGCGCCTCGCCCGTAGTAGCTTGACGGTGGCGCCATCCCCTTAGCTTCATTTTGATGCCGATTTTTTCGCATTTCGAGCTTTGAAGCTTTCTTGAGTTTTGAGTTCGGCGAGTTGTTTTGAGTTCCGGCGAAGTTGTGCAAAGGCGATCATCGTCGTCGGCTTCAAGTTTTTTGGATTTGAAGGAGTTCGGGCGAAGTTCGGCATTCCGAGGAGTTCGAGGAGTTCGGGCGAAGTTCTAGCGACTTTCTCGGGCGAAGTTTTGGCGAAGTTCGGAGTTCTTGGGACGAGTTCTTGGGAGTTCTTGAGTCTTCGGGCGAAGTTTCTTGAGTTTTCGAAGGTAATTTTTTACTTTTAGTGTTCTTTATAAATTTCTAATGTGTTTTTGGTTTTTTCTTGCGCTTGTGCACACTATGGCGAGGAAAGCAGGTTCGATTGTGTTTTTGTTGTTCCTTAGCTTGCATGCAAGCATTAGTCGATCGCATTGGGGCTGGAGACCATCTTTTGCCATTCTTGATGCGGATGAAGACCTCTCAGAGGGAGGAAACAGGAACGAGTTGGATTCTCGTGGTTGCAAACCAGAATCGTGATGATGTTAGGGACTTAATGGAAAGTGTGGCAAAGGAAGACCGGTTTCATGTGGATTTTGTTGAACCGGACGTGAAGGATGATGAATGTCAAGAGTTTATGGCTTTAGATGAGAGAATGTTAAAGGAGATTGAAGGAGGAGGTAAGGATAAGACTCTAGGGTAAGTCAGTGGGCCAGAAAGAAGTTTGATAAGTGGAGGGCGTGGGTTGGAGAAGATGTTTCATTTCCTATCGAGGATATTCCTCACATTAAGTTGGATAGTCCGCTTGTGAGGTTTATGATTCAAGTGAAGAAGAGAAATGGTCTCGCTATATCCTCCATCAACGAAGTTTTACTTTTTTTTTTTGTCTTTTAATTGTTTTCGTATTTCGACTTTCTGTTTTGTTTTTTTTGTAGCTTGAACTGCCTTTTATAAGGCGTTTGGCGTAATGATAAGGAAGAAACAAGATGCTAGTATTGCAAAGAAACAAAGACAAAGGGACGTTATTCCTTTCAATATTTTGCATGATCCTGTGTTTACTAGGTCTAGGCTTGCATTTATAGGAGCTTGGATAGATCTAGGTTGGTGGAGTTGTCACTAGAGGAAAGAAAGCCCCGTTTTTTATCCTTTAGGACCGAAATGGACCTATTGAATGATTATGATTATGAAATATCTCATAGTAGGGGTCGAGGAAGAGGCTCTGTTTCTATTTGTGTTCAAGGTTTGCTATTAGAGCTCTTTGGTGAGGTTTGGAATGTAATGGATGTTGATTTAACCATTGAGTCCGATAAACTCGAGTGAGTTTTTGCTCTATAATGAAAGAACAAGCAAGAATTGGGGTACCACAATTACTAGATTCGATCCTTCTCACTTTAGACCTCCTATATGGAGTTATGAGGAGGAGGATTTTCTAGTCACATATAAACAATATGTTCGTCATTTACCCGCCAAGGAGTCTCCAAAGACCTCGACCTTTATTTTTCTTGACCAATTGATGAGGCCTAGAGAAGTAAGCATTTAAGTTTTGCTATTTATTTTGTTTTGTTGTTTATTTTCGACATTGATTTCTTTTTAGGCATGGTATGGGAAGACCGGGGTTGGTCGAGAATCAATTGACATCATGGTTGAAGGCGATGGGAAAGGTCCTTGATCTTTGAAATGTCAAACAAGAGTGGGAGGGTGTCTGTCACTTTCGGATGTCGATTATCTGGTGTACCTCCAGAAGTTGGGAAGCTGGTTACTGGACATAGAACTACCGAGTCGTATCAGAAGTAAGTCTAATTAGTTTTTTTCAATTTATTTCATTTAGTATATACTCATGCTTGATTTATTGTGTTGTGCAGGTATGACAGGTCTACAGATATTCAGGTGAATGCAGCTATGAATATTAATGCTCGTCCGTATAATGATGATGGCACATTGAGGATGTACGAGGATGTTCTTAAGGAAGAAATGAAGAAACAGCAGTCAAAATTTCTTGGTTCATCGTCATCTAAAGTGTTGCAGCAGTCGACTGACATGAATGTCAATTCTGGTAATTTATTTTCTTTATTTGTCTTTCAATTGCTGCTTTTTGTTATGTAAACAATAACATGTTATCTTTTTTCAGGTAATAGAATGAAAACTGCTTCTGCTGTCTCTGGTCTGGAAGGAAAGGAGAATAAGTCGCCTATTGAAACAGGTTAGTATTTTTGTTCTTATTTTTTCTTTTTTGAAACAGGTTAGTGATTCATTGTTTTTTTATGTAATAGGAAATGTTGTAGCAGATAAACATGGTACAGATACTAGCTTGGCTGTGCAGCATAGTGAGCTTACAGTTGCAGGAAATGAAGCACCCATTGTTTACGAGAATGATGATGATAATTTCTGGGATGCCGTCTTCAATGCTCATCCTGAGTTATGTCGAACGCAGACAACTATGAACAACTCTGGTGGCCAATCTTTTGCTGGTGCAACATTGAATCAATGTGTGATTGTTTCACTTGCAGATGCTTCTGGATTAGCTAGTGTCCTTCAGAATTGCAACAAAGTTTCCAAATGAACAATTTCAGCTGTTAAAATTTTGGATTTTATCTGGAATTCACAGTTTCAGAATTTTGGATTGTAATGGGATCGAAATTTTGAATTGCAATGGAATAGTGAAATTTTGAATTGCAATGGAATAGTGAAACTTTGAATTGCAATGGAATTGTAAACAATAGTGAAATTTTCTGAATAAACAATACTGGCGGCGCCGCTTAAGCCCCGCCACCAACAGAAGTTTCCACCGAGGAAACAAAAACAAGAATCCAGGAGGAAAAAAGCCCTCCCCGTTGTTTACGTTTTTGAAAACTCAATCAACCAGGAGAAAAACAAAAGGGAAAAAAAAAGTTTTGACCGTGAAAAATGCTGCGAGCGAACAATAAACCGTTGAATGCCCACAATTCAAGCAACTACCTACCTATGATCGCAAATGCAGGTATTAGGCAGTAATCTAACCGGAAGTTCAGAAATTAAGACATAAATGCACCTTGAATCGTGCCATGCAATACGATGGATTCGAATTTAAAAACCCATCTGGGAATCGCGAAATGGATTGAAGCTTCAAGGTGCAACAGCGGCAAAGGGAGCACTCCATTTGGGTTCAAATCTGAAAACAGTTGGGGGTCTGGGGTCGGATTTGGAGATGGGTTGTGCGGGATTGCTTGGATCGATAGTGGTGCTGATTTTGGCGAGCAATGGGTGGGCAGCGAGCGATGAATTTGTGAAGTGTACGCCCACGTCGTTCAGCGTTGGCGGATCTTCTTTGTCCGTCAATGGATTCAACGCATATTGGATGCCTTATATTGCCCTCCAAAACAGCAGCATTGTCAGCAAATTTCTGCGCCAGGCTGCCGGAGTTGGCCTCAATGTTGCCAGAACTTGGGCATTCAGAGATGGAGGCTACAACGCCATGCAAACCTCCTTGGGAGTCTACGACGAAAAAGCTCTCCAGGTCTGCAACTCAAATCCTGCAATGGCACACATTTCCTGACCCAAAAATGTATCGCTTAATTTTTTATTTGATCTTTTATCTGTTGCAGGGCCTGGACTTCGTCGTCTCTGAAGCATCCAAAAACAATATCAGACTCATCCTCGCGTTTGTGAACAATTACGGTGACCTTGGAGGCAGACCCCAATACGTTAAATGGGCTAAAGAAAGTGGTGTCAGTGTTAATTCGGATGATGATTTTTATAAAGACGCTACCATCAAGCTCTACTACAAGAAATATATCGCGGTATTGGGTTCTTTTCCATTGACCTTGACTTCTTATGCCTCATGTCCATTGTCACAAATTCTTACATTTTGCCTTTGCAGATGATCTTGAACAGAAAGAACACCATCACAGGCTTAACCTACAAAGAAGATCCAACAATTTTTTCTTGGGAGCTGATCAATGAACCCCGTACAACTGATTCATCTGGAGATACTCTTCACGTACTAATTTTTTTTTCTTATAATAAATGGTGTATCAATTTTTGGGATCTGATCTTTTTGTCTGACTTTGAGATTATTTTTTTGTGTTACAGTCATGGATTACAGAAATGGCAGCCCATGTGAAGTCAATTGACGCAAATCATCTGCTAGAAATTGGGCTAGAAGGATTCTACAGCAAGGCAAATCCTTCAAGTTCAAGCCCAGGAAGCTGGAGCGAGGATCTGGGAACTGATTTTATAAGAAACAACCAGATTCCTGAGATTGACTTTGCAACAGCGCACATCTATCCTGACAATTGGTAAGTTGACCAGGTCAAGGAAATTCAAATTCGAGCAGACTTGGTCAAGAGCCTATCAGACATGATCTGACCATGTCTTGGGTGCTTGCAGGATACCTGGAGAGACATTTGAAAAGCAGCTGATATTTGTGAGCAAGTGGATAGAGAACCATGCGCAGGGTGCCGGAACGAAGCTGAAGAAGCTGGTCATGTTTGCGGAGTTCGGCAAGTCGGAGCGGGCGTCGGGGTATGAAGCTGGTCATAGGGCGGCATTCTTCTCCACTGTGTATGCTGGAATTGCTGCAGCATCTGAGAAAGGATTGCCCAGTGCTGGATCTCTGCTATGGCAGCTCTTTGCTGATGAAATTGACCCTTCTTGGAACGATGGCTTCCAAATTGTCCTCTCCAAGGACTCCTCCATTGCCAGCCTTATTCGTGGTCAGTCTACCAAACTTGGTCTTCTTGCTGACCCTTGACTTGCCAGTCAACCATTTAATTCATTCTTTCCACCTTGATTCCATGTTTTTATTGGAAAAATATTTTAATGGAATATTTGCAACAGAAATTTTCCTTGTTATTGTTCTAATACCATTTACAATCAGTTTATGCAACTATTCTTTATCTAGTCTCATCTATTTTGATGCATTTCAATTCAATGTAACGCATGTGTAAATTTCTGTTCACACTTTGGCAAACCTTTATGTGATCATTCAGTCCAGCATCAAAAACCTAATCAATTTTTTTAGGGAATTTAAAAAGCAGATACATTTATATAAGATCATGCTTATAATCTGTTGGATTATTATGCTTATACAGTGCGTTTAGCACTGGTTTTGCAATCTGCGATTAGTCTGTGCAGGACCTCTTTTTCTTTTTATAAGCTTTTTAATGGACGAGTAGAAACCCAGCTCTTTCCTTAAGATATCTTGGATATTGGAGCATATCTCTTTCTTCTTTGAACATGATTGAGGATCATACCTTTGAGAATCAGAAAGTCTTTAGATGAATTGGATGAGCTTTGTCACTGATTCATTCTGGTATGGTGATTAATGATTAAGATTCATATCTTTGAGGATCAGAAAGTGAGAGGTAACGCTTATTGGCAAGTTTAAGTTGGATTTAGAGAAAGATACTGCTTATCTAATAGGCATTCTTGGCATGAAGTGTTGAGAAAATGATCTCACATCCTCACCGTACAAGTGGAGGACGCTGATCAAGAGTCACCAAGCAGTCAGGTGACGTTTGGGCTGGATCGATCCACCCAAACCGTCACACCTCTTCATAATACAGTTATATATTCATGGCTACGGTTGGGGCCTGTCCAACCGGTTTTCCTCTGATTCAATACATCTATTCTTGATATCTGTCTCTCTGTTTTCTGTTTTCTATCATGGTATCAGAGCTTCTGTTTTCTATCATGGTATCAGAGCTTATGTGAAGATCCTGGGACGCAATAATAATGAGAGATGAAGTAGGGGAGCCCCCTCCCCAACTGAAGAAACGCAGAAAGAAGAAATCGATGAAGATTTTGAAGAAAAGCTTGAAGGTACTCACTTTGAAAACTAAAACCGTAATGGCCTGTTTTTCTATTACGGCTTGTAATCCGGAAGAAGATGAAGTATGGGCGAAGAAATCATCTGCAGATGGCGCACAATATGCAGATGGAGTCGAAGAGGTTGCAGAAGCCAAATCTGGTTTTGAAGGGGCGGTCTTTGCAAATGCAACAGAAGACCAAATCAATGTCGCACTCCATTGCTGCTTACGTGATGGGGTTAAGCAGAGCCCCAATCAGAAACAAACAAGAAACCTGCTGATGAATATAGAACCGGCCTTGCAAAGCTGCATTAGCCCAAATGGTGGTATAGTTATGGTGCCAAGACGTATGGCCCGATTCAAAATGAAGCCTCAAGCTCTGCAAGTGCAGTCGAGGTGCCGCATAATTGGCAGGCCGGTAGGAAGGAGGTGAGAATTCGATGCTCGCAAATTAGCATTGCAGTTGAAGCTATTGATGTACGCGAAGATGAGGCCATGCCCAAGAAATTCAAATGAAGCAGAAAGTAGAATAGACGGGAGGCTTTGCCCATTCCATAAGTTTGAGATAAATGAAATGGTGCATGATTCGCGATGCAAAGCAATGGTGCAGCCAGATGTTGACGCTTGAAGAGCCAAATTGCTCAAGATCTCCCTTAGTCCGGGTTTCCCGTGAGCTGCCCACCCGACAAGTTTCTGGTCTGGTTCACCAGCCTCCACATCTATTTACGACCGACTCTCAAATTCGAAAGTGGTGTTCCACATGGAGAAAATCCTCCACTATTGAATCTGTTGATGAAGCCAAGACTACGAGGCCATAGAAGCCAAGAACAGGGCCTATGAAGTTGGAGTTATAGAGGACGGATTGATGTCCCAAAAATTCGACCCATTGAGGAAGAAAAGGCGTAACTTTCTGATTATTGGAGAGGCTCAAACTTTCACGGTTTCCAAGTGCATGTATTTGAAAAATGAGGCAGAGAGCATAGAGACATCTCTCGCAAGGTCAAGATAATGCTGCCGGATGGTTCTAATGAATTATTACAGAGGAAATTTGTAGAAAACAAGGAGATGCTCAAAGATTTTTATTGTCAGCTGGCCAGACAAGATGTAGTTAAAGAGGCACGGATTACGCACTTAGCACTCAATGCGTAAATGCCATCAAAGAAACCTATGCAGGTGGATAATGGCATTGTGATCACGCACTCCATTGCTCAGCAAATCTTATAATACGTAGATCGGCTTCAAATCTTATTCTCGCTGCATTATGACAATACGGTGAAGAAGCATCCGTGACATTGAGAAGGATACCGTGGTTATGGCATTGCTTCAAATGAAGTTGGGAGGACTGCAAAGGCTCAGATTGAAGACCTGGAGAAAAGCACAGTAATATGCAAGGATAAATTTGCTACTAAAGTCGTTAAGGTGTGTGGCTGCACTTCAATATGCAATTCAAGACAAAGCATGAATTAATCATGAAGAACAAAGCAGATGGGTTCAAATTAGAGGCGTCAAGAATACCACCATATTACAGAACATAATACAGCCCACATGCCAATTAATGATGTCATGCACAAGTAGACGCTTGAGATCCTCATATCAAGGGAGGGTCTACAATCCCAGCTGCAAATCAAGATCACATTGAAGACGCTTGTTCTAAAGGTATTCATTTGATTTCTAAAGAAATGGCATAAGTTTTAGATGCTCAAGGGAGGGAAGATTAGATGATGTGAGCAATCTAAATGCAAACATGGAAGAAGACCTCACTCCCTTTGGCACGCGTTTAGAGAAATCGACTTATGGGATCTTTGTTATGACTTTGCTGATGATCATGAAATGGTTCAACTAATTCTAGAAGGCAAAGAATAAAAAATTTATTCATAAACTAAGCCGGTGAATATTATTGGAAATATCCCACCAGCACACATGAAGAGAAGAATTTCTCCTACAAGATTCAAGAACAAGAATAATCGTAAGAAGATTAGGAAGATGTAGAAGGACCAGATTCGAGGATATGAAGCTGATTCTCGACCATATGGCCGAAGTTGTTGGTTTGAGGGAGGGTGTGAAAATGATTCACATCCTCACCGCATAAGTGGAGGACGCTTGATCAAGAGTCACCAAGCAGTCGCGGACGCTTGGGCTGGATCGATCCAACGAACCGGGCCACACCTCTTCACAATACGTTTATATATTCATGGCTGTTGGGGCCTCGCCCAACCGGTTTTCCCTCCTGATTCAATACATCTATTCTTGATATCCGCCTCTCCTGCTTTCTGTTTTCTATCATGACGAGCCCGTGTCGAAATTCGCAAATTCGCGTTTGAAGAATGGAGGACGCCAAAGATCAGGTCGGCAATGAGGAGGACGAGCTCGACCGTAGAAGGGCCTATTCTATTTATGCCATTCCCATATCAATCCATCCAGAAGAAGATCCTGATGTCAGATGACATCTGATAAGGAAAAATGGGCAAGTGTGTGAAGCATCTGCGGCTTGTGGTATTAGATGTCAGAAGAATTTGTAGCAAGAGGAGATGAAGCTCAAGCGTGTACATTCAAGATGGCGCTAAAGACTCCATTTGTTTGCTTACTTACTCATCCCTCAGAGAGATCCAAAACCAATTGGTCCGTAAGAACCACGCTGGGTTTGTTGCAGCTATAGCAGCAGTAAGACTGCACCGCAATTTGAGGGGGAGTTGTTTGAATATCTTGTTCGTTCTGATGCCGCATCAAGGGGAGTGTTGAGAAAATGATCTCACATCCTCACCGCATAAGTGGAGGACGCCGATCAAGAGTCACTAAGCAAATGTGTGACGCTTGCTGGATCACCCACCCAAACCGCCACACCTTCATAATACAAATTTATATATTCATGGCTACTTTCTGCTGGGGCCCCATTCAACCGTTTTCCTCCTCGATCTACCAGCATCTATTCTTGATATCTGTCTCTCTGTTTTCTGTTTTCTATCATGAAGCTGAAAATGGCCAGCAATGATTAAGAGGACGTTGTGGAGGTTGTTGTTCCTTCTAATATAGGAGAAATGGAATGGAATCTATTTTGATCATCCAGGGAGAAGCTAGCAAGATGAACACTAAGTGGGGTCTATTATTATAGAAGCAAAGAATGAATAGAAAGTTGTAGATATTCATGTATCTACACGAGACATGACTGAGACTGCTACAACAAGTGGAACATGTTATGGATATGTTAGGAGTCATGCACATGTTACGACTACTAACATGTATACAACTAAATGGGACAATGTAATATGTGCATGACTCCGAATGTAACAAGGAAGCAGGATCAGGTGGCAAGAAAAGCAAAAGAAATCTAAATTGATTTCCTTGCTAAGATGCTTCAAGAAATTGAGTCTCTAATATAGATATAGAAACATCATTGCTTATAACTCAAAGGGAGGTTATGGCAATTGAAACGGGATAATCTATGCTAGATAGACAGGATAGCGGGAGGGAGGGAAGGAGGGAAGGGAAATAAAATCTTTATTATCACGTTTGTGAGATCATCAGATCCAGAAGACGTTCTCAACGTACATTTAACATCATAGGCTAGTTCGTCCAATATGTCTTCAAGTGAAAACATATTAGAGCTCTCTTCCTCAAAATCAAGGTCATTAGTGTCTCTGAGTGATTTGCGATTTAGAATGTTGTTGTCCCTTATCTATTATAACCTCTACAAGAAAAATGGACTAGAGGAGCTCAAAGAAATGCACCAATGAAGTTACATGTATCTCAAATTTCGTTCGGATATACTGGTATGCAGGACACATTAGAATAACATGTCCTTCATTTTTTACTTCTCTTGCCTTACAAACCTCGCAGCATGTAAGCTCGTATGGCATTTTTGCCCAGCATATAATCTTTGCCCCCAAGTGGTTTGAAGTGAGTCTTATTCTGTTGATCATACAGCTGAGCTTCACCAATATTCTCGTCTTTCGATATGAGACTTCTTGCAGCTGGGATTCATGGCATTTTTGTAATGTTCTTTCTTAACATCTGTGGTATTCTAAATTTATTCATGGCTTGCCTTCTCATCCAACCCTTGATGTTCTCCTTATTGTGGTCCAGATCTGCAATATTCATCCCCCCATTTTGTACACCAAAGCCCAATATTCGTATACCATCCTTTCGCAAAGGCCATGCGGGGCACACTATTTTGTTCTGCTTGAACTTGTATCTTGCACAAATATTTAAGGAGTCCACATAGAGCTTCAAGCCGCAATGTAGCATACTACACTCCACTAGCATCATATCATATGGTGTTTGAAACTTGGTCCCAGTTCTGCATGGAAGAACTTTTTCTGCATCTTTTCTATCTTTTTCTAGCTTCCATTGACTTGGCCCCTAGACTTCGCAACCATATAACATCACTATTTGTACTAGGAATATGTGAAGCATTTTCCTCATATTAAAATTCCAGATTTCAGTTTGATGGCACTTCTGCTGCATTGCATACAAAGCCTTCAGCCTCCTATTAACCCTTCGCTCAGTAGCTTGAGTCTGATTGTACTCTTGTCCAGGGCCAAACCTAGGTATTTTGTAGTTGTCCACAATGTCAACGTTTTCCTCCTTGTACAAGAAACAATAGTGGTCCACCTTATTGGCATAAAAAACTATCACTTTCGTCTTAGACATATTTACCTTCATACCGCTCTCGCAAAAGGAAGCAAGAGCATCCAAATGCCGTTGCTGACAGCATTACAATGCCATCGGCAATAAAAGTAGCAGAATAATGAAATCAATCAAGGTATTACCATCGCCTCTATACTGAGTGGTCCAACTCTCTATAACAACCCAAATAATGTGGGAGAGAGAGGGCCTTCTGGTACTTCTACTTGTCACCAAGTCCAGGCATATTTGAGATAGAGAGAATGAGTTGTACCAATACCTTCTTATATAAAAGCTTCACTACCTCTTGGAGATCGATAAGTACCTCCAGTTCTTCTAATCAGTGCCATAAAGATCTCCTCTGGACCATGCCAGAGGCTTTTGTAAAATCAAGAAATGCAGCAAACATTTGTCTTTTAGTGCCCTTTACTGAATCAACCAGGCATCTAAGTATCAACAAGTAATCACTTGTGGACTTTTTTTTTCTAAAGCATGTCTACCCTTTAGCTCTGATATTGTGCTCTTAGGTCCAATCACTTACTTTATCCTCTAAAATGGTGGCGAACAACTTAGAAAAAGGACTAGTAAGCATTACCATTCGGTAGTTGTTGGGGTTCATCTCTGCTCCTCCTTTTTGTAATGGTATCATCTATTCACCTGCCACAATAATGGAAACCCTCCTCGCCGGGCTGCATTAAACATCAAGGTATGAATCTCTGTTATAGACGTTCCTGTCCATTTAACCATTTCAGGGCACCAGACTCTGGGCACCAGCGGCCCACCCATTCAATAGCTTTTATAAGCCACCAAGAATGTCGTCAACAGACAATTGCAAGGTATTATACCTATTAGCGCTTTCCATATCCCCCATATCTAGCTTCTTGTACTAAAAGTGTCTTACCTCTTTGTTTCGCCCTTCCCTTTAAAGTACATCCTAATCGGAAAGCCCCCCAAATCATGTTTCTCTTTGGATCTACACACGTTCTAGAATCTTTAGGTCTGCAATGAGTTCTTCAATCATAGCATCTCATTTCTTACCCAAATGCTCCCTTCTCTGATTTTTTATCATTCTCATGTATTCATATCCCTAATATCTTTGCCAAGAACCCATACACTCTCTCTCTAGCGCCCTCATACACCCTCTCTCTAGTGCCCTCACTGCCCTCACACTCTCTCTCTAGCTCTCTTTCATCAGCTTCTCACACTCTCTCTCTAGCCTCACGCCTCTCACACTCTTCTCGCTTCAACAAAGCCCCTTTGGTCAAAAATAGGCTACATTCTAAACTAAATTACTTTTTTGATGCTCTAAATCAAAACTAAATTACTTTTCCTCAAGTACTGTTTAGATGCTAAGCCCCTTGATCAAAACAGCGCTACTTAAGGTTTTGATGCTCTAAATAAAACTAAATTGGTCAAACAAAGATCAAGGCTTTTGATGCTCTTAAATAAAACTAAATTACTTTTGGATGCTCTAAATCAAAAAGCGCACTCAAGGTTTTTGATGCTCTAAATAAAAAACTAAATTACTTTTTGATGCTGTAAATCAAAAACTAAATTACTTTTTTCTCAAGTATGCCGGTTTTGATACCGTGAATCAAAACTAAATTGCTTTTTTCAAGTACGCCCCCATGCCGTTTTTGATGTCAGAATCAAAAACTAAATTACTTTTTTCTCGGCACGCCGGGTTTAGATGTCAATGCCGCTTGATGTTCGGTTTTTGATGCTGTAAATCAAAAACTAAATTACTTTTTCAAGTACCGCTTAGATGCCAAACTCCAATGCAAAAGATGTCCGGTTTTGATGCTGTTTCTCAAGTACGCCGGTTTAGATGCCAAACTCCAATGCAAAAGATGTCCGCTTTGATGGCCGCTTCTGGCACGTTTAGATGCCAAACTCCAATGCAAAGATGCCAAGCTCTTGTTTCTCCAAGCCACGAGCAAAAAGATCTAACAACCCGCCTCCAACTCCTTCCCACTAAAGAATTCCCATGAGCAACCTAAATTGAGCTCTACCCATAGGTTGAACTCTAAACCCCCCATACAACCACACTAAGGGCTGGCACTCTTTGTGATTCTTTTTCAATCTTTGAATCCCCTATATACTTCCCCGCCAAGATTTCTAATCTACACTCGGAGTGCTCGAAGTGGTAGGCCGCATAAACGATGGAGGGAATCTGCATGTGCTAAAGAAGTAAGCACGTGAATGGCTTAGGGCTCCTCCCCTGAGTACATCATACGTATTGCAGGCAATACATGTCCCGAGAGAGCTGAATGCCATTCCGTGACAAGCCGGGCAGATGTGGAGATGCAAAGGGACACCCAACCAGCAGCTATTCTCAAGAAACAGCCATGCAAAGAAAAGAACGATTCCACGCTGAAGAACGATCAGGCCACCGGATGACCGCTGGCTGGCTGACTTGAGCGCAGATAAGACGCGACAATCGCCGCTGCTTGAAGTGAATTGATAACATAAACTTCCACTCACGATGTGCAACCCAACGCTCAGAGTAGCTCCAACGGCAAATGTCGGGAGGACGTGGTACAGCCGCGAAAATGAGCTCGGGACATGCAAGGCGCAGTTGCATACGCTTGGTTGCCCTAAACGGGCTCTGCCAAGGCACTGTGAGGCTACAATGTCCGGGATGCTGGGAGGTTGGATACCTTGGAAAAGAGACAGCCTGAAAGTCAAGAGGCAGCGCCAAAGCTTTCGGCCCTTGGAGAAGAGGGGATGGCCGAAGTTCCAACGGAGATGTATGATTCTGGGCGCATGCGTGATGAAACAGACAAGTACCACCACAGGGGCGTATATCTATCACTATGCCCAATACCGGTGCGCAGGTTGCACAGTGGAATTAGACGGGTCCTTCGCGAGGAGAAGGACCGCCAGCCTCGCCGATCAACATTGTGGTTCGCGGCTTGCCTAAAGAACAGGGGGAAGATCTCCAGCTAAGCTCCATGCCCTGGTATTGGCAAGGCTCCAATTGCGCGACTTGGATGCTAGTGAAATCCTCAATTTAGGCCTGAGGCCAAGGCATGAGACCCCGACTAAGGTTAAACTCACAAGGTTTCGACCAGCGCCTAAGACGCTTGATAAGCCGCTAGGCCACACGCCAAGGGGACATCGGTGTACTTAATTAGACACGGATCTGACCCCGCCTCAATGTAAGGAGAGGCAAGAGGAGTTCAGAAGATTACACTGGTCAGGCAGCAGGGGATCGGGCACTGTGAATGGCAAGATGATGAAGGTCTATGTCTATATTATAATTAGTTATTCCCAGCTTGATTCATGCAATAGCCGGGTAGAATAGACATTACTATCAGTTGATCCATGAGATAACTGAGTTGCATGCAATGGTTCAGAGTACAAGGGAAACCTAGGGAACGCGGATTGTTCTAGTTGAAGGGTTCAACTTAAAGTTTGTGCTAAATCTTAATGGTTGCTTGCAACCTATGATATGAAATGAAAAAAATATTAATGGTTTAAAGGTTGAAGGTCGAAAGGAGCTTAAATTGAGAATAGCATTTCCATAACCGTCGATCGAAATATGGAGCTCATTCTTCGTGAATCTGCGTCACTTAAGTCAAGATAAAAGAAGTAGAAATCATTGCGGTGGTTCATGCATCGTTGATTGGTGCCGGATTCATCATTGATGAATGCCCGGCTCTAGATTTGGAATTCCAAAGATCAGCTGAATTTCATTGCTACAGTAACTTATATTATTGCTACAAGAGTTCATTGTTTTAGTTTAACACTTTTTAAATAAATAATAGTTGTGGTTGAATTATACCTATGAAAAGAAGTTATAAATAACTAGAAAATTGTATCATTAATTGCTACCTAGACAATTGATCTTAAAACATAACAAAGGTATCGTAGCATCCAGTTAAATGTCTAGCAGGTTTGAAGCCTCTTCTCAATGGTATAAAATTTATGAAGGTGGTCCAGGTTTTCAAATCCTGAAAGATGTGACTGAAATGTGTTAGAGAATGAGGACTTAGCGGGAGTTAGTCTCGTGGATCTAATGTTTCTACAAGTGTTGTTGCAGTGGTGGAGTAGTGCTTCTTCTAGTGTAGAAGGAGACAGAAGAGAGAGCAGCTCTTCTGACAAGACAACAGCTGAAGAAGTGGTTATAAGTCCATTAAGGTGAAGGAAGCCTATGCCATTCTAACTAGTAAAAGTTGGTGCATCCATATTACCAAAAATCGCAGGAAAATCACCAAGCCAAATATGGAGGTATTTACTTCAACACTATGAAGAAAAAAAATCATCATCCCAAATTGATATTTTGGATAAAGAGCTTAGAAACTTAGACTCAAGGAGGAAGATGATCTTACAAGTTTCTTTTCAAAATTTGATAATATAATTGCAGATCTTGAAGGGCCGGAGTACTCATGACAGAAACACAAAGCTCTTGGGTACGTGGCAAGAGCAAAGAGAAAGCACAAGCAATTAGCCACTTTGATAAGGAATGCTGCAAAGGATAGGGAAACAGCGGTAAGAAAATGATTAGGACTGAGTTTGAGCAGTCTAAGGTCTTATTTGAAGACCGTGAAGAAAAATGTGGAAGTGCTATACACAGGAAAACCAAGTTTAAGCCAAAAATTCCTCAAAGGATACAAGAGGAAAGCAAATAAAAGTTGGGACCATGCTATCATTGTGCTGCCTTGGTCACTTAAAGATGGACCGTCCTAAACTAAAAGAAGTGGAGTGCTATAATGTGGTGGGAAAGGGCCACTTGCAAATAGATGCTCTAGTAGCAAAGCAGAAGAGGAAGATCCACAGAATAATGCTCAAGGAAAAGCACGGCTAATGCTATCAGAATTTTACTCGTGAAAGGAGGAAGGATAAGTGAAGAAGACGAGGAAGCAGAGGCAAGTAATATTGCAATTTGCTATTTCTGAGTAAATAAAGGACTAATACGACAATGACATGTTAATCCTAGATAGTGAGCAAGTAAAAACAAGAATAAGTTCAAGCAAAATGCTTAAGGAAGAAAAATCAAGGAGGACAGGATATGTCGTTTGGAAATGGGAGATGCAAAAAGTTCAGTGTGCTGGTGTTTAGAGTTATTTGATTTACAAGGAAATGCTGTAGTGTTCAAAGATATACTTTGTGTGCTATCATTGGTCAGAAAAATTGATTTCCTATTACCAATTAGCTGGACATGGATATAATCGGGTTGTCTTCAATGTATGTACATGTACTATTCTCTTTTGAATAATAAAATCAAGTTTCTTGGCAAAAAGAGTTGGGAACCTTTTTTGGTTTAAAAACAATGATTGTTTGCCAGTTATTAATGCTATTATTGCTCCAGATGTTAATATTTCAGTATGAAGAGTCACACTAGCAAAGAAAATGTGGAGCTCAAGTGATCAAACAGTGGTTTAATTAAATCCGTTGGAGCAAACAGCCAAGAAAAATGTGTGTTATGGTTGCATGCTTGGGAAGCACACTAGGCTGCCATTCAAAAAAGACTACAAGAGAGCCAAAAAGGTGTTGATATCATACACACGTATTCTCAGTGGACCATTGAATGTAAGAAGTATTGGAGGGAAAGAAGTATTTCATTATTCATCATGGCACCATGAGGGAAAGCAAAAATCACTTGTCTAAGGACTACAAGATGAAGCATTTGAAGTCAAGTAGCTATCGGCTAAAGTAGAGCTTGAACAGGTAGAAAAATAAAGAAAATACTGCATTGCAGAGGAGGAGAATATTTATCCAATGAGTTCAAAAAGATAATAAAAAGAGAAGGGAATCCAAAGATACCAATATGTAGTCATCTCCTCCTCAAAGAAAATGGAGTTGCGTAGAGGAAGAATAGGACTATCTTAAATGCTAAGCATCACATGCAGGACTGCCTAATTTCCTTTGGGAGAAGCAGCAAGGACAACAAGAGGAAATACAAAATAATCAGCCATCTACAAGCATTAATGGTTTGATACTCCGAATTGTTATGGTCTGCACAACACCTCAAGCTGCGAGAAATTTAAAATTTATGGTTGTCTGCTGGTGTACATATTCCAAAAGAGAAAAAGGTTTAAACTTGATGATAGAGCCAGAATTGCCTATTTGGTGGTAGGTTATGACAGCCAATCAAAAAGCTTACGTAATGTATGATCCCCGGTGAAAAAGGAAAAATTGTGATAAGTAGGGACATTACATTTGATGAGTGGCAATATTATACAGAGAATCAAATATGATATGGATAAAGCTAAAAGGAACTGCGTGGTTAAAGCATGCAAGATAGCGATATATAAGTGATGATGATCATATTAAAACTAATGCTAACCCCTGGGTAACCTCGGCAGTACATAGAGAGATGGAAACCCAGGTTATTAATGATGATGACAATATGATAGCAAGACAATGATGCGATAAGGCAAAGAAAGGTGAGAAGTTCAAAAAGGCAGAGAAGGACTCAAACTCAAATTCTACAGAAAGAGGCTGCTGTAAATTTGGAATTTTGGTAGAGATGCACGCGGAAAAGTAGAAAACTTAGGACATGATCTAAAATGGGAGTTAAACTTAGTAGAAATACTAGCCTTTGTTAGATACAATCATGACTCCAAAAACTATTGAAGAGGCTTTCAATAGTGCGTGAGCAAAATGTAAATGGAGAAGGGCAATGGAAGATGAGCTGAATGCTTTCAAAAAGTATGTGATACTTAAGTGATGTGGTTGACATACCAAAAGGGGTGCTAATAGGATGCAAGTGGATCTTCAAAATCAAGCAAAGGAAGTGACAATAAAACCATCAAGCATACAAAAGCAAGGTTAGTAGCACAAGGATTCACACAAAAATATGGAGGATTATGAAGACACATTTTCACCAATATAAAAATGGCTTGGCATTAGGAATGCTGTTGCCGCATTGGCAAATGGTAGAGATTTAGAGATACACCATATGGATGTCACTACCGCTTTTGAATGCAAGTTTGATGAAGATATTTATACAGGCAACCACCTGGTTTTTGAGCAAGGAGAGGCAAAGTATGGAAACTCAAAAGAGCGCTTTATGGACCTAAACACCCCAAGACAATGGTATCTCGCGGCATGGATACATACGGTAAAGAACAGGTTTGTAAAATTAAATAATGATGGAATATCTACCTTTTAAACAGGAAGAATTCACATTGCTTTTATATGTTGATGACAATATCATGGTTAGCAGCACAATGAAATCTTGCAAAGAAAAGAATATTCTAAGTGAGAGATCCAAGATGTCGATTTGGGAGAATTAAAGAAATTTCTAGGAATTGAGGTGTATCGAGACGTGGCAAACAAAATATTATGGCTCCATTCCAAGACAAAACATAGAGGGAGTCTTGAAAAGATTTAATATGGGAGATTCCAAGGTCAGAAGACTCCAATTGCAATTCGCAGCAAAACCTAGTAGAATGTCTCCTCAAAACGTAAAAAAGAAAGAAAGAAATGAAATGAAAATGTGCCATATAGAGAATTAATTGGTTACCTACGTACTTGGCTAATGTAAAGCATTCAGGCCTGATATTGCTTTTTCTGGGCTAATATATTGAGCAGATATTGCAATGATCCAGGTTCAGCTTCATTGGCACTAAAAGGTTTTAAGAGATACCTTAAGGGTACCATGCATTTTGAATTGAATTCACTAGTGGCAACTTCAACTGCTAATCATATTGTGACTCGACTGTGGGACATGTGGATGAAAGGAAATCAACATCTCGGTTTATTTTCATGCTAGAGGAGGCCCCTATATCTTGGAAGTAAAAACAAATCTATTGCTCTATCTTCAGAGTTTTCATATTCAAGAATTCACAGACACGTAGCGAACTTGTTTGACTGTAAGATTACTAGGAAGAACTTGAAATAAAGAAGAAGATCCTCTTGTCCTACAATCTGATAGCACAAGTTGTATTGCTATGATAAGGAATCCTATAATGCATGAGAGAACCAAGCACATAGAGCTAGAAATGCATTTTATTCAGACTTGGTACAAAGGAACATAATACAAGTTCGAGTGTTCATACAAATATGCAAGCTATGTGATCCGTTGGACAAAGCCCTGTCCGACAAAGAAGTTTGCACTATGAGGAAATTGATATGCTGCACCACTCATTATGAAGGAGTGAAGGTTCATGTTCATATTTATAATTAGTTATTCCTGCTGATTCATGCAATAGCCGGGTAGAACAGAGCATTATCAGCTTAATCCATGAGATAACCGAAGCTGTATGCAATGGTTCGTGAGTACAAGGAAACCTAGGGAACGTGGATTGTTCTAGCTGAAGGGTTCAACTTAAAGTTTGAAAGCAAATCTTAATGGTTGCTTAACCTATGATATGAAAATGAAAATATTAATGGTTTAAAAAGGCTGAAGGTCGAAGCGGTTTAAATTGAGAATAGCATTTACAAATCATTGACCGAATATGGAGCCGCATTCTTCGCGGGAATCGGTGCCGCCTAAGCCAGTATAAAGAAGTAGAAATCATTGCGGTTCATGCATCGTTGATTGAAGCGACCATCATTGGATGAATGTCAAGCTCGGTGATTTGAATTCAAAGATTAGTTGAATTTTCATTGCTGTTGAATTGGCATATTGCTATAGTGTTCATTGTTTGTTTAACATTGTTTAAATAATAGTTGTGGTTGAATTATACCTATGAAAAGCGAAGTTGAGTAAATAACTAGAAATTGTATCATTAATTGCCAATTCTCGCTAGACAATTTATCCAAAACATAACAGATGAAGGTATTTGTGCCTCCACCTGGCCAACAAAGGGCGTACGGCCACAAGGGGACCAAGACTTCCTGATCCCCCACTTCCGTGAATGGCGTGATCGCCACACAAGAGGCCGCACTGAAGTACCCGCACCACCTACGCAGCCAGAGCCGCACATGAGAGCCCCAAGACCTGCCAATGGCTCAACTCCTGCAGCTCCATGGGGATCGTGGGATAGGGCAGTCACCACGCATGTTATAGAAGAGTGCCTTCAATTGTATCGCGGAATCGTGAGGGGACTTCCTCGGAAGCGTATGAGGGCATTGCTGAAATCAAGCATGGTGCATGGACATCATCTTCTTTGCAAGAGTATATGGGAATATAGTGGTCAACTGCTACCTGGCTTATCTCAGTGGTACTCATCATTTCTCAATCGCCAATGAGCCAAGGCGGCAAGTTTATAGGGTATGGAGGGGTCAAGGTTACTTCAAAGATGCTATAGCATCCACAGCCTCGCCTACAAGGCTGGATAGGACTCAACCGCTACCTGTGGATACGAAAAGTTACAGCCCCACCATCGCCCATCATATCGCTGGATGTTATATACCCTATGAAACTTCTAAGTTCTACAGGGTGCATCAGCAGACATAGATGTGCATATGCCCTATAGGGTAAACCCAGATGATGACATAGAGCAAGACGCTGTGAGGGTCATGTGTTTTTATTGGGAGGTTTCTTAATGCATCGTGACAAGATAAAGGCAGCCACCACCTTCAGTAGAAATGGCCGATCTAACCCACTTTTGGCTAGAACAGGCATCCCAAAGATGCAAGATGCTCTCGTGATAAATCGAGCCTTTGGAAGAGAGTTGGTCCAGCTACGCCAGTTCTTTGACATGGTGGATCGCAATGGTATGCTCAAGTAGCCGCTGACGTGGGGCTTCACTTGCAGAAGTTTACTCTGGGCTTATGGTGGAGCCGCCAGGTGGACTATTCTCCCAGCTCCAAAGGCTGCAATCCTGGACATCATCTCGAGATTTCGCTGATGTGCAATGTGAACAAGAGATGAAGAAACTTGTCGTGACCACTATATGTCACTTTGATTGAGGCACTGGGGCATGGGCTACGTGACGTAAAGGCCTTGCAGTGGTTTGGGATACACCCCTAACTATAGGAAGTAAGCAGGATATGAGGGGTGGCACTCCTGAACGGAGCTACAGGGATTGATGCCTCTATACATTGCATGATAAGTATGAATGGTTAGTGAAGGGCCTTACTCAGTGAGCTGAACGCTGGGTGCTAAAGAAAGCCCCCCCGCCAAGGACACTGCACCTCAGTAAACCCCTGGTTTGACGTGCTGAATGTAAGGCTCTAAAGAGTCAGCTACACACCATCTTAGATCCACAGCCCGCCACAGCCATTAGGGACTATAAGGCATTCTTGAAATCCAAAGCACGCTACATTGCAGAAAATCAGCAACGATGTTTGATCTAATTACGACTGAGCCAAAAGCCTTTTGGCGAGAGTGCTGTATAAGAGGTATCAACCACTCCGCAATGTCACCCCAGACCAATGGAGATAAGTTGAGGAGTTGTATGACCCCCAAGAGCAATTGCCGACGCAAGCGACAACTAGGAGAAACACTACGTTCCCGAGGCGCATATCCACCGTGGTCTTAGGCATCTTGCTAATGGTAAAGCAAAGGACTTGCGGTGGACTTCAGGCCGAGCTGTTGAAATGGGGTGGGCTAAAGCTTTGTTTCGGCCTTTGACAGATAATCAATCAGCATCGAGAGGGCCTCCCGCAGAATGGATGGTTAGCAAGGTCACCCCCTATTCATAAGACGAAGCGTGGATGACTCCAAATTCAACTACCGTGATGATCATGGTGGAGCCCAAGCATCGCGAAACTTCTAGCCGTGAGGCCAAGAAGAAGTTAACGCGAATGGGCTGAGGAAATCGAGTACGCGGCAATTGGCCGTGCGTGTTTCTCGCCCGCAAAATGCACGACGTGACTTGTGCCGCTGTTTCCGTGGATTTTAAGACGTGATATGATACGGTCCCCAGGGACCCGCTAGGCAACGCTTTGCATGTCCCACAGATTTGCGTAATTCCATCATCTACCGCCTCTATGACGAATATATGCCACTGGCCAAGCCGTATTCATCGGGGTGAACAACACCATAGGTGTTAAATGTGTGATGCCCGCGCATTCCAATGCTTTTGGACTCTATAGTGACAAGTTGGAGACTGATGCAAGAACATGGAGGGGTGGCCCGCATTGCCGTGAGGCATATATAGTAAAACGCTTGCTCTATGCGTGATAATTTGGGCTTATTATCCCATACAAATTTAGGAGTATGCAGGAATATTTGATGCTCTCACCACCTCAGGACATAACAGGAATGATACCAACCAAATATAAAAACTAAGCTGTTGCTAACTGTTCATACAAATACATGATATCCCTGTGACTTCTATTACAGAGATGTGCGCTGATGAAGTTGTAAGACCTTAAGTATCTGGAATCGATTTCCGCTAAATATGCTGGATGGAAAGCCCCCAGATGCAATGCGTATAGCTGTTTACAGAATAGGTTCCCGCGATTGGGCACGCAGCCACATGTTCCGGTAACACTCTCGCGGGAACCAAAGAGATTGTTGTATGGGGTAGAGGTCCGGGGCCAGCAAGAAGGGGCGGTACTTGGGATAAGCTAGAGAGGGTACAAAAGGCTTTTGAAGATACAACTCTAGGCCAAGGACACGTGTCTTATCCAATTTTGCTGTATGAGACCGCTTTTGGCCCTCGCAAAGATTCTCGCTATGCTGTGCACCTTGCTAAGGCTGACAGCACGGATGCATAACGCCTTCCTCCCGGCTCAAGTATTGGCACAAGGGCCATAACGCTTCAAGAGAGTGTGGCAGAGCATTGTAGGGATGGTTCGCAAGATGGTCCATAGACTATCAACACATTATGGATATGCTCTGAGACGCAGAGCAGAGCTGATTGAATGAGCTTTGTTGCCTCCCTCCGGTGGATGCCCCACCTGCAAAGCCCTCCAAAACATAGCACTACTCACATACAGGTCAATCCGTCAGCTTGAACACGCCCCCACCAGCATTTGAAGGCACACATTCCACCAAAAACGAGAGAGCCATAGCTGCAATAAAAATCGTGGTCCCACCATCCTAAGTGAGACAGGCCGGCCGGGTACCTGGGATGGAGGCGTAAATCCCTAAGATGAGGATTATGCCGCTGTCATTACATGCGTATAGTAGAAGATGAACACCATGCTCTGCCAGAATGCCCAGCATATGCACACATCCGAAAGCAGCTCATGCCGACCTCATGCTCGGTGATAGCAATTCATCAATCACCGGGTTTCGCTTAATGGTGGCTCGCCTTAAGGCCCCATATCTCCGCAGGTTCCACCGCCGTGGGAGGCCCTCACAAAGACAGGAATTTGAGCCCACATAGGGCCTCTAACGCTTACTACAAGGGTTTTTCTCTCTCCCACATGGGGGTTTTTCTATCCCAAAGGGTAGAGACACATTGCAAGGTTTCGTGGTTTTGTGTTTGGAAACTTTCCGCTATATTGTAAAACCGTCTCATAGGCCAGTTGGCCCCCATGGACGTTAAAATATACTTCTTTCCTTCCTTCCTTTTTTATGCATTGATTACTACTTGCAAATGCCTGTTTATATTGCTGCCCCGCTTGGTCTTTGCATTCAACATCGAACCATGTGTTACATAGTAGCCCTGTCTACCCTCTTCTTTGATAATGGCTAACTATCTAATAACACCGGCGAAAGGCATCACTGCGTCATTTATATCCGAGGGCCATCGGATTTTACTAACCTCAGACTTACAAATTTGCTGAAATGCATTTTTCTTGTTAATGTGCATATGCATACTATGGCAGGTAGGCAGGTCTGCCAATATTGAGGATCTTCATTTCATAGCAATTTCCACAACCAGTGGTACATGGTCAGATTCAGTGCGCAGGTCTCCTATATAGAAGCTCTTTACCTCTTTGGCAAAGTCAGCACTGGCTATTGTAGTCCACCACACCGACATCTTTACCTGTGCATATCCTATACTAGGGAACCTGCCTGTGCCATAAAATATTAACACTAGTTTTGTCCCATGATGGACCATTAATGGGCATTTTTAAGCTTCACAAAAAAAAAAAAATCAAGGGCACAAAAATTAGTCAAAAACCTTTTAGGGAGTTGATTATAGTAGTCATGCTTCTCATAAAAAATACATAAAATGTATCAGTCCCCATTCTTGTGAGTTATGCTCTAGCAAATCTAAGGGGGTCAAGTACCAAAAGCTTCATGTTCATACAAAGTAAAACTATCTTGATAAAAAGTTTGTTTTTTTATTTTCTGATTCTAATGTCTATATTACTACACGAGATATAGAGAAAGACACAAAAAATTGCATCGCAATCCAAAGTTTGTGAAGGAAGATAGAGCCATTTCAAACATGACAGCGTCAAAACTATCTTCTACCTTCTAAGAACTGTTACTAATTCTTAGAAAGCAGTTGTGATGTAAAAATAACAACCTTTGGAAAGAGATGAATTTTAAAGTCACAATTGGCATAGAAGTAGCTCATTAAATCCTCCATCCTAGAAAAATGATCGTTGGGTTTGAATTTGATATTTTGACTTTTACTTTTCATTTCGATTTTAGGCAATTTATACGAATGATTGCTATGACTCTAAGTTACCCTCCAAAAAATCACATTATGTAAGTTTGTAGAAGTGCAACCAATCCAAAAATAGTATTTTTATATTAATCCATCTCAAGTTGAGTTTTGGGATATGAATAGCTTCTAAACCACTTTATTCAATAAAAATATATGTTGCTCATTATTCTAATTAGCACAAAAGTGACATTTATGCTCCGCCTTTTTACAGAGCAGAAACATCATTTTTGTGCCATTTATGATGTTTGTGCTTTCTAAATGACACAAAAGTGACATTTATGCTCTGCAAATGGCGGAGCAGAAACGTCATTTTTGTGCCATTTCTACGTATTTTTGTAGTAAGGGTAGCATCAATTATATTATGTCTTCTATGCTTATTCTAGATCTGCGCCTTAAGACATGACTTTATAAAATCACATCCTTTAAATATCTCATATCATAAAACCAACACAAAAAGAACCAAGAACAATGTAAAAAACTTTTACTATAAAAAATCAAGATAGATTGCTATTTGCAGTCCAGTTGCAGATCATTATTGGTCCAAATGACTGAGAGCTTAAAAATTAATAATGATATCACCTTAATCAACTTTGATCTCAACTTTCGCATATAGTTCACTCGTATGATTCTCTGTAGGACAAAAATTAGCTGATTAGGTGAGTTTGCATAATGTAAGGGTAAGGCTGAAGCGCAAAGAGTTTGAAGGTAAAAAGCCATCGCATCATTTTATGGGGGCAAAATGGATAAGGCTAATGAGAGATATATGCACTATACAATTGGTCTAATGGACCATAAATGGTGATGCATACTTATATAATTAGAATTTTTACAAATAACACGTTACTTCAATATGAAATTAGAGATTTGTATTGCCAAGAAAGGTCTACATCCATGAAAAATATAATATGCATGAAAACCTACAATTATTCTCCTTAGATGAATGCTTTTTAATAGCAACATAGATATAAAGTTTATGCTAGTAAGAAATAGGCAGCTTTCTTTGTATTTATTTCAATAAGACTATACAACCTATTATAGGGGATCTCTAAATATATCCTTTTTCACATTTTCAACGCTTATTTGGGGAAAGCTAGTTTCTCATCTATGAACCAAAGCAGCATACATGAAAGGTCATACGGTCCAATTACCTATTGTAATGGCTAAGCTTCACGACATTCGCTTACATTCATCAATAAACATCACTAGCTACAATCATTGTGGAGTTTTGGACCTATAATTGTAGAGTTACCTCAACTTTTGATGCTTTAATGTGTGTTGCTATATATCATATTTTGATCTCAAACATTGCGTAGTTACACCCTAATTACACTATAATATAAGTTGATGATAATTATATTCTATGTAAACATAAGTAGAATGCATGATTTATGACCCTCATTACAATTATAGATGGTTGTTATTAGAGCATTTTGATATATATTTTTGTTCTCAATTCTATATAGTAGATTCTTCAATAAATATTAGGTTAACATGACTTATGAACACTCCAAAAAATTATGAAGACTATAGCTTGTATAGTTAGCAACTTATGGACAAAAGAATTAAGTCAAAACTTGTAATAATAAGAGAGAGATAATTCTCGAACCTCAAGCAGCTTGTGTGACAAAAATAAGGTTCGGCGACTTCCATCGATGTCACATAGAAACATAAAACTTGATGTGTTCTATGATAAAAATGCAAATACCTGCACTTTTAGCAAGATTTATCCCTTTATGCTACAAAAATCGAAGGTGGCAGGTCTGGATTTGCGCCTAAACTGCCAATTTCTCTAAGGTCTGAGCAATCACCACAAGGCATAGGTGACCCCATTGGCCTTGAAATTCTCAGGGGTCATTAAGAAACAAGTGAAGACTCAAGAGGTGGCAGTATATGACAAAATTTGAGTTACATGGATTTAAGTGGCAGGGGGCATGTGGGCTAGTTCTGGTCCATGGATCAGGAATGGTCCCAGAGACAGGTTTAGTGTTAAGGGATCTAGCCTACTGCATATATTTAACAAGTATAGTCCTTTACGGATTCGTCCAGCGGGCTATATCATGTGAGACTCTAGATCAACTAGATTCTAGCAATTCAACATCATCATGTCCAAACATATGGCTTCCGCTATATAGGATTCGCATAGAAGGCATGGGACGAATGACATCTCTTTGTCCTTCACCCAGACACTTGGCCATCACAAGTGTTTCGAGACAGACGGAGGTCCTTTCTGTGATGATATAGTTGCCATGGGAGGGGAATTTCCCGTATTTGTAGGATGGGAGCATCGTATAGGTTCGGGGAGCGTCACACTGTTTAATTAGCCTAATTAGGTTAATTGGCTTAATTAATTTATGACAATTTAGTATAGCTAACATAAACCCTTCTAAGTTAGCCCCTAATGACCCATATATAGCGTATAAATACGTGAAACGTCACAAGGGACTTCTTGGTGGATGAGCACAGTGTGGTGGGATAGGTTTGCGATGGAAGTGTTTGATGATGAGAGAAAGGTTTAGAATGACCAAAGCCTTGTTTGCTTGAAGTTTCAATTTGTTGGGTCCTATGTTCAAAACACAAGATACTCGATATAGGAGGTTAGTACCAATGCCTGTTCACACTCTGCTATCATTATTATACAAGCTATTCAAAGGTTGTGATTTCATGAAAACATCAGAAAATTACATTCTTTGAAATTGTAGGTATTGAAGCATCATCTAGAAATGCGAGTGGGTTATCAAATTGCTATGATGCTATTGATTGCTTATATTGAGATCCTTAGGCCGCATAGTGTTGGCGGCGGTGAAATACCATGACATGACACAAAGACATTCAATCATATTGCAGGCTATATATGATACATCTAGGAAGTTCAAAGCCATCCAAGTTCTACCAATCATGCATGAGTCTTAATTCAGTTTTGGTACTAAGTCATGCGAAGACAAATTTTGCGAGAACCACGAGTGATCATTAATGGTAACTATCGACTTCAGCCTTATAACATTGAAGATTAGGGGTATGTATCTTCTCCATAGCTCATATCACCATATATTGGAGATGTGGCAAAGTTGCAACCAATTGAGAAATTGTTCAATGAAAGCCATGTGCAATCCACTCTTCATTGGAAGATCTTTTGGGATTCTAAAAAAAGTATTTAAATGCTAAAAGACAACATTAAAAATAGATGTAAGTTTTATATTGTAGCTCATATTTTCGGCTTGTGTGCTTTATATCCTCTTGGTTGAAGTCAAGATATAGGAAGAAGAAAATTAAGAGAATCAAGAGAGCACAATGATGCAAGCATAAGAGAGTGAACCCCCCTTCTCCAATATTTTGTTTTCACAATCAAATTAGAATTGGAAAATTGAACTTTGATACTTATTTTATTTGAAGCTTTTAGTAGGCATGATACTTTGTATCATCATGCATTTGTACTCAATTATGATGTCAACCCTTATGAGATTCTATTGTCAATACATATATAAGTCAGGTACATTTGTTTGAACCCCTAATATTTCTGCCCTGGAAAAAAATATGGGCATGACACGTGCCCTTTAAGAAATTAAAAAAATAAAAATAAAAAAATGTAAAATTGTCCCCGCGGCTCTCTCGGTGTCATGATTTTGGATGATTAAGTGCTCTAATGATTGCCTACACAGGGACTGGTCCTGCTCTAGATGTCCTCGAATATTTACTGAATGTCAAGTATCTACAAAGATCTAAGCAAGTAACGCATTGAATGTGCTAACTCCTATATATAATGCTGACCGTGATCTGAAATGGGTTAAGCGTAATGGCTTCAAGGAAGCAGAAATTTGATCAGTTTGTTAAGCTGGGTCATGTGGGAATACTATCTTCCGTGCGCCCAAGAGACTTTTAATTGATCTGTTGGTGATGGTCGATGGGTGGATTGTGGATGGGCACGAAAGGTAGGGAAGCTACTCGACAAAGGCAGTGCGGCTGTAAATTTCGAGGGTTAGTATTCCTAAGGGGTAGGAGACGGTTCTCGATACATTTGATCTTGAGATAATGGGGAGCCCATTGGATGGTTTCATTTGCCTCGAAGCTTGATTTCGACCGCCGAAAGCAAGTCAATTCTTTTGATCTTACAATAATCGATGAGAATCCCGGATGAATTTGGTCTTGGTCTCCCGGCCAGACTTATTTGGATATGATAATATTGTCATGTGTAAACAGCTGCCTGCTTTGTTGCCGATGACCAGGTCGGCTGAGTTTGGAAGATGTAAGCTTTGCATCAATGAAGCAAAGACATGCGGATTCCGCGGGTTACGTGATTGCTGAAGGTTTATGTCATTGTGCTTGCAAAAATTCCTGGTTCTCATTGTTTATTGTGATGTGCGTGTGGCGAATGGGGTTTCAAGGATGGTTTTTTTTGGCTGTACAAAGCAGGTTATATGAGTTCGAGACAGGGACGGTGCTCTCTAAATTTTCTTGGAATTTGACTCGAATCCTGATAGAAAAAAAGGAATTCAAAAATACCAACTGACTGTATCATATTTGAAAACCATATAATATAATATGAGTCCTTCCGAATCCCAAGAATATATCAATTACTTGTCAGTTGACATGATATCTATTAAGTAGATACCGGCAGGCACCTTTCAAGAAAACATTCATCTCTTTGAACAAAATGCCCTAACAAGATATCATACCATGGACCCAATAGAATATATGTAAGGCCATCCTACACATAAAGATCCGCATGTCCAATTCCAAAGGAGATCACAAGTAGCTCTCTCGACCACCAAATACTCTATTAGCTAGTTGCTTTGGAAGCAAGGTGTTATGAGAATCGAATCCATAGTATATCCTCAGATGCAACGCTTTTGAACTCCTCGGCAAGCAGGTCATGCCCTCATGAGCCTTTTTAGTTATTGAATGTAATCTATCAAGTAAGAAAAATTTCTCTCCTCGCTTAAAAGCTTCACAATTTGCATCACACTTTAACCGGGCGCAAGTGAATATCAGCAAATGCAAGATCTAATCCTCGAGACGCTAGGATTTTGAGAGCTTTTGACTACGGCTCTCTCTCGCCCCACCTCGTAATTTCACTTATCCCATCTGCAGCAAATTTACAGCTTAAATTTTTGACCCCCTTTTCTCCTCGTCATCTATTCATTACCATCCAATCTATCCTCTTCACTATCTCTTTCTATTAATTCAACTATTTTCAAATGCATGCTGCACTTCTATTACATCCCTCTGAAGATGTGTGAGTGATCACTTTTTGCTTAACTGCTAAACATGCCATACGATACATATCATAACATCCATGTCAATTAGGTCTAATGATAGTTAACCTCAAAAAAATCAGATGTTTATACAACATACATTAGTTTGATGCCAATTGATTGCTTATTGTAGACAAATATAGGCCCCGTGATTGATGGCTTCCAAGTCTAAGTGTTGCCAGGGTGCCCATCTTTGAATAGAATATGGAAACAACCCTACTCTGATAGGCTGCCAGATATCTCGATGGGATACATAAGAAATGAATGACAACTGAGTAGGGAATGATTTTGCCTTTATAATACATGATACAAAAATGACATGGCATCAGGTGATTTGTCAGGTGACATACACTTGAGAATGTACATGTTAGATGAGTAGTCATCGCTTTATACACTGCACTACTTGGGCTGCGATACCTGCTAACCTTTCTTTCTGCACTGCTCTGGTTTAATACAATGAAGTGTTGCTGACTGAACAAGGATTCCTAAGTCTTCAAACAAGTTTACGAGCTATAACAGTGTAGAGCTGTTTCCTTATCTATTAGGAGATATGGCATGAGAAGATATGGTCTGAATCATGCATGAGTAAGCCAACTTTTTCAATAATCTGTCATGGATTCGTGATCTTGAACATTAAATATATATATTGAAGAAATTTGTTGTAAGTCGTAAGCATACCTAACAGGTTAACTGGCTGCCTGTTATTTCTTCTTTGGTTCGTCCAGAACCTCGAATTGCCGAGGGTAAAATTGCTAAGGCTATGTCCTGAGCTATGCCAATGCCAATTCAGTACATGCAGCCAGTGCAGTCCGGTCCTTCGCTGAGGTCTTCACTGAACCTAATTGGGCATGCAGCTGAGGAACTCTAGGTTCCTAGGAACGGCATCCAATCTGTCTGTGCTGGCTGAATCATTAAGTATGCAATCATTTCACTTCTAATAAATTGTAATAACTGCCAGAGGGTTGCATTCTGCTACCAGCCAGAGGATCGTTGTGATCATCCGCCGCCATTACTGAACCTGTGATCATCTGATCATCAGCCGCCATTACCTTTATTCTGTCATCTATCTGAGATAATATCTATGGAAACATCTCCGAACCGACCGCTAATCCCGGCCACGCCAAAACGTCCTGCGTCCCAAACCCACCGCACACTTAAAACGTGACTAAAAAATGCGCATATAAATAAGGGGTGTTTTTAGTGGTCCCATGTCGCGGTTCAAACAACCATTGTGGGCGCTCAGCTTCGTCTTGGTCTTTCTATATTCTTAAGGTGATTCCCCACTTCTAACTCCCCACTTCTAGCTTAGAATTTTGTCAATTATGAGACAATTAAACCACCATATAAAGTTTTCTCTCTTATTGCGTTGTTAGTCTAGAGTTTTATTAGATGTCCATTCCCATTCGCCATGTAATTTTTTTCTCTCTTAATGCATTGTTGGGTCTAGTGTGATTAGATTCCCTATATCTAGTGCGTTGGCTAGATTCCTATAGTATCCCCTTGTGTGTTTCCTTGGATACTCGGCCCCTGAAAAGTCAGGCTAGATCATACAATCAGCTCCCACTGCAAGTAATGCCATATACAAAGTTGTAAGGAGAGTTGTTTTAAGGTGATGCAGCTTCACTTCGCCAAGCATCTGCCACCAAGAGTATCTGTGGTCCTACAGGCTGCCCCCTCTCGCCAACACTTTTGGCCTCTTACATTGACCGGGCTTAGAGCCCCTCGCCATCGAAAGCATGGGGATGGCATACGACTTTTGCACCAGGTCATCCGCCACCATCTATATGCTGACGATGTTGGCCTCGCTGCCCACACCCCGGCTATGCAGCCTCACCGATGCCCTAGACACATTTTGTCAGCTACACATAGCCAATCCAAGACTGTGGTGGTTCCCTATATCCTCTTCATCGCCACCCTGCCTCCCTGCGACTCACATATTTCCAGGGATGCAAATTGCGGACGCCACCACCTACAAGTACCTAGGGTGGAGTTCCCTCGGCCTCATTGAGGCGCCTATCCGCTATGGTGACAAATAGGCCGAAAAGCCGCTTTTATGCCATGCGCAACAAATACCAGTAGCTATATGATTGGGGCCATCACTACATCTGCTCCGGCACCGGTCGAAATCGGGCCCTTCAGACGGGGTCGGTAGTTTGGGGCCCTACTGCCTTTGGCTGCACTGAATGACTTGGAGCAAAAAGTGCGTAAGGCATTTTCGCACGCACTGGTGAAACCTTCTACCCCCTATCGACTACCAAGAACCGGATTCTTACCGTCAGCCGGCGCCTTGATAGACACATCGCTCATTTTCGAAAGTGGTTACTATGGGTGATGCTCTACCCCCGCACTGGCTTACACCGCGGGCCATGAGTCCGCAAATTTGCTTTAGGGCCTCGCTGGAGGGGTAAGAGAGATCGCGGGTTCGCCAGATGGAACGCGTGCGGTGAGCAATGATGCGCATAAATACGCCAGCCGTCATCGCGACAGCTCCCCATGGAGTACCTAGATGCTTGTTTTGGCAAGCCTGGGACCCCATTGCTCTAGAGCAGTCGTCGGCCCATTACAATAGCACATCAACCCCAGAGCAGTCTGGCCCACAGCCTACCGCTGCTCAATCGCCTCGAAAAAGCTGCACTCATTGCCTCCATTCGCGACAGTGCCCACCATCTTCGTGACGAGATCTCGCGTGGATTGGGAGTTCCGCCAGACCGTGCCTAGTGCCACAAACGGGTGCCATTGAGGATGAGTCTCACACTTTCCAGTTGCCCAAGAAATTCAAATGATCCGGCCGACACGCCCCTTAGTACTACTGACGCAAGCCCTTTGCATTTGCCGATGAACACACCGTCAAGACGCGCCCCCGGGGTCATATATCTGGGAGGTACTGACCTGCGAATACATTTGCCTCACCGTCAGTCACGACTAGGGCACTACGGGGTGGTGCATGACCGTGATATATTGGGATGTTTCTCGATTTTATATGATTAGTACGCTTGTCACAGGCCGGACACGCCACGGTTTTTCCTCGAAATCTCTCGGGCGGGGGTTTTTAATCCCGCGCAATCCGCTATTTGTTTTTGTATTGGGTCCGTATAGACCGACAGTCTCCGTGATCTATAAAAGTACCTTCCTTCCTTCTTTCCTTCTTCCTTCCTTCAACCCCAAAAATTTTCTTAGTATTGGTATTGTTTGCCCACGTTGTTGTTTTTTCTCTGCCTATTCGGAGGTTCCTTACCTTATGCAGTTGATGATATCCCCTCGATTTCAGATGTAAGCACCATCACGAGTCCACGTCGATGACGCCTAAGATAAAAAGTTCCTATATATAACAATTAAATCACATGGAGATGGGTTATACCATCGCTGAATGGGTTGGATTCAGGATCCTCTAAGGTTCTTTTTGACATGTTAGTCAGGAGCACTTTCTCCCTACCTCCTTCTTCAATAAACTAGAAATAATAGAAACAAATTATCCAACAGCCATCCCACTTTCTTTGAAAAGTATCTGGGTTGTGTCTCCATTGACCCCCGTGAGGGTATTTTCAAGGTGAGACCGAGGAGATAAAATGGCAGGATTGAAGGGATATTTAGTGACACCTAAATCCATGGCCAATAGTTGATCACGCTTGGGTCATCAAATGTAATTTTTGTTACTTTTTAATGTATGAATATTTTCGGGTGTAGACGGGGATGTGTATAAGTATGTTTGAAGCTACTTTAATCTAGTGTTTGTCTTTTGCATTGTATTAGATGGCGGAATTGGTTGAAAATACAACTGATGCTATAGTCGAAGTAATTAATGGAATTGGTGAACCCTCAATTGTTCATGATGTGATGCAAATTGACCAATGATCAAAACGCCGTAAGGGGTTGGGACAGACTGCCAAAGATGGTAAATTTCAAAGTACGGCATCTAAACCAGATTGCCTTGTATATAGCATCGCATGCACGCGTGTCTTCAACAATGACAAAGAAATTGCAATTGCATGTGGATAGGCTCTCTCGACGGCAGTTAGATAAGATGTCTAAGGATAATGTCACCCCTTTCATCAAGATAAGAGGCTCGCTGCACAGCTTAACCCGCCTTTCATCGACCATCGCAGGATTGTTTAGGCAAAAGATGCTATCGCCAAGGCGCTTGTTTTTGGGGAGGGGATGATGCCTTGGCCGCTTTAACATCTATAAATAGAACAATGAATTCTTCAGAAAGGATAATGATGCCGCGACTAATGGACCCATTAAAGGATACATGTGTCGTGTATAAATTTAATACTATTATAGACTCCGCTATAATAGCTACACCGGTAGTTATAATGTGATGTGAATCATGTCTTATGCCATTGTTCGTATGGTTAGAGAAAAGAGAAAAATATATATATACATTATTAACTTTAGGATCTTACCATTGAAATCCATTGAGTTATGTTACTAATGGCGCATCTATTGAATGGTTGATGAATTCGCGCTGGATACATGTGTTTGTGATATAAATTTGATACCATTATAGACTCCGTTATAATAGCCACAATCGCAGTTATATTGTGATGTGAATTATGTCTTATGCCAGTGTTCCCATGGTTAGGAAAGAGGAGAAAATATGTATTATTGTTTTAAGCTAGATCTACTACTAATGAACAAATGAGTTATGTTAATGGCAGATCTATTGAATGGTTGATGAATTCATGCTTATTGGTGGACCTGTTAAATGAGGATCAATTATGCCGATGGTGCCATTTCTCTGACCCAACTACCTCCACCATTCCTATGAGGGAAGTAGTTCTAGACAAAAGCTAAAACCATGTAAGTTATTCTTCTATACGTCATGCCTCTAAAAGTTTGCCTGCTCAATGCATTAAAGCTGGAGTGATTTTGAGTATGGATGCTAATGCATCAAACTCGCTGACAATCGCATGAGACGAGGAGTGAGACGACGCATACCCCATAGCCATGGCAAGAGAGCATGCTAGGATAACGCCAGATCCGGACAGCATAAAGGAGGTACATCATTGAACCAAGAGTAGATTATAGAGAGAGGAGACGCATGTAGGGCTAGAGAGCCATATGCAAGTCTGAGTGAGGATGTCTAGGAGGGGGTATGGAGAGAGCCAGGCAACGATCAAGACAACGCCAACCTAGGACGATATACAACCGGGGTTGGAACAGATGAGGATGTTCCAATCCCAAGTGTGGTATCAACTAGTGGAAGTGGGCTTCTCGAGGGTCACCGCAAGTGTGGGCGAAAGCAAAACTACATATAGAGCAGGATGGTATGCAAGGTTAAGGAGGAGGATAGAGAGAATGTATCGCCGTAGACTTTAGGAATCTATGCAAAATGTAGAAGCCGTAGAAACATCTTCTACTTATACTAATGTGGCGATTGGCAAGCTCGTTCCCAGCATATGAGATCAGCTTATCAATCTAACATTTACGATGTGTACATGGAATAAGCGATGCACGCATCGCCATATTCCATTGCTAAACCGAATCCTAATGGGTTTTGCTGTAATAAGGGTGGGTGGTTATTACCAGAGTTACCTCCTTCGTCGATGCACCGGTCAATTCTATATGACACGCCGGGTTTCAACCATGCGCGGTAGAAAGATAAACAAATTATTTTGTTTAGTGTGCTTGGAGTCGATGGGGAGTTTGTTAACTTGATTTCCCTTCACGCTGACGCATCATGGGTCGACGTGACACCGCTTGCTTCCCAACGAGGACAATGGGAATCCCATACATTTGGTATTGGTATATATATGATGATTTGCAACGATATTCACAAGCTGGCCCACGCGAGTGCCATTCCAATGGATTGAGTTTTATCGGGTCAATCCTTTGACGAAAGTGGAGTCCGCTTATTAGAAAACCTCTCGATGATGGAAGTATGTGTATGCCTGCGCAAAAGATACATCACGCATTGACTCGGACACTGGAAGTGATGAAATAGCAAAGAATTGCGGATGTTAACAACACGCACATATTGCACCCCCGTGGTTGCCGGTTCTGGGCTCGCAGCGCGAAGGCAACCGGACCTTCATGAACATTCTTGATCCCATGTATGAACCTTTGCAATATCCTCATTTTTCCACACATGGTACACCGGTGGGTGAAGTCCTCGCAATGAGGCGAATTTACATGGGCCATAATGGTATAGAGCAAGGCTATTGCATGAGATTCATTCAACTGGGCTGTTCTATGGGGAATACCTTACGACATGTATTCCAGGGTTGAGGACGACGCTTAAATTACTTTAGGACATCCGGCCCAAATAGGAGAATTCAATATGATGAGGACTATTCTGTAAGCGTGAAACGATGAACAAAATGACGTTATCTTGCCTTCATCATTCTTGGAGCGCCAAAGATGGTGTCTGCATAAGTTGCAGATGCATTGGCACCTTTCTAGGTCAGCACGCCCGACTTATTTGTTACAATGATTTAATTTAATACCGGACTCGTCGTGAGATAAGGACCGCCCTTAGACCGACAAAATGTGTCCGAGTAATCCTATGGTCATGGTCCGGGCCAAGCTACGGAAGACCGCGAACGACAAAGGTTTACTGCATAAGTTTTTCCAGCGGTCGCATATAATTACAGTAGTAGAGCTCAAAAGTGAGGACTTCCCCTATCACAAGATCTTGTGTTAAGCGCATCAACCAGTATTATTACCCAATAGAATGTGTTGATGATATTATATCCGCAGTAACTACCAAGTGATTCGATTATTCGACAGGTTCAAAAATTTATGATTCATAGACATTCGTAGGTGTTCACCGCTGCAATTCCCCTTTGCTGCTATAGTTATCCAAAACCGTTAATCCAACAACCCATCTTGACTCAAAGGATATGTGGCAAAGACAGAAGGAGTGTGATGATGCGTGGGGTAGTTCCGGCAGACAATGCTTTTGCTCCATGAACTAGATTGTCATATTATGGTTGATATCGTGATCTACCGCGGGTATGTCTCTACCTCTACTACATATATAAGGGCTTGACACTCCAAAATTTATATCCCAAGAGAGTCATGCACATGAGGGGATACCCTTGGTCTGGTCAACAACTGCACTACACAAGAAAGGCAGGGTGGTATTTAGCATACAAACCTTGGACGCAGGTCAAGGTCTTGAGCACACACATCCGAGGCCATACTAGTGGAGCAAAAAGTCAAAGAAAACGAGATACAAGAGTACATAAAGGCCCGCTATCTTTCGCCATGGAGGCATTTTGGAGAATAATGTCGAATAAATCACACACAAAACTCCCGCTGTTAAATGCTTCACTTACATTTGTTGCGCCAAATACGCAGGTCGTTGTTGGACCGACAATTTTACTTACCTTTGATCGTATTCGAGCATACACTTACTTATATCCAATACTATGAATGCATACATTGACAACATATAATCCATCGCTATTATCTCAATCGGTCTTATTTAGAATAAGAGCAACACGGTTTTTACACGAACGCCGTGAAAAACGGACGCAGGCAATTCCACCGTGTGTAGGATACGCCTATTATTACCTCGGTCGGCGAGGGCGCTCTACTTAAGACAAATTTTATTGCATCGTCTCCGCAAGAACATGGGATGAACTAAAGATAGTTAATACTCCACTTTATGAAAACATACCAACAAAAGGACAGAGGCAGAGGGTTTGCTCAAGTAAAGACACTATGAAGCAAAGCTAGTTATGAAGGAGGCGCTTTCTCTATCATTGGGTCCTTCTAATTACGTTTCCTTTTTGCCATGTTATTGCTTTGACTAGGGCCCAAAGAATCACTATGGACTACGCTTCATGCCTTCCAGAGCCTTGACCTATTAGACCTAATATCCAAACGATGATGTAATTGCTTCAAATCTAATCTCTCCAATTTAGTTAATAATATTCTCGCCCAAAGACGCACTAACATCATGGCATTTTGGTATTCGCTTGCATCATCGTGATTGGATTTGAGATGTGATGCATGAGCTAGAAAATTTTCTGATCACATCAGATCTAAATTCTGCAAGTTGGAAATGTCGAAAGTAAAAATGAATGACAAATCCGCTAGAATTGTATCATTTCATAAGACAATGGTTAAAATCTCTCAAGACTCAAAATTCTCATCTTTGTAGATGGAAAAGCGTAAGTACTGTGGAAAGACGCTTTCTTTTGAAAATGTATATGTTTTCATATGCCATAGATGTATAGTCCTTCCATAAGCAGCATAAATGTACTCTCAAGTGCTCGACAGTATGCAGGAGGGCTAACAAAGACATTCCTGTTCCAAATCCCCCGTGGCTTGAAAAACAATGGGCCGTCTCTATTCAATGTTAGAGAATGATTCGGGAGCAAAAGACAACTCATCATTGAAGCTTAGGTCATTATTTTGGGATGAGTTTCTTTCAATGGGCCAACAAAGCTGTTACAGAAAGCGCGGAACCATCTCCTCCAACGCTTGTGTGGAAAACAATCTTCTTCTGCGGAAAGCATTTCATAATCACGCATTTCAAAGTGTTTCGGCCGTGAAGGGTGGGGGGAGAATCATAAGATTCAATGCATCTATAAAATCATCGGCCGTTATGGAGAGTTTTCCGTATTGAGGCTTCATCACCATTACTTAAATGTAGGAGATCCGTGAGTCAAGTGTTTTGTTGACAACATAGCGAGAATTGGGAACAAACCACAACGCCCATTGGATTTATTTAACATAACTACTAACATTGCGCATACAAATTTAATTTCCTTTATCCACTGGAGATCCTTTTGCAACTCCAAATTAATGTGATAAACGAAGTTTTCCTCGCCCCAATCAACAAGCATGTCGGCGAATCTACGGTCGTGATATTAAATCCAAGTTTCTAACCGTGAAAAGGCCTATTACGTAAAATTATGATCATATCAATCGAACAAGAAGAAGTTATCCATGATCATCCATATGCAACTGACTTCTTAAACAATTTCACACATTCCGATTCCTAACCATGAACTTAGACTTAAAATGGGGCAATATGCCACGGATGAAACTGCTGGGATACGGAGAAAGGCCTTGTGAAGAACGCTTAGGTTGGTGGATTTGAATCATGCATCTAAAGTTTGGTGGTAAGAGTTTTAGGTGATCCGCATTGCGAATATATACTCCAATTTTGGAGAACGATTTTTTCTATCAACCAAAAATCGGGCCCCGGACTATTCATATGATGCCACTACCACTGGCTTCATCGTGATTCACTCACATTTAATAGCTGCTGTGGTCTAACATTGGATCGAAAGTGGTCATTGATCTGCTGCATTTAACGCCTTTTTGCACACTGGCCAACTCAGGTTCAAAATGTGCAAGATGTGTTGATACTCCTCTCCCAGAACACGCACTGCAAGGAACGCCGCCTACAAGGAGCCAATACTATGATGTAAAGGCACGCCTTCCACTTTACACATGAATATCACACCTCATGAAGTGTAACATATATTTCCAAGTATAATATAGTATGTTATGTCCGCTCTCCCTCGATAGGGAACATGGCATACATGGGGGCATACATGGGACCACCAACTCATCAGTGTTAATTGGATAAAAATATATCTATTAATGAGGTTATTTTGCAGATTTGGTACTGTGAACACATAGCACCACCGTGAGTAGAATTTTGGGGGGCATGTTATGTGCTCATAGCTACACCAAATGTTGTGGTATGCAACACACCTACTACTGAGGTACATTATCATTCCTTTCTCACATAATAGACTCCATGGCCTTCTATAGATAATATAAAATACCACCACCAAGCAGACCAACCGCTGTTTATCGCTGAGGGTGTGTCTTTTGCTTCGTGGATTTCACTAACACCAATGGATTATAGAATCTTCAGGGGATGTCATGTGGCCACCAAGATATCTATGTGTCAATCGAGGTAATGCTATCTTCTTCTAGCCCATGCAATGTAAGGAAGTGCCCATCAAATGATAGTCTAGTGCTTAGGCTTTTTGGCTTGTAAATTTCGCTTCGTGGATAGTTTTGGCTGCTATCTCTTTGTTGATAACTGGAGTCTCGACATATTTTGACGAGATAGATGAAATACCTAATGTGCGTTTGCTGGTCACACTGACAATGCAATCAAAACCAAAAAAAATATGGTAAAGAATTAATCTTTATCCTTTAAAAGGAAAAATAGAACTTATTTATCATAGGCCCAAAGGCTATACCAGTAAATTTCAATGCATAAATATAGGTATATAATACTCAACTTCAAATATACGTGATATCCATGAAAGCCCTCGTGACTAAGAAATTCTAGATATCAACATGACTCTATTAATTCCACACAATCCACGGCCACACTGTGTTGCTCCTCAACTCGCTTACACCATGAATTAAAAGGAGTTAGCCACAAGGACTAAGTGGGGTTTATATACCGTAATTCTAGGTACCTAGACATACAACATGCAATGCCACCAAAATACTATTTAATCAAGTTTACCATCATGCTCTTATCCTCAGAATCACACTTGTCAACACATGTCTACAATTATATTATCATGGCACCTAATCTTCAAGATATCATGCACATCACCATGTTAAAAATAAGACAAGTAATTAGGACAATCATAAGGTGCAACCAATATTCCTCTGGTAATCGAGATGGCCAACTCTACTGATCAAAGCAAGGGTATAGGGGCTGGTGTAAGCCTCGGGTAGCGTATTAATACACCTTCCAATAATCAAGCACCAAAGATCGAGGACCACTTAACCATGAGTTTGACGCTACAGACCCACGCTAGTATCAACGCCTATGTTTCATTAATATACGCTAACAACAATGGGTGCAATAATATTAATAGTTCAGTGTATCACATGGTGACTTGTAATTCTACGCAGACATCTAGTCTTCGGCCCCCAGAGGACTATATCAAAGAAGAGCATGTTACATGTATTACGAATTCAATCCAAAGTATCTTCATGGCAATGCAAGCACATTAGACATCAACAACTTGGCAAATACATATCAAGAAAGCAAAGGATCAACTTAATAATCCTAGTGCAATATCGACCATTCAACAAGGGAAAATAACACATAACTAACAAGAGAAACGACACCATTAATGTCCTATTTCCAAGAACATAGAACAAAAGAAGTTATAGGGACAAAATGGGCTAAAAGAAAGGGCTTATGCGGGTTTGAACCCCAAACCTGAGGTAGCACTAGAAGTCTTAACAAATTCCCTTAACCAACTCTACAATAGAGTTTATTGTCATAAAAATGCTGAAATGTTTTATTTAAACGCAATAAGAAGCTTTTATGTTTTATCTTATTTTTAGGGTATAATGCATTGACAAAAGCGCCTGTGACATTTCGGCCACTCTCCGGAAGAGAAGTTGCAGCTTGGGTTCTCATGAAACTGCGCAGCTGTGAAGCAGATTATCATAATCCAAGAAAGCAGTAGCCAATCATTCTATATCAGAAGTTTACATACGGTAAGATGAGATTCTAAGAACTTGCAGACTTCTACAATATTTTGCTCTGAGCTTCAAGGAATAGATCGAATCCATGCTAATAGCCAATCACAGAGCAAACAGAATCGGCTGGAATCTTCTACGCAGTAAAAGGACAGCGATGGCAAGGAGTTCTAGAATCTCGGGTGCCGCCTGATCACAGAGCAGTAACACAGCCCAAAGGTTGTCTACTTGATTTACTTAAGAAAAGGATTCTTCCTCAGTTGTTATTCTGATCTATCTATAACAAAGAATATCAAAAGAAAAGCTGCATTCATATCAACAATCCTTATTTATCATGGGGTACATGAAAGAACTCTGTATCAGTATCAGATGAAGAGAAACAAGACAAGAGAAACAAGATAAAACCCATTCCAAGCTCTAAATTCGCAACCAAGAACCTACATTTTAATTGAAATCAAGCAGACAATTTTAAGACTTGAATAATCCATCCCTAGGTGTAAGCCATAACCTCCCACCTGAATTCGCTTCTTTTCTCTCTATATACTTTCTGCCTTCCGATCTTCTTCCAGTCCTCTGCTCCTTCTCTAATCTCTTCTCTGATTTCTTCTTCTCCTAAAAATGAGGCAACGAATTGCCCTTTCTCTAGTGTTTTATACTAAGCTAGGCTCTATGCCTCAAAAGCACAACATACTGCTCCTTTGTAATGCATATGGCTATTACATTTACGGCGTGACTTATCCTTTCTATATTTAAACGCTGCCTTAATTATAAATTATTTCTTTATGCGATTTAAAGCAACGATGGCAGCAGCATTTATGCACCTTTGCTATTATTCAGCCCAAGATTTTCATCTAACCCTTGCATGCACCCATGTATACTGTAAGGTTTGTATTTAATCACTTTTGACATACGTGATAATACTAAAAAAAATAACTTCAATGCTTAGGAGAAATATATACTGGGGACTGGAATTGGCGGACTAATTCCAGCTATAATCCCCTTAATGAGATGGATTATCAAGATTATACAGCAAGCTCGAGCAATTCCATCAGACATAGAGCAATCCAGCCAAGAATCCATATCTTCCCTGTTTTGCCGCACACGAGAGCGATGGTATCGACTAAGATCTGACCAGAGATCAATGCCATAGCTCCGAGCAGCGTCAGACCAATGGCAGCGGCCAACAAACGGGTTTGTGCGCCCAAAGCCAAGAAGAAAGGGCTAGCAACAAGCCGGATCTCAGACCGCACGCCAAATAGACCAAATAAGAGCTGGTGGCAATGGATCTCGAGGAAGAGATGTTGGACGCCCTTGATGAGGTTAGTGAAAATGGTATTTTCAATTGAGACGATCCGCACGACTGCATACTAGAGTCGCCCATCGTGAATTGCATGTATCAGCTGCATTTCTAAAAAAAGAATACTAGGCAACCCCTGCATCCTCGGCTAATTCAAACCTCAAGAAAAAGAATTGGTTGATTGGGCAATAGGCAGGGCAGAGCAAGGGATGGGTGTGACACTAGCCGTTGTGAAGGAGTGTGCAGCCGAGATGAATGGTGTGCCAAGGAGCAAATGGTGGAAGCTTTTCATGCAAAGACACCCCGAGATTTCTCTCAAGAGTGCCGAAACATTGGAGGTGTCACGTGCCCGGGTAATGAATCAAGCCAACCTGGATAGCTTCTACACAGGGTTGAAAGAGGTGTATGAGGAGTATAACTTCCCCCCCTCAAGAATCTGGAATATAGATGAGACAGGGATTCAAGCTGGGAAAGTGACGGGTTTGAGGATAGTTGCAAGGGGAGAATAGGGTTAGTGAGCTAGTGATGAATACAAGAGAATGGGTAACTATTCTAGTGTGTGTCAATGCAAAAGGGTTCCGACTGCCTAACCTGTATATTTTCAAGGGTACAAGGATGAGCATAGGAAGGTGTGAAGAGGGAGCAATTCAAGCAATGCAGCAATCAGCTTGGATTCCATTTTCAGTCTAGAGTCCCTAGAGGGGTCTCACCTGATCAACCCCATCTCATATTGTTGGATGGCCATAGCAGCCATGTGGAACTGGATGTCATCCTTGCTGCCAAAGAGATGAGCATACATTTTGTCCTACTACCTACCCGCACATCACATAGGCTGCAACCACCAGATGTATCTTGCTTTGCACCATTCAAAGCTGCATTCAAAAAACTTGGGGCAGACTATATGGTCAAGAAGGGTAGGACAGAGCCAAAGAGGAAAGACATAGATGAACTGATTTCTCAGTCCATTGCACCTGGTCTAACTCTCTCTAACATAAAAGCAAGTTTCATAGCAACTGGAATATGGCCATATAACCCAACAAAGATGGTTCCTAGAAAAGAAGGATTGAGATTTGCAAAGGAAGACGTGTGTATGCGAGCATCGCCCATTGGACAACTATCAAATGAGGTTGGAGAAGAATATGGGAATGTTGTACCCAATGTCATGCATGAACCATTGGAGCAATTCGAACCATGTGTGCAGGGCTTGGATATGGAAGCCCATGTTGTAAAGGGTTAGACCATGCAGGAATTGGACCTACAATGGGAGAAGCACGTCTAGGCATCACGTGAACATGTTAAGTTACATTACGTGGGATCATGCGCCGGGTCTTATAAGGATCCGGGATTGTACAAACTTCACAAGGCCGCTTAACAAAAATACACAAGGGATAGCCTCTAGAATAGTGCATGTCTAATCTGCATGATAGAGTTCCTTATACTGGGAAGGATGGGTTCCGGGCACTTGCGCAGGTGTTACATAGAGCAAGAGGCTGAAAGGCTTAAGAGGGAATAGATTCCCCAAGAAGGTTGGAGGCAAGAAGGAGGATTGAGAAGGAGGAGGTCGTAGCCAAGGCTACTGCAAACAGAGTAGAGAGGGAGAGTAGAGTGCTGTGAGGCCTTGTATGAGGCCAGCATTAAGAGGTTGAGGAATCAAGCATATCCAGCCTACCAAATCCGCAGTTCATGTTGTATTTGGTTGTCGTGAGACCATTGAACTGAGGTCAGCAGAGCAAAGGAGGTCAGTTGCTAGGGCTCAATAAGACTTAAGACAGGTCAAGGGTCCCTGCTTATTGCAAGACACCTATCGTGAATGAGGATAATTCCCACCCTAAGTGTAAATCAACAAATCCAACTTACTATATGCCTATGTGTCACGGGGCAGCTTGGCACTCAACCAAACCCAAACACAACTAGGATGTGGAGTATAGTCTCGAGGACACACTTATGTGAGGGAGAAGAGGTCAACTCCACTAATCAGCATAGAAGGGTGTATTCCATTAGTCGACCTATACCTAAATAAGGTAAGCAACATTAGAAGCCCCCCCCTCAAGAGATGGGATCTTGCCAAAGCTAGCCAAAGGAGCATCCAGCCCTCTTGTGCCTGATGATGGATACACAAGGATGGATTAACTATGTTGCATCCAAACAGACTGTGAAATGAAGATGTGTCTCAAGAATTGGACAAGCGTCAAAGACATTAGAGATGTATTTAATCAGGTAGATGCCCAAGCTCCTTTTGCTACAAAGTGGAGGAGACATGGATGAGGGTTTCTATATTTTGAGAGTGACATGGCATGTATGCACCTTTCATTCTGCATCTTATTCAATAGAACATTTGGTAACACCCCACCCTATGCAGGTCGAAGAGGCAACACCAGCCCTCTCTTTGAATACGAATGTTACAGATAAGGTATGCTATCTCTTGCCTGTGGTTTGGATGGACAGAGCCCTATAGGTTATTATTAAATCTAATCAATTCATGCAGAATGGTTATGACTCGGACAAGACAGTAGAAGAATAGTATACAGCTCTGCCAATGGGAAGTCTTAGATGTCCTGTAATATTGTTAATGGCCAAAAAAGCCATGATACCAAATAGCCAAAAAACAATGTTGTGTGATCAAGTATTGCAATGCAAAAACATCTTTCATTCATAGTGCCACGAGGGCACTTACATTGTTGAATCGAAAACATCCCTTTGACAAAATACTCTTTCACAAAATGGCACTACAACAAAAACAAAACACTCATAATCAAAGGCAAGTACATATGAAGTTAGTTACTAGCCTATATGGCATATATAAAAGGGTTTATTTATAAGGATCGTCCATTTGGCCTAGTAGCACTAGCATGCTAGCAGCTTAGGTCTTAGGATTTACAGGGCTTTCAAATTTAACCCGATCCGCCTCAGCCATTGTCACGCTACAGTGAACCATTTCATGGTCATCTTTTGCATGCTGGATCTGATCAGAGATCTCGGGTGTGATCACAACATTGAGGTTGGAGGCAGCTGCAGTGGAGATTTCCTCCCGATTAACAAGGCAGTTCTTCAATGTAAAAGAGCCAAGCTTCTGCTCATCGGTATTCGGTCAATCTACGCTTCTTTCTTCGGGCGAGAGTGGGCATTTTGGGAAGCTTACATAGGCGCTTTTTGATATGCCTTGGCCACGCCTCCATTGCCCTTCCATTATGCTGCAGAGAGGACGTGAATTAGATGAACTAGATTCTACAACCACATAACTTGGAATAAAAGACCTTACCCTTGAGCTCAGAGTTGAACTGATGCAGGAATGCAAACAAATTGAAGTGTGCCATGAGCCGCAAACTGGCGATGCTAATTGAAGAAAAAAAAGCTCTCGTGATAAAAGCCTGAATGGTATGACAGGCCCTCCGCCTCTTGTGCGAGGTACTTGAATCTATGATCCTCTTAAATTCTGCAGAGAAGTGTTTTTGGAGGTAGATCAATCGTCTTAGAGGAGAGGAATTTTTGGCAAAAGCGAGTAAAGGGGCCAGAAATGGTAGCGAATGATGGTCCCTGTACCAGCATTCAAGGATCGCTGGGCCACATGTCATTTCTGCTATGACCAAGGAGATGGAGGGGGTCATTCCGCTAAGCTAACAATTTCACCACTTATGCCAGGCCATGAGGGGACGTGAGGCGGAACCTTGTGTACGGGACGAGGGTTTCGCATGTGGTGAGATGAGATCTATAAGCTAGCGAAGTTTGGATCATAATTACACGAACTTGGCGATCTAGTTAGGGAGAGGAGGGTGCTGGCGCGGTGCCCGCATGCTGTGGCGAATATGCCACATGCGCGGGCTTATGGGGCACTTACACTCTCAATTTGGAGCCACATAACTTTTTAACCCTAGATTTTTTAAGGGCAATTTTTTGACAACCATATGGCATATCTGATTAGGTATTCAATGATACCTTGTTAAACCAATGGACAATTTAACGTGTTCACGCCTCTTAAGTGCGGGAAACATGGCAGCTCCACCTTAAGGAGCTAGGGGTGAAACTGCAAACTCTGTATGAGATGATGCTAGCCGAAACTCGTTTGTATCCTTTGAGAGGTTGAGGCATTGACCCAATCACTCACCTATTTACAGCAGGTTATGAAAATGGGAGAACATCGCATTCCATAACAAACCAAATAGGGTGGTACAAGCAACTTGCTAACTGGGTACAAAAATGGGGCATTCATCTTGATGATCTTCCCGAGCATGAGATAGGATGGAATGGACGATTGACAAGCTATGGCCATCATGGTGAAGTGTGAATTTTATCGTAAGGGGGTGAATACTATGGTAGATAACGCTTAGCTTCAGGGTGTTACTGGTGGGCTTTTGAGGGCCATCAAATATGAGGGTGCGCGCGACGCTCTGTTTCATATTTTGATGGCCCAAAATTTTTGAAGTACACCAGGCTGTATGCTATCTTAACACACCGCTCAGAGTTTTGGGCCATCCGGACATTATCAAAATTCGATCTCGGATCCGGCCCATTTCATATAAATATCCTAGGGTGTTATGGGAGGCAAGCAGTGTTATAGTTCTGAATAATAATCGATCAAGATTGGATCTCGAACTGCTGGATCACTATAAACTTGAGGGGCAGTGTGTTAAGGTCATGTATGAGGAGCCATGAGCTTTCTCAGAAGAAAAGGCAGTTTATCACACAATTATGGCTCAGTTCTTATCGGCTATTGAGACGGGTAGAGCGGATGGTCAGGCTAGAAAGCTGCGATTTTGCCTATGTTGTCTTGAGGCAACAATGGAGGATGAATATCATGTGATGCTGGCATGTTCTGCCTTTGATCATATTTGTGACATGCATTACATTGCATGCAACTCATTCTCTGATTTGCTTGCATTGCCTCCACTAATTCGTGGTGCTTATTTTTATAATTATTGGAAATCAAGAGGGAAAATCCTTGATCATGAACAAAAATGTTGGAAACAGGACTTGTCTCATGTATAAACTTTGTTCATTTATGCTGATGAACCTGAGTGTTGAAGGCGTGATTTCATAAATAAAAAAAAATTAGGCTAATTTAACCCGAAGGTTAGAAAATAACCAGACATGGATATGTTCAGGCCATGCCCTGAGGTTGTTTCTTTGACCATGTGCATAAGTGTGAAGTGTGCAGTCCTAATACAATTGGTCATTTCAGGCGTTATTGTGTCCATTTTTACATATTTAAATTGTTAAATTTCCAAAGGTAGTTAAGGGGAAAGTTTAGATAAAGTTTAGCTAGCATGATTGAATAGTTAATCGCACTAAGATTTGTTAGATTCACCAAGTGAATACAGATATTGCTTAAACGAATGATGGATAAATTTAAATCTCTTAATTCCACATATCTTTTTATCCGTTAGATCAATTTCTCAACACTGAAACGTTGGTTCTGAATCCATGTCTTCTGATAAATGATTCATATGTACTATGTAGGGGTTACTCAGTACAGCAGGTTAAACAAGTATTGTACATGAAAATAACTTAATAAGATGGATGCAATAGAGAGAATTGCCTCCACATTCACCTAAAGGTATTCACAGACGTTGAGGGACCTTTGATCTTTGGAATGCTAAAAGCATTAGAGAAGAAACCTGTTTTAACAAGTCGAGAATGTTCTGCTGATAACTTCTCCTGTTCTGACGCATCCAATTTTTCTGATGACATTTTATGCTGAAAATAATAATTCCATCAAGCTAAAACAAATAAATGTCCTAGACTATGTCTTTCAAAAAGACTGACCTTTGAGTTACTTTTCCTTGCAGTTATAGCATGTTCATCCTGTTCAGCTAGTCTGCCCTTCCTTCCAGTACCTCCCTTTGCAGACCGTAATCTCTTCCTTATGCTATTGTCCTGTTCACCAGAAATACAGAGATATTCAATAATTGGTACCTACTTGTAATATGCATGCTTAATAAATGCATGCCCCAAACAATACTTACTTCCAAATTTTCTTTCTCATCTGAAGCTGCAGCTGCCTCTAGTTCAGCTTTTAAGTTCCGAGTTATTGAACCCTTTTTGGAGTTGCGAACGACTTTTTCAGTCCTCTGCAGGAAAATGGACCATTTAAAAAAATAATATTACACTTGATTCAAAATAAAAAAAAAAGAGAACTGCATTGCCATTAGGGAAAGCTAACATGCAGTACCTGTTTGTTATAGTTTGCCTCAAGTTCAGCATAAAGCACTTTCAGATTCTGATTTTCAAGTTGAAGATCATCATTTCTTTTCAACGCTGCACTGAGCTTGCTTGCAGCATCAGGGGATCTATCCTCCCTATTAACCTTTTTCTTTCCCTAAAAGAGGTAAGCAACTGACCTAATTAAGTGTCCAGTATGTTTTAAGTAAAAGCAATATACAACCTGAACATTTACCTTGGTAAGATGATCCACTTTTACGTTTTCGACTGACACCTCAGGCTCACCCTCTGGAAGCTCAACATCAGAATTCGAGACTGAACCAGGAGAATGCATATGGCAAGCATTTTCATCTAGCTCATGTTCCATAGTACTATGTCCATCCTTTTCATGGTTTGACTTTGCCATCACATGCCCCAGCATATCCTCCACTTGCTTTAAATCTGAGCTCAGTTTAACAACTTCTGCATCTTTTTCATCCTTTGTCTTCTGCAATGCAGTTCGCAGGTTTTCCACTTCTGCTCTTGCAGTCTGGATTTGTTCTTCTTTCAATTTGATGCGGCTACAGTAATCATTTTCCATCAATTTCAGTTGATTCCACACAAAGTCCCTTTCCCTCATGAGACCAGACATCTCTTTCTTTGACTGTGATTCAATTACTGATTTCTCATGTCTCTCCTTTTCAAGATGTGCCTTGTAATCGCTCTCGGTGTCAACAATTTTTCTTTGAAGATCCTCAATTTGTTTCTCAAGATCCTCTATTTGTTTCTTGGCTGTCATTTCTTCCTCATTTCCAGCATTATGCTTACTGTTTTCCTGGACAGCTATAATTAACTTAGTGTGTGAAGAAGATAAAACAACGTTTTCTGATTACCTTCTGAATGGCATAATATGTAGTGAGCACATTTAATCTTGATTGGAGATCATCCAGGTCATCTAATGCTTTTTCTGCAACATGCATCAGAACTTTAGTGTTTATGACGCAGAAAATCAAGTCATTTTATTACGCAGAAAATCAAGTCATAAATCCTTTACCAAGCTTCAATCTTAAGATAAGCGCTTCTTCATCCTTCCAAACCAAATTGCAATTAAGTTTTGCCAGATCATATGCATGAGAAACTTCCATTTTCTCACAAATGCGATTAGCCTGCATTCACATTGATATCAAACAAGGAAGCTTCCTGGTCAATGTTAATGACATTTTAAATGCAAAGTAAACCAGAGAATACATAGTTTGCCAAAAGAAAATATATAATGTAACAGATATATTGCATGATGAAGGGAGCAGCAAGTGCTGGTATATTACAGGTAACACAGCACTAGCTAGGGAATTAAGTTTGTTCGCAAGGTTTATATAAATACCACCATGTTAGATCAAAAGTTATTTCAATTTCCCCTATTTCAATGACCAATCTCGTGACCCCCTTAGTTGGGACTGTAGGACCCGCAATAAATTATTGATTCGGCTTTCATAAGGTATCTCAGATAAAGGTTTCTGAAAAATGCACTCAGGTTTTTGTTTCCCTAATCGTCTAGACCCTTAATTCCTGGAAATGTTTAGATTGCTGTAATGTGGATTATGGCAAGCTGAATCATCATCAAACAACTATAAACGTACAACTGTATCAATGCTAAAACGTTATTTTCGACTTATTTACAAAATGTGGAGTTTCATGAAGAAGAATATAGAGGCAAGATTGTACCCTCAAAAGTTCTTCTTCAAGGTGCCGTTGATCTATCTGCCAGAATTCAAGATGGATGCCAAGTTTTGTTTGTAGAAACTTGTTCTCCATTTGTAAAATCTTTCTTTCGTCAGAAAGAAGATGGTAATCTCTGAAATCATTGGATAAAACCTGTTGATCGCCCAGTTCAGTTGCCTGATAATCTCATGACGAAGAATGTCTATTGACAGGTACAAAAGTGACAGGACAATTCTCAAAGTTTTCAGAAACACGACTAAACAGTATGATATGTATCGTACTGCTGACGCATTTGATTACTGAGTTTAGCCTAGCATCAGATTTGCTTTAAGAAAAAAAGGGCTTGAATTTCATCATAGCTTAAAGATAATTCCTCAAAATACCTGGCTTTGGGGCAACGTTCCTTCCTTATATCCATGGCAAAGGCGCGTCATCCCGGAGAAAACATTAACTTCTTCAGAAGCACAGTTGCTGACTGCAATAAGATACAGATCAGCTGGTCGCAACAAATTTTTGTAGTAGCATGCCTGCCAAAGAAGCAAGAAATGGGGTATTCATCATACCTATTGACTCGTCGTCGCCGGAGTAAAATTTTGAACTTGAAAAGGGAGGTAATGCGCTGGATTGCTTTCCCTATTTTCCCGTTGAGAAATACTTGTAGTATTCGTATAAAAGACGATAGAGCATATTACTATAATATGCCATTTCGCAAATCGTGCAACAAAACAAAGTCTTAATAATTTTCCGATTCACTTAATACATAGTAGGATATACAGTAGATCCAAAAATAGGTGTATAAGGATTTATCTCATTCATTTTTATATAGGCAAGAACCAAAACTTTGATAGTAATAAAAAATTTAATTCATTTTTCGAACCAAAAATTTACTAGTAGGATAAAGTCCAGTCTAAATCTGCAAGTGATTGCTCATTCTAAGGCTAGAAGGAAATTTTCCTATTTATTTCAAATACTCTGTCATACATTGGGTGAAAGAGAGGTAGTAATTAATGCAGAACAGAAAAATATATGCTTGAAAGGATAGGTTTTCATTAGATTACTTCATACATATAAGGCTCGGATTTCACTGCAGCATTGGTACTTCTTCTTTTGCATCCAATCTACCGGGTTGTCATTTGGATCTGTAATTCCACTCCATTTCGGCAGTTTTCAGCCGATGTGGAAAAGTTTAGAAATAGGTAGAAGAAACTCCCGGGAGATTTGCCTGGGAGTTAAGTCAGAAATTAGAATGCCACATCAAAAAATTTCTACCGGTAACGGAATGTCAAACTCAAGGATTCTTGATGTCATGGGGTTCCATCATAGTGGAATCTAGGCTAAAGGTGAATAATCGGTGCTCAAATAAGCAAGAGCAAACCATTTGCCTGCAATATCTCCTACATCACAACTTTCTAAATATAACATTCAAAGTTTACAACTATGTTAACGTAAATGCAAACAATGACACTTGTTATTTCTTGTCATTTCTTGAAATACTTCCCAACACTCTCCCTCAAGATTTGGCCAGTTTATTGTTTGCAACATCTGATCTTCCTTGAACAACTTGCCAATAGAGCTATTCAAACAGTAACCATTCCCATTTCATTTAAGCACTTGAAAAATCTTTAGTTAAAGCATCTGCAGTCATGTATTATGTACTCAGATATTTAATGCTTACCTTCCCTTCTGTCACTTTCTCTCGTGTAAAATGATACTGGTTTTGATATGCTTGGCCCTTGAAACACTACTCGAATTCTTTACAAGGCTGATAGCAGCCTTGTCATTCATTACAACAGTAGGTTTTCCGCACTTCCCAAATCCTTGAGCAAACGCCTAAGCCAAATATCTTCTTTTGTAGCTGCACACAGATTGCCATGTATTCGGACTCACATGTGCTTAAAGCAATAGCCTTCTCCTTCTTGGCTGTCCAGCTTGCTACTTTCCCTTGTAGCTTAAAAATGTTGTCAGCTCGTGATTTTCTAGTATCCAAATATCAATATCTACTAAACCTTCAAGATACACTTGCCTAGAGTGTTTAGCTTGGTAATATATGCCAAGCTAAATGCTCTAGGCACCTATGTTGAATCCTCAATCACGTTCAACAAATCTTCTGCATCCAATATATGTACTATTTTTTCCTTCTAGATTTGAAATCCAAAACCACCTTTGAACACCTCTATTGAGCTTAGAAGAAATGCATCAAATCTAGTAGTCATGTATCTGATACCAAATGAAGAATTTATACAGCCAAGCAATTACTACAACTTCAAGTTTGATCACTTATTCAATGAAAGCCGTTGCAATTCTAAGTTCTAGATACTTAAGGTTATATTCACCTTTAATATTTGCACTCAAGCACATATTCAAAATCACACTCAATACTGTATATTTGGTCTTAGACCATGTCATTATTCATCTGCCGACCAACTAACATCGATCATCTCGATTCAATCCGATAATGGCTTTTTGCCTACTGATGCATTTTTCTCAAATTAGAATCTTTGTCTCGTATTGCCTTGCTCGAAATCCTGATCGATAAGTCTGAATATGCAATGTTTGTTTGCCCCTTTCTATTTATTTAGTCAAGCTTTATCCATTATGTTTTACATTATAACCATTATTGGTATATTCATCGGGTCATATGACCTCAGCCAATGTTTCATCATATAGCTATATTCATACATCGACCATGCATCTTTAAAGCTCATTATACTTCACAACCTTGATAAACTGTCTTACTGTTCACCGAAACAACTTACACAATAAGACATGCTTTTCAACACTAGCGTAGCGGCACCACCAGTGTTTCTTATATTCCTCGTGCGAGGAAGCTCTGGGTCATGGGACTCCACCTGTAAAGGGACGAGGTCATAATCTAGATACAATGAGATGTCTAGTATGGGCCTTTTATCACTACATCTGCCACTGTGAATCTCATAGTACATGGCTAGTTAGGGCACTGAATGCCAAGATGCAATGCCCTGATAATGTGCCAAGGAATATGAAATCTCACCTTGGAGAGGAATATTGTCTGCATCTTCTTGATGGGGTCCTCCTTGCCTCATAGAGGAGACCTTGGGCCGCCACATTGTGATCTCTATGCCTCTGTTGTTCCTTGAACGCCTCTGCAATATCCTCCATGCAACTAGAGGATATCGTAGCGATGGGCATCCTTGAGGTCTGAAGTTGTTCAACCTGAGTTGAATTGTTGTATGTGCTAGCTGTCTAAACTAGAAGTTTTTTTGGCATGTCCTTGTTGGGTAGCATTTGCCTATCTTGTTGTACGTATTTCGTGGAACCTCACATGGGCAGTAGCTGCATTATCCACATTAGCCTTCAATGCATGAGCTAAGAGCTTAGACCTTTGTTGTTTCACCCTATGAATTCGCATAGACAATAGCACAACTAGTTACTCATAAGCGTCAGCATGAAGTCCCTTATCTTTGTGCAGCTCCTCGTATATCGCAGTCCCGATTGAAGAAACCTTCTTCCAACCTTGAAGTATGGAGGTCGCACTTGTATCCTCGACAAATTTTATTGTTTCCAGAGTGGTGATCATGTCTTTTAGAGCCTAAAGATGTTGTTGCTGTACTTTATTTTCTGTGGTGATTGTTTGAACAATTCATTAGATTCTGGCAGTCATCTCCACAACTTATGTTTGAAGCTATGAGATAGTGTCCTTAATCTCCTGCTCAAAATGCTCCTTGTCCTAGAACATGGTATCTATTCTAGTTGGCGTCATGACCAGATGAGCCCCAAGATTTGTGATAAGCATAAATGAGACCAATCCTCAATGGTTCGCACAGGGGGGTTCAAGGCGATTTAACCTTGTGGATGGAAGGTTTAATTCATGTTGTGTAGGAATTCTCTTAGAATGAAGTTGAAATGGACGATGAAAAAGTTTGAATAATGGAAAAAGTTTTGCCTTGCCCCTCTCTTTTGTATTTTGGTAGAGCGGCGGTCTAATCGAGAGTTGAGGATGAGCAATTGTCTATGACAAGACTTTGAAAAGTCAAGTCAATAGCAACCAAATAGAAAATAGGAATTATTACGTCACACCACATGGCAGCTTCCCGCGCAGGATTTGGGCGTTGTCTAAATGTCAGATAGACTTCGAACCTGAAACTTCTAATTCTTTGATCAAAAGAACCTTCACCAAAACCACAAAAATGAACTATAAATAGGTGCCGCAATGTCGCCAAATTATATGTGTAATGAAGCTCACTCCCTCTATGAGCAAGACGATCAGAATTAGATTCAAAGTCAAGGGCGGGTCAAGAAAGATAATAGCACAAATAAAGAAGGTAGTGAAGCTCAAGGCTAGAGTAGAGAGTAGCAACTATTCACTATCATGATGTCCCAAGTAATTCTACTAGGTCCTTAATAATGGACCAAATATTGTAAAGTGTCAAAGTTATGACCTTATCCTCCTCCATCTACAGCGAACTTCGAAAATATCTCATTGAAAGCCTTTGATGAGTTTTTCACATCTCCTCCTTCTTTGTTTGCTTGATGGATGCGAGGTTAGGGGTTACTGCAAGGCGATATGTGGACCCTTGAATCTATTAAGATCAAATATATAGAGATATCCGCAGCGAGGATTTTGCAAAAGAACTAGAAACAATGAGCGGAAAGAATACAGGAAACCTCAATGCCAAAATGAGAATCTCTTGATAAGATAGAAAAAAACAATGAGAGTCGCGAGCGAGACTAAAACAAGTACGAATTACCTTTCGCTCAGATTGAGAAGATTGATGAAGTTGCACAGAGTTCTGGGGAATGGATTGTATAAATGGAAGATTTGAGAGAGGGACACAACAAGAAGAGACGTTGACAAAATGATTGACAAGTTCAATGGAAGGATGTAGGTCGTACGTACTCGGTCATGAGGCATATAGCCAGTGGTATTACTGAAGAACCATCACGAAATCGGCTTTTTATTCCGAGTATTTTCAAGTTTAATATACTTAATATAATCATCAGCCAAAACATGCGGTCACATGTCTGTTCTTGCACATCATTGAACTTCTTCAAAAGTCGGTCATCATCAGCATAAGAACCATAATAGACAAGAACAGGTTTTATGTCTTTTCAGCTTTTTTTCCAATGAATTTTTTTGGCCATGAACCATTGATATGGAGCAGCTCGCAGCGTGGTGGAGAAAATGTGAAACTTGATTTATGGCTGAGAGTGTCCATTGAGAATAATGAAAACCACCAGAATTTATTATAAGAGCTTTAACATTCGTCACGGAATGGGTTTGCCTTTAAGCGAGCGAAGATGGGATAAGAGGCTTTAAAGCGGGAATTGAAGTATTTAGTAGAACAAGGCTGAGCTGAGGGTTGTGAAAAAAAGACTTTTGGGAATAGAGTGCAGGTAAGTAAGGGGCGATGAAAGTAGCGGAGGGAATAGATGGATTTGCTAAAAGGAATGGAGAACTAAAAGAAAGAGGCAATTGCAAATCTAGTATTAGGACTTGACAGCCTTTCTCTTCTAAACCATAAAATAGAGGCAATTCCGGAAGTGGGATCTGATGATGAAAGAAGGTTGATTCATTAAGGTGGTAGGCCTAAAGATATATCACTGAAAACCAGTAAAAGTACGGTGGGTAAAAGATGGTTGTAGAGGGTACGTGATGAAAGATAGAGATATAAATGTAAATTAACTCTTGAGTTTGAAAATGCGTGGAGAGGGACCATAGGCAGGGATGCACTTAGTAATAAGGGGGTATGGATGTTTGTGTTCGAAGGGTGGCCAAAAATATACCTAGTATACTGACCTTTGGAAGCTAATTTAACTCCTAAAGTATATGTTTTGCTCCAAATAAAGGCAAAGAAACCCCCTAGTAGTATTTCTTTTTTCTTTTTTTTTCTCTTTTTGAAGGACGAAAGACTATATTCAGGAAGAATAAGAAGTTCAAGATACATCATAGATCTTTGTATAAGACTAAAGCCGGAGAACCAGTAAACCCCTAGAGCCATTTACGGCACTGGCCAAAAATCTATCTCTCTTTTGTACTATTTTGAGGCGTTTGGCTGCCTCGTCATGAGCAACATACTCCACCGTATCTAGATGCTCATTAGTTGACATCAAGTTGCCATGCCATACAATATGGCAAGGAAGAGAGGTAGTAGAAACACCATAGGTGATTGAAAAATTTGGAAGCACCCATTGCAAAAGCTCCTCATGTGACATTCTTACAAGTAATTGCTTGGTCGTGGATGCCAGAATCCTTATTTTTGTACTATTGTTAAATGGATGCATGAGAGATACCGTTGTCACATGCACAAATAAGATGACATAAACTTGATTATTTGTGAAACCAGTGAGATATATACACACAACAGCGAGGAGAAACGTTAGTCATTTATATTTGGAAGAATGCAGTCAGAACATTGTGCATTGCTATTTAAGCCGAAAATAGGAAGCAATATTTGCACATAGGCGAGCGTACCTCAAACAGCCATTGAAGCCTGTTGGTAGACTATGCTAAAGCGTGATATATCAGCAAGCTATGACAGAAGCTCTTAGAGCAGTCCACCTGGTGATGTGCATCACCAGCTGCTGGGGAATTTGCAAAATATATTGCTGAATACTGCAAGAGATATTTTCTCTACAAGAGGAAAAAGAAAGAAAGAGAGATAAACTTTTGGTTTTGAGTAAGAAAGAGCGTCAGGATGCTTGAGAGGATCGACAACATATCATCAAAATTTGAGAAATCAAGGGAGGCCTATTAGCTTTAGTAGTGGTGCAATTGTGTAAGCTTTGTAAAGCGCATGGGTCATCACACTTATTATTATTCCCTCCCTTCCATAAATTATAACATATCAAAAGGAAGAGATGCTGCAGACAGTTACTCAAAGGGTGAAGAAATCAACAACCTCAATACTTTCAAGTCTGACAATACGACAAGAGAATTGAGGTAAAGAGAGAGGTTGGTGGAGTTAAACACAACAATATCTCAGTATCCTGATATGCTTTGGCCCCGCCAAGATGAAAAGACTAATATCTTGAGGATGTTTTTCAGCGAGAATCACCTTGAGTTTGGGGAAGTGACATAAGACTCCAGTGGTCAACAACTCATCAATACACCCAGCAATGGGAGGCCTCTAATGAAGAAAGGCAGGCCTCTACATGGGAGGGGCTGAGAGTCTCGAGAGCAACGAGGCGAGCATTACGCTACTTCAAATCAATAAGAGGTAGGATGAGAACTGCCAAGATTGAGGAGCTATGATCATATAGTCAGTAGATTGAGAAGCTATCCATAATGGGATGGAACATTTTAGATGTTCTCGTGAAAGGATTACCCCAAGTTGAGCTAATCATCAATGTGGTCGGAAGAAATGCATAGGAGTAACTAAAATGGAGTTGTTCGTGACATTCAACATATTGAGCAGTGAGATTGAGTGCATAAACAAGAAGGGTATTACTAAGGGTACTTGTTGACTGTGTAAACTAATTACCTCAAGGAATAATAACCCGAGATCGAGAAAATAATCAGCGAATTCATTGACTTGTTATGATGATGTCAAATTCAAATTAATTACAGGAATATTTCCAGAAAGTAGCGCTTCAAGAGGAATCTCTAAGGTAGGAATTGTATGGTACACTTAGGGTAGTCTAGGCAAAATTATATTAAATGCATTCTTTGGTGAGGGTACAGGTAAGAAAAACTAACTAACGGTTGGTATTCCGCTACAAATTAGTACCCATAAACTTATGGATAGATATATTAAACTTGATGGATAGATGAATTTAAATACATGGTAGCTAAGGCTAATAAAATTATCACGTTAGGTAAAAATAACATATAAGGTAGTGGAATAGTAGGAATGTTTATAACAACACATCATTGAGGGGATAAGTGCGTTGGATACTTATCAGGAAGTATACGGACAATTTTCTTATGAAGAAATGAGGGTTTAATCATAGGACTGAACCACCATTTTAAGTTTAGAGATAAACCATCAATTAGTCGATCCAGAGTAGAATAGAGTCCCTTCCGCCAAGTGGCTGAAGCGGTCGTGCTCTAAGATGGATAGATGCTTTTCAATGTTCATGGGGTTATGCGCATACAGGGGCCCGTGGTAGCAACTGATCAAGCGGGGGCAAATGTGAGCAATGCAATGGCCAAGTCGTCTCCAAATTAATTGACACCAGCTGTTGGGGAATGTATTCTAGCCTTGGCCGGGTGGAGCAACTAAGGTAAGGAGAGACTTTGCATCACAGTGTAGATAGGGCTCATGATGGAAAAAAGCTTATAACTTTATGCGTGGTCGTTATGCGTTCATACCTAGGAGATGAGCTGGCACCCGTTGAGCCGCCGGGCATCATCGCGAAAGCACATGCTTGTTGTTGCCGCCGCCGAATTTCAGCCGCGTCATCAACACCTATATTTTTGATGCTGTGGTTGGCTTGATGCGGGCGGGCTGTGTGCGTATTGACTAGATGGCGTGATGAAAGTGTGATGCGTTTGAGACAAGGTTGTAGCAGAGCAAAGTATTCGAACATGCAAGAACTGATTTGATTATGTGGCTTTGGCGATGTGCGCGGGAATACTTCTCCAAAGCGGCTCAGCATCTGAAATCAAGCAATATTCAGAACTAAATTTGTGCGCGGCTGCGGCCGCTTGGCTGCTCTATGGATTTACGGCTAAATGCAGATGAGTTACTACTAAGCTAAACAATACTTTTGTTTAAATTTCTGATCTTTTTACCTTTTTTGCGGGCCTTTCTTGAGGAAACGAGAGTTTGAAATCGAAAAATTTCACGGTTTGCCTTCTATTGGCAAGAAACTAAAAAGCAGAGATAAGGTGGCGAAGTTCATCATTTTCTTAGAGTATTTGGAATGTTCCTCTTCATAATGGGAAGATAAACATGAAGGAGATCAAGCCCACTTTCAAACAGGAAATGCTGGACAGTAATGAAAGTTCTGAGGAAAGAAGCTACCTAACAATGAGGTTAAGATTTCGGTTTAACATTTGGTGTTTGGCAGCCTGAGCAGGTACATTAGCTCAGGAAGAATTACTTTTAAGATGAATTGGAAAATGCTTTGCTGCAATTAATACCAAGATTAGATTGAATAAGGCCAAATGGCTCCGCCAGATACTTTTAGAACATCAACATTCAAAAGTGTTCTTACATACGGGAGTAAAACTTCGAGGCAAATGAAGGTGAAGCAGTTAATAAATCTCAGAAAATGATGCTCTACGGGGCTGAAACATTGAAGTATTGATTAATATAAATTTATTCATATCGCAATCTAGAAGAGTTCGTGTTGATCTTTAGATTATTTACCCAGACCTATAGTTGAAAAGGTATAAAGAAAAATTGCCTAGACAAACAGTGTTGACAGTGAATAATTGCTTAAGAGTCAATGATTGTTTGAACAGTGGTAACTGTGAATATATTTGTGGTTGATTGAGGTTATTGCTAGACAAATCACAGTACAGAGAAGTTGTGGCTAGACAAATAGCAGTGCTGGGAAGACTACAAGCAACTAAATATTTACAGGTGTATATTGACAATGGTTACACTAGTGTAATGGTATACTAGTGGAATTGTAAATAGTCTATTGTGACCTAAAGTTTCATTATGACGAAACCATTGAAAAATAATTGTAAATAGTAAGTTGACTTCAAAAACAGGTCGGTCCAATTATTTGGAGCCAATACCTGTTTGAAAAACCTCGGTCTAATCAGACCTTGAGATACAGTTCCGGAAATGAGATCGGTCCACCTAAGAGGCCGAGACTGATCGTATATGTTAAACCTAACATGCATAAGAAACAAACACAATAAAAGTTTCATGCTAAGGCATTGTGATCAAGATTGAAAAGGGTCTTCACCATTGGTAATGGTTATAAAACATTCAAATGATTTCTGAATTATGAATGCTAGTTTTGGGTTGCCCCTAGGGGGGCAAACCCTCGTTTGTATGGGGCATATCCTGAGTATATGCTGGAATGTACTCAGAATATGTTGATGACTGCTCCAAACCTATTGTACAATAGCTGGCGGTCATTTGCGTTTAAACTGAGATTGTCAACGGTTAAGCGGCATGGCGGATAAACGAATTTGATGAATACGGGTAGCGGAAATGCTTTTGGGTTTATGGCTAAGAACACATCTCTGACGATTCTGCATGGAAACAACAGATGAGAAATACTTTAAAAAGCAGAATATGCGGCGGGAAGAAAGCGAGAGGAATGCCTTTGCATCGATTTATTGGCCCGTGTCTTTGATCACGCTCAAGGGTATCTAGTTCAGGTGGCCTTACCCAGGCAGGCATTCCGGCATGCTCTCAGGAGCTACAGTGCTTTTCCCTTGTTTTTTATATACTGTGCTGGTTGTGCGACTGGAATCTGTTATGGAATGGGAAAATCACGGTTAGAAGCAGAGTAAAGGGCGTTCACTAAGCATTCTTAGACTGCACCACAGCGAAAATGAAGCCCCAATTGTATTAGTAGAAAAGGAGTGCTGGATTAGTTTTGTTCAGTAGCCATCTTACGAGGAAAGGAAAAAATATAAATGACTCACATTAGCAGCTATGGAGATGGCCCGACCATTGCTTAGATCAAACTGCTTTGAATACGTGCATCAGTCTGCTGGTAAGCATAGCGTCCGCAAGACGATCACACCGTTAAATAGAAGCTTTTTCAAAAGATCACTTTCACGGTAACCAGCATAAAAATTCCCTATCTCTCTGCTTTGCAAAGCGTGATCTCCATCGCCCGTAGCCAGTCCATCATCAATGGAATCCTGGCGGTTGAATTCATTTTGATAGGTAACAGACGGACTCACGAGGGCATGCAAAGGGCGGAAAAGACTATCTAAAGATGAAAGGCATCTTGATTTGCATGCATCGGACGAGGACCGGTAAGCATACATAGCGAAACGCTGATACGGATCACCAGTGGATTGGATTTGAAAGCTCGATTTATAGGGAAGCGGCGCATTATAACATACGCAAGAGATGAAATGGACATGCAAAGCTCTACTTGCATTTGCATGGAGAGGATTATCGGTTCCCGTAGCGCCATAGCTGATCCTTCAAGCATTACGGTGCCATAATGGAAATGATCTCCATGGCCATGGCCTCTCTCTCTACTGAAACAAAAAACAATATGACCGCATTGCCGGACTGTGATGCGAAGACGAACGATTACCCGGTTACCCAGAATTATATTCCGACATGTAATGATTTTTAGAGTATGTGGAGGCAGAGTGGGGATACGGCACGGAAAATCCTTACATTGGCCGCGTGTCACGCTAAATGTCAATTTGTCGCATTAATGCCCTCTGCCAAGCACGAGTTCTTGGTGATAGCGTTTTATAAATATAAGGTTTCCCCTAATATTCAGAGTTAGGTTTCCACGAGATCTTTTTGTGTGATAGATCTATGAAGTTTAACAACAATCAGGTGATCAAATTGAGATTGGACCATGTGGCCTATCTATATAGTAATATTGGAATTGCATAATAGGGTGAATGTGCATTCAAGAGAATAGTCTTGGCGATTTCCATGGCTTCACTAGTCATCAATAAAGCAAAAGATTTTGGTCCATAAGAAAGATATGATGGCCAGCCAGACCCACAAACCGAAATTAGCAAAAAACCATAATAACATGCTCAAAATTCTCAAAAACAAAATAATCAAGCAAAACATAATGTAAATCCATTCAATATAGAATTTCTTCATGTGTACTTTTGTGGGATCGAAATGCAAAAATATTGCATGCATGGTCGGGTGTGTGTATATGGCCAGGTAGTTTATTGTTCTTTGTGGATCTTGAATTTATGTCTACGTGGCATCGCATCCCCATTTTTTGGTAAGCAGCGAGATTGACCATCTCGGATATTTATTGCTCTCATCACCGTAAGACAGCTCTTGCATCCGGCTTCGGATAAGGAAAAACATTTCGCCATAACTCATTTGTAGCTAGAACTTTATCTTTTTATAACATTTAGATCAACTCTGCAAAACAAGACTATTTGTTGCAACTATCCTCAAATTGTGAGGCCTTTTCATTCCAAGAAATAAAGAATATTCCAAGAGACCACATCTTGATTGGATGCTCACATTGAAAAGAGGTCCTGCGGTCGGACTAGGGTTTCCCATGTTCTTGGAAATAATAGAAGGGATAATGCTTCATAACATACTATCTGGCTTAGGCATTTGGTGGGTGTTCACATAAGCCCCAAATCACGCATTACGGAATTTGCGAATAACTCAACCAGAATTGGCGGCAGGCTGTGTCGTTCTACTATGTCCCTCTGATTTGTTTGGTCTGGGTTAGGAACTCCTGGAAGACAGCCCTCTGTGAGGACAAGCGGATCCTAACAGGGAGTCGAGGGGGACGCTATGTCACTTGCTTGAGGATTTGCAAGAAGAAGAAGAAGAAAAGCAGGGCAATGAGAGGAAAGCGATAAGCTTCCTTGATATCAATGGTAGACATACACTTGAGCTCGCCAATAGAGAAAAATTGAAAGGAGACAAGACTCAAAACTCATCTAGCCATCATATGCTGCATCTGCTCACCATATAGTACAATGGCCTTGGGCCCCAAAGCATAGACACTCTGGCTGATCGGTGCGACTCACGGAAGGAGCCTGCGTTCTCGCGAGGAATGTTGGCGGTGCCTCTTTAAATGCACAGGAATCACGCTGGCGGCGACCGGGCGGTGGCGGTCATCACTTGTCTGGCGGCGCATTAACCGGGCGCGAGCTTTATTTGCGTAATTTTCTTGCGAATTAACCCTGCTGAGCCTTTGTCGTGGGCTGGCGCGGATCGCGGAAGCAGCCGCAGTGCATGCGTGCCGCTTTCGAATGGCGTCCGCACCGGGAGGCACAGGACTAACCTCCCCTGCGACACTTCGGAGGTGAAGAAAAAGGAGGAAGGAGGGTTTTACGAGAAGCGGGAAGCCATGCATGCGAAGTGATCCTCACGGGGGTACGAGGGCGAGCACCGATATAGTCTTGGCTAATGAGATCTGCGGCGTGTTTGGGCGGGAGATGTTTTGGCCAAGGGCGGGGATGAGCATCAATAATAAGCGAGGTCGTACCATGTCTTCCAAGAAGGCTGACATAGGCGTCACGGAAAGAAATCATCGCGACATTCCATGAGAGCCGGTCGGAGGCCAAAGGCGCGACTGACGTGGGTTGCGGTGAAAATGGGGCTGCCGGTTAGAGGCCTTAAAATGCATTTGAGCAGCACAAAACCTGCGAAGATGGACTGAAGGATGCGGTGAGAATTGGTGGCATTACGCAAGAAGGTGTCAAAGGCTTGTAGGCGCATCGCGGCGTTTACCAACCACGATCAACAGCAATATAAATCCAATTCGTAGGTAGTATCCGAATTAGCACCTTCCCAATGTGGTGGCCGAACAAAACGTAGGTCTGCCGGGAGATGGCCGAGATCTGAGTGGAGTCCATCCGGCATGACCATCCATGACCTTGTAGTCCAAAAGGCGCTAATGGTCGGGGAACTTTGGGGCGTGGAAGTCACGCCGAGGCTTACTCTTTGCGAGAGAAGGGCCATGCCGTGAAGTGGGTTTGCTAATGGTCACTACTGAATTGACTGGCAAGATGGGATCAAGAGCTTGACACCGCGATCAGAAAGCGAAAGTTGAGAGTTAGCCGGGAGGCTATCATCCCGGTAAGGTGCGTCTTGCTATCCATGAGCTGCATGAGTGATTATAACGGCGAGGAGTCTTTGCATATAAATTTGTGCACCGGGAAGATCTTTTCAGGATGTCCCTGGAGAAATACTTCCTTCTCATTTGCAGCGCTTCCGGCTTGCCGAGATAAATGATTGGCAAGCTCAGGCATATATCTACTGATGCGAAGTTTAGGGGTGGGCGAGGATCCGCAAGATATGGATTATTGTCACGAAGCACCCATTGCAAATTAAGTCACCACAGAAAAGCTGGCGTGGCCCATTTCGAGTATTTCTGCTGTATCGCGGAATGAAATCGTAAAATATGTAAGCCATGGGCTGAACAAACTCACGAAGGTGATAAAGTCTGGATAAGCCCGGTGCGCGAGATCAAGACACGAGCCACGGCTACAACCCGCTGTCTTCAATGGAGAGTTACGGCTGGAAATCGAAGAAAAATCTGCGATTACTTTCGAGGAATATCCACGAGGTCCATCTGCGCTATGCCACGCCGAAGAAAGGAGGTGGCGGCGAGCAACCACATAATGCGTGATAGCAGGAAAGGCGGGAGATCCCAGCAGGCATTACTAAGAATGGCGGTATGGCAATCAAATTTTGCTGACTTCATATTGAGCTGAATAACTGCTTTGTAGCTGTTATTCAAGATGCGTATCGGTTGTCGCGCAGCAGCAGCGGCGTGACTAGTCCGCCGGACCACGTTTACGAGAAGTGTTGACTGGAGGATTTTGAATTATTGAGGCAACACGGCAATCACAAATCGTCATTATCTTACGTTTACGCACCTCGTAAGCTGATCTTGAAGAGAGGTGAGGCTGAGGTACGTGTAGAAAGGCCCGAGCGATCAAGGCAATTTGAGCATCCGTTACGTAAGGTTTTAAGACGAGTGCTGAAATTTTCTAAAGTTAGAATTACAAAAGGCGTTGAGCTTAGCAATATCACCGTCCTTGGTACTTTCGGGGAGGAAAGCGACACGGACTTATTTGTGCTCAATAAATTCACCAATTCGATTTAGAACGGAAAACGAACGATCGCAAGTTAGGTGACTTACGATCTTGTACGCACGGGAATCGTATGAGCACCTTAAAGGCTTGGAGTGCTTGTCTTGAAGTTTAACTCAAAGTTACGCTTAGGCGTTAAGCGGCAGAAGGATCTGGTGTACGCATAGGAGGCCTCTAGTGCACAGATTGAACCCAGCTCATAAAGGCGTCTTGGGATTCTTATGGCAGGCGGCGGCTTGAGCATCTGCTGATCTTGATACATGGCGGCGCGGTATTGTGGTGGTGGGCGGTACATTTGCTGGTTTGTGATGTTTGGAAAGATGGTGTGAAGCCCCGGATGGTGTGGCGGAGGAGGAGGAAGCGGTGACATGGGTGTCGCGGACTTTGGACATGACCCGGGGAAGGCGTGAAGTGCCAGCCAGTTGAGTCAGTGAAGGGCCGGCCCGAGTGGAATTATGGTGGTGGTGTGGGAGAAATGTATGGCGGATGAGGGGCTTGAAATTGGCCTCCCACGAAACTTGAAATAGGTAAACTTGCGGCGGATACACTTCTTAGAAAAAAACAGTGGAACATCATTTGGGGTGCCAATATGGCAATTTGGTTGGGTGTGTAGCAGTGATGACCAGGTTATAGAAAGGCTTATTGATATGGTGACGATCACAAGGAACTCGCCGGGAACAAAGGTTTAAAACGGGAAACATCCGATATTAATTAGACGATGGACATTGGCATGATAAGGAGGTGCACCAAAATCTGTGACAGCTAGATCCTGTATGGCAGACCATGATAAACAAAGGGGTGTGTAAAGGGAATATAAAATACCTCAGAAATCAAATGTTAGTCGGCGAAATGGTGGTGCCATCGACCCGCGATTGAGATTGTAGCCATGCGAGAACATTGCTGATAACCGAGATGAAGCTGCTTGGTGGTCAGGATTTGGAAGCGGAAGTTCGGTGAGAGAATTCGTAAAGCTTTTGTCGTTCAGCGACTTCTTTATTTGGGCCAACGGGCTTCACACGGAAGAGGTATAGAGGCGTCAAAGAAGGATCTGGATGCAAAGGCGGATCCTTGGGGCGGTAGCGAAGTGTGAAAATCTTGGGGCAGCCATGGTAGCGATTTGCGAGAAGCGAAGAGGTGGATTCAAAGCGGAGGGCGAAAAGTCAACCACGAGGAGGACAAAAAGTATGAGAAGAAGCGAAAGGATTTTAGAGCGCCACAAGCCCCAGGAGGCCGAAAGAAGGTATGAAGAGGCTGAAACTGGAGGCGATGATGGTACAGTGTCGAAGAAAGATGCCTGCAGAGGGTATTGAGAGCAAAAATTTGGCTAAGTCCCCAAAAAGCGTAAGGGAGAAGCAATGGCTTAAGTGAGGATAGGGGCGTGAAAAGAAAAGATCCGGATGTGGCAATTGGGCAAAAGGATTTTACATTAATATCCGGCCAGGCGTGAAAAGAAGAAATGGCATTCAATCTTGCTTGCTTCGAAGTGGGGTCTCGGTAGAATGTCAGAAGGTGTTTATGGCTAGATATGCGGCGGGAGAAAAATTCTCATTTTAAAGAAGCAGCCTTGCATTGCCATGCGTTGGCGATTTGTGTGATTGGTAAGCCGACAAAGTTCCTGATTGGCTATATAAAACCGGAGATGCCAAGGCATCAGGTAAACATTTCGGCGTAGCTCTTTGCTAGTTTGAGCGAGGACTGCACTATGCCCTGGCTGTCGGTGGATTACACCGCATAAGATGAATTATGCGGACCTCTGGTATTTGCCCAATCGTGGCGTGAGAATGGGCGGCTGGTGTGCGGGATGGCTGAATTTATGTCGGGCGAAGATAGCGGGATGGAGGTGGTTCTACACCTTATTTTGGGATCCTGAGCAGAACTCTACCACCTCCCTCGCGCATCACCTTAAACCCGAGTAGAGGTTTTTCTTCTTAGGACTTAGTAGATAGAGACTCTGAGCCCGTTTGCATATAAAGCGTTCCTCGCGGAAATAGCTGAAACGCCCACATTTTTAAAATCTCCACTCATAATATAATATACACTTTAACACCATTACTTTCTGTGGTGTTTGCTTCTTGAAGCTGTATCTGTTTGTTGATTTTAAACTTTTCGTAATGATGAAATGTTTGAGGCGAAAACCATTAACCAAGGTAGGTAATGGGTACCATCTAACTCTGCTAGTTGGAAAACGCTGGAGTCTAACCACTTGAACAATTTGATAAGGGCTGACCATGAGAAGAAACTTGGTTTCACGGGAAGAATTTTGTACGGAATCATAAGAAGAACAAATGCGCCTTCTTTAAATGTTTTTGTCTTGACGTTTGTCATATAAAGATTTTGCAACTGTGTCATAAGTACGAATATAAGCATCCTTCAGGGTTATCAACTGTTCTAATTAGTGGGCTTTTCTTTGAGTGCGGCAAGGTGGATTATGAAGCGTGGCAGGTTGAAAGCGGTGTTGGAAGGATGTATTCAAGCGGCATGAGCTTTTCACGACCATAAATAATTTAAGGAGTGTGACCGGTAGCAATCGAAACAAGTATTGTAGGCCCAAAACGTGGAAGTTTTATGCCTTAATCTGTCGCGGGAAGCGTCCACAAGGCATGCTGAGAATGGTATTTGAGTTTTGTTGCTTTACGCCCAGAAACACCTTGAGGATAGTAAGGGCATTAACTCTTGTGATGATGTCGGGGAGATAATCCATTGACTCCCGCCAAATGCGTTGATGAAATGGACACCCGCGGTCCTTTGACCAGCTCCGTGGGGCGGCGGGAATCAGCGTGATAATTTGTGATAGGGACCCTAGGCATTGCTTTGCTGCGGTGTTACATGCGGAAGTGCACAGGCTTCCGCCCATTTGGTAGCGTGGTCGGTGAGAACGAGGAGATATAGCGAACGCGATTGTGCAGCGCGGGGAAGATCTATAGGTCCCACAAAGTCCATTCCCCATTTCTTTGAAGGGAAGTGGCGTGGCGGCCCGGCGTCGAAGGCGTCGTCAGGCGGTAAATCACGGTAACCGGCGTCACCGCGTCTTGGTAGCAGGCGTGACATCGCGAAGCGTGGGCCAATAATACCCGGCTAAGATTTTGCGTGGTGTCACCTGTAAGAAAATGACCACCACTGGCCCTTGATGAGCTTCTCGAACAATATCACGGAACTTCGTAGTGCGAGCCACGGTAGAAGGATGATCCCTTACCCTTTTTGTAGAAAGTGTGCGCAACCATGGTGAGATCCGCGGACTCTGGAGAAAATTGATAGCGGCAGGTTAGCCGGCAGGAAGAAGGCGTCTCATCTACGGTGGAAGAGCACGCAGCCGAGGAGATGCTGAAAATCATGGAACCAATGTGGTGTTGCGTTAAAAGAGTGACATCAGGAAAATCGTCGAGACTCGGTTGAGATCATCTGTGTGGATCGTGAAAGATAATCGGGCGACGAGATTTCGCAGGCCTTATGAGCGATTTGAAAAGGGGCAAAATTCTTGGAGAAGAAGGACCCGCGAGCAATGCTGCCCGTGGTGATGAACTGATTGATCAAATGAGGAGTGCTTGGTGGTCCCACAGGCGCGGTTGACTGCCCAAAGATGTGTGGAGCGTTGGACCTGAGAAAATGAGACCCAAAGCTTCCGCGGCTCAGGTGAATAGTTAGCATTTCCAGTGAGGTGAGTTTCGGCTGGCGTGGCGATTTGGTTTGTCGGTGTAGCATCATATTCTTGAAGGTGGCTCAATAGCAAAGCGCCGGGAACGCATCTACATGAGCGTGGGGGCTTGTCCCATTGAGGAGAACAAGAACGGTGCTGAGTAAGCCGAAAGCCGGTACATTTGGAAGCGACATCGCTGCAGAATTCAAGCCCGGTGGATTAAGTCACCGATGAGTTTATGGGTGGGATCTGCAGCTGCTAGTCAGGGTATGAAGGTGGAGTAATAATTGACCTTACCGGAAAGATGTCGTGTCTCCTTGATATTGGCTGGTGCTTGGCTGAGCACAAGCTGATTTTGGCGGGATCTGGCGGTGATACACCGCTGGCGACGCCGGCTAACAGAACACGGTGGCGCCAAAAAGGTGCATTTCGGAGTTGAGACTAATGCGGACTCATCGCATTACGGGAAGGCGGTGCCAATTTATCAGTGGTGACCATGAGCTGTAAGCGAAGAAGTCATATGAAAATTTGCAAGAAGGATTTTCCTTCATGAAATCATGAAAAGCTGAGAGCATGATCGCGTTGAAAGCATTTGTGGAGAGTTTGATAATCCAAAGGACGCATGACGAAATTACTTGCGATTAGTGAAAGTAATCTTGAGTTGATGATTTAACAGTTGAGATCGTTTGTGGCGGAAAACCATCCATGAAGGAGTACATCTCATGTCCAGCCACCTGTCTTCCCGGAACGCCTGGTGCAGCCGAGAGGGAAGTGGAAAATGATCCGCAGCTCCATTGGCACGATTGAGTTTCCGATAGTCCCACCGCAGGCCAGCGGATCTTACTGCATTGTGTTTGAGGGCAATGGCGATGGGGCTCACCATTGAGAATGTTTGACCTCATAGATCAAACTGCTGACAAGGGTTTGTCAATTTCCGCCTTAACGATCACGGTAATTAGGAGGTTGGCCGTACGCCGTTGCTAAAGCGTGCATCAGATTTGGTAGGAATGGTGAGTTCCGGCATTTGATTCCCGAAGGTCTCGTAACTCGAGGCGAAAATGTGTTTGGCATTTTGTACGACGGCTTAGCGGACCTGACTACGATAAGGAAGCCGGAAGATTGCAACATGCGGACAACCAGGTTGATTATTGCTGCGATGCCTATCTGGCTTACGAGTCTGAATATGGGGTGTGCGCCGGTCATACGGACAGTAATGTCGCGGGAGGTTTGGAGCGGATGCGTGGCACTGAAGTGAGTGAAAAAGAGGGTTACTCGGTTTCATCCAGCGAGAGGTTGCTTCATGACGAAGCGTGTACATCGCGGGAGTTGCGGGGAGGTTCAGCATACGAAAAGTGATCAACACGTTGGATTAAATTTACAGGGCGGGTAAGGGTCAAACAAAGCAACCCGGCCTGGTCCTGATCAAAGTCATTTCTCCCCAAGGATCTGTATATTGATTTAGGGTGTAGGCGGATTCAGCGGTGGGCGAACTTGATAAATGCGGGAAGCGCTTCAGAATGCGGTATTACGAGAGGGTTCCGCATGTTCAGCGAGAAATGATCCTGCGCATTTTGCAGTCCATGGTGGCGTGAGATGACCATCGATTGACCATTAAGCCCGGTCCGTGGCCCGATGTGGATACTCTTTGCGGCGGAGAAAAGGTCGCGCCGACCAACATTTCATAGTCCGCGGGTCTTTGCCAGCTTTCCAAACTCCAAATTCCATGGGAAGCGGAGATCCGCCAGATGTTGATGTGTGAAGAAGAAGTTGGCGCGCGAGGAGTCGCGCGTGATATGGCCATTAGCCAACTTGGTATCGCATGACTGAAAGAGTTGTGTGATGCCCACATTTGTTTGCGGGTTTATCCGTGGTAGTTGACTACGCTACCTCCATCTGTTTTGAACATGGTTGACTGCTGATTACCGCAGGTATGGACGTGGGTGTAAAGGTAACCACCGGCCCAACTTCATGGGGTTAGGGTTGTGGCTGGTCATGAAGCGGGGCGAGTTTCAAAATGGTTGCCAAGCAAAGGAATTTTGATCTTGGCTAGCTCCTCTTGGAGTTCAGAGGCACATGAAAAAGGATACGCTGGTTCCGCGGTGCTGGAGTGCGTGGTAGTGAAGCGGCCTTCTTTGAGTAAGTCAACCTCGGCGGCAATATTGGGATGCGTGCGAGGCGTGGAGGTTGAGATGCTGGAAGGTGTATCTTGTCTTTGTTGAGCTCACGGTGGTGGCATGAACATTTGCCAATGTAGGCTGGCAAGCTGCCTTTGAGTTCAAATGCTTTGGCCCGAACTTTTGGCATGACATGTGGCAGGCTACCGTCGGGTGCAAAGTGAACCTTTTTTGCGTCCTCGCGAGGAATGGTGTCATTGCAAAAGAGTTCGTGCCATTGAATAATAGTCAGGGCGTGATGCCTTGATGCGTGCGTGAAAAGCAAAACCAACCAGGCTGGCGGAGGATTAAGTGCACGAAAAATTTCCTCTTGTGCTTGTTGATCCAGCTGAGGTTGATTTGCTGGAGCTGGTTGATAAGCGTGATTCTTTGGCGCTCTTGGTGGCTTCTTAGAACTTGGTCTCGAGGGCCTTGTTTGCCATTAGCAATCCAGAGTTGGTAAGCCGTGAAGGACGATGAGATGCGTTGTACCCGAGGAAGGTACATTACCTGAACTTGGTGGAAGTTGAGGACCACCCAGCGTGAGTAGTATATTACATTGTGATGTCTTTCTTGAGCTTAGAAGGATAAAGGAGACGTAGGTTGGATCCCGTTTGTTGCTCTGTTGCTGATAGAGGTGAGTGGAACACTGATGGTGGCGCTGCTGATAGTCGCGATTGTTGCTGAGGTGTGGTTTGCGCCGATAAACCATTTTGTTCGCGGAGCGGTGTGGGATGAGTCGCGAGTGCACTCTTCAGTGTATGTTACACATGTTGCATCGCTTTACGGTGATGGGGTTGCTCATTTCGCTGTCGGCGCTAATCCTTTCGTCGCGGCACCGTTTGCGTGCGTGGGATTTGGTCGTTGAATGAACGGCCGTTTGTGGAACTCATGGCGGTTGGATGGGCAGGATGAAGAATACGCCTCGGGAGAAACATTAATTTGGTGATTGACAAGGTCGTTAGCCGCCAAGTGCTGGGGCAATTATTGATCCGCGGTGGAATAGCTGGGAGGAAGTGCCCAGGCGGGACCCAAATAAAACAGGGCGGTGCTCCTTGAACTTACTTAGCGGAGATATTGTCGATCTAGCAAAATCCAGGCGGACTCAAGTGGAGCTCTTGGTGAAGTTCATTGAGTTGCTTGAGATGAAATTGATCGTATCAAGCCGTCCCTCGTAGAGCGAAAAAGCAGTTCATTTCTGACTTGATCTGCTGCCAATGGCTTTTGTTGGACGCAGGCCGGCGGTGAGAAAACGTTAATTGGAAAAATGTGATTTTAGGGTTTGGTTGCGCGACCATTTTAGGACAGCTAAGAGCCTCAAATTCTTCCATGGGCTGTTTTTACGATGGGTTTTGCCTTTACGTGTTGCCAAAAATTAGGATAAGTCAGTTGAGTCCCCAGAAAGGTAGATGTGAAAGTCTTGGGCTGGAGCGGGGAACGTATAGTGAGATATTAGTTGGAGTTGGATGTGGCATGGTGCACGAAGGACCACCCCGATGAAGGGGTGGTGCGCGGTTGAAAAGCGAATGGTGGAGCATTGGTTTTTGCGAGTCGCGTTTGCTGGCGGGAAGGCTGATGGGAAAGCGTGGGAAAGGATATTCTTTGGGTAGGCGCCAAAGAGGAGGCGGTATGGATATCCTTTTACCGAGATGATGGTTGTGAAGGAAGAAATGGCTGAAAAAGATGATGGATGCATGAAGCATGTTAGGGGGTATGAAATGGTTGAAGGTTGGGCACGATAAGGCTCTTGATGTGGTAGGGCCTTCGGTTGTGAGCAATGTTTGCGGCGCTTAGCGGTGAGGGCTGGGGACGGAAACCCAGGACGAGGGGTTGATGGCCTTTCGACGAAGATGGCCTCCCCTCTATGTCGCAAAGCGAATCCGCATACTTCCTTGAGCAGTTTCCACGGCAACACGGTGGCCAAGAGGCCGTCGAAAAGAGGAGTTCTTCGGCGTGAAATTTGAGACGGACGCGGCTGAGGAAAAGAAGTAGGATGGAGAATCAGAGACCGGCAAGCTGGCGGTCATTTGAAGTGCAGGTTGGGGAACTACGGAAAACTGACCCTCTGTGAGACAGGTAGGATCTAACGAAGTCAGAGGGACTATGCCTTGAGTTTACAAGAAGAAGAAGAAAAGAAAACAGAACAAATGAGAGGAAAAGCGATGATAAACTTCGCTGATATCAATGATGAACATACGCGACTCTGCGTAGAAAAACTGAAAGGAGACAAGACTCAAAAAACTCATCTACAGCCAAATATTATACTAGCTCACTCATAATCGTACAATGGCCTTGGGCCCAATAAGTACTCAGGCTGATCTGGTGTAAAACTCACGGAAGGAGAACACAGTTCTGTGAGAATATTGGCGGTGCCTCTTTAAATGCCTAGAATCGCATACACGGCGGTGTGGTCATCGCTTATGCAGCTCTTGTTGGCCGAGATAGCGAGGCTTTGGCTGGCGTGAGTATACGCTAGCAGTCTTACGCTGGGCAGCGTCCCGGCTGACCGTGGTGACGCAGGGATCAGCAGGCTTGACACGTGCATGCGTGCAGCCATGAATAGTCTGTGCGGGAGGCCGCGGGACCTGCTTGATTCCCGCAGGCGAGAGAGCCGGGGAGAAAGAGGCAAAAACCCCCAATTGAAACATGTTTTGAGACTCCTCTACGGCAAAACAATGCAAATTGGAATCTCTTGACTGTAGCAGAGTTTAATCCTATAAAGGCAGGCGGGACACAGTTAGCTTTGGTGGAACGGCGGACAAGCTTATTTAGCTATCTGAGAAGCCTAAGTATAAACAACATTTTGGCAGCTTTTCCTACCACTGCAACTTTATATGCAGCCAACGA